>JANAVB010004800.1:25124787-25692923 GCA_029216955.1 Iris pallida
TGGACAGTCCAAATTGACACCCATAGCAGCCTAAAACCTGTCCATAGCAGTCCTATAATCCAGTCCATCAAATTTAGCCTATAACAGTCCATAACAACCCCAAACTTGTCCCTACAAACCAGCCTTGTACAACCTACTTTCAGCCTACATATTGGTCCCCATGGACAGCCATTTGATGTCCCTTTTCCATCGCATATCCAGTCCTAAATGGACAGCCCTATAAGCCTATGTGTGTGTGTGTGTATGTGTGAGTTTATATAAGTGTCTAGAGGGTATATATATATAGCTAATAGCCTATAGGAGAGCCTATATGTGAGCCTATAGGAGAACCTATATGTGACCATATGAGTGAGTGAGTTTGTGTGGTGAGTGGTTAGTTAAGTTATAATAATGATATAAGGGTAAGGTAATGTTGAATGATCAATATGTGACCTAAGATGGACTAGATGACCTAGGCACTAGGATTTTATGGTAGGTAATGTTAGTATTGGATAGTATCTAGCTATCCTAGGAAACCTAGGTTAGTATTCCTAGGTTAGAGTGGTATATGCAAGGTATCGGGATTACCTTGATAAGGGTAATGTAGGTAATACCTAGAAGCTAAGGTATTTGAGTTTAGAGTTTAAGATATGGTTAGAACTTGGTCCCTTGGTTGGTAATGGTCAAATATAGTGCTCCTAGACTAGTTTTGACTTCGGTTGACCATTTTGACCAAAAGTCAACAAAAGTCAACCGAGAGTCAAACTTAGCCTATAAGTGACTAGATTTGACCGAAACCAAACCAGAGTTGACCAGTTGACTGAAAGTCAAAAATTGGTCAACATTAGACTAGTTTGACCTAGGGTTGACCTAGAGTTGACCATAGTTGACCTGGGTTGACTTTTTGACCAAAAGTCAACTGTAAGCCAACCTTTGACCCCGTTTGACCTAGTTTGACTTGGATTGACTTCCAGTGACCTAGTATGATCTAGTATGACCTAGTATTACCTAGTTTGACCTGGTTTGACCTAGATTGACCTAGTTTGACTTAGACTTGCATATCATGACTTAAATTAGTTTCCTTTTCATTATAAAAATACTGTTTAACTTATAGTATCTCATTTTAGGTCTGTGATTACTCTGAGCGTCTGTTCACCTTATCAGCTCAAGACCACAGGCGAGTACATTCACTGATAGTTTTTATTGTCTTGATATCTACTATATCCGATTCAGTTGTAGTGTCTTACTTGATTCTCGACACGATAGTTCACGGACTAGTATACGTCGGATACTGTCAAGAGATGTTATTCTTGGACTTTCTTGGTATATTGGTACGTGATATTCCGTGTTTCGTGTACTTGTATAGACACCGATTTCTAAGGGGACTTGCTACCCTCTTATGGAATCCCGTGTCATGACGTGCCATGTCCGGATCCGTGATACTATACGGGGATGGGGGAATTATTAGGGGTTATGTAATTAAAGCCTCTTGTTACTATTTTGCTAGCGCCACCCTCACCTCACGTAGGGTGTAGCAGATACCTCCGAGCGTCTGTTATCCAGGTTGGTCGGCATGACTTTTCGTGAGATCGTCATAGATTGTCGGGCCAAGTGGATAACTTGTCTTGTCACTTACCTAAAAGCCGATCACATATCGTTCTAATAGTTCAAATCATATTTTATATTTATTATCGTATCTTATATCCAGTTCAGCTCTACTTTCAGTACTTTTCTCACCATGCCATGATTTTATTTACTCACATGCTCTACATGCCTTTATACTGTACCTTGATTAAAGACTAAGTCCTGCTCGGAAGAAGGGTTACAAACCCGATCCTTGTTTGGTTTAAGGGTTGTAACTCAACTTTCGAATGGTTCCCAAGTCGTCCTATATCTTTGTCTTATATTTTATTACACTGTCTCTTATAGAATTTGTCAATTCATATGGAACTGCTGTTAGTGTTTGTACTTGCTCATTTTCCTGACAGGATACTGTTGATATTTTGTAGATGATTCTGAGGCAGATTGCCCGACCTATTATGGGGACGGGTTAGATGGAGTAGACTTGGACCGTGGCTTGATGGTAGAGCCACTAGACTTTGTACACCCATAGTAGTGTAGCTTAGTTAGGTTTGCCTAGTCTACGAGCCAGCTAGTACTTTTCAGACTGTAGTACTTATATTTTATTCTGTGACTCTGTGATGTTGTGTTTAGCTTTGGACTTGTGTGGATCTTGAACTTATTTCCTGCTTTCATCTATTCTATTTCCTTTCCATGCTATCTACCTTAGTTCTACTTTGTGATTGAGACTGTATTGCTATATCACCTCCATTCGGAGTATATATATTGTACAGGTACCTTTATCTATTTTAGTCGTATTATTTACAGACCCTATATACAGCGTTCTACCGTCGATTCTGTGGCGTAGGCTAGACGTACCCACGTCTCGTGCCCTTACTCTAGGGTATGGGTCGTGACAAGACCTATCTTTCTAAAATGACCTATGTTTTTGAAAAATATCTGTTTTACAAAAAGCTTCTGAAGGATTTTCAAAAAGCCAAAAATTATTTTCACAAAATCAACTGACCAAACCCTGACAGAACTCGGCCAGAGTTCGGCTAGAGTTCGGCCAAGTTGAACGTTATGTGAACCTTTGATTTTGAACTTGGTCTCCCTTTAGTTGCGGTTTGTTACAAAGAGTTCTGTCCGAATTCTACCCGAATTCTGTCAGAGTTCTGTCTTTGGAAAAACTATAAATAGAGAAGAATTTCGATCAATTTAACACACCAATTCACTTTCAATCTCTTCTCTTCTAAAGCTTACATTTCTTCCAAAGAGTTCTACAAAGCTTCCTTTTTAAATCCTAAGCCAGTTATAATCCTCTAGTCGATTTGTCAGTGCGGTACGGTCTAGAAGTTTCAGAGCGATTGTAATCAGAGGCTTGATTAAAGATTGACTCTTCACAATTGAAGTTGGTCGAGTTCTTCGTATCAAAGCTCGCGTCTGTAGAAGTTGCAAGGACTTCGTATAAAAACTTGCGGAATTTTCCAATAGTGGATTCAACTGGAAGCTAGAGTTATTCCGACTGGACTAGTCGTCACAAGAGGGAAACCAGTATAAATCTCTGTATTTGCGTTTGCCTTCTGATCTCTCTTTTTCATTATAGTTATTTATTTTATGATTATTATTATTATATCTGTGATCTAACTGCTAACAAGTTTTAATTAGCAATATTTCGCTGCCTACTCTATTCAGCCCCCCCCCCCCTCTAGAGTATTTTGCTTTACGATTTCGTTCCTATAATTGGTATCAGAGCGGGTTATACAGGTAAAGTAAGAAAAAATTGCAGTTATATTCAGTTATTTTTCAATTGTTATATAGATCACAGAATTACACATGGCAATCGTAAAATTCACATGTGAAGGCCAAGCCACAAATAGACCTCCACTGTTTGACGGCACAAACTACACTTATTGGAAAACATGTATGAGTTTCTTTCTAAAATTTCTTAATTTTGACTTATGGTCTGTAGTTATTGATGGCTACAAAAAGCCTTCCCGTATTAATGTTGATGGAGTTTTAGTTGAAAAACCCCATGACAAATATACAGAGGATGAAAAGAAAAAGGCTAGTCTTGACGCACATGCTATTAACGCTTTATTTTGTGCTTTAGACAGAACTGAGTTTAACAGGGTGTCTACTTGCACAACATCAAATGAAGTGTGGAAACTTCTCGAAGTAACCCACGAAGGAACAACACAAGTCAAGGAGTTAAAGATCAGCAGACTTACTCAGGAGTACGAGGCGTTCAAAATGAATCCCAGTGAATCAGTCACTCGGATGTTTACGAGATTCCTGGATATTGTAAATCCTTTGTCTTCATTAGGCAAGGAATACAGTAACCATGAAAAGATTCGCAAACTTCTACGAGCTCTCACAAAGAAGTGGATTCCAAAGGCTACAACAATCATTGAAGGAAACAACCTCTCAACAATATCTCTGGAAACACTCATGGGTAAGCTACTCACTCACGAGTTAAAACTTTAAGACTTTGAAGATGCTACACCAAAAAAGAAGTCAGAAAAGTCGATCGCTCTCAAAGCTCAACATAGAAGAACTGTAGAAGACGATTCTGACGACACCGACTCTGACTCTGAAGATCAAGCTCTTCTGGTAAGAAAATTCAAGAAGTTCATAAGATTTAACAGGAGAACAAAAGATAGCAACAGCAACAACAATGAGAAAGATCCTATTTGCTATGGATGCAAGAAGAAAGGACACATAAAAAAAGATTGTCCAACAGCATCATCATCAACAAGAAAAAGCAACAAATATGATAAAGGCTACCTGAAGAAGTCTACATCAAGGAAGTACGCCAACACAAGCATATGGCATAAAAGTGAAGCCAGCGATTCAGAAGACGAACAATCAGATGACGCTACAAATGTATGCTTGATGGCTTGCGATCAGGTAATCCCTAATCCTCTATTTGATCCTTATGATGATTTCACCTTTGAGCAACTAGGAGAGGCTTTCAGTGACCTGTTAAATGATTACAGGAAACTGCGTAGTAAATATGAAACCTCTAAGAAGGTACTCAAAGAGTACAAAGGTGAAATAATAAGACTTACCGACCAACTAGATCATGTTAGAAATAATGACTCTTCAATTGAGTCTGGTGAGCTTTCATCTATGAAGTTGTTGTTACATGAGACTATTAAGTTATCCGAAGAAAAAGACCAAACCATCATTCAGCTAAAGGAAGACCTATCTAAGGAGAAAAAGAGACTCCAGTGTGCACAAGTCAGAATAGAAACACTTACATCTGACTACACTAGATTATATGACACTTCCAAAAAGTTGGAAATTAGTTTAGGAAAATGGCCTGAAGTTGCTGCTTCCTATTCTAACACGTGTCAATTACCGAATCATCGGAACACGCCCAAACCAAACACTGTCAGACCAAACCATACCAAACCTATGCCCAAGAAGACTAATAGGCATGCATTCTTCTATACTAGAAAACCAAAACCTACCAATCATGCACCTCACACAACTTTCAATAATCAACATACAAAATGTCATTATTGTGGCCTCATTGGTCATATATCCTCTGTATGTAGAATTAGAAAGTTAGTAGATTTAAATATTTATGCATGGATACCAAAAACTAACCAGTCCGGACCCTACAAGAAATGGGTACCAAGAGTTTCATCTGTAAATTATTTTGTAGGTGGAACGCCCTTCACATGCTAGGAGCAAATGGATCCTCGACAGCGGTTGCTCATAGCACATGACCGGTGATGCTTCATTATTCGCAACACTGTCGAAGAAGAATAAAGAAGAATACGTCTCCTTCGGTAATAATTTAAGAGGGTACATAATCTGTGATTAAAGATGTATGTCTAGTTACCGAGTTAAAACATAATCTGCTCAGCATAAGCCATTTAGCTGATCACGGTTATGGCATTAACTTCGTCAAAGACAAGTGTACTATAGTTGATAGTTCAACTGGTAGTACTATCTTTGAAGGTATCAGGGAAGACAATATATATGTTTTCTATTTGTTAGAAGATGCTAACAAAGCAGGTAGATGTTTGATGGCCAAAAGCAATGAGAGTCAACTATGGCATATGAGAATCGGTCATGCAAACATGGATACAATTTCAAGACTATCTATAAAGAAGTTGGTACGCAGCTTACCGGACATATCTTTCAAGAAGGATACGGTATGTAGTGAATGTGAAAAGAACAAAGCTACCCGATCCGCATTTAAATCTAAAGAACGCTGTAAGTACCACTAGACCTTTACAACTGTTGCATATGGACTTATTTGGACAAAGTAGAATTGCTAGTCTAGGTGGTAAGTTATATGCATTTGTCATTGTAGATGGTTTCTCAAGATATACATGGGTATATTTTCTTGCACGCAAGAACGATACATTATCAGAATTCGTCACCTTTTGCAAGAAAATACAGAATAAAAATGGGTTCATGATTACTCGCATTCGTAGTGATGATGGCGGCGAATTTGAGAATGCAGAATTCAAGCAATTTTGTGACACACATGGTTATTTGCATGAATTCTCTTGCCCTAGGACTCCACAACAAAATAGAGTTGTGGAACGTAAGAACAGGACTCTATCGGAAATGGCTAGAGTAATATTAAACCAGTTTAGTCTACCCAGATACTTTTGGGCTGAAGCTATCAATACAGCGTGCTATATTCTCAATAGGGTTCTAATTCGACCTATATCGAAGAAGACTCCCTATGAACTATGGTTTGATAGAACACCCACTGTTTCTTATTTCAAGATTTTTGGTTGTAAATGCTTTATTCTTAATACTAAAGACAATCTGAGTAAATCTGATAAAAAGGCCGATGAAGGTATATTTTTAGATTATGCAGCAAAGAGCAAAGGGTACAGAGTTCAACAAAAAAACCATGATCATTGAAGAATCAATCAATGTCAAGTTTGATGAGCTAAATCAGCACTTAGACGATGACGACAATGAAGACGTAATTACACCAAGTACAGCTACTGCAAAACCTTCACACAAAGATGCAGAACCTTCACACCAAGCACCAGCTGAGTCTTCAAGCAAAGAAGCCGGAACTAGCAATCCTGAGGATACGCCAAAAGAGATGAAATTCTTGGCAGATCATCCAAAGGACTTGGTAATTGGTGAGATTACCAAAGGTGTAAGTACTCGCTCCTCTAGTAAAGATATAGCTTCTTGTGTTGCTTTTATTTCACATCTTAAACCCAAAAATATTGAAGAAGCATGTAGTGATAATTTTTGGTTAGATGCTATGCAAGAGGAATTAAACCAATTCGAACGAAAACAAGTTTGGGAACTTGTTCCCAAGCCCATTGATCATCCGGCCATTGGCACCCGTTGGGTATTCCGAAACAAACTGAACGAGAATGGTTTAGTGACTCGTAATAAGGCTCGACTCGTAGCTCAAGGATATAATCAAGAAGAAGGTATCGACTATGATGAGACTTATGCCCCAGTTGCGAGATTAGAATCCATTCGCATGTTATGTGCATTTGCATGTTTTTATAATTTCAAGTTATTTCAAATGGATGTCAAAAGCGCATTTTTGAATGGTTTTATAAAAGAAGAAGTTTATGTAGCTTAAACTCCCGGTTTTACTGATTTCAAAAATCCTGATTATGTTTTCAAGTTGAAGAAAGCCTTATATGGTTTGAAACATGCCCCTCGTGTTTGGTACGATCGTCTAAGCTATTTTCTACTTGACAACAGTTTTTCAAAGGAAAAGGTTGACATTATATTATTTATAAAATCTTTGAATAACAATATTCTTTTGATTCAAGTCTATGTAGATGATATTATTTTTTGATCTACTGATGAATCTCTTTGTCAAGAATTTTTAAAGTGTATGCAGAATGAGTTTGAGATGAGCATGATGGGAGAACTGAAATGCTTTTTCGGACTGCAAATCAAACAAACCAACAATGAGACGTTCATAAATCAAGCAAAGTACACAAAGGATCTATTAAAGAAATTCGACCTGGAAGCAGTCAAGCCACTTAGCACTCCAATGGCAACTTCAACCAAGCTTGATATTGATGAACAAGGAAAACACGTCGACATACATAAGTATCGAGGTATGATCGGTAGCTTACTGTATTTAACTGCTAGTCGACCAAACATTATGTCTAGTGTTTGCTTGTGTGCACGTTTTCAAGTCAATCCTAAGGAATCACATCTGTGCGCAGTTAAGCGTATCTTCCGATACCTTAAAGGCACTTCTTCTGTCGGCTTATGGTATCCCAAAACTACGTCATTCGACCTAACCGGTTATTCTGATACTGATTTTACCGGATGCAAAGTAGATAGAAAATGTACCAGCGGTACATGTCATTTCCTAGGAAAAGCTCTAGTGTCTTGGTTTAGCAAAAAGCAAAATTCTGTCGCATTATCAACAACCGAGGCTGAATATATCGCCGCAGGACATTGTTGTGCACAAATTTTGTGGATGAAGCAAACTTTAGAAGACTATGGATTGCATTTTACACACATACCCATTTTCTGTGATAACACTAGTTCTACTAATTTGACTAAGAATCCAGTATGTCACTCTCGTACCAAATATATCGAGATTTGACATCACTTTCTTAGAGATTATCAACAAAATGGAGATATAGACCTTGTATACATAGACACACAGAATCAATTAGCTGACATACTCACAAAACCTCTAGCGGAAGATCGTTTCAATTATTTACGTCAAGAATTAAGAATTTTAGATATCAATAATATTAATTAATTTTGTTTTATTAATTAATTTGTTCAATACTCAATAACTATTTTCGAGACAAGCCTAAAAAGAGTCTGTCTGTCACCACGACTAAAGTCGAAGCGAAGCGGTATTTAAGAGTTCCCCGTTGAACCGTCGTTAGCTGGGATAGTACTCCTATAGCTAATCTGAAATGGATGCTAAGTAAAGAATATTAATTTATAAAATAATATTAATTATATTATTTGAAATTTAAAATTACTAAACTTTGAATTAAATATTTGAAATGAATTGTTGAAAAAGATGTGGCCCACAAACAAATTTTTTTCTATAGCCAGGAGAACCCTTGGCGAATTCGATTCGAGTTCGGTCCAAATTTGGCTAGAGTTCGGTTGGGTATATGTATATATAAGTCAGAACCCGAGGCCCCCATCTTCTTCAACCCTTCCAAAACCACATCAGCAGCAGCAGCGCCCGAAAACCCTAGTTTTTCTCCACCTTCCTTCTTCTAATCTACGTGGAGATCTTCGTCCAAACTTTGGATTCGTGTGGAGAATTGCGTTCTCTTCAGCATACCTGATTCTCAGAAGGTATAATTCATTCTCTCCTCCACTTTCAATTTTTTAGGGTTTCTAGTTTTTGGGTAGAATGCCTAAGGGATTCAATCCTTTCAAGAGGAAGAAGACCCATGCCAATGAAGAGGCATCGTCTTCTAACCCGCATACATATTCCCTCTTTTTTCGGTCCAATCGGATGACGGTGAATCGGATAAGTTTTTTTTCAAAACTCCCGACCAAGCATTACTTTGGTATGCCGACTTTATTATGCGTACTATATATACCGGATCTCCAATTAAGTGGACTGTATTTCCTGACCACCATCCTTACTTTGAGGCATTAGTGTTACATCACTTTTCTACTTTATAATTCCCTATAGCTACTAATGCCATTAGACTATTTTACTATAATTCCGTGTTAGACACTTTTACCGCAAGAACTCGTGTCGGAGGGATAGATATCGAGTTCAATGATTAATCGCTAGCAAAAATCCTTGGACTTCCAAACAAAGGTGCCCCTCTCTATGACATCACTGATTTTGATTTTCCCGATGGTACGACTCTTGTTAGTTTCAAGAATGAGCTTTATGCGCCCGCACGTGCTCGTCCTAGAAAGTTCAAGGCCAATAACCTGAACTTGTTTAACTACGAATTACATCGCATCATCAATTCCACTATACTTCCAAAATCTACTTCAAAAGATGATGTCACTGCACTGGAGCTTTCTACTTTATATCACATTCTTAAGGGGATTCCTTTTTTTGCCCCTAAGACTATCATTCAGATGATGGGTAGATGTCGCGAAAGAGACCGCAACCTCTCCTATGCGATGATCATCCCACGCATCTTTCAGAGATTCGATATTGACTTATCCACTTGTGCTCTGGACCCTGAGCCCAAGTTTCTCAAACTTTCTCGCCGCTGCATTGCCACTGTTCCTCCACCTACAACACCTGCTCCTCCTGTACCTACAGTACCTGGTCCTCCTCAGTCTTAACCTATGACATTTGAGGGTATTCACCAGCATCTATCAGATCTGTAGTCATTCTTCGTTGACACCTCCAGGGAACATGAGTTCCATGACGTGACTCGGTTCCAGGCTATTGCCAACTCCTTCGTCGATCTGAGATTTGTACAGACGGGTCACTCTACTAGCTCTCTTCCTCGAGACCCTTCTGTATCTGGCTACCGCATTGATGATGAGGTGGTCCACTCTCTGTTCCAGCCAGGGAACGCATACGATTGGTATCGTACTTCTGGTGCTACTCCACACACTTTTGGAGCTGGTCCATCTGGACATGCTGGTACTGCAGCCGATGATGATGCGGATGAGAATGATTTTTGAGATGTTACTTTTTGAGACTGATGACTTTATCTTATGTTTACTTGGAAATGCTCCGACATTCCAAGATATTATAGTACTCTTTTATTTTTGATATGATTTGATACATTTGATAGACATGTTTTATGCCTCAGTTTGGCATCAGTTTAGTTTATTATTCAGCACTTTATTTGTTTCAGCTTTATTATAGCATTATCTTTCTTTATGCTTCCATATAAACTGCCTGTGTTGTTTATATCATTTTTGTTTATCTTTTAAACATTTATACCATGCCTGTGATAAATTTTTTATATATATTTTTATTGTGTTTCTTCACTGCTTGTTACTTATGCATTTATTGCGGGGGAGCTTTCTCTTTTGTAATTATTTTAATTGACAATAGGGGAGAAATAAGATCTAACATCTTCATGGATACAGGTTATAGATAATTTTTTTTATTTTATCTCGATTCATTCAGTATCCTCTTGAATTGATCAAAACCAAGATGTTATATCGGTAAGGTTTGTCAATTATCAAAATGGAGGAGATTGTTGGCCCATTGGTCATGGTCAAACCTGATTTTAATAATTGAACACACTCTGCTTTGATATATGAATCAATTCAGATGTTTACTAACGACGTTTTGGACACTGATCAATGATGGATATCTACTCAGTTCAAGACCGAAGTTGTTTGCCACTCAAGATTGTATTTCCTTAAAGCAATATAATTTTTTATTTTTATTGAGTCTAGGAATACATTGTACACCAAGTCGTACTGGCAAATAGGCTATCCAAAAATGTTTTTCAAAATAGACCTATCTTTCTAAAATGACCTATGTTTTTGAAAAACATCTGTTTTACAAAAAGCTTCTGAAGGATTCTTAAAAAGCAAAAAATTATTTTTCACAATATCAACTGACCAAACCCTGACAGAACTCGGCCAGAGTTCGGCCAGAGTTCGGCCAAGTTGAATGTTATATGAACGTTTGATTTTGAACTTGGTCTCCCTTCAGTTGCGGTTTGTTACAAAGAGTTATATCCGAATTCTGCCTGAATTCTGTCAGAGTTCTGCCTTTGGAAAAACAATAAATAGAGAAGGATTTAGATCATTTTAACACACCAATTCACTTTCAATCTCTTCTCTTCTAAAGCTTACATTTCTTCCAAAGAGTTCTAAAAATCTTCTATTTCAAATTCCAAGCCAGTTACAATCCTCTAGTCGATTTGCCAGTACGGTACGGTCTAGAAGTTTCAGAGCGATTGTAATCAGAGGCTTGATTGAAGATTGACTCTTCACAATTGAAGTTGGTCGAGTTCTTCGTATCAAAGCTCGCGTCTGTAGAAGTTGCAAGGACTTCGTATGAAAACTTGCAGGATTTTTCAATAGTGGATTCAACTGGAAGCTAGAGTTCTTCCGACTGGACTAGTCCTCACAAGAGGAAAACTAGTATAAATCTGTATTTGCGTTTGCCTTCTGATCTCTCTTTTTTATTACAGTTATTTATTTTATGATTATTATTATATCTGTGATCTAACTGCTAACAAGTTTTAGTAAGCAATATTCCGCTGCCTACTCTATTCACCCCCTCTAGAGTATTCTGCTTTACGATTTCATTCCTACACGATGAAGCACGGGCTAAGCTTTCTACTCCACCAAAGCAAATAGTGCCTCGTGTCGGAGATATCCTCAGGAAACCAGATCTCCAACCTAGCACAAACATGGTCTCCAACTTAACTATAACAATCACATGATCAAACGAAAATAATCCTAAGTCTAAGCTGTACCTCAAACTCTAAAGGTCTCCGGTGGCTATCGGCCCAATGTCGCTGTCTGTCCTGCGCCACGCGAAGTCGATCTCTGATGATCTTCACCTTTTCGACTGCGTCCATAACCATCTCAGGTCCCAATAAAGCCCACTCTCCAATACCATCCCAAGACAAGGGAGTACGACATCTATGCCCGTACAATGCCTCAAACGGTAACATCACAATGCTGGCCTAAAAACTGTTATTGCATGCAAACTCCACCAAGTGCAAATTATCCTCCTAGGAACCTCCAAAATCTATGATACTAGTTCGTAGCATGTCCTCGAGTGTCTGAATAGTCCTTTCTGACTGTCCGTCCGTCTGCGGGTGGTATGCAGTACTAAACTTGAGCTAAGTGCCCAAACTAGTATGCAGACTCCGCCAAAAATGGAAAGTAAAGCGACTATCTTGATCCAAGATAATGCTCACCGGAACTCCATGAAGTCTGACAATCTGGCGTACGTATATCTCAGCTAGCTTCTCCGAAGACAAACCTACTTTGAATGGCAAGTTATGGGCAAATTTGGTCAACCTGTCTACGATGACCCAAATTGCGTCTTTTTCTTTTGGTGTACGTGGCAATGCTGAAACAAAGTCCATCGTAATGTGCTCCCACTTCCACTTCGGAATGGGCAATGGCTGTAACAGTCCTCCTGGCCTCTGTCTTTCTGTCTTTACCTGCTGACAGATCAAACATCTGTCTACGAAGCGTGCTATCTCCCACTTCATCCCATACCACCATACATGCTCCTTCAAATCCCTATAAATCTTGTTGGCACCTGGATGCATAGAGTACTGAGAACGGTGGGCCTCCTGCATAACCTGCTCCCGAAGATCTCCACTAGGCACATACAGTTTGGAACTGTGCCTCAATGCGCCATCCTCTGCAATGACAAACTCATCCGCAAGTCCTGCTCGAACCTGCTCTCGAATACGCCGCAGAGCAACATCATCGAACTGAGTCGACTTAATCCTCTCCATTAAGTTCGACTGAATCTGCAGTCCCCATATCTGCATCTCAACTCCCGGCACTATCACCTCGATCTCCAGGCTCTCCAGATTTTCTAATAAGTGACGGTCTATCGTCAAACACATAGCTGCCGGATACCTACTCAAGGCATCAACAACCACGTTGGCCTTTCCTGGATGATACTGCAATGAAATGTTGAAGTCCTTTATCAACTCCAACTATCTCCTCTGCCTCATATTGAGCTCCTTCTGTGTAAACACATACTTCAAGCTTTTGTGGTCTGTGAAGATCTCCATTCGCTCTCCGTATAGATAGTGCTTCCACAACTTAAGAGCAAAGATAACTGCCGCCAACTCCAAGTCATGGGTAGGGTAGTTCTTCTCATGCGAACGTAATTGCCTGGATGCATAGGCAATCACCTTCCCATGCTGCTGTAAGCCACAACCCAGACCCTTTCCTGAGGCATCACCGTAGATAGTGAACCCGTCTGATCCTGATGGCAATGTTAGAATTGGGGTTGTCGTCAGCCACTTCTTCAACTCATCAAAAGCGACCTGACACTCCTCTGACCAGATAAATTTTGTATCCTTCCGGTTAGCCTAGTCAATGCCTCTGTAACCCTGAAGAAATCCTAAACAAACCTCCTGTAATAGCCTGCCAATCCCAGGAAACTCCTGATCTCTGCAACTGAACTCGGAGCGGTCCACGCCTCAACTGCTCTGACCTTCTTCGGGTCAACTGAGATCCCGTCCCCGGTCACAACATGACCTAGGAAATCAAATCGATCCAGGAAGAACTCATACTTTGAGAGCTTGTCATAAAGCTCCTCCTTCCTGAGAGTCTCTAGAACCACTCTCAAGTACTTCTCATGCTCCTATGGAGTCTTCGAGTACACCAAGATGTCGTCGATGAACACCACAACGAACTTGTCCAAGTACTGGTGGAATACCTTGTTCATCAGGTTCATGAATACTGTCGGGGCATTAGTTAACCCAAACGGCATCATCATGAACTCAAATTGGCCATACCGTGTCCTGAATGCTGTCTTCGGAATGTCCTCCTTCTTCACCTTCACTTGATGGTAACCTGTCCTCAGATCAATTTTGGAAAATACCCTCGCTCCGTTCAACTGATCAAACAGATCATCGATCCTCGGCAGCGGGTACTTGTTCTTGATCGTGAGGCTGTTGAGAGCCTTGTAGTCGATACACATCCGTACCGACCTATCCTTCTTCGGCACAAAGAGTACCTGTGCACCCCACGATGAAGAACTCGATCGGATTAAACCTTTGTCCTGCAACTCATCAACCTGCTTCTTCAACTCCACTAGCTCGCTGTTGTTCACTCTATAGACATGCTGAGATATCGGCTCTGTGCCGGGCACCAAACTATGGAGAACTCCACATCTCTGTCTGGAGGTAACCCTGGCAACTCCTCCAGAAATACATCCATGAACTCAGCTATCAATAGATGTGGTACGCTCTGCTCCTCTACTGAAACTCCACAGAAAACTTTGCTGCTCTGCTCCGCCTCTCGTCTGGTAAACTCAAACTCTGGCTCTCCTAGCACTCTGAAAAGAACTCTACCACCACGACAATCTATACTGGCATGGTGCCTGCTCAACCAATCCATCCTGAGTACAATACCATAGTTCGGTAATTGCATTACGAGCAGACTCACATCCAATTCTCAGCCTCCCAAAACTACTCTCCGATCCTTGCAAATGTTACGGACGAGGATGATACCACCCCCAGTCGTGATCTTGCAAGTCCTAGGCAATGATTCAGAAGAAAGATAGTGTCTAATAGCAAATGATACAGACACAAAGCTATAGGAAGCCCTAGAATCAAATAAAGCAAATGCGAGAAAATAGTCGAGAAGAAAAGAACCTGCGATCAGATCTCCTGCTGCCTCCGTATCCTCGGTTGACATGGCAAAAGCTCAGCCATGCTGACCTCCTCGGACCTGCTGCTGGTGCTGAATAAACTTCTGCTACTGATTCTGCAATGGTCCCTTCTGCTGTCCTGTCGGAGACTTGGCTCCTGCTCCTTGAGTTGTACGTCCCGAAAACAAGGGTCAGTCCCTCAGCTAGTGTTCCTCTGATCCACAAAGTAGGCACTTGCCTAGCCTCTTCCTACAGTTAATCCACCCATGCCCTGGCTTCTTGCAGAAGGTGCAACTGATGGCTTGCTGCTGTCTATGGGCATGTTGTATCTGTCTCTGCTGAAAAGGTGTACGACCCTGACTCTGGAACGGTTGCTGCAGGAACAGCTTCTGCTGATGCTGCTGCTGAAAATAGAGCCCCTTGGCCGAGCCTCCACTGCCATCGGCTCTATGGGTATCACGACCTCTCTTCAACTTTAGTTCAAGGTCGTCCTCCGCTGCTATAGCTCCCGACAGAATCTCCTCAAAGGTAGCATCTCTGTCACTCTTGGTCAAGGACTTGACTTCCTTGACCAAGCCCTTCCTGAACCTCCTAGTCTTTGTCGTCTCGCTTAGGCCCTCAATAAATCTGTCCAGGCGACAGAACTCTTCGGCATACTCCTCTACTGTTTGGTTCCCCTGAACCAGGTTCTCGAACTGCGTCTCCAAGGCGCCAAGTGCTGTGTTAGGGAAAAACTTCTCCTTGAAGAGCTTCTTGAAAGCTTTCCATGTCTGCCCCTCTGTACCAACTCTGGGGTCGGTCTGGAACCATGTGCGGGCAATGTCCTGTATCTGGCTGCCCGCTGCCTCTATCTGAATTCCAGCTAGTATATATATGAGGCGAAAGATCTCCTCTATATGCTCGATCCAGTCGTCGGCATATAGGATACCCTCTGTACCCTTGAAGTCTCACAGTCACATCTTCTGAAAGTCCTGAATGCCCGGGGTCCTCGGCTGGTACTGCTGTATCTAACCTTCTGGCGGCTGGACAGTCACCTTCTCCACTGCTACCATGGCCAGCTGATAGGCATTGTCAATGCCCTACCTCATATCTTCCGACTGCCGCTGAGCCTCCATCATCTGCTGAAAGAAGGCAAAGAACTGTGCCATGTCAACTGTCCCCTGAGGCGGTGGCGATAGCATCTTCTGAATCCCCGGGGTAGTCCTCGGAATAAGTGGAGGAACACCCCCAAAAGCTGCAGACCTCCCACATAAGCATGAACAAGAGGTGTTGTGGTTCCAACATCTACCTGGATCGGACGAAAAGTGGCAGACCTCTCAGTGGTGTCTGCTGCTGTAGAGCGATGAGATCGTGTCTGCACTATTCTGGAGACAGATCAAACAAGAATCAATTACTGAAAAAGAAGCGATATAATCAAAGGAGGACAGTTTATTTCAAAGGAAAGCAATTAGCAACAACAATTAGATAAGCATTTTTCCTAATTTGATTGGGTACCTTAAACTTATATTATATATCCTACTGCAGGCTGTAGTGATACTCTAGTTTGAGTACCACTAAGAAATTGCACTAGTTGCGACTCTCTCGACCTGTATGGGCCACCACTAAAAATGTGTCTAGACCCACACCCAGTGTAAGGGCATGAGAAGTGGGTACATCCAGCCTACGTCGCAGTGTCGGCAGTAGAACGCTGTCCTAGGTCACAACATCTAACAAAATATAACTGTACCTGTACAATAATATACTCTCCAAAAGAAAGACAACATAGAAGGTACAACTCAATCACAGAACCTAAGATGGAAATAAAGGGATAAAAAGATGGATAATAATATCAACAGAGAACTACAACTGAAAGTTAATAAGTTTGGATGTTTAAACAACATCAAAATCCAAATAACTAAAGTATATCTCAAAGACAAAACATCTAAATAAAGATAACTAGTCTAACAGTCTAATCTAGACAATGGACAAGTTCTCAGCAACTGTTGGATCCTCCTGAGGGCCCAAGTCACCGGTGTCATCTAAGCCAGCTCCATAGTAAGTAAGGCAGAACTCATCCTCATCCACTGTTATATTTTCAACGGGTCCAATCAGGACAAGAACAAATACATATCTCTCACACAGTTCATATCATGACAGAAAATGTAAAGCATGCTATAGAATAAAGTACATGAAAACTGTAAGAATAAACATGAAGAAGAAGAGAGAATTTGATAACAAAAAATATTTAGGTATGGTAATAGAGAACTGTAAGTGACTAATGATTTAGAGTACAAGATAGACATGTGAACGACTTGGTTTGTACAAGATTACACTATAGAGTTTGTACTTGATTACACTACTTTGGAATTGTTCACATGACTACTTCTACTCCTCCGTACCCCAATCAATACACAAGGATCTAGATAGGTTATGTTATTGTACATGAAAGTTTATATATAAAACTTATGAGATCATAAGAGCACATGAGAGCACATGAGTGTACATGAATAATAAGATTCCATAAAATACATGATGTTCGTGAAAAGCACATGACGTGATGTATCTGATGCACCCGAGGGGGATAACATCTCATGTAAAGATCCAAGTACTAATCTGTGATAAAATTGTGTCAGCATCAAGTAAATTAGTCTATAATAAGAATATAATTTCCAACAAGTATGAAAGGTCAGAGAATGTACTCGCCTGATATCCCGAATGTCTGATGAGAATATAAGTCAAAACCGTAGTATCTGAATCCCATTTAGAGCAACCACAGGATACAAAGTGTCCAACATGAATTTAGAGAAAATTATAATGCATTCTAAATAATTTTAGGTCATTCTGGGTCAAAGTCAACCCTTGGTCAACCCTGGTCAACCATTATGGTCAACTAGGTCAACCCTAAGTCAACTAGTCCACTATTCCAAGTTTAGGTCAAACTTGAGTTATCTAGTCATTTTAAGTCCATTTGGGTCAAGTTGAAATCAAGTTTGAGCCAAAGTTGACTTTTGTCAACTTGGTCAACTTGCTAGTCAACTACGCCAAGTTAGGCCTATTGGGTCAATTCTAAACTAACTCACCAACCATAGGCTAATATCCTATATCAAAATCAAATATACACACACACAAATATACTAACTTAAACTATATGTATATATATATATCAAAGGAGTGAAAGCAAGTATGTGTGTGTGTGTGTGTGTATGCTGTGTTGTGTAAGGGGGTAGACTAAATATCATAAACTGAGATTGAACTCAAGTTCAATCTTAAAACAAAACCAAAAACTAAGTCTCAACTTATCAACCTACACTAACATTCAATAGTACATACATATATACATATACCAATACCTATAACCAATATCCTACAACACTCAATACATGTCATATCCATATATATAGGTATTCCAACTCTCATACATATATATACATATACAACTGAAATCTCCTAATATATCTCAGAAAACTGAGAACACAACCCATATTGCTAACCTATATACTATACCTTATAATTCTCAACCCTCACATGTATGTATATCAACCCACATACCCTCAAAAGAAACTGAACTCAATAGGTATCTCAGAAATCTAATTCAAAACTAAATATCAGTGTCAAACTCAGAAATCTGAGTTGAACACAAAATCAATTCTCAAATATCAAAACCAATTCAATATCAAAAACCCATATACTACACAAACCCAACTCAAAACCTAAAATCCAAAATACATAACTAAAACTCATGAAACTTGACAAACACAAAGGTGTACACGTGTGTGTCATGCTCATGTCCTCATAGAGTTGAACCCGTGTTCGTATCATGTCCAAATAGTACGTATCGCACAGGCACGTACACGTGTATCAGAAATCCTCGTGGGCACGTGCCATGCTTGATAGAACACCAAACGCAACACGAGGAGCCTCTTGCTCATGCATGTAGCTAGGTGGGGTCTAGTCTAGGCGTACACCACCCTGACACATGTCTATGCAGTGTCCACGCGTCACTCGAACAACATGTCGGGAAGGGCTGTCCGCGCATGCATAGTGTCAACCGAATCAGTACTAGCGCGATAACTTTACGCACACTCAACAAAATCTTGTGAAATTTCATAAGCACGGGGTCAAAGGTTGCCCCCGTGTGTCCACATAATTTCATACCAAACTGTGTCATATCCATCGAGTTATGACACTCAGAATGCAGGACAGTGCACTGGTTGTGCACGAGATCTCGTGCTACGTCCCTGTATCCGATTTGGAGACTAAAAACATGTCAAATCGAGATCCGTATTCAAAGAACTTGTTTCAAATATAAACAGCAACAAATTCGTGAAAACTGAATTAAAAAAATAAGAACTTTCGATTCTAAGAGGCATTTCATTAAATACGTGTTCCAATACACCGACACGCGTCCGATATGCCTACCAAATGGATACGAAATCCTACCAAATTACATCTACAGGTCCGGGACACCTAGATGGATGCACCTATGAAGGAAAATCAAAATTTATAGGGGTTTAAAGGGGTTTGCCTATTGAGAGTCAATATCTCAATGAAACGAGCCTCTAAACGTCCCGACGCCGATTTCCTCCGGTCCAAAGCCTTTGATTCCTTGCTAGCAAGTCTCTAGCAAGTTCCTCTCCTCCCAAGGATCGTAACGTACTCCTTTTGGTCTGATTTGGATGAGAATTGAGGAAAAGAGACTATTGGAAGGGAATGGAAATTTATAGGGTTTTATGAAAGCTTGACGGCTACTATACTATAACACATATAGGGGGGCTGCTGTTGTGGCCGGCCAGGGGTGCTGCTAGGGTTAGGTTAGGGTTTAGGATGGGCCATAATACAACTAAAGTCCAAAAGGAACCCATTAGCAAAAAGGCCAAAAAGCTATATATTAAATAGCCTAAAAATAACTTAAATTGTTTCCTAATTAGGACTAAGCTCTAACTTAAATTCTAATTAGCTAATTAAGTCTCTAATCACATGGTTAGTCTTCTAATCAAGGTTTACTAAGGTTAAACCATCTGCTAATACCAAGAGCACCAATCAAAAACTACAACACCAATCAAATTAATAATAAAATAATCAAAAATTCAAAATATCACACAATTACTAAAATACCCCAAATCTAAAAAAATGGTAGTGACAGCACTTTGTTGTAGCATTGAGTTTTGAAGTACAACAATGACCAATTCCTCGATACAAGTTCTATATTTGTGTTCTAGATGAGTCCACCTTCATTTGGGTATATAATGTTCCACTCAAACTTGTTCCCTTGTACTACATATTTCTTGCACAACTTTGTGGTCAAAATAGTTACTTTTTCTTCGTCGTAATTTCGATATATTTTTTATTTTCAATTTGAGACACAAAGTCGATCCAAAAATTTTGACCCAATATATATTTTGACCTATTTTAAGCCTACTACCAACATGTCAATGGTGTCCTACTCAATCGAGTTCCCATATGCTATAGACATATTGGACTCAAATCGATCACAAAATTTCACCGACTTAAAACTAGTCCAAGTAGGGTTTGTAGAGCCTATTCTAGGGTGCCCTAACCTCTTAGACCTATTTTAGATTAATTTTTGTGGATTAATATACAGCCATATTAATTAAATCTAATTTAAACCAACTACTCCATAATAATTTTCTTATTTTGGAACTGATGTAAATCCTAGAAGATAGAACTCTGCCTATCTTTTAAAATAGGCAACCTAATCAACCCAAACCAAATTCCACTAAACCCTAACATATAAAACTTAAAAAAAAATATTTTAACCTTCAAAAATAAAGTCCCTCTCCTCATATATTACAAAAACCAAAATCTCCTCCCAGTCTAATTCAGTCGTAGCACCTTGTTTTGCATATAGGGTTTCGTGTACTTCCTGACATCATCTTTTTGTGAAACTAATAGAAAGATCTATGTAGCTATTTTCATGTCCAATTGGCCACCCACACAGTTTCAAACGGTTTGACCTGCGCATCCTTCTATGAAAAGATGTCCAGAACAGACCAGTTCTGTTGCGAGCAAATTTCCATCCACTTTTGGGCCACTTCGACCTTCTGTATATTTTTAGTAAAAAAACTAGACTTCCTAGGCTTTCGAATTCATATACTTTTGCAACAATATGGTTTTTTTTGTTATTTATTAAAAATCTTGATGTTTTACCGTAATATCAAATTACCAAAATCCAAGAGTTCTACGTATCCAATTGATTTGAAACTTTGTATACCATCACCAAATTAATTATTGTTCATATTTCCATGATAAATATATAATTTTACCTATTGTATGTGATTTTCCTATAAATAATGATTTTTGAATATTTTTTGTTTCGGGGCTCATATCGTATACCTAGTCTAGGAACATTGTTGTAGAATGAACCTATGACTTGTATACTTAATAATAGGATATTTACTATAGGTGGACTCAGCTGGAGTAGTGAGGACATTAGAGTTGGTCAGACGTACACACAGACAGAGATTACAGACAAGTGTACCTTGCTAATATTACAATTTACTGTCATCTTCTTTTCATTGTTGCATTATTCTCATTCATTATTGTCATGGCATAGGATTGGACAGTATTTAGCGTCCGTATCGTATTCGGGTGTCGATGTCATTTTATTGACATTCTATATCGATATTAGATATTGCATGCAATATGTCGTGTTCATTGACACGATGGACCACAGGATACAAACACGATGGATGATGATGATGATATGATACGGAGTCTAACATGGGATATTTGTGGCTAGGGACTCTATCAAAGCATGTAGTACTAGCTTGCGTGTCTTATTACTGGTACATGATTTACACATGACTTGACATGATAGTTTTAAAGCATGGGGAGTGGAGGACTCTACCGAAATATTCGATCGTCTAGACTCGTGATCATACTTCCATATTTAGGAGTTGGTTATTTTACTCGTGGTCATGGTCTCTATAGCACAGCTATGGATTTGTTTACTCGTTCGTCCATCGGTATCACAGCACGGTGCCATGGGTGATTTCTAGTACAGTTGGGCCTGGTATTCGGATTGTCCTCAACTGCATATTTGCACTTAGATGGTTATGGTAGTTATCCTTCATTTTATAGATACTCTTTTTACTGTTACTTGGGATATTTTTTTTGTACCTTGCTATGTCACCTGAGGACCTGGGGATCTCGCCAGGTAGTTGGTCATGCAGAGATAGTCTGCTGATCATGGAGGTATTAATATATCTGGCTCAGGTATTTTGTCGCTTTATATTAATTCGTTATTTATATTTTGCCATTTAGTCTTGTTATAGACCCGTATCATTCTTCGGATTTAATCGAACATATATGTTATTAGGCTACAGACCATGGCATACTGTTCATTCTTGATGTTACTTATCTTATGGATTCATATATATATATATATATATATATATATATATATATATATATATATATATATATATATATATATATATATATATATATATATATATATATATATATATATAGATATATATATATATATATATATATATATATATTTATTTATTTATTTATTTATTTATTTATTTATACTCAGGTATTTTGTCGCTTTATATTTATTTGTTATTTATATTCTTTATTTATTCGTTATTTATATATATTTATACTCAGGTATTTTGTTGCTTTATATATATATATATATATATATATATATATATATATATATATATATATATATATAAGCTATGTCTTGGTGTTCTAATTATACCTATCATTAAATATATATATATATATATATATATATATATATATATATATGAAATATCCCTAATGTCCGCTGAGCCCTCTTTCTCCCTTCCCCCTCGTGGCGATCCAGGCTCTCACGGCGCCGTCCGCCCGTCCAGCCACCCCCCCCCCCCCGATCACCCTCGTCGGGAGCGCCCCCTCTCCTCCGCAAACGCCGACAGGGCCGCCCGTGCGATGGCCGCGGCCGGGCGGCGCGACGCCCCCCTCCGCTGCCGGACTGGACGCCCGTCCACCTCGCGTTGGTTGGCGCACCCCCATCGGGGCTGGCGCCGAAGCTCCGATGGCCGCCGGCGGTTATTCATCCGGTCCCCCACGTCTTCGCCAGCTCCTCCCCATGCTCTGGCGCCCCGCCCGCCCTGGCCGGAGCTCCCCCCTCCGTATGAGCACCCCGGCGCGGCCAAGCTGCTGAGGTGGCCCCCTTCCCCTTCGCCGTCGGGCTTCCCCTGCCGGATCCCTCTAGTCGCCTCCGCGGCCCTCCTCGTCGGAGATCCGAGGCCGTCCTCAGCCCTAAGTTCGAATTTGAACTTTTAAATTTCGAAGCTCCCGTTCTCGCATGCGCCCCCCGCCATCTTGGGAAGCCATGCGCCTTCCTAGCCTCGGGCTTCTGCGCCCCGCCCAGCCGAGCCGGAGCAGTATGCACCCTCCGTGCTGGTTCATGCGCCCACATCGGACCATCTCTCCAGGGCAAGGAGTAGTATGCACCCTCCGTGCTGGTTCATGCGCCCACACCGGGCGTCGGGGCTCCCGTCTCCTTTGCACCGGCGTTCCCATGCCATGCGCCTCCGCTATCAGTGCCCATTGTGCCGACTCAGGCGCATACCTCTGCACCTACCTCCTCCTGCTATGCGCCTCCGACTTTCGCTTCCATTTTGCCGGTCAGGCGCATACCACCGAATTCGCTCTTGTGGATTGCTGGACCCCATGCGCCCAGAGAGGCCCGTCCTCCCTCCTAGCACGGCCGTCTGTGCTCCCGAGCCTGCGGTCCCTCCTGTGGTTCCGGTCCCATGAGCAGCCCACCTCCTCCCGGTGTCTCCCCGGACCGCGCCAGTGATCCCTCCCGCGTTTCGAGCTCCCGACTTCCCTCTCCCCCTCATCGGTCCTTTGTTGAAGTTCTGCACCCGGACAGGACTACGGAGTTGCCTCCCCCAGCTTTTGGCCTCGAGCTTCCTGAGCTCGAATTCCTCCCCCCCACGCCCGAAGGTGAACCCATCAGCGTGCTGTTCTCCCACGCTGAGATTAACTCTCTTTCCTCCTCCTTCTCGAGATCATTCGTACTGAAATTCCAGTCTGGATGCCCCAAACTTCCGGTCGCGCAGGAAGAGATTGCTAGATGGGGACTATTATCCCCGTACAAGGTCGCCTCGGTAGACTCCAAACACCTCTTCCTCCACCTGTCTTCTTACCCCGACTGCTCTCTAGTCTAGGCGAAGGGCACCACCACCATCGGAGCTCACACCGTCAAAATTGCCAAATGGGCCCCAAATTTCAATCCACACTCCGACTCCAAGATTATCTCCACTTGGATCACTTTGCCTCAACTTCCCCTAGTCTGCTTCGCTCCCGCTGTATTAAAGCGGATTGCCAGCTCTTTCGGGAAACTGGTCACCATAGCAGACAAAACGTACGATCTCACTAAGGACAATTATGCCAAGATTTGCGTGGAGATCGACCTATACGCTGAACCTCCATCCTCCATTCAGCTTGAGCTAGGGGGACGGACCCACCCTCAGGCACTTGAGTATGACAACAATATAAGCTTCTACTCGCACTGCCATATTAGAGGCCACCAACCAACGCAGTGCTTCAAAGCACACCCCGAGCTCAAGAAGAAAGTGCCCCCAAATAAACACATCCGGAAGACCACCAATCAGGCAAACATTATAACCTCCCCGGGCCCGATTCTCCCGCGCCCCAACACCCACACGTACTTCAACGAAAGCGACAGCTCCCCTAGCTCCCCCAAACTTATTACAGAGGACAGCAGCACGGCCACAGCCAAGACAACATGCATCACCCTCCTCAACAAATTCGACCTCCTGAGCCCCCCTCTAGAGGAAGAACACATCTCACCCTCTACCGAGACACATATCAAACCTGGCAAAGCGCTACCGTACCCCCCGCAGAGCCCCAGATTACGGACGCTCGCGACGGTGTCCTCACTGAGAGGGCCGATTGGCAGGACCCTCCCCTATCAGTCACCGTTACTCTCCCCTCATCACCCATTCCAGATGCGGAAGAGCAGACGCCAGACCTTGAGTACGAAGCACGAATTCGACAAGCTCATGATGCAGGCTTCCTCAACCCAAACAACCCATTCAACGCTCTGGCCGACATCGAATCAGAACTCGCCATCACCTCAGAGTCCGCTCCAGAGATGGATGATCAGACGGCAGACACCTCGGTGCCTCACACAGGCCCCCCTCCATTCATCTAAACAAAAAAAAGAAGAAAAAACATATCGGACCCAAAGTGCCTTCGGTCATAACCACCCGGTCAGCATCTAAACTCAGCCCCACACCCAAAAGCAATCATGCGAATGCTTAACATCCTGGCGTGGTACGTTAGAGGGCTCACCAACAAACCCACCAAGAGAAGATTAACCTCCCTCATCAAAATCCACCGGATCGACATTATCGTCATCATCGAACCAAAAATACCCCAAAAAAACTCAAAGCCATCCAACTTCAACTTGGATTCCCGAACGCCATCGTCGGGTGCCATGACATTTAGATTCTCCTCTCCAATGAATGATCGTTCGGAACCATCCTTGACTCTGAGCAGACGCTGTCCTGCTGGGTAGAACACCCTACCCTCACATCCAGATCCCTCATATCCGCAGTCCATGGCAGCTGTGATTACGTCGAGTGCAAGCAACTTTGGTCCTCCCTGACAGACATTCACAGCTCCCTCCACACCCTTCCGTGGCTTTGTATCGGGGACTTCAACATTATCTCTAGCAGCGAGGAGAAAACTAGGGGCCGCCGGACCCACCAACCGACGATGACCGACTTCAACTCCTTCATATTTCAGACCAACTTACAAACCCTTTCTTTCTCAGGAAACTCCTTTACCTGGTGCAACATACAAGATGGAGCCCGTCGCCAATACTCGCGTCTGGATCGGGCTCTCGTTAACACCCGATGGACTGACATGAACCTCATCTCCAAACTATCCCACCTCAACTCCACCGAATCGGACCGCTCCCCGTCCTCATCGAGGTCAGCACTGGCATTCACCCGATCCAAAAACCTTTCAGATTCCTGGATCTATGGAAATATCACCTTCAATTCCACAACATTGTGGCCTCCACTTGGCACTCAGCTAACAACCCGGACCCCATTATCAGAATGGCCGTTAAACTTAAGGCCACTAAACGTGCCCTCACCGCTTAGAGTAAACTAGCATTCGGCAACATCTTCCAAGAGATCAAGACCGCGGAGGACGACGTCACGCGTGCCAAGATTAGATTTGCCACCGACGGATCCCCGGAGAATCGAGCCATCCTTAACCTCAACAAGGTCGTCCTTAAATCGTGCCTCAAAGTGAAAACGGAATTCTGGAAACAGAAAGCTAGACTGTCCTGGGATAGAGATAGCGACAGAAACTCTGCTTTCTTCCACGCATGTGTCCGAGGCCACAAACATCAACTGTCCATTCATCAAATCTCCGATGAAGAAGGCACCCTTCTCAAAGACCAGCAGTCCATACAGGCGGCTGCGACCAACTTTTATGCCAAACTCTTTACCAAAGACGTCGTAGCCAAAGACGAGACATTCCTGTCTAAGGTACCTCTGCTGATTAACGAGCTGGAGAATGATCAGCTGTTAATCCCTCCCTCTGTAGAAGAACTAAAGTCTGCGGCGTGGGCTCTTGACGAACACAGCGCACCTGGCGCAGATGGATTCTCGGGTGTCTTCTTCAAATCATGTTGGAATATCATCCACTCCGATGTGATCGAGGCTGCTATGGCCTTTTTCCAAGGTGCGCATTACCCCAAGTCGATATCCCGGACCAACCTCATCCTCATCCCCAAGAAAGATAACCAGGAGTCATTCAAAAAATTTAGACCTATCAGCCTATGCACTTTTACAAACAAAATCATCTCTAAGATCATCGCCACCAGGATGGCCCACATACTCCCCAAGATCATATCAGAGGAACAGAGCGGATTCGTCACCGATAGGAATATCACTGACAACATCCTGCTAGCCCAAGAAATGATTATGTGCCTAAAATTCCTGTCGAGAGGGGGCAATATCGCTATCAAGCTTGATATGGAGAAGGCTTACGACCGCCTAGACTGGCAATTCTTAATCTGGGTCCTCAGGGCGTTCGGTTTCTCTGAAACGTGGATTGACATCATATACAGATCCATTAGCACTTCTTGGTTCTCCACCGTCATCAACGGTCAAGCCAATGGCTTCTTCAAATCCAGCCGTAGGGTACGCCAAGGAGACCCTTTATCCTCCACCATATTCATCATCGCGGCCGAAGCCCTTAGCAGGAATCTTAACGACATGGTCAACATCCCCAGATTCCACCACTTCCATACCACCACGGGATGCCCCATAATTACCCACCTGGCCTACGCAGACGACATCCTCATCTTCTCCTCTAGCGATTTAGGCTCCGTAGAGGTGATTCGCAACACCCTCGGTAAATACACAAGATGTTCTGGCCAGAAGATCAACCAAGCCAAAAGTGTTATATACACCTACCACAAAGTGGACAGAAACCACTCTGCCACCCTCACGAATCTCACCTCCTTCAACACTGCATATCTGCCATTCACATACCTGGATTGTCTATTGGTGTATGGTAGATCTAATTCCAACATCTTCAATGGGCTCGTCAGCAAGATCAAGAAGAAGATCGAAGGCTGGCACAATGCCACCCTCTCTCCAGGCGGCAAAATTATTCTCATCAAGTACATTCTGTCCTCCATTCCTATCTACACCCTGACAGTTTTCTTCCCGTCCTTGAAGGTTCTATCTTCGCTGGAGAGTCTCCTTGCTCACATCTTCTGGGGACACCATGAGGGAAGAGACAAGCACCATTGGGCCAGCTGGGATACGATGGCTAAACCTACGAACGAAGAAGGCCTCGAATTTGTTAAATTAGGGCACATCGTCGACGCATGCTCTATGAAACTGTGGTGGCAGATTAGATCCCACTAATCCATCTGGACGCATTTTATGAAAGCCAGATACTTCCCTCACGCTCACCCAGTGTCGGCTAGGGCCAATACCCGCTCCTCTGTCTCCTAGCGATGCATTCTCCACGGTCGGCAGATGGCTGAACCCCTCATCCGTTTACGGCTCGGCGACGGTGCGTCTCCCCATGCTACGAAAGATGGATTGGAGATTTCGTGTTTCAGCTTACCCCAATCGCCCCTCTGAATTGCTCGATCCGGGAACTTTGGAGCAGCCCATCTGGTTGGAGGTGGGATCGGATCAGAGACTGACTAGGGATGGAAGCTGCCTCTGCGATCGCCGCTACGGACGTTTTTCTTTCCGATCGCCCTGACACCCTACTTTGGACCCCTTTCGCGTTCGATGTTTTCTCGATGGCATCTGCCAGGCTCGAGATCAGGACCGGCAGAACGTCATCTGTTCAGATTGTCCCCTACTGGTATACTTGCATTCCCCTCAAGTGGTTGTTCCTGATTTGGAGAGCCCTTCGCAGGAAGCTTCCGACAGACGACTCGCTCACCGGAATTGGCTTTAGCCTAGTTTCCAGATGTCACTGCTGTACTTCTCATAAGCAAGAAACGGCAGAACGTATCCTGATCTCCGGAGACCTTACCGACAGGCTTTGGCACGAGCTCGCCCGTATTTTTAGATCTCGGCATCAAGCCGGGTGCTTCAACGATCTCCTCGTATCCTGGGGTGAATCCTATTGTAATCAAATCGCTGCAGCCGTCGGTATCTGGGTCCTATGGAAGAACCAAAATAAATTCAGATATGAAGACCGCCAGTACAACGCAGCTCAACTGATCAGAGAAACTCGGCACCAGATCCTTAAAAACTGGAACCGCTGCTCCCACTTTTCAATCCAGTTTTGGCAGGCGCTGTGTTAGCCCTGCAGCAGCCACTTGGTGTGCTCGTTTTGTGGTCTGAGTCGTCTTGTCTTTCGCGCTTGGCGCACTCTCTTGTATAGGCTTCGATATTTTGTGCCTGATACATCAATAAAGTTTCAGTTCTTCCCAAATATATATATATATATATATATATATATGAAAGTGAATGATAGGTAGAATTAGAACACCAAGACAGCTTATATGTATTCGAGCTGGACTAGAGTCCTCTCGATACATAGTTGGCATATAGACGTTCTCTTAGTCCTATGTATTTTGGGACTGGGGTGTTATAGTATTTTAGTATTATACTGTGGATTTGTTCCCACCAAACTCTGTTTCCAGTTGTGACATGTATTATTGATATTTATATTATATTTATCTTTATTTCTTTAGTTTGTATTGTGGATGAGAATATATGACATTTGTAACCTTTGTACTCTGGTTTTGACTTAGCATTTATTACAGCGTAGTACGTTTTAGATGGTTCCATTAATTTAGGTATTCCAGTTTAGTCTATATCAGCTGGCCGTTGCCACGTGTCTATTCTTATATATTTTGGGACTGAGGCATGACATAGTTTTAGTGGTGACCCATGCAGGTCTGGTTTATCGTTTTGGTTATATTACTGTATCGATGCGAGCCTTCAAATTAGGAATAGCAATGTTAGGAATATCATCCACTTGTCAGTTCCGCCTTTGGAATCTCATCTTATATCACATTAGCAATTATTTTGCATCCTGATTGTTATCTATGTTCTAATATAATTCTCTCTCTTTTAGAGAGATGAACTTGTGCAGCGGATGCATAGCTTATGTGTCACACCAGTATCTGATACCACACCTAGTGACGATAGGATCCCATATCCTCCAGGGGACCAGTTCATGTGGGCCCAATATCGCAACCTATACCAACTCAACTGGAAGGCCAGACTTCTCGTACCATGGTACAACAGTAGGAGGTTCCTTTGTTTCCACCTCCTCTTTTTTGTCCTAGATTTTATATGGTATATACCCGTACCAGATGCCATCAGTACCCATTCCTCTTCAGATGCCCCAGTAGGAAGGATAACCCCAGATGTTCCAGTTCTTCTAGGCGATGATATAGGCCTAGTAGCACCAGACGGAGGTGATGAGATAGAGCTTGATGGTGGCTCTAGAGAGACCATCACCAGCACGAGCACCGTCACCTACTCTAGTACCAGCTCAATCGGTGGACATGATCAGAGGCTTCCGTTGGATGAACCCAAAGCCGTTTGTCAGCAGTGAAAGCCAACGAGATCTTGGATTGGATGACCAGCACTTAGAAGTTGTTGGAGGCTTCCGAGCTGCTCGTAAACTTATGGATGATCGTAGAGAGGACTCAGCTTAATGGCAACACCCATCATTAGTGGGAGTCGATGGAGCGAACCATGGGCAAGGACTAGATATGGGAACAGTTTTTTGAGTACTTTTAGGTGAAGTACTTTACAACGACCATCAAGGATGCTCTTTATGATCAATTCCTCTAACTCAAATAAGAGAATATGACCATAGATGAGTACGATACAGAGTTTAGTTGGCTCAACCGATTTGGTACAGTTTTGATACCAAACGAAAAGAAGAAGGCTCGGAGGTTCCATTATGGACTAACCAAAGAGCTTCAAAGGTACACAAGTACACAGTAGAGGATTTCATACACGGAGATACTGACAGAGGCTAGGACTCAGAAGGCTATCAATAAAGATCCTATGGCTCTGAGGCATCCTAATTCATACCAGCTCAAGTACCATCAGAAGGACCAATTCATAGCCCAGGGATGCAACAACAACAGAGGGTTGTTCCATACCAGCTTAGGAAACTCCCGACTTACAAATTTTATGTCAATAAGAGGCATGTACACAAGAAGTGCCAAAAGGAGCTTGGACTGTAATAGTTTATGGGTCAAACCAATATCATGCCCGAGAGTACCCACAACTGTGCGACAGAAACCATTAGATGCTTTAGAGGTCAGTTCCACCAGGACCTAGACCACCAGTACAAGCAATAATAGCCCAGCTTCCACCAGCACTAGAAGGGAACCAAAGAGGACCACCTTAGCCTGTAGGAGGTCCAATTTGACAGTGCTAGGTAGCATTTTGATGTTCAGAGAAAAGGCCAAGCTTTTGGTTTTGCTATGGAATGGGAGGAACATAGGGTGTTGCTATCGCAGGTACCATTTTAGTAGCATCTATACCTGCTACTGTATTATTTGACTCTGGTGCCACTCTATCATTCATCCCTAGTAGCTTCGTAGCTATGCATAGAATAGCTAATTTTCCTTTTCCTAGGAGTTGGAGGATTATTACTGGCGGATGTATCATGCCAGTCACCAGTACATGCATAACATGTTCGTTGGTTGTGTGTTGTCAGAAGATGCGAGCTTGACTTTTGGTGTTTCTAATGCCAAATTTTGATATCATATTGGGAATGGACTGGTTGAGCCAATATCATATGGTGCTAGATTATTGGTGAGGGTGTGTTTTCTTTCAACCACCAGACCGCCCAGAGTTTAAATTTATATAGGTGACTATAGAACAAGGCGTAGGCCAAGAAGAAGGAGCATACATGGCTTTAGAGTCGGCACTGCTATCCATTATTGCTGAATTTGAAGATGCCTTTCCAGTGGAGTTGTTAGGCTTTCCACCAGATAGGCAAGTAGAATTCTCCATCAAGCTAGTACCAGGAGCAACAACGTTATCTTCTAATATATACCAGTTGGCGAATAAGGAGTTGGACGAGTTTAAGGTTTAACTTGAAGAGTTGCAGAGCAAGGGGTTTATTAGACCAGTGTACCATAGGGAGCCCGAATGTTAAAGAATGACGGTTTAGTTAAGATGTGTATTGATTATACGGCCTTAAATGCTCTGATAATCAAGAACAGGTAACCTTTGCTGCAGATTGATGATCTATTCGACTAACTAGTGTAGAACGAATGTGTTCTCCAAGATCGATCTATGGTCGGGCTACCATCAAGTCAAGGTCGGACGGAAGGACATTCCGAAGACGACGTTCAAGAATCGTTATAGCCACTATGAGTTCTTGGTGATGCCCTTTGGATTGACGAGTGCACCTACGTTATTCATGAACCTGATGAACCATGTATTTCATTAGTACTTGGATAAGTATGTAATCGTCTTTATTGATGACATTCTAGTGTATTCAAAGAATCATGAAGAGCACAAGAAGCACCTAAGGATCGTACAAGAGGCACTGAGAAGCGATAAGCTGTACGCCAAGCTAAGTGTGAATTCTTCTTGGATTATGTCTCTTTTCTTGGACATATAATCTTGGGAGATTGTATTTCATTCTATCCAGTGAAGATCTCAGCTGTGTAGATGTGGCCAACCCCAACCAATGACTCTGAGGTGAGGAGTTTTCTGGGACTTGTCGGATATTACCGGAGGTTCGTAGAGAACTTCGCAAGGATTGCAGCCGATGACTCGTCTGACCCACAAGGAGCAGCACCTATGCATAAAGGGGAGACCTAGTAGACACATGCGACTTAGTTATATAAAAATTTGGAAGCTTATGATGATTAGTTAGAAGAACTAAAGGTTAGGTAATTTTCCTAGAAGACTAGATAATAAATTAGAGCCTCTTCCTTTATATAATTAGTTATCCTTGTTATTACGATAATCTAATGTCATATTATATATGTATTAATTAATTATATTTTATGCATATAAGGTAACTTTAGATTATTAAATTTTTTTACTATTTAATATAGGCTTTTGGGATACTTTGACTTCTGGCCAAGGATCCGGATCACAGCTCTTTCTTCTCTGGGATCCAGACAAGTATATCTTGCCTTGTTTTACTATATTAGACTATATTGAAGTTGTTAGTTATCTATGTTCTAGATATGGGGTAATGTGTGCACCTGAGAATGCCTTGGGTGCAGTCGACGAAGGCGTCGATAAGGGTCTTGTGTTGACTTAGTTACTAGTGGACCCATCTAAAGTTGTGGAGTTATTGTTTTATCTCCTAGACCTTGTCATGTATTATTTCAAAACACTGGGAGTGAGAATAAGATCATGTTGGACACGGGCTTACGCACTCGACTAGCTATCAGTGTGATGAGCATGTATGATGATATAATGCATAGTAATAGATAGTTCTAGATTATTTTGGGACTTGGCATATAGTTACGAGATGTACATGTCATAGACATGATTTGTGCATTGGCATTGGGTGGAGAGGATCATTAGTAGGTGTATGAGACAACCAAATTGGTCTATCGTAGTCTTTGAATGAAACTATGGAGTCTTGATTCATTGTTCATAGTTGCCCATTAACGTTGTGTAACATTATGGGGGATTATATTTGTTATCGGTATACCCGACGATGGTCACGAGATAAAAGCTATTCGATTGATTATATATGTTATCGTATATATGTACTAGCAAGGGGTTATGCCAGAGATTACTATTTAGCCTATCCTACCTATACTTTCTAAGGTTATCCTCAAGTGCATTCACTTGTATGGTTAGTTCACCTTTATGTTTATTCAGTATTTATATTATAGCATATATTTTTGTATCTTGTTACGTACCTCTAAAGATCTAATTTTCTTTCAGATCCTGACGAGCATCTCTACCTGACTGTCTACGGATCGGGGCTTGAGACTGGGTTTGTGAGTTCCCCTAATCTTGGTAGGCTTACTTTGGATCGGTGTTCATGATCTACTTAGCTAATTCTTATGTCCAGTTATCTTCATTTCTATTCATTCCATTTATGTCTTTCAGTATTGCACCATAGGTTTATTTCCACCAGACTCTGTTTCCAGTTGTGACATGTACTGGGTATTTATATTTTATTTACCTTCATTTCCTTAGTTTATATAATAGATGAGATTAAATGACATTTATTACTTTTGTACTTGTTTAACTTAGCATTAATTACAGTACAGTACATTCTAGATGGCTCTATTAAATTGCGTATTTCGTTCTAGACAATATCAGCTGACCGTTGCCACGTGTCTAGTCCTATGTATTTAGGGACTGGATGTGACATCATCAAATCCGCTATATCTGAGTAGCATCGGTCGTGCCCTAAGCAGTGCTGAGCGCCGACGCTGTCTGTTGTACAGTGACCATGTTGAGCAATCTCAGCCGTAGGCGCGCTCCGTCGTCCAGTGAACCAGCGTCGTCCGTCGCAACCGCCTCTCCCCATCTCCCATGTTTTCAGCCGTCCCGATCCCTAACCGTCTCCACCGCTGGCACCACCCGAGCAGCCTCCCTTCGGCTACCACCGCGCACCTCCTTCTATTTCCTGACACCATCAGTAGCCAACTATTGCCGCCATCACCCTCGTCTCTATACTAGCAACCAAACCTTCCACCGCCAGCCACCAGCGCCACTGTACCTCACCCCAACTGTACCACGAAGTCGCACATATCTATTATTGTCCAGCCAACTCCCTTTAGTGCTTTCCTTTGTCAGTCAGTCCATGTGTCTTCGTGATCGCGCCCTACCGTGCTGAGAGCTGCTCCCGACGACCAGCTCCGACGAACAGTGCCAACTCGCTGAGGAATTCCTCATTCCCTTCCTCTCTCTCTAAATTAGGGATCAACAATAGTAGTTTTTATTAGGCTTTTTAGGTTTAATAGAATAAGTGGGCTTTCATTATTAGGACACTATTGTAAGGAAATAATAGATAATAAAAGTAGAGTTGGGTTGAACCTATGGGCTTCTGGTATTGGGCATCAATAGTTAGTTAATAAATTTATTTTGGGGTTTTATTAAATGGGTTATAATAAATTTAGTTGTGGATTTTTTTGGGCTAATAAACATGTATATATAATTATGAGCTTTTAACTAAATTACTCTTAGTAAATTATTTTGGGATTCAGTTATCATATACCAAGTTTGGGCATTTTATATATATATATATATATATATATATATATATATATATATATATATATATATATATATATATATATATATATTTTTTTTTATATATATATATATTCAGTTATCAAATAATTTACTCTTAGTAAATTATTTATATATATATATATATATATATATATATATATATATATATATATATATATATATATATATATATATATATATATATATATATATATAATATATATATATATATATATATATATAATATATATATATATATATATATATATATATATATATATATAATATATATATATATAATATTTTATATACATATATATATATATATATATATATATTTTATATATATATATATAATATATATATATATAATATATATATATATATATATATATATATATATATATATATTTATATATATTATATATATATATATATATATAAAATATATATAAAATATATATATATATATATATATATATATATATATATATATATATATATATATATATATATATATATATATATATATATATATATATATATATATTCCGTCTCCAAGATTCAATAAAATGTAAAATTATATTGATTTGAAACATGAAAAGACTAGACAATAGACGATTCGGAAGTCTGGTGCAGATTTCTGTCTTCAGTGAAATAGTCTTTGCGTCTAGAAACTATATATTACATTTAGACTGGATTTGGTCGATTATCATAATCAGGTTGACCATGACTGATTTGTGTCAACAGTCTAAATATGATTAAATAATCAGAATTAATTATCTTTTCAAGCATTAATTTCAGCACATATTTTATGTGCCAAACTATGCCAAAAATAGACTAAAGAACCTAGTTTAATGGCATGCAAGGTTAGGGTTCAAATTATATATATATATATATATATATATATATATATATATATATATATATATATATATATATATATATATATATATATATATATATATATATATATATATATATATTCTAAGTTAATGAATTACTTTTCCTAAGTGATTTTCTCTCTTAGATTAGATTGTTAAATTTTCGATTATGACTAATTGATCGTTCCTATCTCCTTGTGAATGCATATTACTATCTTGAATCTTGAATTTCGAACCAAATCGTCGACTTTGGATTTTCTCTATATTGGGCTTATTTTGGAATCATTGGACGTATGGATCTTCGACAATATCATACAATCACTTAGGACGAAATATGAATATAGCTTTTGAACTATTCCATGTCGACACATTCGTGTCGCACATGTCGACTCCAAACAAACAGAGGCAAGTACTGACCCTGATTGTTTTTATTATCTGGTTTTCTCCATTACATGTTATAGATATGCATCTCTTAGTTTTTGATACGTTTGTTACATGGGATTAGTGTTTATAGATTCTATTCATGTTACCATGTTTTATGATTACTATATTTATGACTATTATGTTTACATGATTATCGTATTCGTGATCTCTTCGTGTCATAACTAGAATCCATGAGTACTAGTCAGGTTGAGAAATATCTTAGTAGACGTGTGACAAACCCATTCTATCCTATAGTGTTTCATGCCACTACTAAAATCTGTCCAATCAGCGACGCCGGAGGACGTTGCTAAATTGGGCAGATATGTCGCTAAATCCAATTGGCGACATATTTAGCAACGTTTCGATGTAGTCGCGATTTACCTATTCGCTAAACACCAGGACGTCGCAATACGTCGCTATTGCGACGACAATTAGCGACGCATACGCGTCGCTAATTCAGCAACTACAAGCGACGTACAGTAACTGTATTTACCGACATCGTCTAGCGACGTTTTAGCGATGTTCCATACATCCATGCTGGCCTGGCATGTCAGGAAATTAGCAGCTTTCTGCGACGTTGATACGTCGCTATATTACCGACACATAGCGACGTCTTAGTTAGCGACGTATAGTGACGATCAGCGACGTGGTGACACATATTTAGCGACGTTCCGATACTTAATTAGCGACGTGTATATTCGTCGCTGGACGTCGCTAAACGTCGCTGAACGTTGCTAAATTTGGTAAAAAATTAAAAAAAATATAGCATTTGCAGCAGCACCTACAGCAGCATTTGCAGCAGCATCTACAGCAGCATTTCCCTCGGTTCGCCGACCCCTTCGGTGGAACACTCAACATCGGCTGATCAGGAGGAGCATCACGAACACAAAGTATCAAACAATATGAAACACATATGAAACACAATCACGAACACATGAAACATAATCACGAACACATATGAAACACAATCACATCACTTAACACAAATATATGAAAATTTTCAACAACAGTGTTAAACAATATGAAACACAATAACAACGTATGTAGAAACACATAAAAAACCCAACAATGGGCCATCACACAACAATATATATGTCGACTACGGCTGATCAGAAGGAGCATCACCGCTTCTGGAAAAAAGGTAAGCATACTGCTCTGGTGTAAGAACCACCGACGACGATGATGGAGGAGGCAATGTAACCGCTATAGAAGGAGGCAGTGTAACCGCTGGAGAAGGAGGCAGTGTAACCGCTGGAGATGGGTGCGTCCGCGTCTTCTCTAGGGCTAGCAGTCTGGCACTGCATTGCTCCATGCAAGCCGCTATCCTAGTAACGGTGCCGTAAATGGACTCCTGTGTCCCCTGTACGTCCCTCACGGTGCGCTCGAGCTCGTTAAAGCGTGCGGTGACCGACGCAGTGTCCCCTTGTGCCTGAGACCCTGGCGGCTCAGAAATCCTCCTCAGCATATCGTTGTACAGCTCAGCAATCTGGCGGGCAATGGTATCCTCGACTCGGGATGACTCGACCTATGAGGGCTGTGAATGCGCACTGGCAGAGGGAGCCCTGAATGCCTGCGTCGCAACAAATGCGTCGTAGGACCCCGTACCGTAGGACATACCTCTATGAAGACCACCAACGGCGGTCTTCCAGAGCTCGTCCTCTGACTGAGGTAGAGAGGGCTGCGATGTACCAACCCCTCCCTCTGCAGGTGCACTAGCACTCGCACGCTCACGTAGCCTAATAAACTCGTCCTAGAAATTGTGCATCTTTATAAATTAGTACTTACCTAAATTAGCCTAATAAATGTCTAAAGTATTTAATTATTATTGACTATATGGTTATCTGTATATTCTTCAAGTTATGTTAAAATTAACGAAATCTAAATTAGTACTTACATAGCTCTGAGTAGCCAGGTCGTCGATGAGCTTCCTGTCCTTTCGATGGGTGGCCAGGAAGACGATCACCATGTTTGCGTCCTTACCCCTCTGTACCTGTGTCACGAGCCGCTCCCGAATAATCGGACACGTCCAGCCTTCATTGTTAGATACAATGAAGTAAGCTGTACCAATATCTAGGAAGAACTATGAATCAAGATAAGAATGAAAGTAATCACAGCATCTAATATATTAATCCTAGAATCTAAGATATAATATAAATGTTATTACATTCCAGCAATGTAATCTATAAAGATGTCTCTAGTACAAGTCCAGATAAAGCTAAGTAGAAAAGTCTAGGCTTTCTCAGCCTCTAGATCCTGTGCCACATCTACTGGCTCATAGGTGCCTCCAGGCTCCTGTCCATAGTAAGTATCACAGATAGCCTCCAGCTCACCTGCAACATATCCTAGTCAAGAGCGGAGCTAAGTATATCCAAGGAAATGAACTGAACATCATGGTATGAATAAGAAACAGAAAATATATATAAAGTACGAGAAATGAGAACAAGACATGAAACTGAACAGGAAATACTTAAAGTAAATACAGGGAACACGATATGAGTCCTGAACATGAAATACAACCTGAACATAAAATACAATCTGAACATGAAATACAACCTGAACATGAAATACAACCTGAATCCTGAAATATGCAATATTGAAATACATCCAGAGTGTGTGATCGGCTTGGGTAGATTCAATGAACATGAAATGGTACGGCTTTGGTCCCGCGTGCACGATGCGGGACCTTAGCTATTCACATGAATAGTAACAGGGTTTGATCACACAATTGTAGTATTTCCCCTCCCAGACACAGGTAACTCATGAAACATGAAACCAGACAATCTTGTGATACATCGTGTCAACAAGGAGATACAGGAATGAATATACAAGACATGAGAAATGAACAAGTCCAAGGAGTATATTTGCCTTGCTCAGGGTGATCAAGTGTAGGATGTATAGCTGGGTATCCTCCTGTTATAATTTACAATTGATAAGTTGGCAATATAGATAGGTATTTCTAATCTACAAAGTCACTACAACATAACTTGGTTTAAATATTAAACCTATCTTATATACATAACCTTTACCCTTTACAATTATACAACTAAAATAATATTCCAAATAGGAGGCCATCTATCCTTAATTTCCTTATAATATATTACTAAAATCATAGGTGTCATGACTTTTAGAATGGCCAACACCCATTGATACCATGGTCTCTTAACAGTGGTGATAAGAACCACACACATCCAATTAAGGGAACAGGACAAAAAGTCCAATGTAGGGCTGATACAATTAGTCTTTAAATAGGCTTGTACAATTGAGTCTTTAATTATAATATTAATGTACATCAGTCCAAGCCATTTCAGGGGACACAACTGACACCAACAACCCTAAGGTGTTTAGTATCAGTCTTAAGTGACTGAATCATGGTTCCGTCCACAGGCTAATACCACAGTTCAGTCTCACATATGAGTTGATAATTCAAATCAGTTATAGTCCTAACCTAGGCTAATTAACCAGCCTTCAATGCATCATGTCCCTACTCTAATTGAATGAAAGTTAGTTCATCCCAAAGTTACTGGAATCATCAATTAACTTACTGAACCACAGTCCAGACCAAGTGTAGCCTACCCTGTCCAGTCTTTGTACTTACTATCAGTCCTAGTTACTAAACAGCCCAATATCACAACAGGTGCAGGGTCAAGACTGTTATGTTGCCAGCAGCACTATTATCCATCAATCAAAGCCAAATCAGCCTCAAGGCCTGGACTCGATTTCATATCAGTTAGCTGATCCCAAGGTGCCCATCTAATAGCCCAGTCTTCACTTGCAGCTGAGGACATTCACAGCTACTCGAGCACACCAGTTAATACAACTTCTCATATGAAATTTAATCCAGGTTTTACATAGACATCATGAATTATGTCCAAGGATTTCAGTTAAGATCAATGTAAACAACTCTAAATTATTCCTCCATCTAAAATATTACTCAGAGATTCATTCCCAACTCCTGGTAACCAATTTCTGATACACAATTTAACCTAATATGCTGGTCAGACAATTAACCTACCACTGTAACAATTTAACTGATAACTTAATATCCTTTTTCTGTATAACTGATAGGTACTCCCAATCTCAGTTTACTAAGATTAAGCAACCTAAAGTCCAAAGTCAGTCCTATACCAGTCTTAATTCAGCCTAACTACCAGTCCTAAACAGTCAAATATCCAGTCCAATATTCAGTTCAGTACACAGCTGATACCTCCCAATCCTGAACCAGGACACTATCAATCTTAGGGAGTACTGATATCATATCAGTCCAGTGCTGATATATCAGTCCTAAAAAACATGACTTCTCAGTTTACTGAGATAAAAGTCCTGTTAGAACAGATATCGTTCTCAGTCCTAAGGCTGATATCAAGCTCAGTCTTAGGACTGATATCAGTTCAAACTTCACCTAGACATCAGCATCCTAAATGCCCATATCTAATCACCAGTTTAACCACATTAAATCCCAATCCATTCAACTGAAAACAACATATGTAACTTCTAAAAAAAAATAAGATACCCTGCTCAGTTCCTCAGTATCAATCCTAAAATATTGAATTCATTAATATGGATCAACCCATCCTGAAAACAAGCTGACCATTAAATTCCCAGGTAACATTCAGACTCAACTATGATACACCATCCTTCGCTAGGCTTAATATACTGGGATTGAGTCCCAGTTCTAACAAATAAATTAGTCACTTACCTAGTTCTCAGATTTACCTACTATAGTAGTGTTCCTTCAGTCTGAACACTGCTCTGGATGATCAGTCCAATATCAGGACTGATAATAAATTGCAATACCTCAGTTTACATCTCTAGAGTTCAGTCCTAAAAAGGATAGAACAATTCAGTTCAATAACAGTTGCAATCAATTCAAAATTAGACTGTATCAAATCAGTCCAATATCCACTCCTTTACTATTTTATAACTGATTAGAAAATGTGCAAAGACTAATTTAGGAATTTCTATACCAATTAACCTTCAAGCTATTTGCTAAGTCTCAAACATTAGATCACTCACTATGTTAAACCAACATCTAAGCATAGGAAGGGAAAGTTACCCAGGTGTCCCAACCGAACCCTGGTACTCATATTAAGTATTACTATCAACCAAAATAGATTTCTTGCACAAACCAATCAACAATTGCTCAATTGAACCAGGAGTTAAACACAAAGCCAACTATCATCCTAATATTGATCTCGATTTATATCATGTACTAAACTGAAAATCACATCAAAACTAATACTCTTGTTATCCAAATCAATACACTATTGATCCTTAATTCAGTAATCAACATCCCATTACAAAGAGGTAAAGAATTACCTGATGGAAAATCGATTTTCGACACCAAATCTGGAATCAATCACTAGTCAATTGTGACAAAATCCTGACAGCAACCAAATCTGATCGAGATTAGGACACATACTCGATTTAGTGATCTAATAAAAAGAACACATTCATTGAAGAGACAATTTACACAATCAACTTCTATAGATCTGAAATTACCTTATCGATTCCCGATCTTCAAATGGATTGATCGATCGAGCCAAAAATATGAAGAAGAGATGAGTCTGACCTAAATTCTGATATGAATTGTACCAATTCTCAAATCAAAACAAAATTTAAGATATGTATGAATCAAAAGATGTTCTCCATAATGGATAACCTCACATGTTAATCGATTGATGATTCCATCAAGAATAGATCAGAACATGAAGAACAATCTAGAGGAAATGGATCGTTCAATCATCAATGTAAGCATTCGAGTTTAGAATCAAAGAGGAACAGGGAAGAATCACAGGAGAACCACCATTACCTAGCTTCAAGGATCGATTCCTTAAGTAGACAGTTGGGGAGGGAAATTAAAATGGAAGGTTGTTGGCACATGGCTTGGCTGTCATAGTTGGTTAGAGAAGGAAATTCAAATTTCCTTCTCTATTGCCAGAAAGAAGTGGCCGAGCCTGAGCCTAATCCTAATTCAGAAGAGAAGGCTGGTTTAAATGAGAGGGTTTAATTCATGGGCTGTATTCTAAAGCCCACGAATTGAATTGAAGAAAAGCCCCAATTAAATTAGGCTAAAGGAAAAATAATAATAATAGTTTAGGAAAGAGAAAATCAAAAAAATCATTTAATTATTTTTTTTTAAAAAATAAAATCTCTAAGAAGTGGAGTTACAACCTGCGTGTTTGTTATATTTTATTCTTTATTAAAATAGAAAATTATATACTCCTACTATTAATAAAATCTTATATATTACAATAAATTACATACCAGACGACAGAAATGCTCCGTCATAGGAATCGATCCACCACACCACTTTTCGGCCCTCGTCCTAGTCGCCTTCGCCTTCTCCGACCGCTCTCTGTACCGGGGCTCCTCAAATCGAGCCCTCATCGCGGTCCACTGGTCAGGCGTGATCTAACCAGCAATTGGCTTTCCGGGACGCTGACGAGCTTTCTGATCGTCAATTGCATCACGGATCAGCTTGACGGCGATGACAGGAAACTGTCTATCAATCTGCTCGGCCCGGTGTGGTGGATAAAAATAAGTCCTCTACAAGAATTACAAATTAAAATAATAAGTTCTAAAAAATGCTTAAAATTATATTAATCATACTAAATTAACTATCTTTAATTACCTTGAAGTGGGCAAACCAGAATGCCTTCCTCTCTTCCGAGGTATCCGAGTAGTTGATCCACGGACCCCCATAGTTGGACCTCAGAAATGAGCCCAACGCTCTCTGTACCGACGAGGGACGATATCTGTATACAACGATAATTATATTCATGAATATATATATATATATATATATATATATATATATATATATATATATATATATATATATATTATATATATATATATATATATATATATATATATATATATATATATATATATATATATATATATATATATATATATATATATATATACAGACATGTATATATATATATATATATATATATATATATATATATATATATATATATATACAGACATGCATAATATATATATATATATATATATATATATATATATATATATATATATATATATATATATATTAATGAAGCAGACTTTTATTGAAACTATAGGCGCAAAATGTCGAAGCTTGTACAAGTAAGCGCGCTCACGCGACCAAGAAATAGAAAACAAAAGGCACGGTTATATATATATATATATATATATATATATATATATATATATATATATATATATATATATATATATATATATATATATATATATTCATTTAACTTACTTCGTAGGACCGTCGGCTCTCCATCCTCGTCTCGTCCTGAGGTGCACATGGAGGGTCGCTCTGGTATGGATCCGCACGGGTGGGAGTAGGGTCTACCTCCTCTACCTGCTCCCCACCCTCCATGCTGCCGTCAGCGGTAGGAAGGCTAGGGGAAGGAGTATCAGCAAGTCTGGAACTGCTCATCCCAGGTGTACTGCTACCCGGACCTGCGACCGTATGGTACAATGGAGTGCTCGAGTCAGATGATGGTCCGGAGCCATCCTCTGGTAACGGGGCTCTTTGCCCACCTAAGGACACGGCTCGTCCTGACCTATCTCCGCGTCGTCCTGTCATGCTGATAATAACATATGATTAAAAATATAAATAAATACAATGACAATTTAGAAATATCTGCATACATTAGAGTTCATAATTTAAGTTTACAAAAATCTGAACACTAATAGAAATGATCACAGTTCATAATTTAAGATTACAGAAATATGAATACATTGAAATCACAGTTTCTCAATCATCCTCTGAAAATTCATCTTCTTTGTTTGCCTCCTCCTTCTCATCCTCTTCCTCTTTCTCCTCATCTTCACTAGCATCTCCTTCGTCTTCCCCTTCGGATACTTGTACCTCTTTTACACAAGTAGATATGAAATGGAGAACTTCTGCTGAGTCGACATCAACTATATTTTGTACAAGAGGCAGCTCGTCCTCCTGGTAAGCCACTTCATCGACGTCGTAGGTATTTCTGGCTTTAGTCTTGCATACTGCCCACCAGTCGTACCTCGTTGTTCCCCGTCTAGGATATGTTGTAAAATATACGAGTTGAGCTTGACTTGCTATGATAAATGGTTCGTATCCTTGGTATCGTCGACGGTAGTTAATATCCACAAGACCATGCTTGTCAATTTTCTATCCTTGATCTTGTATCGGATCGAACCAATCAACTTTGAACAACACGATCTTGGCAGGCTTTGTGCCGTAATTGTACGTCAATTCCATAATCTCCCGTAAGACGCCATAGAAATCATTGCCTGGAGTGACATCTTTGTAATTTGTAGATTTGATACACAAGCAACTATTTTTTGTGAAATCAAGGTCCAGGAAGCTATGTCTGATGGGAGCATTTGTTGACTTGAAATTAAACCCATTCACGCAATAACTTGGCCATATTTTGACGGCATAAATTGGTCCCTTGGCAAGAGTTCTAATAGATTCATTCTCAAGGATGACATCAGGACGATCGACCTAAACACGAGACGATACAAAATTATGTTCAATGTTAAGTTATTTCTTGTGCAAATACAAATGGAGGAAGATTCTAACTAGCTTCTTACGTACATATGCATTCAACTAAGACGGGAAATGAAGTCTCATTTCTTCTTCTACTTTTTCATCTGCAATGTATGGTTTACTTGACCTCACCTCATCATTAAATTTGCTGAAAACTAATAAATATAGGAATACACTCGTTAAATTATAATAATGTAATCAACAAATAGATGACTTGAACGTTGAAGATTTTTACTTACCACTCTAGCTTTTCTACTTCATCCTCTTCACAGTTGAGTAATATATATAACTGGGCAGCCCTTAGTTCCTCATCATTCAAATATCTCTTTTTCAGTTTTCCAGAAGGCTTTCCAAGAGCATTGAAGACTTTCAATAATGCATCATTATATTCTATATCTCCATCGTCGTTCCTCAGAGCTCTTGTTCTATTTGTAGCAATATGAGGCTTGAAATATATTGAACAAAAGTTTGTAATCTCCTCAAGGACATAGGCTTTATAAATAGAACCCTCGACCCGTGCCTTATTTTTTACCTTCCTCTTCAGGTGGTTTAGATGGCGCTCGAACGGGTACATCCACCGATAACCGACGGACCCACCAATACGTGCCTCATAGGAAAGATGAATTGGCAAATGCTCCATAGAGTCAAAGAATCCAGGAGGGAATACCCTCTCAAGCTTGCACAATATTACTGTAATTTCTTTCTCCTGTTTTTCAAGCCGATCGACGAGCAACTTAGTAGAACAAATATCTCTGAAGAATATGCTAAGCTCTGTCAGTGGATCCCAAACGACCTGGGGTAAGAATTCCCAAAATACAATCGGGATTAACCTCTCCATGAAAATATAACAGTCGTGGCTCTTCATACCCTGTAGTTTATTCTCCTTCGGGTCAACACATCTTCTCAAATTCGATACATACCCATCTGGAAATTTTAGGCCCTGGATCCACCTACAAAGTTTGCCTTTGTCCTCCTTGTCCAGTGAGAAAATGGCCTTGGACTGCTTATACTTCCCACTGCCTTCCTTTATCAAATGCAACTCTGGACGTCAACATATTTCTTCTAAATCCAACCTGGCCTTGGGATTATCTTTCGTCTTCCCCTTTACGTCCATCACAGTATTTTTTATATTGTCAAATACATTCTTCTCGATATGCATGACATCCAGGTTATGTCTGAGCAGATGGTCACTCCAATATGGCAGGTCCCAGAATATACTCCTCTTTGTCCAGTTGTGAGCACGGCCAAATCCATCACACTTGTACCCCGCTGTAGGCTCTTCAATAGCACTTGACAATTCTTTAACTTCCTCCTATATCGTGTCCCCGGACCACCGTGGCGGTGGACTAGACTTCTCTGCCACGCCAGCACGAAAAGCATTCATGTTCCTCCGGTACGGATGATCCTTTGGCAGGAACTATCGATGACAATCGAAGAAGCACGGTTTTCCTCCGTATTTCAAACGAAAAGCCTTAGTACGATCCATGCAATACGGACATACGAGACGACCATGGGTGCTCCAACCCGATAACATTCCATAGGCCAGAAAATCATTGATGGTCCACATTAGTGCGGCCCTCATCTGAAAATTCTGCTTTTTGGAAACATCATATGTGGTTGCACCTACTTCCCACAACTGATTCAGCTCATCTACCAAGGGCTGTAAGTACACATCGATGTTCCTTTTCGGGTTCTTCGGACCTGGAATAATAATAGTTAGGAACATATAAGGAGTCTTCATACACATCCAAGGTGGTAAGTTGTACGGAGTAACAATCACAGGCCAACAAGAATATTATGAGCCCGAAAGTCCAAATAGGGTAAAACAGTTGGAGGAAAGCCCCAATCTGACATTACACGGCTCTGAAGCAAAATCGGGATACACTCGATCAAAGTGCTTCCATGCTTCTCCGTCGGATGGATGATCCAGTACTCCATCTACTTGTTTTCGCTTGTGCCAACTCATATTATCAACTATCTCCTCTGCTATAAAAAACCTTTGCAACCGCGGCGTCAAAGGCAAATAGTGTATCGAATCTGTTGGCTTGCATGCACCAGAAGTCCTTGTTGTACTAGTTGCCTTGAAGCAATCGACACCACAAAATCTGCAGGCATCTTCATCCTTATCGTCCTTATAGTACAACATGCATCCGTTGTGACATACATTAATTTTTTCATACTCCATCCAGAGCGATCTCACCATTCTCTTGGATCGGTAGAAGTCTTTAGGTAACTTGGCACCCTCCGGCAATATATCTTTAATTAACTCCAGGATTCGGTTGTAGCATTCTTGAGACATGTTGAAATCTGATTTTATGCTCAACAGTCTTGTAATCACCTCCAACGGTGAATGGTCATCACAACCAGGATATAAAGGAGTCCTTGCATTCTCCATCAACTCCATGAACTTTGCAGCATTGGCATTCGGTGCCTCCTCAGCTGCATATTAATTGTTCGGATCGAAACTAGGCCCTGCAGCATCGAAAACCATATTCGTCTATCCTTGGTCGTAATCAGCATGCTCGTGGACATCTATATAAGGCTCCACATAAGGCTCCGACTCGGATGCTAAAGGCACAAGTTCTCCATGTGCGGTCTATTGATAATAATTTGGCATAAAATCTCTCGAATACAAATGATATGTCACATCCACTTCCGAATGATATTTCAAGTTACGACATCTCACACATGGACACTTAATTTTTGTACGGTCCATGTACTGAGGGAACGCCTTGGCAAACTGCAGGAACTGTTGCACACCCTGTATAAATTCATCATGCACACCACACATGCCATCAGGATGACGATTGTACATCCAAAAATGGTTCTGCGAATAGTAATTCATATCCATTTTAAGATAATTCTGCAAAGATTGACACTCAATGTATAATTCATATATGTTTTGTAATTCCAGAAAAGAAACAAGTGTGAGAACGGATGGCTCAGAACATATTTTCATAAGCAGGTAAAAAGGTTATATTCGATTTTTGAAAGCAGATAAAAAGGTTATATTAGATTTTTTGACAAGTGTGAGAACGGATAGCTCAGAACACAAGCCAAAATTCATTCTAGCATAAATTAGTGTGAATCATCTATGTTCTGTACATATGGTATAGTATATGTTCTTATCGAATCTAGTATCTGAAGGATGTAACAGAATCAATAAGATGAACCCACAAAATATAATACTAAGAAATCATCTACTACTGAAAGATGTAGTGATAGGTTGTCATATCATCATTGCCGAGGGATGGGGGTTGAAGGACAGTCAACTTTATCTACGGCTACATAGTTTCTGCCTCGCCAGTTGAATGGCTGCAAAGACTATGTCCTGATCATGATGTCGTACCGTAGATTAATGAAAATTCCTTATAGCAAATGTCGTACATCGATTTCTGCCTCGCCAGTCGAATGGCTGTAGGGACAGTGTCTGACTGGTACCAATCCAGTGTCTATCGAGAGATTGATGGTCATTACGACATGTATGTATATTAAGTAGTAAATATATACTTGTTATTTAATAAATAAAAAACTGCCCAAGAGGATACAAGGTATCTCTGAACTAGGAGACTGAGGTAACTTCCCCCTTCTTATTTACTGATACAAATGTTGAAACTAAGGACTGGTAACAACATACAGCTATAGTCTATAGAAAGGGACTGAACTAAAGTGCCCTCTCGACTAAAACAAGATATTAGAGGACTGGGACCGATACAATGCAGGACTGAGGTAATCCTTAGCCAACTGCCATGTTCTAATATGGTACTGGATATAATAACAAGGACTGATACAAAGTCTACATGTGGTACTGATACTAAAATGGAGTAATCCTTCACATTATTCAGTCACAAATATATGAAGAAGTATTCCCCTCTCTACATACTAATTACTGATACACAATAAAGCATGGGACTGATACTATAAAATCCAAACAAGGACTGAACCAAGGTATCATGACTGATACCATGTTTAGTGATGACTGCTACCATATATCAGTGATGACTGATACATGTTATCAGTAAAGACTAAAACAAAAGTAGTATATAGTAATGAATCATGACTGATACTAATGTAATGGAGGACTGAACCTGAATCTTGATACTAATACTCTCTCGACTGATACAAGGTATGCAATCATCACTCATTACACTAGTTAACAGTGAACAATATATATATACATAGGCTTAAATAACAGATACTCTAGATTACATGTAGGGATGATACACATATCAACAAGGACTGGTACATTTATTAGTCTACTTATTAATGCACTCATCAGTCTATTGACTGATGCACTCATCAGTCTATTGACTGATACACTTCCTTTCCCCTCAAACAATAACTGATACAAGCAAAAATCAGTAGATTGATTTCATATTGCAAAAATTAGTCCAAACACAAGCAATCCATGTATCCCAAAATAGTCCCTACATGACCACAAGCAATCCATGTATCCCAAAATAGTCCAAACACAAACATAAAGCAGTCGTTGTGCTACCTGAGGAGAAGGGGGGCTACCTGAGGAGGGTGCGAGGAGGAGGAGGAGGAGAGAGAGGGGGGGCTACCCAAAATAGTCCCAAACACAAAAACAAACATAAAGCAGTGCCCTAGAGAGAGAGAGAGGGGGGCTACCTGAGGAGACGGTCGGAGGAGGGTGCGAGGAGAAGGAGGCCAGAGGAGGAGGAGACCGGAGGAGGGTGCGAGCGCCGGAGGAGGGTATGAGCACCGGAGGAGGGAGAGCGGGGAATTTGGGGGAAAAAATTCGAGGAATGATAGAAAAGAAGCCCTCCTGCACCCTATATGAAATATTTAGCGACGTCCGTATGCAACGTCGCTAAACGTCACTGATTATTAATATACGACGACGTACTATAATAGTCGTCGCTACGCGTTGCTATATTTAAATAATTAACGACGTGTAGCGACGACATTGCGATACAGATTCCCATTTAATAAATTAATGTCGCTATTCGTCGCTAGTCGTCGCCACCAGCGACGAATAACGACGTCACATTGCCACGTCGCTAAATTTCCAAAAATTAGCGACATCCTCTCATGGAGTCGCCAAATTCGTCGCAATTTTGCCATATATTTGGTAGTGTGCCTAATAATAGTCGCACAACACACATGTTGGGTGTCAGATTTACCTCTTAGTCATTCACATGTTGAACGTGGTATTTCAAAACACTTAGCTTGGTACATGTTTACTTTTTACTCTAATCCTTGTCATATATCATGATTATTCATGTTTACCTGTTCTTTTCTACTTGTCATATCATGACGTTAGTTTTACCTACTTAAAATGTATCATATATGCTATTTCCTATTTGTAGCTTCTATCTTATTTTGAATAGCTTGTCATGTATGTGCTTATTCCAATCCTAACTGGATACATTGACAATTTTAGGTGACTTGTTATTTATGCACTATGAACCTTTTGGTGGAGGTAAAGGGATTTTGGAAGCCAATCATAGTGATCAGATAGTTTAGAAGTTCATAAATTTGGATTTGATATTTAGTAGGTTTGTTTTCAAATTAGATTAAATTTGTAAACCTGGATTTTTAAATTTATAAGTTGTTGTGAATGAGAAAATATATTGTTAATATGATCAAATTTGCATAGATGGATTTGATATTGTAATTGAGGTCTAGACAATGTTCTACCGTCGATACTGTAGTGTAGGCTGGACTTTGCTACGTGCTCATATCCCAAAAGTGGATTTGGGTCGTGACATGTAATCATCTCTTCAATCTCCAAATTTGTAAAAATTAATACTACTATGTTGTAGGGAATTCAATTTCATACAATTTTGTCTTTTGAAACGTTGAATTACATTTAAAAAAAAAGTTTTTATGGCCGAAATAAGTTTTGTGTTTTTTGGATTTCGACTACAGTGATAGTTTGAAAAAACTGTTGATAATATGCGAAAATCTGTCGATAATCCGATTACCTGCCCCTAAAAGAAACATGCCCTGACAGTTCAAAAAATTCGTCAGTAATCCGCAAGAACCCGTTGAATTAGGCTATTTTGGGCTGGTTTTGTCCATTTTTTGTCATTTTTGCCATTTTCTTTGATTGTTTTGTTCCTTTATCAGAATATTATGATTTTGTAAAGTTATATTCTTTATATACAAGACAAGAGTACATATCCTTCTTTGACAATGTGGATTTAGCTTGTTAAATGTTTAATCTATTTGCATCTTTATACTGGTCGCAATCATGTGTAAGTATTATCCCATGTATGCATGTTGTGAGTATGGGAATGTTCACAAGTGATAAGTTATGAATTATTCATATATAGCATACGCCATTTTAGGAAATTTTTGAGTTTCCACGACTTAAGCATTTGAAATAAATTTGATAAGGTAAAAGACAAGTAAATTCAAATAGATCATAGTAGGAGAAAATACGCACTACCAACCCTGAGCTCAAGGAGCAGGCATGGCTCAATCCTGTTAGGCAAGGGATCCATGACCTACCAAGTTTACGCGTATTAATACACGATCGAGTCACATATTGTGCCGGGTTGCGCCATTGTCAATTTTTTTTACAAGTATATGTTATGGTTGTTCATGCTATAGTCAAGTCAAGTTTCATTTGCCAGGAGTCTTATTAGGCAACAGATGCACAAGTTACTCGTACCCCTAGACATTCGGGTATCTACAGTGGGTAGTTGCGAAGATCCTCAAAACTTGCATTATAGTAATTAAGTCTTGTGATCACCCTAGCTAGTTAACATGTAACAAGTCGTAGGCAATGATTGATCGTGTACTTTTGGTTGTGCGTAATTTTATATGCTAGCATTTTCGTTCTTTGTGGCGGCAAGTGGCTAGAGGTTAAGGTCAGCTCGGGGGACGAACTACAACCCCGGTTCTTTTTTGGTTTACGGGTTGTGGTCCGGTTCCAGAGTAATTCCTAAGCACTCTCATCGCTTGTCGTTCCCTTATGCTTTAAAGCTTGTTTATGGTCAATCTTTTATTTAGGTTTTTTTATTCTTGAGAGCGTGTACCATACCAGCCTTGACCCACATTTACTTATTTTTATCTATGTGTTATTGTTGTTTTGTTATAGTGTTGTGTTGTTCACCTTGAGCTTCCTTGTGGTACTTTCTATTTGGAGTTTTGACCCTACTGGATTTGTTTGGCCAAATTTATCGTTGGAGCCTAAGAATTCTTCCTACCTTTCTCTGGATGACCCGTTGGTTTTGATTTGTGGTTTTGCCTCACGAGTAGGTTTCCTTTTCTTACCACTCGTGGTTCATAGTATTTTGGTGGTGTTAGCTAGGGCATGTGTTAGTCCTTTTATTTCGAGGCTCTCTCTGACTTCGGTCAACATGATGTATTATATTAGACATAGGTTGATATAGTAAATATTTTTTTCTTTTAAAACCCAAGGCCCGTGGACAACGCCACCCAGCCGTCCCCGTGGGAGTAGGTGCTCGAACCCGCGCCCTCACCCCCGAGTGCCAGCGGTCTTACCGGTGCGCCACCGCGCCACTGGCATATATATATATATATATATATATATATATATATATATATATATATATATATAATCTTAATTCAAATATATTTAAATTATTTTAATAACATCAAATATATATACATTAGTGAATTTACTAGTATTATTAGCGAGAAAATGTTCGGCTACCATATTCTATTTTTATTTCATTTTCATAACATTATTCAGTTTATTCTTATTCACGAGCTCTAAATCTTTTTACTAAAAAATAATTAGATTTGTAAGAATCGTATGTAAAAGAGTTCATTTTTGTTCACCCACTAAAAGTAGGATGTTTGTTTCACTCTTCAATAAAGAATTGATACTTGTCAAATCATGTAGTTAAAACCACTTTAAATATTTATAAAATTATTTTCAAAGTAATTTATGTTAAATAAATTTGACACGTGTCAATTTTTCGTTGAACGGTGAATAAATATTCTAGTTTTTGTGGGCGAAGATAAAACAGTTCATTCTCCGTCCATCCCACGTGTCCCGCTCTGAGTTAGCATTGAAATAGCAAAAAAAAAAAAAAAAAGAAGGAAAGGCAAGCCACGAAGTCGAAGAGAGAAATAAACAACCAACCTTTTTTCCCCTCTCTAGCTAGATAGGTCTCCAGAAGAAATTGATTGATCGAGAAGAAGATGGAGAGGAGGGAAGGAATAACTGTTGGAATTCAAGGAGGAAAGTTGATGAAGAGATCAGTAAGGAGGAAGAAAGGGTTCGCCAAGACTGTAGCTGATTATCTCTTGTCGGATTCATACATGTACGCTCCTCTCCTGTCTCAGGAATATTCTTCACTCACATCCTCGCCGCCTCCGCCTCGTTCTGGTCTGGATCCCTCCACTGCACCAACCAACAACAACCGTTCTTCTCCCTCCGCCGCAACTGGTAACTACTTTTCCCCTCTACTAATTTTTTTTTTTCTATATGAACAGAAATTAATGTTGTGATTTAATTATTTCATAATTGCTCCCACTGGGAATCGAACCATCGCCGTCGCCCACTTGAGCCTTGTGCCTCCACACTAGCCACTTGCATGGGCATATATATATATATATATATATATATATATATATATATATATATATATATATATATATATATGCTCCAGGAGATTGCTAGTTCGAGCAATGGAAATGCCATTTAATTCTCCTTTGGGGGAATCAAGTGGAGGTGGTGGTGGGCGCAGTGCAGGTGCGGTCCGTAGGAGGCGGGCCAGATGGGGCATTCGGACGTGGATGGTCCCCCAGGAGGTTGCTAGTTCGAGCAACGGGGATGCCATTTAATTCTCCTTTGGGGGAATCAAGTAGGGTGGTGGTGGGTGCAGTGCAGATGCGGGCCATAGGAGGCGAGCCAGATGGGGCTTTTGGACGTGGATGGTCCCCCAGGAGGTTGCTAGTTCGAGCAACGAAGATGCCATTTAATTCTCCTTTGGGGGAATCAAGTGGGGGTGGTGGTGGGTGCAGTGCACGTGCGGTCCGTAAGAGGCGGGCCATATATGTCCTCGTTAACTATATCCGCTGAGAAACTCTTGGACCTTGGTTTCTGACTGATGCAACATGTCAGTACGTTCCTAGCTGGACTCGTCGTGTGACATTCCTTTTGTCGAGCACGGCTAATACTTCTTTGTCGAATGACGTAGTTATGGTCGTCGTAGGTCTCATATGAAAGATGGGATGATCTTCAGTTTGGCTGGGTGCTCGAGCTTGTAGGCAACTTTGTCCACCTTCTTGAGGATCGGAAAGGGGCCTTCATTCTTGCGAATATGTTCTTTGTGTACCTTGTGGAACACCTTTAATTGTTGCTGCTGAAGTTTGATCATCACCAAGTCCCCTTGTACTCAATTGGCCTTCGTTTCACGTCGTCCCATTTCTTCATCTTGTGCACGGCCTTTTCCAAAAATGTCTTGGCAATATCCGCCTTCACCTTGTGGTCCGCAGCAAACTGGTTGGCCATGGGGCTTCTACCCAAGGATCCTGCACTCAGCGTATGCGGCACGAGCGACTGTCGACCCATCACCATCTCGAACGGACTCTTATAGGATGACTCCCTCTGAAAATTGTAGCAGAACCGAGCGATGTCCAAGTGATGCACCCAATTCCGCTGGTTGGCACTCACAAAGTACCGTAAAGTACTGCTGGAGGAGAGAGTTGATCCGCTCCGTCTGTCCGTCTGTCTGCGAGTAGAAACTGGTTGAGAAGTACAGATCTGACCCAAGGATCTTGAACACCTCCATCCAGAACTTTCTCGTGAAGCGGGGATCTCGGTCACTGACAATGTTTTTCGGGATGTCCTAAAACTTTACCACGTGGAAAATGAACAAGCGCGCAGCCTCCTCTGTTGTGCAGTTTGTTGAAGCAATAATGAAGGTCCCGTATTTGGAGAAGCAGTCCACTACTACGAGGATATACCCAAGTTCTCCCACTTTCGGCAGGACAGAGAAGAAGCCCATCGAAATGCTCTTCCACGGTCGACTCAGCATGGAGAGAGGCTCAAGAAGGCCCCCAGGTCGCTGATGATCCACCTTGTCCTGTTGATACACAAGACAAGTGTGCACATAGTCCTCGACATCCTCGCGCATGTGAGGCCAATAGTAGGCAGCCTCTAGCAGTGCTAATGTCCTTTTCTGTCCTAGGTGTCCGGCCCACTTGGTATCGTTACATTTTTGAGTAGCTACCTCCACAAGTCACCCTACTTAGGCACGACCACCCTGTCGTCCTTTGTGTAGAGAAGTCCATCGTTAGCCAAAACCTTCGTATTTTGCCTTCGCGAATGAGCTTCACGAGAGCCTGTATCAGTGGGTCCTAGGGAAAACCCACCTTAACACGATTAAGAATGTCTTCCTTGAGCAAGTATACTGCTGCTAGCTCGGCTTTCCTGTTGTGCACATCGGCCACATGATTCTCCTGGTCTGGCTTGTATCGAAGCTCTATATCGAACTCAGCCAAGAACTTTTGCCATCTCGCTTGCTTGGGAGACTTCTTATTCTGAGTCTGGAAGTAGCTCGCTGCAACATTGTCCGTCATGATCATGAACTTGGTGCCAAGGAGATAGCGGTGCCATGTCCGCAAGCAATGCAATACCGCCGTCATCTCCTTCTTTTGCACCATATACCGTTTCTCTATGTCATTTAGCTTGTGGCTCTCAAAGGCGATGGGGTACCCCTCTTGCACCAACACTCTACTGATTGCGAAGACGGATGTGTTAGTGTGCACCTCGAACGCCTTAGAATAATCTGGTAATGACAAGACCGGTTCCTCCATCGTGGCCCTCTTGAGTGCGTCAAATGCCTCTTCGCAATTGACATCCAACTCCATGTTCGATCCTTCCGCAATAGATCGGTAAGTGGTGCTGCTATGGCGGAGTATCCTCGGATGAACCGTTAATAGTAGTTCGCGAGGCCTAGGAATGATCTTAACTCCGTCGGCCTGGTGGGAGTCTCCCGCTCCCGTATAGTATAAACCTTTGCCTTGATTTATATCTTGCCATGCCTGATCCAGTGGCCCAAGAACGACACCTCTTCTTGAGCAAAGGAACATTTAGAGTTGTTTTTCCTTCAGCACCTGGAAAACCGCCTTCAAATGCTCAATGTTCTCCTCCATCGTGTTTGAGTACACGACGATGTTATCGAGATAGACCACGATGAACCAATCAAGGTAGGGGTAGAAGAGCTTGTTTATCAGAGTACAAATGTTGCAGGAGCATTTGTTAGTCCAAAAGGCATGACTAATAATTCATATGCGACATACCTCCTGACGCACGCCGTCTTGGCCTCATTCTCCTTGGCTATCAGCACCTTATAGTACCCTGAGCGCAGATTGAGTTTGGAGAAATATCGTGCACCTCCTAATTGATTGAACAAGTCTGCCACTAATGGGATAGGTATTTTTTTCTTAACGGTTACCTTATTTAATGTACGATAGTCGATGCACAAACGAAGCTCCCATCCTTCGTCATCTGAAACAGCATCGGTGCACCGAACGAGGCCTTAGACAGCCTAATAAATTCCGCATCGAGCAGCTCTTTTAGATGCCTCTTCACCTCATCGAGCTATGGCAGGGGCATACGGCATGGGACCATAGCGAGAGGCTTCATATCTGGTTCCAACTCGATGGTGTGGTCCACCCCCCACCGCAGAGGTAGCCTCTTTAGAACCTCTCGCGACATGACATCACCGAACTCCACGAGGATGTCGTCAATCTCGGACGGAAGATCCCCTACATGGGCACCTCCTCCGTCTTGAGTACCGCAAGGTAGGTTATCTTTCCGTGCCTCACACCATTCTTGAGTTAGATGGCAGAGAGAGCCTTTCCTTTCATGGACTTGTCCCGTACAATATTCACCATACATGGAGAGCCCTCCTCTATAATCCCGACGACTCCTCAATGTAGCATCGGAATTGTTCTTACCGAAGTTAGGAAGTCCAGAGTGGTGTGACCGTGAGACTGGTGACACCCGTCCATTCTCCCATTTCGATCTTTACCCCCTTGGCTACCCCTGCACGAAGCGTGCCTCTGAGTAGACCGCCTTCATCTTTCTCTAATCTTTTTCTAGCACCAAACCTAAGCACTAGACCTCTGCGTCCGAGATGAAGTTGTGCGTCGCCCTCGTGTCCACCACCGCTCTTGTACTCTGGTCGTTGATCTTTATGTCCATGTATATGAGTTCCCGACTCGGGACTTTGGCCACGATGGTCTTGCACTTCAGAATATTGAGAAGGTGTAAGGCTCCCATGTGAGGTCCTATCATTGGTTCCTCGTCCTCGCCCTCCTCGCCTTGGATTGCGTTCACTCGCTTCCTTTGTTCTTGTAATTGTATGCGAAGTGATTCCTCCTCACACGAAGCACTTAATCTTCTGCTCTGTTTGGAACTTCACAGGCTGCTTGTCCTTCGACGGAGCTCCATTTTCGTTGTCTTTCTTCTCTCCCGCACTGTTGAACTTAGTGGTGGCTTTTGCCTTGTGTTTTGGATATATCACTCCAATACTACATTAGCTTCTCGGCCACTGAGACGGTCGTGTTCAAATCAGTGACAGGCTGCCTTTGTAACTCTTGTGTCGTCCATGGTTGTAGACCGTCTAGGAAGAAGAAGGGTTCTTTAAATCCGAAATGTGTCTCACATTCACGAGTGTCCACACCACACTATCGAACATTTTTATCATGGTGTTCCCAACGCCAACTGTCTTGTAAGACGTGCTGTTGCCCATAAGAATGATAAAACCGTTTAACTCCTTATATGGGCAAAACCATTCTCTATTCGAACACATGTGATGAGACTACCCAGTATCAAGAACCCGTGCTTAATTTTTTTTTTGTTCCGTTATGCATGGTAAGTATATCACATGTTGACTCTTCGGCTTCCTGTGCAACAGTGGCTTGACCTTGACCACGTGAACTAGCAATTCCACCCTTCTTCTCTAACCACCACTTGTACCTTGGACATTATTTCTTTACGTCCCGTAAATTTGCAATGGAAACATGCATCATTCACTTTTCTGCATGATTTGGACTCGCTCAGCTACTCTTTCCTCCATCTTTACACTTTGACCTTCCCCTACTACTAGAGATTAACCCGGATGACTCCTCGATATGATTTGACCTCTTCATAATCTCGTTATTAAAAAGAGTAGTAGTTGCCTCTTGCATCTCGAGAGTCTCTTTCTTTTCGAGAATTGGTGTCACTATATGGTTATATGAACCTGAAAGTGAAAAAAGAAGTAAAAAGTGTCTTGTCCTCCTCCGCCTCTAACTTGACTTCTAGACACAAGATCACCAACAATCTTGTTGAAGCTATTCAGATGACTAAGGATCTGGGTCCCTTCTTTCATGTGTAGACTATATAGTTGCTTCTTGAGATGCAACTTGTTAGGCAATAATTTTGTCAATACAAGCTCTCGAACTGCAACCATAAATCGACTGCAGATGTTTCTTCCATGACATTATATATGATATCATCTGCCAGATAAAGCTTGATCGTGCTCTGTGCCCTCTGATCTATGTCATCCTATAAATCCTCTATCATTTTCTAAGGCTTTTTCTCCCTTCTTGGGATGGCTTTAAACACTTCCTCTTTCACTAGTAGAGACTTGACCCTTCTTGCCACAACGAGAAGTTTCCTTTTTCATTAAGTTTCTCCTAGTGGTGAGCGTTCGGTTTATTCAGTTTAAACCGAACCAAAATAGTCAAAACCGAATAAAATGAAGTTCTAAAAATCCAAAACCGAAACCGAACCAAAATTAGCCAAAACCTAACCGAACCGAATAAATAGAAAGTTTCTCCCCCTCGAACTTTGTACTATTCACTTTGTTCTCACCATCTTGAAATTCCTAAGTTTCACTAGTACCTTAAACCTAAAGGAAGATAGGAAGCAATTCCTTCAACAAAACCCTAGCTCTTCGTCGAGCTCTCTCATTTTCTCTCTTAACAATTCCTTCAACGGTCTTCAACAAAACCCTAGCTCTTGGCAATCCTGTAGCCCCATGTAACCCTCTATTCTCAATGGCACTAGTAGAGATCCTTAATTAGGTTCTCAAACTTTTTCTACGTCATGAGTAATCCAGACCATCGAATCAGCCCCTTCAAAACTGAAACGTTCACCAAACGCAAATCAATCCTTGATCCGACAGTATGTCGGTGGTATGCTTCCGGCATATCACCTGTATACTGTTGTACCAAGTTTTGACACACAAAAGTCAATAGACGTTTTGGCTCTTTTAAGTATGCCGGTGGTACAGTGACAGTAGTATACTGGCGGTATATGTTGCCAGACTGATACTTTTTTGTTTTTGGCCTATTTTTATTCCTTCGAGCTTCGCTAATTCCTCGAACAGCCGTCGCTACTCTCCATATGAATACGAGTCACAAATTTTATCACACAAAAGTCAATGGACTTTTTTGGCTCTTTTAAGTATGCCAACGGTATACTGGCAGTGGTATACTGGCGGTATATGCCGCCAGACTGATACTCCTATGTTTTTGACCTGTTTCAATTCCTTTCGAGCTTTTGTGATTCCTCTGACGGTGGTTTAGTCGCTACTCTCCATATGAACACGAGTCACATCCAATAATCATTTGTGGAGATAAGAGTGAATGTTTCCCAAGTCAGCATTAGATAGAATGAGACTTGGCTATGATCTACATCATAAAGGCCAAATGGGTTGACATGATTATTCTAACAGGCAAGCTTAGGTGTTCAGTATCTATTTAGTGTTTTATATATTGTATCTCATGGATGCTACAAGGTTCTGCTTGGCCGACCATTGTAATCGCGATGTAACTAATTTTGGAAAGGCGAACACATAACAAATTGGAATTTAACTGGAAGAAAGTGGTATTATCTCTTCCAAACCATGAGAGATTCACAAGAGTTCATTTCGAGAGGAAAGTATTCCTTCTATGCCCACCTCTACATATTACAAAGTCTTGAAACCTATGGCATTGCATGAAACCACATTATTTTTAGGCTTGGTGAGTCTGCGAGTATATTTCACAACATCTATATGATTTTTGCATTGTGAAATCTGTGAAAAATAGTTTTGAACAAGAAATATTTAAGACTCCTAGGGCTAGGAGGTTGCAGGAGTTTATGGTCGGTGAAAGAATATTGGGTATGGTGAGACACGAGAGTTTGCACTTCAGGGGTGTCGTGAAAGAAGAAGATATGCTCCATTGGACCATTACCTATGAGCTGAAAATTTCACGAGATCTTGGAGCAGCGCATTATTCAGTGAGAGCACTAGACACCATACCATCAACCCACTTTATGAGGCCCCCACCCCATACCAGGAGCTGCAGCACCTTCTTTGTCTTCATCTAAGAGATAATCTTGTTCAAATCGTAGATATTCTGTAAAGCCTCCTTTACTCAGTACCTCCTTGGAGGTGTAGCAGAATATCCTAGGACCTGCAGTTCACTTGTCTTGTTTGCAAGGATGTTTGGTTCAAGTTTTCTTACATTGAGGACTGAGCAGATTGAACAGCTTGTTACAAACATGTTAGCAAAGTACTATCATATTCATACGGTGAATGTGCTTCAAAGCTGGGGAGAGGTGATGGAGATCTAGTTTGTAGTTCATGGCCTTCTCGAGTTTCAGAGTATTCAACTCATGCTTTGTTTGAGTTTAGTTTTCTTTTATTTGGGTTTGAGTCCGATCAAGTCTATTTGGCTTTATTTTAGTTGGTTCAGGGACTCACTTGTTTCCTAAGTAGCCTAGAAATAAAGTAGTAGTCAGACCATTATTAGTTGGTTGATGAATCATCCGAGAGATTGAACGTGAACTGCAAACTGATGTGAAGCAAAATCCTAGATGTGAGCCTATAAGCCTAGTTCCGGTTCCTCATTGCTTCTTATAGCCATCAGAGCCCTTTCCCTCTGGTACCTCTGCCACTCTTACTGCTGCATTGTCCTCCCAATATGAGAAACTATCCTTTCTTGTGCACCTGCCTCCCTTATCCCTTCTCTTTCTCGGTTTCAATGCCAAATGATAGCCCCTATTCTCGTGTATTGTGAACCAAAACAGTCATCCATCCATCTACACGAGTTCAAAACAAGTTCATTACCATAGAGATCAAGTTCATTACCATAGAGTTTGCACTTCAGGGGTATGGTTAGACACAAAGGCTTCAAAAAGGAGCCTTATTGAAAAGGGAATTTTTTTTGGCATGTTTAGATTATGTGGATCTGCTATACCAAACATGAAATAAACCCTGATGTTGCTTTGTTATCTGATTGCAAAGTTAGTTTTTGATATTTTAGGATCTTTATTCTTGTAGATTATTTATTCACAATCAATGATTCATTGCGTAATTTGCATGTATCTTGTGTGCCATGACAAATCCTAGTGGGGCATTGATACTGTTTCTATTCACTTCACTTTAGTTGCGTACATATAAAATATCGTCTCTGGTCCTTGCATCAGTGTGTTCTTTGTGATCATCTTAATCATCTACAATGATCCACCTAGGGTTCCCTTTAGTCGTATCCTCCATTAGGATTTAAAGCAATATACTTGAAGATTCATATGATCCTAGTGACCACCTAAGCAGTTAAAAACCGTTATATATCGGTTATGTAACCGATATATAATGGTATCGGTCCGGCACCGATTTTTTTAGGAAAAAATCGGTAAAGTATCGGTACCGATATTATTGACCGATATGGCCGATATATCAATATATATCGGTTTTGAAAAAACCCGATATATAACGGTTAGGTTTTGTTAACACCAAAAGTTGGGGAGAGGAGTATAAGGTCACGAGGTGTTATAGATTCACTCTCCTCACTTGTTCACAATGATGAATATATGGAGGATGAAGAAGATGAAGATGAACAAACTAGGGAAGATGGTGATGGTGAAAACGAAGAAAATGAAGTTAAAGTTGAGGCTAATGAAGATTATTGGATGTTGAAACTTGAAAGTTGAATTGGGATATTTTTGTTTCATAATAGTTGAACTGTTTTGAAGTGGTACTTTTTATATTGTAATATTGGTTTGGGTATGAACCTTTTAGTTTTAATTCTTTAAGAACTTTTCTTGCATATTTTATAATAGATAACTATTAAGTGTGTTGTTCATATATAAAAATTGTGTTAAAAATGCAAACCGATATTTACCGTTATAAATTCGATATATCAGTGATATATCAACAACCCTATTAGATCGTTATCATGAAAAAACCGTTTTTAACTTCATAGGTGACCACTGAAGAAAATATGATATTAACTAAGAGAAGGTGAAATGAATTGCTCGAGGGAAGTGAACTAGCTACATTTATCCATGAGTTGCTCTTTTATTTGTTGGAATTGTGGCTCGATATCAAAACATGTTTTGAAAAAGCTTGACCAAACACACACAATACTCATGTTACTTTGGTGTGTACAAACTTATTGAAAATTAACATGATTTTGTGTCCATGATTTGAGCCCACAAATCTTGTTGGGCTACTGCCCTTGGACTTTGTTTTTTGCCATTGGGCCCTTGTTTTATGCTTAGTATATTTCAGGATGTTCCACGCCTAGCTTGGTAATATTAAAATGTCCATCTTCTAGTGATGTCATAATTGTAAAAAGGTCTAGAAGGATCCATGACTATATTTGAATAACTATGTAGACTCTTACAAGAGTCCTATAAATAGAGGTGCTCTCTCCTCATTTTGTAAACAACAATCATTACAAGTTTAGTGTTATTATAAAGTTTCTTTCTTATCAATCTTATCTTCCACCAAATTCTTCTCTCTACATATTCTCTTTCTCCAAATTAGTTATTCCTAACTAGTTGTCTACCACAATTCCAACAAAGAAATACTAGAGCAAGAAGGTTCGAGGTCGAATATGGCAAGCGAGATGACTCTCTTCCAAGTTCTCGTCCTCAACAAGAACATCTTTGTCAATTGCAGCATCAAGATAAAGGCATTGCTAGGAGCACAAGATGCATGAGAAGTTGTCAAAAAAGGCTATGTTGAAATATAAGAAGAGGCTTCATTATCTCAAGCTCAAAATGAGATGTTGAAAGCTTCAAGAAAGAGGGACAAAAAAATTCTCTTCCTCATCTACTAAGTCGTCGATGATGATTCATTTGATTTTGTTTCAAGTGCAACAACCTTAAAGAAGCATGAGAGAAACTTTAATTTTTTTGAAAAGGAGAGCAGAAAGTGATGAAGGTACGCCTTCAAATTATAGGAGGTGAGTTTGAAGCTTTACATATAGAATGGACTGAAACTATTCCGAACTATTTTGCCAGAGTTTTTATTAATCAATTAAAAGAAATGGTGAAAGCATGACCAACACTCGTGTGAGAAAAAAAATTCTTCTTTTTTTCCTTTCGCGATTTGAACACATTATAGTAATTATTGAAGAAATCAAAGATTTGGAGTCCATGACTATTTAGTAACTCAATGGCTCATTACAAACCGATGAAGGAGAGAGAAGAAGCAAGAGACATTGGAGCAAGTCTTTCAAAAGAAGCTCACCTTCAAGGAGAAAGAAGAAAGCTTTATAAACCAAAGAAGCCAAAAAGGTCGTGGTCGTAATCGTGGTCAATGTTGTAGAAGAGAAAGAACTCATTACAAGAGATTCACCGAGAAAGGTGCCAAAACTATACTACAAGAGAACATGGAAGAGGAAGCTTCACAAGAAGAGATGGTAGCCAAATGTATCATAAATCTCAAGTTTAATGCTATAATTGCGATAAACTTGGACATTATGCATCAGATTGTAGAAACACAACTAGAAATGTTGAGAAGAAAGCTCAATATGTTGTAAAAAATATGCAAGAGAACTCAACTGTATTATTTGCACACAAAAAAGAAGAAGTAGATATAAAGAATACATGATACCTTGACATAAAAGGAAAATAACCATATATGTGATACTACAAATATCTTTATGGATCTTGATAAGTTTATTGGCGATTTTTCACTTTTGAAGATAGATCCGGAAACACCGGTGAAATAAAAAGAGAATGAAGAAGAAATCATGCAAAAATTTATTGCTAGTGGAGACATTATGTCCGATAAAAAAAGCTCGTACCAATCGAATGTTCAAGAAGTAAGTTATGACTTAGTTCCTCTCATGGAAGAAGAGGATAAAGATCAAGTACGTGAAGAACTACAAGAGTCTATTAATCCGCTTGTGCGCCAATACCATCTCGAGAAGACTATACCATCATCCTTGGACGAGAGAAGTGCTCCACATATGAAGAGCTAGCAAGAGGAGATTAAGGTAATCAATAATCAATACGATCTAACATTTCTCTGCATTTTTGTTGATTGCGAACTAATCGATTTTGATATAAGAAGCAAGATGTCATGCATAAAGAAGTCAAGGATATTATGAAGGACTACACTTTGGAGCTAGAGACACTTTCAATGTGGAAAAAGAAAATTTGACTAAAAATGGTCTACCTGCCAAAGAACAATGTTAAAGATGAAGTCACGAGATAGAGACATAGACTACTTGCAAAAGGCTACAAGAAAAGATTAAACATCGACTATGATGGAAAGCAAGCTCATATACATATATGTTTGCATCGGAAGAAAGAAAGTGCAAAGTAAGTATGTCAAACATAAGCCAACGAGATCTTCACTCAGCAAATCGAGGAATAAGTACTCTTCAATGCAAGAAGTTCACTTGAAGTTGCAAAATCAAATTTAAGGGAGAGTGTTGATTGGGCTACCATTGGACTTTCTTTTTGTCATTGGCCCTTGTTTTATGCTTTAGTCCATATTCTATGATGTTCTATGTTTAGAATATTCTTGGTAATATTAAAATGTCCATGTTTTAAAAATGTCCTAGTATTATTGTTGTAATAGAGTCTAGAATGATCCATAGGTATATTTTAATAAGTGTGTAGACTCTTCCAAGGGTCCTATAAATAAAGGTACTCTCTTCTCATTTTGTACACAACAAACATTACAAGCTTAGTGTTATTATGAAGTTTCTTTCTTACCAATATTCTCTTTTACCAAATTCTTTTCTCTTTCCAAATTAGTTCTTCCTGGATAGTTGGCCTACCGCAATTCCAACAGTAACTGTGGGATTTCCCTTTTCATTTTGCAGCTTATAATTATGCAGTATAGGTGCCCAGCTTTGACGCGACAACCATACATTCACTGCACCTAGTTAATTGAAACCACTATTTAGAGTATGACTCGACACTGATTTCTTGAATAGAATCTGTCGATGTAGGAAAGAGGGAAAAAGTTCCAACTGAAACTGATCAAAAGCCAGTAGTAGATAACTGACCAATTCCTAACCATTATCAAGTTTCTGTGCGTAAAAATTATAACTGTTAAAGTGAAGCAGCAACTGCTTGCATGTAAAAGCATGTGGAGCCACATGGATAGAATTTATTTTTAACCTTGTCCTGCATGTTGAGTGACAATGTCTCACTAAATGAATTTGGTGCGTCTTTGGTCCTGACTCATCATTACAGCATTGGATCAGTATTCATCTGTTATCTATTCATGATGGAAATATTTGATGTGCATTATCATTTAGATCAAATTTATTGGTACTGTGTCTGTCCTTATTGCTTAGCTTGTATGTCCTTGTTCAGTGTGATATATATAGCCTCATTATGATATGAGGCTTGCAAGGCTATTATTTTGGCATATTGAAAAAAAAAATATGAGTTTGAGTTCCATCTCATCTCCATATCATATGGTTATTGCATTGTTCTATGAATTAAATATTCTTGCGAGTAAAGTTACCAAAGTATCAAATAAATTCGGTAACGAATAAACATTTACTGGAGTATACTGGTAAATCAGAAGCCATATTCTTACATGTTTGATGTTCTTTCTTCTGTGAGTAGTTATCATAAATTCTTCATATATTGTAAGCAAATGGTTGTTTCCATGATACTTTAGTACTACATCCGAAGTTGAAATATTGTGAAGAATTAATGTAACCCCTCCCCTCATTCCATTGTTGTATCACCTACACGAGGTAGAAGGTAGTCGAGAGATTCTGTGAAATATTAACTGTTATTGGTAGATTCGGGTCTGAGAGGTTGGAAGAGGGACTTTAATAGCGTGTACCAGTGGAAACAAAATTCCAGGCCTAAGGACCAGAATACAGGTTGCAGTGGGTTTCAAAAGACAAAAAGTCCAAAAATATGAGCTCCTTCCCTGTTTTGAACTGTACCCATTCTTATACCAGACTTCCAGTACAGGAGGATGCTCCTAACCTTGATTATCAGGCTCCTGATGATGATCAAGGAGATCTAAATTTGCAGGAGGATGGGTATGCAAATAAATCGATTCGTGAAGATGGTGAGACCGTTGATAGTCAACAACCACTACCAGAGGTTCTCTTGGGTAGAGGTTCCAATAAACGTCAACCATCAAAGAGGTACTTGGTCAATGAGTACGTTTGACTAACGAGGGAGAACGCAGAAGTTTCACAGAGACGATAGAAGACGAGAACATACAGGAGTGGATGCATGATATGCAGGATGAGATGAGTTCCTTCTATGCCAATCACACTTATGTGTTGGTGTGGTTGTTGAAGGGCAAAGGGGCCTTGAAGAATTGTTGGGTGTGCAGGTGAAGTAGGGAGAAGATGCTACTCGTCCATGATACAAGGCGTGGGATATAAGGCACGACTGGTAGTCAAGGATTACAATGAAATGGAAGGGAGTAGATTTGATGAGATGTTCTCGCATGTGTTAAGATGTCATCCTTACGTATTGTAAGCACATTATTACGTGGTATTATTGGATACGTAACGTATTGGATGTGAAGGACGCTGAGTTTGAGAGGGTCCATATGGATGATAATGGAGCGGATATTATTACAAATATTTTGCCGAAAGGGAAGTTCGAGTTCTACAGGAAGTTCGCCGGGCTGCAGACTCTACTTAGTTGTAAAGGGAAAGATTTGTTCTGTTGGGGTTCCTTCATATGTAGAGAATACCTAGGAGGGTGACAGGAGTTATCCGTGTGTCGAGAATCTTGGAAGGAATTCGAGGATCATCAATGCTCGAATTGGAGCCAAAACACTGCAATCGAATGTGATACCGGCCTGCATGGTTCTGCAAATCTAATTATTCGCGAAAGCAGGCCGGAACTGGAGTAGAACTCCAACTGGTATATCAATACTAAACTAATTGGTAATCGGTATTTTGGTCATGTGCAAGATATGCATAAGTGGATCAATTTTGTTATCAAGTTTTAACGACCGAGGTAACCTCTTCTTTCGGGATATTTGGGAGAGTTTAATAGGATTTCTCAACCTAATTTGGAGGCTAATCAATAAAAATGAGTTTGCAACATTCAAGAAGAGGGAGAAGATGATTCAGGTTTCATGTTGATTCAGAAGAGATCATTAAAGGAGATTGACATCAGGTCGTCTTCGAATTCACGTTCTCCGGTAACCTTGTTATAGTTTTTATTATTATATTCTCATTGGTTAGTAGTTGTAGTTGATTCGTTCTGATTCGATGGAAGAAGCTGGAGAGGAGTCTGTGTAATGTTCTATAGTGGAGCTTTATCGTGTTAGACACCCGTCGTCATGTGGTTTTCTCCTACTCTAGGTTCGGACATGAAAATCTTGCGTGTTTGTGATTGTGCGTTTGCAGGATACTTAAATTTATTTACAGTCCTAAAAAATTACTCAGTTGGAACTGGTTGTATTACGCCGGATTCGTACTCCGCTCCCCACAAATAGATTTTGTGTCCACGTCGTTGTCCTCTCAATGTGTGTTGTTGTATCGATGTCCATGCAAAATGGTTGCCTCAAGCATTGGCGGCAGTAGTTCAAGATGGTTTTTATGTAAATTATTAGGGATGGGGGGAGCTCTGCAATAAGTTTGATTTCAAGTATATACATAGCAGTTGTGGATGAGTACACAAGTGTCGCTGTTGATTATTGAATTCTAATATGTGAATGGTCTGTCGAGATTATCTGAATAAGAGGACAAGCTGACATGTTTTGTTGTAAGCAGGCCATTTCTTCCATTGCGGGTTGTAGAAAGTAATTACGTAAGACTGTTATTTAATTTCTCTGATATATTTCTTAAATTTGCTTCTTAATGGATATCTTTTCTTCATTCACTTGGTCATGCAAAAGTGCATGTGATGCTAACATTCTGCTGTGGAACCCAACTTTTCAGAGAAGGGGAGGCCTGTGGTTCAGTTGCAGAGGCTGCTGGTTAAGTGAGTTCATATGACTCTTCTCATGGATGCAAGACTTGTGTGTTCATAACTTGTCCGTGTTATATGTTTTCTTTTAATAATGTGTCCACAACTCCTGTAGACTCCAGGCCAAGAAGATAACGCTAGCAACACTTGCTGATCTTCTGCTAGTGTGTCATTCGTTTTGTATGTTTTGGCAACTTCGATACATTTACTGCTGTAATTCAATTAGGTTGACAGTACCAAGAGAGGAATAGACTTTCGATGGCTATTACCAGTCGACTACTTAAACTGCTGGCTTGCTTATATGCTAGTTACCTTGAGAGAATCTCTTTGCTTAACAAGAATGATTGTAAAAACAACCAATGTATGATCAAGATGCGGAATTAAACAATACGATTAAAATAAAAATATTTTTATGAATTACCCTCCAGCCGTTGTTGCTTCAATATGATGAACTCTAATACTCTCCTGCATCTTTCTCTTGGGTTTGAACTTCTAAACTATGAACACTCAATTTTGATGGTCTATTCTATAGAAGTGTTAGTTTATAGTTTTGGGACCAAAACTCTTTATATAGAGAATTGAGCCTTTCATCATGCTTTATAGATAATGTTGCCATTCCACAAAAGATAAGGGAGAAGTTAAACAAAAGATAAAGAAGAAGTTGGTAACTTTCCTCAAGATAAGTAAGTTGGACAAAAGATATGGACCACAACTTAAGGGATAAATGAGTCATCCAAATAATTAACAAGGGAATCCAAATAACTAACATTCTCCCACTTGGTCCATGCCTTTAATCCAAATGTGTTATCTTAAAATCAATTATAATTCATGTTTAGTAATAAATACATGAATCATGACGATAAGTCCTATTTATAATGAGTAGTATCTTTCATGTATTACAATACATTTATTTTTTAACATTATGCTATATGTGGCAATGTAACTTAATCAATAAAACTTATGTTTATTCGTGGTCCAATGAATATATTTTCTCAAATTAAATAATGTGCACATGAGTATGAGAAAACATCATAATAAGAGTTTCATTAATAACTTTATTTGTACAATAGAAACTATAGTAACTACGTAAGGGAACCAAGTCCCATATTCACTTACATGATTCTTGAATTTCAATGGTGGCATGCCTTTAGTCAAAGGGATCAACAATCATCAATTCAATGCTAATGATTCAATAACAACTTTCATTTCTTTAACATGTTCTTTTATGACTGTATACTTAATGTCGATGTGTTTACTTCGACTTCCACTTTTGTTGTTGTTTGCCAAAAAGACAACAGCTGAATTATTTTAATATATACTCAATGGCTTAGAGATAGAATCCATAATTCTAAACTCAGAAATGAAACTCCTAATCCATACACCATGCAATGTTGCCTCAAAACAAGATACAAACTCAGCCTCCATATTAGAAGTTGCAATCAAGGTATGCTTAATGCTCCTCCAAGATACAGCTCCACCGGCCAACATAAAAATGTATTTCGATGTTGATTTACGTGAATCAACGCAGCCAACAAAGTCTGAATCTGAGTAGCCAATAACTTCTAAATTGTCCGTCCGTCTGTACATAAGCTTGTAGTCTTTGGTTGCTTGAAGATACCTCATCACTTTCTTTGAAGCTTTCCAGTGGTTCATAACTGGGTTACTCTGATATCGTCCTAACATTTCAACAACAAATGCTATGTCAGGCCTTGTGCAGATCTGAGCATGTATCAGGCTTCCTACAACAAAATCATATGGAATGTTCTTCATTTGTTCCCTCTCAAGATCGTTTTTAGGCATTGGTTTAGCTTGAACCTATCACCCTTCACTATGGGAGAAACACTAGGTGAACAATCCTTTATTCGAAATCTCTAAAACTTTAATGCCTCGAAATCTGTCTCTATGGATCTTAATGCCAATTACATAAGATGTCTCACCCATATTCTTCATGTCAAAATTTTCAGAGAGGAATTGTTTCACCCCATGAAGTAAATCCTTATCATTGGTTGCAAGTAAGATGTCATCCACGTATAAAACAAAAAAAAAACTTTACTCCCACTAACCTTAAGGTATATGCATTGCTCAATAATGTTTTCTATAAAACCAAATGAAGAAATTACGTTATGGAATTTTAAATACCATTAGCGGGAAGCTTGTTTTAACCTGTATATTCTTGAGTTTGCAAACCAATTGTTCACTATCACTAGAGGGAAATCCTTCAGGTTGTTTCATGTAAACCTCTTCCTCTAGTTCTCTATTAAGAAAGAGCTTTCACATCCATTTGTTGCAACTCCAAATCAAAGTGGGCTACTAATACCAAATTAATGCATAAGGAATCCTTTTTAGATACAAGAGAAAATGTCTCCGTGTAATCGATTCCTTCTTTCTGAGTGGATCCCTTTGTAACAAGTCTGGCCTTATATCTCTCAATGTTGTCCAATGAGTCTTTCTTTGTCTTAAAGACCCATTTACAACCAATGACTTTTACTCCATTGGGAAACTCAACAAGGTCCCAAATATCGTTGCTCCTCGTGGAACTCATCTCATCCATCATGTCATTATATCACAATTCTAATTCTTTGCAATTCGTGGCTTGTGAAAAGGATTATGTATAATTTTCGGCTCCTATATTATAGTCAGACTCTTGTAGATACACTACATAATCATCAGGAATTGCTGACCTCTTAGTTCGAGTAGATCTTCTTAATGTTGCACTATCATCTTCTTAGGAAGTATGAGGTTCAACTCTTTGTTCAGAAGTGCCAGCCAACTCCTGACCAACTTGATCTACTAGAATGTTGTCAACAGCTTGTGGGACTTCAATGACTGGTTGGACTAGAGTGTTTTCTTGAACTTCATCGGTCGGTTCTACATCCGTTTTTACTTGAGGGGTATTGTGAACCACAGTCAATCTATCTCTTGAAGTATAAGGTTGAGACTATGTATGATTAATATCAGAAACTATATTTCTAATTTTATCTCTCCCACTTACCAAGTCATATTCAAGAAATTTAGTATTTCTTGATTCCACAATCCTAATGTTGTGAGATGGACAATAAAATTTGTACCTCTTAGACTTTTCAGCATATCCAATAAAATGTCCTCTAATGGTTCTTGGATCCAACTTCTTTTCTTGTGGGTTGCAAATTCTCACCTCAGATGGGCATCTCCAAACGCACATATGTCGTAAACTCGGTTTCCAACCTTTCCATAACTCAAATGGAGTCTCTGGGACATCCTTAGTTGGAGCTCGATTTAATATATACACTGTTGTCCTAAGTGCTTCAGTCCACTGCTAAGCATACTCCTCATCATGTCCAATAATGTTCGCTTTCTTCTCTCCGCTACATTATTCTGGTCCAGAGAACCAGGCATGATGTATTGGGAAGCAATCCTATGCTCTTGAAGAAATTTCACAAATGGCCCAGGTGCTTGTCTATCTTTCTTGTATCTACCATAGTATTCTCCACCTTTATCTGATATCACAATCTTAATTTGTTTATCGCATTGTTTCTCTAGTTCTGCCTTAAAAACTTTAAGGGCATCTAATGTTTCATTTTTGTTGTGAAGCATGTAAAGATACATGTATCATGAGTAATCATCTATGAAAGAGATGAAATATTTCTGACATGTGAGTCTATGTCTGGACTACATATATTAATGTGTATGATTTCTAATATGGCGGAACTCCTATTAGCACCTTTCTTTAACTTGTTGGTCTACTTTTCCTTAATACAGTCTACACAAGTTTCAAAGTCAGTAAAATCTAGAATAGTAAGTACCCCATCATTTACTAACCTTTTAATTCTATCTATGTAGATATGACCTAATCTCCGGTGCCATAATGTAGAGGAATCCTTATTTACAACACCTCTTCCTAAGGTTTTGCATACCCTGCAAGGAATTTGAAATGTGGATTGTAGATCCAAAGTCAATCCACCATGTGTTCATATTTACATTAACTATATTAGATTCATAACACACAAACGAGGTATTAGATTCATAACACACAAACGAGGTAGGGTTACCTTTCTTCTCAAGCCATTTTTGGAATTTCAGACATTTCTTCTTTACGTGTCCCTTCTTTTTACAGAAGAAACACTTGTCGTCTTTCTTAGTGTCAGCTTTGGGAGGAATTTGATGCTTTCCTTTCTGATTGGCTTGAGATTTTTCTTTTCTTTGCATTACTAGCATGGCACTTTCTATTTGCTCCATCGCAACCTTCCTTCCTCTTGAACACATATGGTCATCAATTTATTGATAGACCATTTATCCTTATGTGTTGTAAGAGATTTTGAAAGGTCCATATTGAGGCGGAAGAGTGTGAGGATAAAGTGCACCAAGAAGGAATCAGACATTTCTGCCTCAAGTTTCTTAAATTGAGCCACTATGTCCCTCATTTGCATAATATGTTCGCGTACACCTTTTATACTGGTGAGCTTTAAGGTTGTGAACTTCATGATTATGGTGGTTGCTAAGGCCTTATTCGAAGTGACGAATTACTCGTCAATAGCCTTTAGTAGTTCATGGACATTCTCATACCACTCAATTGAACCACGTATACCTGCACTAACTTTAGTCTTAATGTACATCACGCTGAGACCATTGGACTTCTCCTAGCGTTCATACAAGAAAACTTTAGCAGGTGTGCTAATATCAGTAATCTTAGGTGGTTCATCTTTCCTAATAGCATAGTTTATGTCCATGCACCCTAATTGGAGAAGAACTCTCTCATTCCAAATCTTAAAGTTCTGTCCCCTAAGTTCAAAAATCTCACAGTGAATATCAGAGATACTAGGTAAAACTGCAGAAAAGATTATAAGTTTATTAATATTTGAGGCTTTAAAAGAATTCATGCTTTACCAATGTAAAAATATACTTAAAATTGAATATAATTTTATTAAAATTGCATTTGGGCTAAATCTCTAATTCAATCAGATTTATTATCTTTATAATAGATTTTATCAAACTATTCTTACTTTATGATAAAACTATTAAATTAATTATTTCTAATCCTGTGGATAAATCAAGAAGAACTAATTTTAATATTTTATCTTAATTAATTATATAAACATAATAAAATTCTTGTGGGGTACGATCATCATATTCATATAATTAATTACAATTAATATCCATTATGCGATCCTAATCCACTTCATATTAACTTTTAAATAATTAAAGATGATGTGGCTACTCCTTAATTATTTAAAAAATATATGGTTCATTTGACATTCATATTACTTTATCTTAGGCTTTACCTAATGCCTAAGAACAATTATGCATAAACATAATAGGCAATCACTACAAATTATACTATATTATGCCAACTAGTAAATTGTTTATGAATTCTGCATAACTTAATGGTTCAAGCTACATAATTACTTTAATCAAATAGCGAACCTTAAATGAATCTTAACATGCCAAATAATCTTAACTAAAACTATATGTTAAAATTATAATTGAGATTTAGCTAGCACAATTTAGGTAATATAGCATACAAATGAAGCTATGTATTTAGACGTACAATAACATAAATAAATTGCACCAACATAACATTTGCATGAAAATAGAATATTGTCACGCCCCAGAACCAGAATACTGGACGGAGGCGTATACAGCCAGCTACGCAATCCCAAAGTACGTTAATACTCTGAAATCACGTATAAGCTATCAAGACATGGGGGTTACTCTACAAGCCATCAGTCAATCCTACGGTTTAACAATCCTAGGTATCTCAATCACAGGCAATTATACAAGAGCAAAGAGTACGATCATCATACATACAATAGTAAGGCGTCCCGAACCATATATACATGAATGATCATGAAGCCAGTACCACAGAACTGATGACTAGCTAGAGTATTAGTCGTACATGATAAGGACTAGCTATAGTCTAGAATACACATATCATGTTTATGCCCGTAGGCTACAATACCAAGGAAAATACCAACACACAAGTTAAACACGTGCTCGGGGCTTAAACGTTACAAGAGAAGAATTTTCATATCAGTGGGAGGATGAAGAAGAAACCCACTGAGGCACTCTGGTGCTCCGGCTGGTCACCGTCGAGTAGATGGTGCGGTAGATCCTTCGGGCTCTTCTATCAGAACCTGGCCATGCAAAACCAGTGGGGTCAGACCCCAAATAGCAAGTACCACAAGGAGGTCGAACTATGAACTTAAAACCAACAATCATAGGCAATCAACAGGGAGAGAAAGCAATAAGTAAAGGAGGATCGAGATTCGTGCAGTACCAATGCACTCATCCCGATCATAGGAAGACAGTAAGTAAATCATCATTTGACATAAAGTAAACTGGAGAACATGTTAAATAAATAGAGCTAGGCAATAAATGAAGAGAGGACGAAGGTACTGTTCCGGAAGCCAGGTTACAACCCTTAAACCAAACAAGGACAAGGATTGTAACCCTTCGCATGAACAGAACTTGGTCTCTGATCATTTATTGCTAGAGGTGACAATCATTAAGTGACAATCAGAGAGTGACAATACAGAGTACAATACATTAGAGTGACAATCATTGCAACCATTATCCTGGAACAATTAGAAACTGGATCTAGACGAGACTTAGACTGGGCTGGACTCCATCCAATCAATCACGGCCAATCATTGCCTACGGCTTTCTACATTAACTAACTAGGGTTATCACAAGCCTAGTTACTAACAATATGCAATGAGATGTTCCACAGCCACAAGCCCTGCAGACCATCCAGGTTATCCAGGTCGAATATTAGTACAATAAGGGTGCAACACATGACAGTGTGCTGGAAATGTGCCCTACTCGTCGGCAGGCTACAGATCTCAAGTGGGGCGCCCAGATAACAGGATTGCCTGTAGCTGGGAAATCTATCTCTGAATACTGGATTATTCTAGTTGTTAGCCTTAGTCGATTTCAGTGGGTACCCCTGACCGTGGTACTCAGGGGTCCCCGTCCTAGACATGATTCAAGATAAGACGGGTTCATTTGTACAAGCACAATCGTCCACGGTGTCTAGGTCATTCATTTTATCATGTCAAGCTAGCCGTCGTAACAATATTTCAAGGAATAGCATGTCAGGTTTTCTTGTCAAGAGTGCGCCACGGCGGGCCATTATTACGTCATTATCATTATTACTTATCAAGAGTGCGCCACGACGGGCCACTATCAAGTCATTATTAATCATCTTATTACCAATCTAGAGTGCACCACAACGGGTCACTATCGTGCTAAGTAATTCATTATTAAAGAAATAACAAACTATTAAGTGGGTCGTCGCAATTCAGGCCAGAATAGAAAATGTACAATAGCAGTCAGAAACTCCATGAAAGAAACTTGCATAAAATAATTAAATAACATATTTTGGAAGCCAAGAAAAAGATCTACAACTTTCATGTTGGGAGTGGGAAGAAATTCGGACCACAAATCAAGCAAATAAAATATAAAATAATCAAGTGGACCCCATGCGGCCAAGAGTGGGTGGGGTCCCATGCGGCCCAAGATTATTTAAATGAAACCAGTCAAACAATTAATGCCAGCAAGCCATATGCGGCTGGCATACAATTGTGCATGCGGCCAAGAGCGGGATGCCATCCATGCGGCCATTAATAGCTCATGCGGACAGAAAATAACTGAAGGGGCCATGCGGCCAAGAATGGGTGGGAGGCCATGCGGCCAACATTAAATGCCAGAAAGAAATATTCATGCAATCAGAAAAGACCAAGAGAGTGGGACCCGCAATAACTGCAAGCATCCACTCAAGCAAAAGAAAAGGGCACGTGGCCACTCAAGTACAGAGGCCATGTGGGTCCCAACAATAAATGCAACAAGGAAAGGGTTCACGTGAACCTCTTAATAAATGGTTCACGTGGCCAAGCAATGATGACAAGTATTATAATATATCATGCAAGTACATACAGCTCAAGAAAAGCCATGCGGCCAATATTAAATGCAAGGTCCAAAAGTACAATGTCCATGCGGCCATGTCACTGATTACATATAATTTAATAAGCCATGCAAGTAGAAGGGGCCATGCGGCCAAAATTCTCCAAAGGCCATGCGGCAGAAATAGTGAAAGAGGCCGTGCGGCCAGGAATGAATGTAAAGAAAAACAATGCAACATGGGACTCTCCATGCAATTAATGCAAGCTGGGCCTTTCAATCAAGCATTTAATAATAACGCAAAGGCCAAGCACAAATTAAATATTAATATACTATGGGGCCAAAATATCTAAGACCAAGAGTGGAGTTGACTTCATGCGGCCAAGCATGAGTTCTCATGCGGCCAAGCATAAATTCTCATGCGGCCAAGACTTATAAGCAAAGCCAAATAATAAGCCATCTCATGCGGCCTAATAAAGATGCATGCGGCCAAGAGAGGGCAGTTGCCATGCGGCCATAAGAGCCAAAAGCAAATGGCCGTGCAATACTAATTCATGCTAGGCCTAGGCTTAAATAAATGCATGCCAAGCCAATCCAATACTTTATGGACTAGACAATTATTTACATGCAAACAAAACTAATACCATAAGACTAAAGCAATTCCAAGACAATTATTACCATATGTTAAATGCAATATATACATGCACAGCAAGCATGCAACCATAAAGTAGCATAGGCCATGCAACTTAATATATATTAATTGGCCAAGCAAGCAAAACCAATTAGCATGCAAAACCAATGCTTGCTTGCGGCCAAAGTGCATGGCCAGGCTAGCACAACAAAGGCCATGCGGCTCAAGTAAAATCCTTATGCGGCTAAAAGTTGCTTCTGACATGCAATTAATTGCATTCTCGGCCATGCGGCCAAAATTAATAGATGGCCATGCGGCCCAAAATAAATACAGCTAGCTAATAACATATTTGCATGCCTATACGGCCAACACAAAATTACATGCATGCGGTTCCAAAAATACAAGCAAGCATGCAATTCAAAAATGCAAACAATGGCTTCCCACAGAAACTATGTCCATGGAAAATACCATGGCCTCCATGCTCCACCAAACTACAATGGGAACCCCAAATCCAGACTTCCATTGGTCAAATTTGGATAAAATAAAATTTTCTACAACATGGAACCATCAGTTGACAAAAACATGCAAGTTTGACAGATCAAAACCCATGAAAACCGAAAATACCATAAAGCTAGATCTACAATAATCCACTCGGTAAAACCGAAAACTCCAAGTTCTAAATATGCTTAGAATCATGCCAGAAAGAAGATGGAACAAACAGAAATAAACTTGTTCAAGGTTCGGCAAGGTGTACTTGCCTCTCTCTAATGGCTAGGGTTTGGTAGAAAAGAAATGAATGAGGGTGAATGAGGAGGGAGAGAGAAAAAGTGGCTTATATAACAAACTCAAGTGATCTCCACCATTCATTCCTCTCCACTCAATCTAAACCATACACCTCATCTTATGAGAAACCAAACTAACCAAGTCCAATGCCAAGCCAAGTTAAACCAAACCCAATAAAACTAAGTCCAAGTCAAAACCAAGTCATGAAAATCCAATACTTTCGGAAGATTTTAAAATATCACGCAAATCGATAAATACGAAATACGGCTCAAATAAACACATATCCGTATAAAATACCGATACAGTGAGACTGGTCTCACAACTCTCCACACCTTAGAAAAATTTTGTCCTCGGAATTTTCTGAAGCTAGTCGAGCAAGATAACAAAACAAAAGCTCCAGGAAATTCAACAATCTCAATAAATCAATCATGGCATACAAGTAAAGTAAAACAATCAGTAATATAAATAATACGTAAGCGATAAATAAATGCACAAGAACAAATACAATCATGATCAAGAAGGGCTGGAGGCATATGGATCAATATGTCTCCTGAGACAGTTGTGTAGAAACCAACGTCCTCGCTGGCCTAAGCTGATTCCCAAAAATGGATAAAAGTCAAGACTCAAGGTAAGTCGGTACCAATGACTTAGTTCAAGACATGACTCTACCCAGGATGTGTCATCGTAGTTGAAACAGATGCATGAACTTTATCACCTGTCTCAAGGTACGAAGACAGAAGCGACTGGCTGATCGGGATGGACTGACATCTCTGCTTGCATGCTGAGACTGATCCTCCATAACTGGCCTGGCTGAAGAATGCTGAGCTGCCCTCGGTAAAACACGAACAAGATAATCAGAAGGATCAAGAACAGTGCCCTTGAAAGTTGAAGGACACAAGATCAAATCATGGGAACAGGAATGATCAATGATCAAAACAGATATCAAGTCAAGTATCAGAGATAGAGAATAATCCGAAGGAGATCAATATGGATAATCGTGATTGAGATATCTAAACATGGTAACCCCCGCAAATCTGAAAATTGAGACCTGCATGGGCCACCACTAAAACTGTCACGCCCCAGAACCAGAATACTGGACGGAGGCGTACACAGCCAGCTACGCAATCCCAAAGTACGTTAATACTCTGAAATCACGTATAAGCTGTCAAGATATGGGGGTTACCCTACAAGCCATCAGTCAGTCCTATGGTTTAACAATCATAGGTATCTCAATCACATGCAATTATACAAGAGCAAAGAGTACGATCATCATACATACAATAGTAAGGCGTTCCGAACCATATATACATGAATGATCATGAAGCCAGTACCACAGAACTGATGACTAGCTAGAGTATTAGTCGTACATAATAAGGACTAGCTATAGTCTAGAATACACATATCATGTTTATGCCCGTAGGCTACAATATCAAGGAAAATACCAACACACGAGTTAAACACGTGCTCGGGGCTAAACGTTACAAGAGAAGAATTTTCATATCAGTGGGAGGATGAAGAAGAAACCCACTGAGGCACTCTGGTGCTCCGGCTGGTCACCGTCGAGTAGATGGTACGATAGATCCTTCGGGCTCTTCTATCAGAACCTGGCCATGCAAAGCCAGTGGGGTCAGTCCCCAAACAGTAAGTACCACAAGGAGGCTGAACTATGAACTTAAAACCAGCAATCATAGGCAATCAACAGGAAGAGAAAGCAATAAGTAAAGGAGGATCGAGATTCGTGCAGTACCAATGCACTCATCCCGATCATAGAAAGACAGTAAGTAAATCATCATTTGACATAAAGTAAATTGGAGAACATGTTAAATAAATAGAGTTAGGCAATAAATGAAGAGGGGACGAAGGTACTATTCCAGAAGCCAGGTTACAACCCTTAAACCAAACAAGGACCGAGATTGTAACCCTTCGTCTGAACAGAACTTGGTCTCTGATCATTTATTGCTAGAGGTGACAATCATTAAGTGACAATCAGAGAGTGACAATACAGAGTACAATACATTAGAGTGACAATCCTTGCACCCATTATCCTGGAACAATTAGAAACTGGATCTAGACGAGACTTAGAATGGGCTGGACTCCATCCAATCAATCACGGCAAATCATTGCCTACGGCTTTCTACATTAACTAACTAGGGTTATCACAAGCCTAGTTACTAACAATATGCAATAAGATGTTCCACAGCCACAAGCCCTGCAGACCATCCAGGTTATCCAGGTCGAATATTAGTACAATAAGGGTGCAACACATGAGAGTGTGCTAGAAATGTGCCCTACTCGTCGGCAGGCTACAGATCCCAAGTGGGGCGCCCAGATAACGGGATTGCCTGTAGCTGGGAAATCTCTCTCTGAATACTGGATTATTCTAGTTGTTAGCCTTAGTCGATTTCAGTGGGTACCCCTGATCGTGGTACTTAGGGGTCCCCGTCCTAGACATGATGCAAGACAAGACGGGTTCATTTGTACAAGCACAATCGTCCACGGTGTCCAGGTCATTCATTTTATCATGTCAAGCTAGCCGTCGCAACAACATTTCAAGGAATAACATGTCAGGTTTTCTTGTCAAGAGTGCGCCACGGCGGGCCACTATCACGTCATTATCATTATTACTTATCAAGAGTGCGCCACGACGGGCCACTAGCAAGTCATTATTAATCATCTTGTTACCAATCTGGAGTGCACCACAACGGGTCACTATCGTGCTGAGCAATTAATTATTAAAGAAATAACAAACTATTAAGTGGGTCGTCGCAATTCAGGCCAGAATAAAAAATATACAATAGCAGTCAGAAACTCCATGAAAGAAACTTGCATAAAATAATTAAATAACATATTCTGGAAGCCAAGAAAAAGATCTACAACTTTTATGTTGGAAGTGGGAAGAAATTCAGACCACAAATCAAGCAAATAAAATATAAACACAATCAAGTGGACCCCATGCGGCCAAGAGTGGGTGGGGTCCCATGCGGCCCAAGATTATTTAAATAAAATCAGTCAAACAATTAATGCCAGCAAGCCATATGCGGCTAGCATACAATTGTGCATGCGGCCAAGAGCGGGATGCCATCCATACGGCTATCAATAGCTCATGCGGACAGAAAATAACTGAAGGGGCCATGCGGCCAAGAATGGGTGGGAGGCCATGCGGCCAACATTAAATGCCAGCAAGAAATATTCATGCAATCAGGAAAGACCAAGAGAGTGGGACCCGCAATAACTGCAAGCATCCACTCAAGCAAAAGAAAAGGGCACGTGGCCACTCAAGTACAGAGGCCATGTGGGTCCCAACAATAAATGCAGCAAGGAAAGGGTTCACGTGAACCACTTAATAAATGGTTCATGTGGCCAAGCAATGATGACAAGTATTATAATATATCATGCAAGTACATGTAGCTCAAGAAAAGCCATGCGGCCAATAATAAATGCAAGGTCTAAAAGTACAATGTCCATGTGGCCATGCCACTGATAACATATAATTTAATAAGCCATGAAAGTGGAAGGGGCCATGCGGCCAAAATTCTCCAGAGGCCATGTGGCAGAAATTGTGAAAGAGGCCATGCGGCCAGGAATGAATGTAAGGAAAACAATGCAACATGGGACTCTCCATGCAATTAATGCAAGCTGGGCCTTTCAATCAAGCATTTAATAATAACGTAAAGGCCAAACACAAATTAAATATTAATATACTATGGGGCCAAAATATCTAAGACCAAGTGTGGAGTTGACTTCATGCGGCCAAGCATAAGTTCTCATACGGCCAAGCATAAATTCTCATGCGGCCAAGACTTATAAGCAAAGCCAAATAATAAGCCATCTCATGGAGCCTAATAAAGATGTATGCGACCAGGAGAGGGCAGTTGCCATGCGGCCACAAGAGCCAAAAGCAAATGGCCGTGCAATACTAATTCATGCTAGGCCTAGGCTTAAATAAATGCATGCCAAGCCAATCCAATACTTTATGGACTAGACAATTATTTACATACAAACAAAACTAATACCATAAGACTAAAGCAATTCCAAGGCAATTATTACCATATGTTAAATACAATATATACATGCACAGCAAGCATGCAACCATAAAGTAGCATAGGCCATGCAACTTAATATATATTAAGTGGCCAAGCAAGCAAAACCAATTAGCATGCAAAACCAATGCTTGCTTGCGGCCAAAGTGCATGGCCAGGCTAGCACAACAAAGGCCATGCGGCTCAAGTAAAATCCTTATGCGGCTAAAAGTTGCTTCTGACATGCAATTAATTGCATTCTCGGCCATGCGGCCAAAATTAATAGATGGCCATGCGGCCCAAAATAAATGCAGCTAGCTAATAACATATTTGCATGCCTATGCGGCCAACACAAAATTACATGCATGCGGTTCCAAAAATACAAGCAAGCATGCAATTCAAAAATGCAAATACTGGCTTCCCACAGAAACTATGTCCATGGAAAATACCATGGCCTCCATGCTCCACCAAACTACAATGGGAACCCCAAATCCAGACTTCCATGGGTCAAATTTGGGTAAAATGAAATTTTCTACAACATGGAACCATCAGTTGACAAAAATATGCAAGTTTGACAGATCAAAACCCATGAAAACCGAAAATACCATAAAGCTAGATCTACAACAATCCACTCGGTAAAATCGAAAACGCCAAGTTCTAAATATGCTTAGAATCATGCAAGGAAGAAGATGGAACAAACAGAAATAAATTTGTTCAAGGTTCGACAAGGTGTACTTGCCTCTCTCTAATGGCTAGGGTTTGGTGGAAAAGAAATGAATGAGGGTGAATGAGGAGGGAGAGAGAAAAAGTGGCTTATATAACAAACTCAAGTGATCTCCACCATTCATTCCTCTCCACTCAATCTAAACCATACACCTCATCTTATGAGAAACCAAACTAACCAAGTCCAATGCCAAGCCAAGTTAAACCAAACCCAATAAAACCAAGTCCAAGTCAAAACCAAGTCATAAAAATCCAATACTTTCGGAAGATTTTAAAATATCACGCAAATCGATAAATATGAACTACGGCTCAAATAAACACGTATCCGTATAAAATATCGATACAGTGAGATGGGTCTCACAAATATAGACATACAAATCAGCACAATTTAATCATACTTGCATGTAAAAAATATATCAGAAGCATGCAATAAATCAATATAATTAATTTTGCACAATTTAAAAATAAGACCTACTGCTTATTAACAATTTTATTGCATACTGGCGTGTTGTCATAGGCACCAAAAAATAAAACCCTTATACTCTTGGAAATGTAGTAGTGTGAGTAAGGATCATTTCTATGGAGTGTAACTAGCTTAGTTTTTTGCTATGTGAATAATGAATAGGGGGATTGAATATAATGGAAGTCGATTAAGAAGAGCAAGTTGAATATCAAAATAATAAAAGATGGTCTAAGTCGATGTCTACCATCGAAATCTTGAAACTGATCATAGATGCAAACATATATTGATATGTATTATGAATATTCATCGTTGGAATTATTTTTCTATCCTTTAGCCACAGTTAATTAGAAACTAACGAACTAATTAACCTTAACTACTAAACAACCTTAGACAAGCTTTAAATGTTTAATCTAGTAGTATATTAAAATCAATGAGATCGATGAAACAAAACAAAACAAGCACAAGCGGCTGCATTTAATTTAGTCCAATATTTTTCTCCTACGATTTAATAATAAAAACAGTAATTTATTAAATCTTGGTTTCTTCACAAATTAGACTGATCAAACAATTCCAGATTCGATATCTAATTTAGCGTTAGATAGTCAAGAATAACAAACTAGTATGCGTCCTAGTAATTAAATAAGATAATCATAAAAATATGTATACGAAAACATTCGATACTCAAAACACAAATCAAACATATAAACACAAATTAGATCTCACAAGTTTTTATTAATTTTGAGGCTTCCGTTTCCTTCGACCAACAACGCTTTAGCCACACATGTTCATGTGACTTCACAAGAGAGGTAGGAGAAGAAGGAGAAGAGTGGTGTGTTGTGGTTTCTTTTCCTCATGATTTCTACCCCTTTTATACACTATAAATTTGTTGTTTGAAGCCCACAAATCCTCTAAGAGTTATAATTTCTCAAACAATAAAATAAAGTCATAGAACAAGTAGAAACATAGTTATTTTAGCTGATATTTTCATTCACAGTATATTTGACTCAACTCTAAGCCTAATTTCATCCACGATGCAGTCCGAATCTCGAAAAATGCAAAATACGAAAGTTGTAGATATTTGTATTATCTTTTCAAATCTTTTTGAATCATCTCATTTGCGTTTCGGATGAGAGAGTCATGCCCATTTTTCTAAAAGATGTCAAAACTGTCCAAAATTGTCATTTAGCTCCATTTTGCATTTAATGTCTCCATTGCATCATAAATCAAAATAGAAGAATAATGAGTAACTTTAGACATCAAATGATCACAAAAGAGTAATTATTAAGGAATAGAAATATGATATTTTATGTTCCCATCAAATACCTCCACACTTAATCTTTTGTTCACCCTCGGAGAAAACTCTAGTTTATTTTCTTAAAATAAAATCAAGGTTGTAATGCCATAAGTAAAGAATAACCAAGCTCTTCAAACTCATAACATATCATAAAAATATATTCTTAAACAACTTCTAATTACTTAGTAAATATTTTCGCTTCAACATAGAGTAAACTAAATTGGTAGATCCTCACAGAAATAAATACTCAACTGTCATGTGTTTGAAGGTATGTTTTCACTCAAATCTATTCTCAAAGAAATAATCTACCATAAGCTTGCATATCTTTTCATTCTCTACCTCTGTGATCACATGCATAACAAAAATCATAAGGACTTTTCATGGGTTGTAATAAGACTTAGGATCAAGGTAGGACATATTTGGGAATGTAGCTCAAAAGACATAAAAAATTAGTGGAGCAAAAATGATTTCGCTAAAAGTTCGAATATATAAAACATGTAAAACCAATCATGTTGATAATTATTTTTCGTTGATTCATGAGATGAAGAACAAAAATAAACTGCGAAAGCGTACCTGAATCAATTACTTGGCTTGATGGATCTTGAAGCGAATGTCCTTTTATGAGTTATAATCTTCCACCTCGCTACGACCCTTAATAACAAAGATAAAATCTTTGTTCCTCCCTTTGTTGATGGGGATGCAGAAGAGAAAAAGAGAAAGCCGTCTCTTTGGTGGCCGTATGAGTTGGAGACCATAACCCTAATGAATATATATATATATATATATATATATATATATATATATATATATATATGCAAACGATCTCTAGCCTAGTGGTTAAGTGAGATGCATGCGGCCCAAGTGGTCGGAGTTCGAGCCCTAGTGGAGGCAATATATATATATATATATATATATATATATATATATATATATATATATATATATATATATATATATATATATATATATATATATATATATATATATAAAATATATATATGGTTAAGTGAGATGCATGCGGCCCAAGTGGTCGTAGTTCGAGCCCCGTATATATATATATATATATATATATATATATATATATATATATATATATATATATATATATATATATATATGCAAACAATCTCTAGCCTAGTGGTTAAGTGAGATGCATGCGGCCCAAGTGGTCGTAGTTCGAGCACCAGTGGAGGCGAGTTCGCCACAATTACCGTTGCTTCAATATATATATATATATATATATATATATATATATATATATATATATATAAAAGAAAAAAAATATATATATATATATATAATGTGTGTGCGCGTGTTTTGATATTTCTAATTTGGACCATCATCAAACTAGATTTATCTCCCGTATCTACGCATTATTTTCATGACGATTATACCCTTAAACCAATTTTTCAAATAGACCACTTTAATTTGGCTTAATTATTTAGATAGCAAAATGTATTTAAATTTACATATCTGGCCCCTAATTATTGGATAATTCCAACAATCTCCCATTGTACATATGTAACCATAGAAATGTGTTAACCTTAATGAGCTTAAAAATTTCTATCTTATCCTTAGGGTATATCTGGACAATCTCGTCCATTAATCATATCAATATAAGATCAAAGCGGCCTTCCTCACATTTAGCATAACTAAACCATCAATGGTCACATATACCAATATAGCTAAACCACATAGATCAATCATGGGTGCGTTGCCTAAAAATTACACGCAATGTGATCAACACATGTCTATTTTCAATTGCTCCTTCTTTACTTTAGTGACAGCAATACTTTAACATAATAAAAACAAAATGAACTAAAATTTTCATATATCTGATCAGATAAATATCCAAATACTTAAATACATAAATGTGTCCAAATCCAAATATATAGCACCAAAATGAAATACAAACTCCCACTATACTCTATCCTTAATAAGATAACACCCATACGAGTAGTGTGCTCATGAAAGATCTTGGATGGTAGCACTTTTGTGAACGGATCTGCTAACATGGTGTTTGTCCTAATGTGCTATATGGACACTTAACCATTCTAAATTTTATTCCTTCACAACTAGGAACTTTATGTCAATACGAGTTTCTGTTGTTATGGAATACATTTATTATCACTCTATAATTTGAGTGGTCTTTTATCACTCTCTTGTAGGCGCAGCCTTATGACAAAATTTTATAACGATATTACCTGACTGGATGCCTACAGCATGCTATAAACCTTGCTACCATGGTGGAGAAAGTTTTTTCTTTGAACATGGTGGTAGAGGAAGTTATGATGGTCCTTTTTGACACGCATCCAAGATGTATTTCTATCAGTCAACAAGTAAAAATAACCTGATGTGGATCTCTTGATGTCTTGGCATCCAGAAAAATCGGATTCGGAATACCATATAATCTCCAAAATTATCCGATCTCCTATAAAGAGCATATAACGTTTTGTTCTCTATAAATAACTTAAGTAACCTGTTTGGCTGCTATCAAATGATCCATCCTAGATTTGCTTAAATATCTGCCTAACATCCTAACTATGTACACAATATTCGTACGCGTACATGCTTGAGCATACATTAGACTACCTATAACTGATAAACAAAGAATCTATTGCATTTCTTTAGTTTTAAGTCTATTCTTAGGGCATTAGATTGAGGCTGAAGTTGTCTCCTTTAGCGACAGGTGTCACCTAGTTTGCATTAAGCACTTTAACCGATATACAAAACTAGAAAAATAATATTTACTCCTACTGAAATTGTGATACACACAACATTATTTTACCTCAAAACCAAACGAGGTAACCATTTATTGAAATTTGTAGTACCATTAACGAGAAGCTTTCTTGAGTCTATAAACGAATTTGTCAGTTTGCAAACCATTTTCTTTGGGTCTCCCGACACAAAGTTTTCTGGTTGTACCCTATAAATTATTTCGTCAATGTTACCATTGAGAAATACTGTTTTGACATCCATTTGATGTAACTCAAGGTTAAAATTTGCACAAATGCTATGATTATTTTAAAAGAGTCGTTCAAGGATACTAAAGAGGAAGTCTCTTTAAAATCAATCCCTAACTTTTGAGTAAAGCTACTAGCTATAAGACATACTTTATACCTCTCAACATTACCCTTTGAATCCTTTTTGGTTTTAAATATCCATTTGCAACCAATAGGCTTCGTATCTTTTGATAATGTGACAAGTTCTCAAACTTTATTGTCTTGCATAGACTTATACTTCTTTTTATTGCATCAATCCACTTTGAGAAATAAAACTTTTCATGGCATAATGAAAGTTGATTGGATCATATTCTAATATTCCTTAGTCTTCCTCATGTTCCTAGAGAAATATGAAAAAATTATCCAAAATTGCATTTCTCCTTTCTCTGGTGGACCATCTTAATGGCACTGGTTCTTGAGGTTGTTGAGTTTGTTCCTCATAAACAATTACCTCATCTTGAATGGGGGTGCCGCTATGTTGTCTTGTTGATGTAGCTTACCATCGACTTGTAGAGGTAATTTGACATTGTCTAGTTGAGGTTTCAGATTCACTTCTTGATCAATGACAGGTATATATAAACTTGCTCATTGTCAAAAGTGATAGTAGGAATCAAAATCGATTCTTCCTCAAAGATAATATCTCTGACTTTATTTCTCCTCCAAAACTCAACATCTTCAAAAATATAACAGTCTCTGTCAATAAATTTTCTTATTTTTGTGTTTAGTATCACGTAGTTCCATATGCAAAATTTCTTTATAGGATACAATAGTTTTAAGCGAATATAGGTTATCATAAACATTAAGAAAAATTACTAACAATATTTTGAATTTTAAAGATCAAACTTTATTGTTTCGAAATGAACAATGATAACTAGATTTTTCCAATAAAAAAAATGAAACTAAATTCTGTTTAAAAGACGGTATAATTTTTTAAAAAATAAATGTCTATCAAGTCTAATAATAAATAATAACCTAAAACTGTCCTATTGCTTCCACTTCTACCGACTTGTCGTCACCCATATAGATGTGTCTTTCACTATTAATTGGCTTTCGGTAGATCAGGCAACCTTTTATTTACACGCCATGTGTGGTACTTTGTATATTCCTTCTTTACGTGTCCCGGCTTGCCACAAAAGAAACAACCATTAGCTTCAGTTTGTTATTTCTTTTGTGCTCAACCCATAGCAGGTTCTGTATTTTTTCGCTTCGTGCCCTTATACTTGTCTTTAGGAGTGGTAGCCAAATTAGCACTTTCAATTTTATCTTACTTCAATCCTTGTTCTTCTTGTATACAGTACGAAATGAGCTCATTTAGAGTCCATTTTTCCTTTTGGCAGTTGTAAGTGACCTTAAACTGGTTGTAATCTATAGGAAGTAAGAGCAATACCAAATAAACGAACAAATCATCCGACTAGCCAAGCTTAAGGGCCTTAAGTTTTGAAGCAATATGAGACATCTCCATGATGTACTCCCTTATATTACCTTTGCTTATACTTCATGGTAATCAAGTGCAACAAAAGTGTGCTTGTTTCCGTTTTATCATTCTTTGCAAATCGTTTCTCGATTTTAGCAAGAAATTATTTGGCATTAGTAACCTCATCAGATATTGCACCCATGAATGCCTCTAGAATATTGCTTTTATGATCATTAGACTCATGCGGTTTGAGCGTTCCCACTTCTCAAAATTTACCCTATCAGCAGAGGAACTGTCTTTCTTAGGAGTAGTGGGACGCTCAATCCTAAGTGCAAGGTCAAGACCCATGCAGCCGAGAAAATAAAAATGTTCTCTTTTCAGTCCTTGAAGTTCGTCCCGTTAAGCATTGAAATTGAGTTCAGATTAGCAGATATTGAAGCAACATTAACTGTAAAGAGAACAAAAATAAAGCAAACAAACATGCACTGATTAATAACCAAAGAATAAAATATAGTCAAACAAATTCAAATAATATTGAACCCTATCTCAAGATACCTAGTATATCATTAATATCAAGTCTTTGGACAGTGATATTAACTGTAAGTGGTACTCTTGGTATAATGATCAAACGTTGATAATAGGTCATGTCAAATAATAAGCCTATCTTTGGATTGGATTATCATTCACATATAAACATATAATTGACACACATTTATCATTACAGATATGTGTGCAATTGGGCCAAGTATTAACCTTCCTTTGGGCCAGCTAATACTCGCATGAATGTACACACACAAACATCCAACATCCCTCATAGACTATCTACGCAAGAGAGGTCACTTTGGCAATATTTTGTTTCAATGGGTCTATTCATAATATTAGATAACTATTGCTAGTTACAAAAGGTAGCAAAATTTTTGAGTGTTGACTAAATTCTTATGTAAATTCATATTTAAATAAAAAATTATAAACCCTTATTACATGCATATTTAAATTAAATAATCATAAATCCTTATGTACATGCATATTTTAAATTAAATAATCAATAATCAACAGATCAGATTCTACTGAATATATGCATCAAAAGATTATATCAAATAATCCATAAGGATTACTTCAAATAAAATAATCTACCGAAGACAAAATCCTAATTTTAATTTGAAAACAATCATATGTCTTAAAGGTATCTCCTTTAATCATATGCATGTGAATTTCTTTATATAATTTAAATCATGATTCCATATCACCACATGTTTACAGAGCAATAAGCATATTCATGCATATTTAAGATAATGAAAATTTTCTACGGTCAGTATCATATGTCTACATATTTAACCATAGTTGTATATGTAACCAAAGCAAAATAAACCCAAACTTTAGTATCAATTAGAACTTGTAACCAACAGTTGTTCGAATTGCATGAAATCAAAACATGCGATGCAAAGAGAAAACTTCTTGCTTTATTATGATGGTTCTCCCTAATTCCAACATCTATATCCTGTCGTATGTCCATACAATATAGGATTAATGTGACCCTTATTATATCCTGCTTATGCATATACCTAGAACAAATAATTACATCAAAATTGATCCAAAAAAGTGGAATCTGTTATGGGTTTTAATCATAAGATGCAATCTACTCAATATCACTATAAACTTCTACCATCAGAACTAATTTTATGATAAGGGACTCTTCCAAGTTCTAATCCTTTTGACATATAATAAACCATCAAGACCTAAAGTGCATATATCTCTAATAACGGCAACATGGACATTACTAACATCACTAACAGAAATCAAATTAGGACTAATTGCATTATAAAAATATTAGTTCAAAAAGAGGTCGAATATAACCATCGAAACCAATCATTGGATCCTAAATTAATTCAAATCTAACGATCTAGGATCCTTCACACAAAAATACAAAATAAAATTGATTCTTAAACTTCAAACTCATGAATCGAACAAGGAAGGCTTTGATACCAGTTGTTGATAATTACTGTCCGTTGATTCATGAGATGAAGAACAAAAATAAATTACGGAAGCGTACCTGAATCCATTGCTTGGCTTGATGGATCTTGAAGCTGTCACTTCCAGTTTTCAAAATTAAAGGTAAAATGGTCATTTTCCATATTTTAATATTTTAGGAATTTTTATATTTTAATATTAATTTTATGGGATTTGTTTAGTCGGGTTTGAGTTTCGTCTCGTTCCGACTTGTGTTAGTGACCCGGGTAGTTTAGACTCTAGTCGAGACCCCAAGATTAGTTAAACATAGCCCACAAACTCTACTAATTAAGTTAGTATAATTAGACTAATCCCACTTAATTAGAATGGTTAAATTAGAGACTTAAACTTGACCTTTTTGACCCCAAACCTTCACATGACTTAAGTTGACCCAAGTGATGAGACTAAAGGGAAGGCATTTTAGACATTTCATAAAACCCATTAGGGCTTCCCTTGGTCGGCCACATCAAGGGGGGATAGGTGTCCATTCATTTCATTTCACACTTGCCTCTTTTTTCTCCAAATTTGTTCTTCCCCAAACTTGAGAGCTTCTTTCTTGATTTTGATCTCTAAATTCTTCCATTCTTCTTCCAGTCTTCCATCATTTCTTCTCATTCACAAGGAAGAGGTGCTAGCAAGAATTAGGAGCAAAGAGCAAGAAGGGTGTCCAATTAGGAGGAGTTTTCGTGTCGGAACCGTGTCCTTTGAGTGTATCATTGGGATCCCACTCCCAATATGTATAATCATCCCTCTATTTCAATTTCTATTGCATTTTAGTTAGATTTGAATCCATAGGATCCACCCCCATGCATGTACAACCATTAGATTTTATTTTGAGGCTCTTTAGAGTCCTCTTTGGAAGTTTGAATAGGTTTGGTCTCCTACTTGTGGAGTTTCCAATATAGGACACCCCATGTGTTTGTGTTTATGTCCAATAGGCATTTTTGTCTCTTAATTCCAGTTTTAAACTTGTTAGAGGATGGATTGATCTTAGTTAGGATGGTTAGAATGAGTTTTATTTGGATGCCTATGGTTAAATCTAAGTGGTTTAGCCTACATGTCATATTTTAGCCTCTACATGTCATTTTGACACATATTGATATGTTAGACTGTTTATATATATATATATATATATATATATATATATATATATATATAAATACATACATTTTGGTGTGGGTTGTTGTGTCGTGTAGGTATGTATTGAAGAGGAGAGGGAAGGATTTGATGTAGTATGGTGAGTGATGTGTGTTTGAGTATTGGTTGTATGTTGGTGAGTGAGTATTGGTAGTAGAGAGTGGGGATTGAGGATATGAGATGAGTTTATATATATGTATGTGTGATTGTGTGAGTTTGTAGTAGAGTGTGAGAGGGATTCAATATGGTTGTGTGGAGAGTGTGGTGAGTAGAAAAGGGGATGTGATGAGGTGAGTGTGTATATAGCAGTGAGAGGGAGGGAACTGTTGTTTAAACAGCAGGATATGCTACTGTCCTTAGACAGCAGCATCAGCAGTAGTTGGGGCTGCTGCAGGGCAACCCTTTGGCACCTATTTAACCCCCCTTTGCCCCCTATTTAACCCCCACTTCACCCTCATTTTAGCACCATATTTGACCCTCATGATGCCATGTATATGTGTGTGCGTGTGTGTGTGTGTGTGTGTGTGTGTGTGTGTGTGTGTGTGTGTGTGTGTGCGCGCGCGCGCGCTAGTTAGTTGCCTATGTTAGATGTTAGTATAGTAGGATATTAGATATGTTAGAATCTTAGATGTTAGGATATTAATACATGTTAGATATCCTAATATATGTGAGTGTCTAATATATATACTTGAATACATAGATATTAGAATTGTTAGAAGATGTTAGAAGTAAATGATATAAGTTAGAAATATGTAGGTAGTCTATGTTAGCCTTAATATATGTTAGATATTAGCTATGTTAGTTTCATATGTTAAGGTATTGATATGTTAGAACTAGTTTACATGTTAGATATTATGATAGTGGTTAGATACATGGTATCTTGGTATCTTGAGATACCATAGTGTATCTTAGGGTACTAAGGTATGGATATCTTAGGATACTAAGGTAGTATCTCAAGGTAATGAGGATTACCTTAGTATAGGGTAAGGTATTGGTTAGAGGCTAAGGTATGAATTTACCTAAGTTAAGGTATTGGATCCCAACCAAGGTATTGGTATCGGGATACCAATATGACCAAGGTATATGGTATCTTGGTAGGTAAAGGTTAGAAATAGAATACCTAGACTATAATTGACCTCGATTGACAATGTTTGTCTGTTTTGACCAAAAGTCAACTACAAGTCAATACTTGGCCTAGAATTGACTAGAACTTGACCAGAGTTGACCAGTTGACCAAAAGTCATTTGTGAGTCAACCTTTAGCCTAGTTTGACCTAGATTGGACTAGGAGTTGACCAGAGTTGACCAGTTGACCAATTGACCAAAAGTCAATTGTAAGTCAACCTTTGACCTAATTTAACCTAGTTTGACCTAGTTTGACTTGGTTTGACTTCATGAGACCTAGTTTGACTTCATGAGACCTAGTTTGACTGAGTTTGACCTAGCTTGCATACATACATTAGGAAATAATGCTTAACACTCTTAAACCCTATTTAACTCATGATATCTCATCTTTAGGTATGTGACATCACTTTGAACATAGACCCCATTTGACAACTCAGGACCGCAGGCGAGTACATTCACTGATAGTTTTTATTATCTTGATATCTGCTATATCCGATTCAGTTGTAGTGTTTTATTTGATTCTCGACACGATGGTGCATGGACTAGTGTACGTCGGATCCTGGCATGAGAAGTTATTCCTGAACTTTCTTGGTATATTGGTATATTATTCGATCATGTTTCTTATACTTGTATAGACACAGATTCCTAAGGGGATTTGTAACCCACTTAGAGAATCCCATGTCATGACGTGTTATGTCCGGATCTATTATACTATTCGGGGATGGGGAGTTATTAGGGGTTATGTGATCAAATCCACCTTGTTTCTTTTCTTGTGCTCGCGCCACCCTCACCACACGTAGGGTGTAGTGAGATCAGTTCTTGTGCTCGCTTTCCATGTTGGTCGGCAAGACCCTATCTTGTTTCATCTTGTGATAGCCGAGCCAAATAGAAAGGTCCAGTCTTGTACCCAAGCCGATCACATAATTGCTCTAATACTCGAGGCACATTTTATATTTATTTTGTACATCAGTTATTCCTATTCAGTTCTACTTTCCTGTATGTTACACCCTGACATAATTTCCTGTTTTACATATCCTGTTTATATTCCAGTCTTGATATATCATCTTGTATCCCATTATGATTGTCTCTTATAGCATTTGTCAATATTATGGAACTGATGTTAGTGTTTGTGCTCGTTTATTATCCTGACAGGATTACCATTTATGTTTACAGAGGATTTAGAGGCCGACTACTCTACCTATTACGGGTATGGCCAGGACGGAGACTTTGACCAGGAGTTACCCCTAGAGCCAGTAGAGGATATACCACATGTCTAGATCTGTTAGATAGGTTTGACTGGACTGCCTTCCAGTTAGTACTGAGACTTATGTTATACATTATATTTTGGGATCTTGTGTTATGTCTTTAACTCTAAACTGTGTTGTGACTTTGTATCTATTTCAGTTCATCTATTTCCATCATATCTTTATGATATTCGTGCCTATCTTCCTTAGATATCTTGTGAGTGAGTTGAGATTATATACCTCCGTACGGAGATGATAGGTACATATATATTGTGTCTAGATGCTATACTTTCTAGTAGACCTATACAGCGTTCTACCGTCGATTCTATGGCGTAGGCTAGACGTACCCATGTGCTCGTGCCCCTACTCAGGGTGCGGGTCGTGACACATTTTTGTGGTGACCCATGCAGGTCCTGAGTTGCAACTAGTACGATATTGTAATGGTACTCAAATTAGAGTACTAATTACGAGCCTGTAGTTAGGATATGGGTTCTAGGTTATGATAGGAGTTACTCAATCACATTTTAGGAAAATTTTTATCATGACAACTTTACTTATATTTTGAATTTAATTTCCTTTGATAATATCTTATATTGTGCCATATTGATCTTTTGCTCGAATCTGTGTTCAGGATGACAGTTACTCGAGCTCAGGCAGCTGGATCCGGTGCCGTGCCGGAGAGGAATGATCCAGTAGAGGTGGGAGAGGCAGCAGCAATAGGAGGTCTTCCACTTCCAGCTCAGAGGCCTTCTATCGTTATACCAGAGACTCTTCCACCTCCACCTCTGATATCGACTGACGTACTTCAGATGTTCGTGCTCCTCCAGCAAATGATGGAGTCGCAGCGAGCACATACAGAGGCATCACAGCATCGGGCAAAGGTCTTGAGGTAGAGCATGGAGAATGCTCATCAGTTAGCACTTGTAGCGGTAGAGAGGGTAGCCGCAGCTCCAGTTCAAGGCGCCCCCGTCCAGCAGCCGTATCAGCTGAGGCCTGGATCAGTACTGGACTTCAAGAAGATGTACTCCAGGGAGTTCAAGGGGACAGAGGGCATTTTTTATGCCGATGACTGGTTGGAGGATTAGAGTAAAGTTTATAGTTGGCAGAGGGGACTATGGGTTGCAGCAGTGGTGAGTCAGTTCTTTGACATCGCCTTGACGTGGTACCGCACGGATCCTCATACATCAGTGGGAGGGTTGACTTGGAAGAACTTTAGTAGGCGCTTCAAGGAGAAGTTCTTCTCCGATGCGGCTCTTAGCGCGTTGGAGGGCCAGTTCGCGGGACTGGTGTAGGGGAACTCGGCAGTGGACGAGTATGCGGCGGAGTTCTTTCGACTGAGCCGATTCGCCCTGGGGATGGCTCAAAATGTGGGGGAGAAGGCCCACAAGTTCAGGAGGGTCCTGAATCACGTTGTTCGTTCTCGTACCTCTGGGCGTCGTGAGGCAACTTTCGAGCAGATACTGATGGATGCACAGATAGCGGAGAAGGACTACGGTCTCAGCCCGAAGAGGAGCGGTGATACTTTGGGAGCTAGTTCTAGTACGGGACCGACGAAGCGTCCCCACATTCAGTAGAGGCCGTTCTAGTAGCAGTATCAGCAGCAGCAGCATCAGGCACCAGCATGTGCCCATCAGCAGCAGGTGCTGGGCCAGAGACAGATCACTCAGTATGGCTTCTGTAGGAAGTCGGGGCACGCTTGTGAGGTCTGCAGGAAGAGGTTGGACGCTTGCCTGTATTATGGAGCGTCCGATCATCAGCTGAAGAACTGCCCTCTCAATGCAGCCAAGGGAGGTCAGGACAGAGCACCACAGGCGAGAGTTCAGACGGGGCCAGCAGCTCACCAGAGGGATCCGCTACTTCAGATACAACAGTAACATTTTATCCAGCATCAGAGGAGAGCACCCCAGGGTGGAGCATTCGCACTAGCAGCTGAAGAGACTGAGCCCATGGCAGATGTAGTGGCAGGTTATGTTCTACTCGATTCCTTTCCCGCATTAGCTTTATTTAATTCCGGTGCTACGTATAGTTTTTTTGTTTGTTTCTTTTTTTCTTAGACACAACATTATTGCTGAATATCTGGGTAGGGCTTGTAAGATTATGACCGGGGGTGGTATTATCCTGGTTAATAATATTTACAAGGGGCGAAGAGTTACACTAGGAGGCCGGGACTTGAGTGCATGTTTGCTCGTAATGCCACTTCCAAGCTACGATATGGTACTTGGTATAGATTGGTTGAGCAGGCACCATGCAAGTAAAGATTATAGAGGAGGCAGAGTTTTGTTTAGACTGTCGAAAGAGCCAGAGTTTGAGTTTGCCAGAGGAACAGCTGAGCCGGAAGATGGATTCTGTGGAGCCTTGTTGGCGGGACAGGAATTGCCACATCCATTTATAGCAGAGTTCTTGGATATTTTTCCCGAGGAGTTGCCTAGGATGCCGCCGGACAGGGATGTTGATTTCTCTATAGACTTGGTGCCGGGCGCTGAGCCTATTTCACAGCACGTCTATAGAGTCAACAACAGCGAGTTGGCAGAGCTGAAGAAGCAGGTCGACGAGCTGCAGGACAAGGGTTTCATCAGATCCAGTTCTTCACCTTGGGGCGCACAAGTTCTGTTTGTACCGAAGAAGGATGGTAAGGTACACATGTGTATCGATTACAGGGCATTCAACAACCTCACTATCAAGAACAAGTATTTGTTGCTGAGGATTGATGACTTGTTCGATCAGTTGAGCGACGCGAAGGTGTTCTAAAAAATAGACTTGAGGTCCGGTTATCATCAGCTGAAGGTGAAGCGGGATGACATTCTGAAGATGGCTTTTCGGACTAGGTACGACCAGTATGAGTTCACTGTCATGCCATTTGGGTTGACCAACACTCCAGCAGTATTCATGAACTTGATGAAGATGGTATTCCATAAGTACCTTGACAAGTTTTTGGTGGTCTTCATAGATGACATCTTGGTATACTTGAAGATGTCTGAGGAGCACGAGGAGCATCTGCGAATTGTGCTAGAGACTCTAAGAAAGAAGCAGTTGTATGGGAAGCTGTCGAAGTATGAGTTCTTCCTAGGGCAGATAGAGTTCTTGGGTCATGTTGTGACCGAGCACGGAATCTCTGTGGACCCAAAAAAGATTTCAGCAGTGGAGTCTTGGTCTACACCCAGTTCAGTTGCCAAGATTCAGAGCTTTCTGGGTTTGGCAAGTTATTATCGAAAGTTCGTCCAGGACTTCTCTCGGATTGCAGAGCCGATGACTAGACTCACCATGAAGGATATGGAGTTCGTCTGGACTAAGGAGTGTCAAGCTGCTTTCGATGAGCTGAAGAAGAGGTTGACCACAGCTCCTATCTTGACGTTGCCATCTGGGACTGGTGGTTTCACGATCTACAGTGACACTTCTGGAAAGTGTTTAGGTTATGTTCTTCAGCAGCACGGGAAGGTGATTGCCTATGCATCTAGGCAGTTACGTTCTCATAAGAAGAACTACCCTACTCACGATCTGGAGTTAGCAGCGGTTATCTTTGCTTTGAAGTTGTGGAAGCATTACCTGTACGAAGAGCGAGTTGAGATCTTTACAGATCACAAGAGCTTGAATTACGTGTTCACTCAGAAGGAGTTGAACATGCGGCAGAGGTGGTAGCTTGAGCTGATGAAGGACTTCGATATCTCGTTGCAGTACCATCCGGGGAAGGCCACAGTAGTTGCAGATGCCTTGAGCAGGTATTCAATAGCTATATACTTGACGGTAGATCGTCATCTTTTGGCTGACCTGGATAGTTTGGGTATCGAGGTGATCGTTTCGTGTATGGAGGTTCATATATGGGGCTTAAAGATTCAGTTTGAGCTGATGGACAGAGTCAGATCCATACAGTATGATAATGTTGCCCTGAGGAGCATCAGGGAGCAGGTACGGCCAGATTTGCTCGACGATTTCTTTATAGCCAAAGATGGGTTGCTGAGGCATGGTACTAGACTGTGCGTTCCGAGTGGAGAGCTTCAGAAGAAGGTTCTTCAGAAATCGCATCGACCTCAGTACTCTATGCATCCTGGAGCCAACAAGATGTACAAAGACTTGAGAGAGAACGTATGGTGGTACGACATGAAGCGAGAGGTAGCTCAGTTTGTATCTCGCTACTTCGCGTGTCAGTAGGTGAAAGCCGAGAGATAAAGGCCTGGTGGGTTGCTACAGCCACTACCCATTCCAGAGTTGAAGTGGGAGCACATCACCATGGACTTTGTGTTAGGACTTCCACGATCTCTAGGAGGGAAAGACGCGATATGGGTCATTATTGATAGATTGACCAAATCGGCCCACTTCTTGCCTTTCAAAGTAGGTTGGTCTACGGAGAAGTTGGCAGAGCTGTACGTGCACTAGATAGTGAGATTGCATGGAGTTCCGGTGAGCATAGTCTCAGATCGGGATAGTCGTTTTATTTTCCACTTCTGGAGGGGTTTACAGGCTAGCTTGGGCATCCAGCTCAAGTTTAGTACCGCTTATCACCCCCAGATAGACGGGCAGTCAGAGAGGACCATCCAGACTCTTGAGGATATGCTTCACACATGTGTGTTAGACCTCAGGGGTTCTTGGGAGGATCATCTTCACCTGGTAGAGTTTGCTTACAAGAACATCTACCAGGCCAGCATAGAGAAGTCACCATTTGAGGCTCTATACGGACGAAGATGTCACACTTCCTTGTCATGGGACAATGTCGACGAGAGAGTGTTGCTCGGCCTAGAGATGGTAGTAGATGCAGCGGAGAAGGTTAGACTGATCAGGAATAGACTTCGGGTGGCTCAGCATAGACATCGACATTGGGCCGATAGCCACCGGAGACCGCTAGAGTTCGAGGTTAGTTTCAGCTTCTGTTGCGCTTGTTTGTGATTGTTGTTAGAGTTTGTGTACTGAGTTTTGGTTTTTTGTCTAGGTTGGTGATATGGTGTTCCTGAGGATTTCCCCGACATGTGGCACGATTCGCTTTGGCAGGGGCGGGAAGCTTAGTCTGTGCTACATCGGACCTTTCACTATCATTGAAAGGGTCGGTGCAGTAGCCTACCGATTAGACTTGTCGCCTACACTCGAGGGGGTGCATAACGTGTTCCATGTATCGTAGCTGAGGTGGTACGTGGCAGATTCTAGCCATGTATTGGATCATTCAGCGATAGAGGTAGGACCTACTCTCAACTATCCAGAACAGCCTGTGGAGATTCTGGATCGTCGGGAGAAGGTACTCCGGAACTAGGTTATATCCTTAGTTCATGTTGCATGGAGGCACCATTCTCCAGGTGAGTCTACCTGGAAGAGAGAGGACGACATACGGGAGAGTTTTCCTTATCTCTTCGAGCCTTGAGGTATATGTTCTTTTTGTTTTCTGTTTGTGTTTTCCGGTGATTGGTTTGTTTCAATTTCGAGGATGAAATTATTTTAAGGGGGGTAGATTTGTCACTCCCAGTTTTCAAAATTAAGGGTAAAATGGTCATTTTTCATATTTCAATATTTTAGAAATTTTTATATTTTAATATTAATTTTATGGGATTTGTTTAGTCGAGTTTGAGTTTCGTCTCGTTCAGACTTGTGTTAGTGATCCGGGTAGCTTAGAATCTAGTCGAGACCCCAAGATTAGATAGACATGGCCCACAAACCCCACTAATTAAGTTAGTTTAATTAGACATCCTACTTGATTAGAATGGTTCAATTAAAGACTTAAACTTGACCTTTTTGACCCCAAACCTTCATATGACTTAAGTTGACCCAAATGAGACCAAAGGGGGGCATTTTTAGATATTTTAACTCATTAGGGCTTCCCTTGGCCGGCCACAGCAAGGGGGGATAGGTGTCCATTCATTTCATTTCACACTTGCCTCTTTTTTTTCCAAATTTGTTCTTCCCCAAACTTGAGAGCTTCCCTCTTGATTTTGATCTCCAAATCCTTCCATTCTTCTTCCAATCTTTCATCATTTTTTCTCATTCAACCAAGGAGGAGGTGCTAGCGAGGATTAGAAGCAAGGAGCAAGAAGGATGTCTAATTAGGAGGAGTTTTCGTGTCGGAACCGTGTCCTTTGAGTGTATCATTAGGATCCCACTCCCAATAGGTATAATCATCCCTCTATTTCAATTTCTATTACATTTTAGTTAGATTTGAATCTATAGGATCCACCCTCATGCATGTACAACCAGTAGATTTTATTTTGAGGCTCTTTAGAGTCATCTTTAGAAAGTTTGAATAGGTTTGGTGTCCTACATGTAGAGTTTCCAATATAGGACACCCCATGTATTTGTGTTTATGTCCAATAGGCATTTTTGTCTCTTAATTTCAGTTTTAGACTTGTTAGAGGATGGATTGATCTTAGTTAGGATGGTTAGAATGACTTTCATTTGGATACCCATGGTAAAATCTAAGTGGTTTAGCCTACATTTCATATTTTAGCCTCTACATGTCATTTTGACACATATTGATATGTTAGACTATTTTTATATGTTATATATATATATATATATATATATATATATATATATATATATATATATATATATATATATATATATATATATATATATACATACATTTTCGTGTTGAAGAGGAGAGGGAAGGATTTGATAAAAAATAAAAAAATAAAAAAATACATTTTGGTGTGGGTTGTTGTGTCTTGTGTGGGTATGTATTGAAGAGGAGAGGGAAGGATTTGATATAGTGTGGTGAGTGATGTGTGTTTGAGTGTTGGTTGTATGTTAGTGAGTGAGTGTTGGTAGTAGAGAGTGGGGATTGAGGATATGAGATGACTTTATATATACGTATGTTAGATTGTGTGAGTTTGTAGTAGAGTGTGAGAGGGATTAATATAGTTGTGTGGAGAGTGTGGTGAGTAGAGGAGGGGATGTGATGAAGTGAGTGTGTGTATAGCAGTGAGAGGGGGGGATTGCTGTTTAAACAGCAGGATATGCTGCTGTCCTTAGACAGCAGCAGTAGCAGCAGTTGTGGCTGGTGCAGGGTAGCCCCTTGGCACCTATTTAACCCCCTTTTGCCCCCTATTTAACCCCCACTTCACCCTCATTTTAGCTCCACATTTGACCCCCATGATGCCATGTATATGTGTTTGTGTGTGTGTGTGCTAGTTAGTTGCCTATGTTAGATGTTAGTATAGTAGGATATTGGATATGTTTGTCTTAGATGTTTGGATATTAATACATGTTAGATATCCTAATATATGTTAGTGTCTAATATATATAGTAGAATACATAGATATTAGAATTGTTAGAAGATGTTAGAGGTAAATGACATAAGTTAGAGATATGTAGATAGTCTATGTTAGCCTTAATATATGTTAGATATTAGTTATGTTAGTTTCATATATTAAGGTATTAATATGTTAGAACTAGTTTACATGTTAGATATTAGAGTAGTGGTTAGATACATGGTATCTTGGTATCTTGGTATCTTTAGATACCATAGTGTATCTTAGGGTACTAAGGTATGGATATCTTAGGATACTAAGCTAGTATCTCAAGGTAATGAGGATTACCTTAGTATAGGGCAAGGTATTGGTTAGAGGCTAAGGTATGAATTTACCTAAGTTAAGGTATTGGATCCCAACCAAGGTATTGGCATCGGAATACCAATATGACCAAGGTATACAGTATCTTGGTAGGTAAAGGTTAGAAATAGGATACCTAGACTATAGTTGACCTCGGTTGACCAAGTTTGACTATTTTGACCAAAAGTTAACTACAAGTCAATACTTGGCCTATAATTGACTAGAACTTGACCAGAGTTGACCAGTTGACCAAAAGTTAATTGTGAGTCAACCATTAGCTTAGTTTGACCTAGATTGGAGTAGGAGTTGACCAGAGTTGACCAGTTGACCAAAAGTCAATTATAAGTCAACCTTTAACCTAGTTTAACCTAGTGTGACCTAGTTTGACTTGGTTTGACTTCATGTGACCTAGTTTGACTGAGTTTGACCTAGATTGCATATCATACATTAGGAAATCATGTCTAACACTGTTAAACCCTAATTTAACTCATGATATCTCATCTTTAGGTCTGTGACATCAATCTGAGCATTGACCTCATTTGACAGCTCAGGACCGCAGGCAAGTACATTCACTGATAGTTTTTATTATCTTGATATCTGCTATATTCGATTCAGTTATAGTATTTTACTTGATTCTCGACAAGATGGTGCACGGACTAGTGTACGTCGGATCCTGGCATGAGATGTTATTCCTGGACTTTTTTGGTATATTGGTACATTGTTCGATCTTGTTTCTTGTCCTTGTATAGACGCAGATTCCTAAGGGGATTTGCAACCCACTTAGAGAATCCCGTACCATGACGTATTATGTCCGGATCCATTATACTATTCTGGGATAGGGAGTTATTAGGAGTTATGTGATCAAATCCACCTTATTCTTTTTCTTGTGCTTGCGCCATCCTCACCACACGTAGGGTGTAGTGAGATCATTTCTTGTGCTTGCTTTCCATATTGGTCGGCTAGACCCTATCTTGTTTCAACTTGTGATAGCCGAGTCAAATGGAAAGGTCCGAGTCTTGCACCCAAGCCGATTATATAATTGCTCTAATACTCGAGGCACATTTTATATTTATTTTGTACATCAGTTATTCCTGTTCAGTTCTACTTTTTTGTACGTTACACCCAGACATGATTTCCTGTTTTACATATCCTATTTGTATTCCAGTCTTGATATATCATCTTGTATCCCATTATGATTGTCTCTTATAGCATTTATCAATACTATGGAACTGCTGTTGGTGTTTGTGCTCGTTCATTATCCTGACAGGATTACCGTTGATGTTTACAGAGGATTTAGAGGTCGACTGCTCTACCTATTACGGGTATGGCCAGGACGGAGACTTTGACCAGGAGTTACCCCTGGAGCCAGTAGAGGATATACCACCTGTCAAGATCTGCTAGATAGGTTTGACTGGACTGCGTTTTAGCTAGTACTGAGACTTATGTTATACATTATATTTTGGGATCTTGTGTTATGTCTTTAACTCTAAACTGTGTTGTGACTTTGCATCTATTTCAGTTCATCTATTTCCATCATATCTTTATGATATTCGTGCCTATCTTCCTTAGATATCTTGTGATTGAGTTAAGATTATATACCTCCGTGCGAAGATGACAGGTACATGTATATTGTGTCTAGATACTATACTTTCTAGTAGACCTATACAACATTCTACCGCCGATTCTGCAACGTAGGCTGGACGTACCCATGTGCTCGTGACCCTACTCAGGGTACAGGTCATGACAGAAGCGAACGTCCTTTTATGGGTTATATCTTCCAACTCGCTACGACCCTCACTAACAAAGATGAAATCTTTGTTCCTCTCTCTGTTGATGGAGATGCAGAAGAAAAAAAGAAAAAATCATCTTTTTGGTGGCCATATGATTTGGGGACCATAACCCTAATGAATATATATATATATATATTATATATATATATATATATATATATATAAATAATATATATATATGTGTGTGTGTGTGTGTGTGTGTGTGTGTGTGTTTTGATATTTCTAATTTGGCTCCGGTATCTACATATTATTTCCATGATGATTATGCCCTTAAACCAATTTTTCAAATAGACCACTTTAGTTTGGCTTAATTATTTAGATAGGTGTGGCCCCTAATTATTGGATAATTTCAACAATCTCCCATTGTGCCACATATATAACCATACAAATGTTTTAACCTTAATGAGCTTAAAAATTGCTATCTTATCCATAGGGTATATTCGGACAATCTCGTCCATTAACCATATCAATATTGGATCAAAGCGGCATTCGTCACATTTACCATAACTAAACCATCAATGGTCACATATACCAATATAGCTAAACGACATAGATCAATCATGGATGCGTAGTATAAAAATTATACGCAATGTGATCAACACATGTCTAGTTTTAACTTCTCATCTTTTACTTAGTGAGATCAATACTTTAACATAATGAACACAGAATGAACTAAAATTTTCATATATCTGATCAAATAAATATCTAAATACTTAAATACATAAATGTGAGCAAATCTAAATATATAGCACCAAAATAAAATACAAACTCCCACTATACTCCAGTATTCTTAATAAGATAACACCCATACGAGCAGTGTGCTCATGAAAGACCTTGGGTGGTAGCACTTTTGTGAGCGGATCCTCTAAAATGGAGTTTGTCCTAATGTGCTATGTGGACACTTAACCATTCTAAATTCTTTCCTTCACATTTTCTTACATTTTCTTTTGGATTTATTATCGGTTAAGATGATTAATTTTTTAAACTTTGTGCCTCCAGCTTATTAATTATTGCAGCCATTTGGCTCATTTAATTGTTCAGACTCTGGATTCTGGCCCTCGTCTCCTGTTGAAATTGTAAGGTATTAGTAGCAAGGGACTTAATAATATCTTCTAAAGACATACCAGAATTAGAAGTTTGGCCTGATTGTTGTTCATATGGATATGGTTGCTTGTACTGCTGGTAACTTGGACGATTTTGTGTTACACTAGGCTCGTCTTGAAGTATTGGACACATATCAGTTGGATGCCCTACAACTAAACAAATCTCACAAGACATTGTTGTTTGCATGTTACTTACAACCATTTGATGAATAAGAAAAGTTAAACTAAGAAATATTTACCTCGTTAGCATGCCAAGATGGAAGATCTAGCCAACTGCCAAATTGTTGAAAATTAGACGCCATATCTTGTTAAAGATTTTTTTCTAATATATAGAAAAATATTTCATTAGGAGAATAAAAAGCACAAAAAATAACTATAATTCCTTCCTGGCAATGGTGCCAAAATTTGGTGTGTTATCGTAGGCACCCAAAAATAAAACCCTTTATCTCTTGGAAATGTAGTAGTGTGAGTAAGGATCATTTCCACGGAAAGTAATTAGCTTAGTTTTGTGTTATGTGAATAATGAATCGGGGGACTAAATATAATGGAATTCAATTAAGAAGAGCAAGTTGAATATCAAAATAAACCAAAATAACAAACGTTGGTCTAAGTCAACGTCTACCATCGGATTCTTAAAACTGATCATAGATGCAAACATATATTGATATTTATTATGAATATTCATCATTGGAATTATTTCCTATCTCCTTTAGTCATAGTTAATTAGAAACAAGCAACCTAATTAACATTAACTACTAAAAAACCCAGACAAGCGCTAAAGGTTTAATCTAGTAGCATATTAAAATCAATGAGATGGATGAAACAAAATAACACAAGCACAAGCAGTTGCATTTAATTTAGTCGAATGTTTTCCTCCAAGATTTAATAATACAAAACAATAATTTATTAAATCTTTGTTTCTTCACAAATTAGAGTGATGAAACAATTTCGGATTCGATATATTGTTTCGCATTAGATTGTCAAGAGTAATAAACTAGTATGCATCATAGGAATTAAGCAAGATAATCATGAAAATATGCATAATAAAACATTTGGTACTCAAAGCACAAATCAACATATAAACACAAATTAGATCTCACAAGTTTTTATTGACTCCGAGGCTTCTATTTTCTTCGACCATCAACGCTTTAGCCACACATGTTCATGTGACTTCACAAGAGAGGTAGGAGAAGAAGGAGAAGAGTGGTGTGTTGTGGTTCCCTTTTCTCATGATTTCAACCCCTTTTATATATTATAAATTAGTTGTTTGAAGCCCATAAATCCTCTAAGAGTTACAAATTCTCAAACAATAAAACAAAGTCATAGAAGAAGTAGAGAAATAGTTATTATAGCTCCTATTTTCGTTCATAACATATTTGACTCAACTTCAAGCCTAATTTTGTCCAAGATGCAGCCCGATTATCGAAAAACTCAAAATACGAAAGTTGTAGATCTTTGTCTTAGTTTTCTAAATCATTTTGAATCATCGCAATTGTATTTCGGATGAGAGAGTTATGTCCATTTTGCTAAAAGGTGTCAAAAATGTTCAAAATTATCATTTAGCTCCATTTTGCATTTAATGTCTCCAATTGCATCATAAATCAAGATAGAAGAATAATGAGTACCTTTAGACATCAAATGAGCATGAATGAGTAATTATTAAGGAATAGAAATATGACATTTTATGTTCCCATCGCATATTATACCTTAGCAATCCATAACTTAATGATTTCTAATTATAATACACATAAACAATAAAATAAAAATAAATAACGATAGCAATCTTAAATAAAGATGCATCCTCCTTCTAGCAAAATATTTCTTTCAAGAATGTTTCTTGACTATTTATCATACAGTATTCAGATCCTATAGCTAGACACCAAGAATGGTATGTATAGTCAGAGAACTAAAGATACTATATATGTATTAAGAATTACATGGCTTACAAATCTAATGAACATACATGGATTGATTATGAAAGAACAATGAAGAAAAATAAATGTTGGATAACAGTCGAACCGATGATTGATACAAGCTAGTAGCATTAAAACCAACCAAAAAATTAAGTTAAATTTATTTTTGACATATTCGACCATGAAATATGTGAAAATAGAGAACATTTTTCATAATTGAAAATATCATGGCAGAGGTATTAGTTGCTTTGATACCAAATGTAAAAACAACCATTGTATGATCCAAGATACGAAATTAAATAATAGGATCAAAATAAAAATATTTTTATGAACTAACCTCCAGCCATTGTTGCTTCAACATGATGAACTCTAGTACTCTTGTTTCTTTCTCTTGGGTTTGAACTTTTAAACTATGAACACTCAATTTTGATGGTATATTCTGTAGAAGTGTGAGATTCTAGTTTGGGGACCAAAATCCATTATATAGATGATTGAGCCTTCCATCATGCTCTATAGATAATGTTGCCACTCCATAAAAGATAAGGGAGAAGTTAAACAAAAGATAAAGAAGAAGTTGACAACTTCCCTTAAGATAAGGAAGAAGTTGGATAAAAGATATGAACCACAACTTAAGGGATAAATTAGTCATCAAAATAACTAACAAGGGATGAATGATTCATCCAAATAACTGACAATATGCACAATTATATTATCTTTAAGGAGCGTTTGGTATACAGGATTTTTTTTGCTGACATACTATCTGTCTTCCAAATATTTTGGGAGATATGATCACCCATGACATGGCATGGTGATATGGCATGGTGATTGGCATGGCGACATGGCATGGTGATATGGCATGGTGATTGGCATGGCGACATGGCATAATTTATTATAAACAATCAAAAATTCGGCTGTATCTATTTTAGGTAGATTTTGATATTAATTCCCGTAGTTTGGGAACAATCTTTTATTCAATCTCTTATAAATTCTCTCTAATAAATTATACCATGTATAAAAAAGAATGATAACAATTAAAATCTACCTAAATAAATAAATTTTAATATGATATCAATTGATGTAGCCAGATTTAATTGATTTTACGAATTGATAACAATAAAGTTTTTGATATTTAATCCGCTAGTTAGATTGATGACAATTAATATGGTTGTTAGATTGATAACAATTAGCCCCATAATGGATTTTCAGTATTCTGGTTCTGGGATATGACATAGGTTTTAGTGGTGGCCTATGTGTTGCCATGTCGAGAGTAAAAGGGGAAAACATTAGATGAACTTTTGCCTTTACTGGTTTACAACGAAAAAGTACAACAGAACCCTAACAACGAGGTTTTGTTAGTACAAATATGAAATTTGGGACAGTGTGACGGTGGAGATCAAGTATTGTAGTGACTCCATTACTCCGTTGACGAACATTGGGCTATGGTCTTGTTTATATGCTCTCTGTGGTGTCTCCTGGTACTGGTGTGTGTGTGTGTCCTCTGGTACATTTCTTTCTTGGAAGGCATGTGCCTCTATTTATTGTCATTTTTAGTGGACAAATTATTCATGAGGCAGTAACGAGGTAGAACCATCTGTGGGGTATCCGCAGTCTGGGTTGCTGTAACTATTTTCGCTTAGCTGATCAACCATGAGGCCCGATCATACTGACACGTGGCGCTGATTGGATGAAATCTGCTACAGAGATTCTGGAGATGTGGTTATGGTCCTGAACTGTAATAGTCATTAATTACGGCTATATTGTATGGCTCGATCAGGAATGACATATAGTATATACGGTAATTTAGGATAATCTGTCGTTTGAATGACGCAATTATAACGCACACGCCATAAATGTGAGATTTAAATCAGGTGGTCTGATCATATTGATATGTGGCACATACAATGATTTGGAGGGAATCTCGTTTGAATGGGGGCAATTATACCACACACACCATAAATATGAGATTAAACCTTTCAGCCATTAATTGTGGGATCCGATTGGTTCGACACGTAGCACGAACCGTCTGCCTTCTAGAACATTATGGTGTAGAGACTTAGTCTGGTGAGAGGTTCCTGGGATGCTTTGTTGCATGATGTCTTGGCCGCATAGGAGCTTCTGGGAATAGTGTCGTAGGAAGTCTTTTACCGTATGAGGGATAATCTGCATGAGAGAATGTCGAGAAGATGTACTCTTGACACTGTACTGTTGTCGACTGTCAAGGAGGTGGCAAGGGTGATATAGGTAGTGTACTTAAACGGGGTACAAAGTGCCTTGGAACACCAAATGTTGTCAGACTTGGTGCACAAGGAGTCTGATGCCCTTCAGTCGCATGGTCTAATGTGGTTCGGTCTAAGTGGGCCTGAAGATTTTCTATGCTTCTACAAGACCCCCTTCAAAGTTTTCAAACTTGAAATAAATTTGAAATACTTTGAACGAAAGCATGGACGAACGGAGTGTTGAGCTGCCTGGGCTTTGTCTGTTAGCGCTACATAATGCTGCTGGGCTTCCGAGGACGCCGTTAGTTAGGAAGCACTAGATTCGTTACTAGGCTGATAAACTTTTATTGATATCTGTTTGGTACTTAATGAGATCTTGTCATATCCCTATTTTTTTAAAATATGTATATGACCGTATTTGGTATTTTGGTGATTTTAAATTTTTTATTATTTAAATTTTATTATTGTTTTGGGATCTTGATTTGTCTTTGGTTGTTACGGCCTGACATTTAGTTGTACTGTTGCTACTAAATTACTGTTGGTATTATTTTTTTGGAGTTTACATTGTTAGCTTCAATTTAGGATTGTTTCTATTGTTATTGTTGTTACCATTATTGTTATTATTATTTTTATTGCATTTCCTATATCTAACCCTAACCCTAACCTCACCCTCTCTCTTCCTTCACTCAAACTCACAGCCGCCAACCCCCTCATCTCTCTCTTCCAACCTCCTCTCCCTCATCCCTCTCCAAGAGATCAGCCCCTTCCCCTCGAGCCCTCTCTCTCTCTCCCCCCCTCACTCTTTCATCTCCCTGGAAGCTCACCCCCTCCTCTCCCCCTCGTCTCCGACCCAACACCACAGTGGTTGCCCCCATTTCCACCGCAGCCACCGCCTTTACCATGGCTGCCACCACCGCCTCCAGCACCACTAGATCCACCATCATGACTGCCATTGTCACCGTCTCCGCCATCTCCCTCGCCCTGCCTTTTCTTTCCCTGCCTCCAATGCCGCCACGAGCTCCTCCGGCGAGCTTCAGTCGTCGGCATCACAGTGGGCTCCACCGCTTCCCTCTCCCCCTTTTTCCTCTGCCGACAGGCCGAGCCGACCTGGCCTGGCTTGTCGGACGAGCTTCTACGCCTTTCCATTCTTTTTCTCCTGGCCACCGCACCAATGTACCCGCCGCACCTTGGGGCAGCATCGCTTCGAGCAGCGGGATGTCTCGAGCCCGCACTGCTCGAGTAGCGGGCCGGCCTCGGGCTGTGTGCCTCGGTGTGCGTGCTATCTTATTTCCCGTGTAACCCTGACCCATGTGCTGCCTTGAGTAGCAGGACGCCTCGAGCCCTATGTTACCTCCGACACCGTGCTACCTCGATTTGTGTGTTGTCTTGATTTTCGTGTCTTGTCCTTTGTGCTTATCTCGTGATTCATGTCGCATCGATTTGCATGCCACCTTGGACTCCGCGTTGTATTTATTTACGTGCGCGTGCCAATTTGTGTGTCGTATTGATTTGCATGTCATATTGTATCTTATATCGTAGGGGTGAGCGTTCAGTTTATTCGGTATCAATCGAACCATAATAATCAAAACCGAGTAAACCAAAATTTTAAAATTCAAAACCGAAATCGAATCGAATTAGCCAAAAACCGATACCGAACCGAATAAGCAATTCGGTTTATTCTGTTTATTTTGTTTGTTCGAGTAAAAATTTATATTGTTTAATGGGTCAGGTCCAAAGTTGGAATCAGTTGGAATCATGGTTATATTATATTAAAATGATAATTTTTAGACACACAGTTATTGTGTTTCAAACTTGCACACAAAGTTAAACTAGTTGTTAGATTATCAAATTGTGAGCTTTAAAACATATATATAACTAGGTCAGCCACAAAGCTCAACACCCCCCTCGTATTCATCCCAATGCTTAACATCCTCTCGTGGAATGTTAGAGGGATGGCCAATAAATCTACCTTGAGGAGATTAATTAGCCTCAAGAAACCATACCGGGTGGACATCTTAGTCATCATCAAACCCAAAATCTCTCAGAGAAAACTCAAATCCATCCAACTTCAACTTGGCTTCCCATCCGCGGTCGTCGAGTGCCATGACATCTAGATCCTCTTCGCCGTCGAATGCAAGCTCGGCATCGTTCATGACTCGAAACTGGCGCTATCCAGCTGGCTGGAGCACCCCACTCTCCCGTCCCGATCCCTCCTCTCCACTGTCCACGACATCTGTAATTTTACCGAGAGCAAGCTGCTCTGGGTTACCCTGTCAGACACACACCTCCACCTCAACAACCCTCCGTGGCTCTTGTCTCGGAGACTTCAACACGATCTCGCACAGAGAGAAGAAATCTGGGGGTCTCCTCCCCCCCAACCGGCCATGAATGACTTCAACACCTTTATATTTAATGCCTACATGCCCCCCTCTCCTTCTCCGGTAACGCCTTCACCTGGTGCAACATGCAGGAAGGCGCCCGATGTCAATACTCCCGTCTGGATCGGGCCTTGATCGACAACCGTTGGTCCGACGTGGATCTCATTTCCAACCTCTCCTATCTCAACTCCATCGAATCGGACCATTCCCCTCTCCTAATAGAGATCAGCATCAATTCCTACCTTATCAAGAAACCTTTCTGATTCTTGGAATTCTGGAGATATCACCCTCAATTTAGGAACACCGTGGCCTCCGCCTCGAACTCGATGAGCTACCACGACCCCTTTGTCAGTGTGGCTGCCAAACTCAAGGCAACCAGGAGCGCGCTATCAACCTGGAGCAAACTCGCTTTCGACAATATCTTCCAAGAGATTAAGAAGGCGGAGGATGATGTCACTCGGGCTGAGATCCGGTACGCCTCCAACCCTTCTGCGGAGGCTTGCGTCGCACTCAACCTCACCAAAGCTCTCCTCAAATCTTGCCTGAAGGTCGAGACAGAATTTTGGAAGCAAAAAGCCAGATTGACCTAGGACGTCGAGGGCGACAGAAACTCCAGCTTCTTCCACGCTTGCATCGAAGGGCGCATATATCAACTTAATCTGCACCAAATCTTCGACGAGAACGACACCTTACTCAAAGACAAGCAGAGCATCCATGTGGTAGCAGCTAACTTCTATACCAAATTATTCTTCAAAAATGTCATCGTTAAAGATGAGAAATTCTTGGCTAAGGTCCCCAACCTGATCAGTGAGTGTGATAACACGCAGCTCTTGACCTCCCTTCCGCAGAGGAAGTCAAGTCCGCAGTCTGGGCCTTAGACGAACACAGCGCCCCCAGGCCTGATAGTTTCTCCGGTGTCTTCTTTCGATCTTGTTGGGACATCATCGGATCGGACTTTCTTGAGGTTGTGGTTGTATTTTTTCAAGGTACGAGCTACCCAAAATCTATCTCTCGTGCCAACCTTATCCTTATCCCAAAAAAGACAACCCAGAGTCCTTTAGAGACTTCAGACCGATCAGCCTATGCACCTTCACCAATAAAATTATCTCCAAGATCGTAGCAAACCGTATGTCCACTCTTCTTCCCAAGATAATCTCCGAGGAGCAAAGCGGCTTCGTCTTCGGGCGAAACATCACCGACAACATCCTTCTAACTCAAGAAATGATAACTTATATGAAATTCCCGTCCAGAGGAGGGAACGTCGCTATCAAACTCGACATGGAGAAAGCCTATGACCGGTTGGACTGGTAATTCATGATTGGGTGTTCATGGCTTTCGGGTTCTCTGAGATTTGGATTGACGTCATCTTCAGATCCATAAGCAACTCTTGGTTCTCTACTATCATCAACGGGCAAGCCGACGACTTCTTCAAGTCTAGCCGCGGGGTTCTACAGGGAGACCCTCTATCCTCTACCATCTTCATCATCACTGTCGAAGCGCTCAACAGAAACCTGAATAGCATGCCAAATACCCCCAGTTCCATCACTATCGTACCACCATTGGCTGCCCTTTAATTACTCAGCTGGCTTGCGCCAATGACATCCTCATCTTCTCTTCCGGTGACATCGGGTCAATGGAGGTGGTCAGCAGAACGCTCGAAAAATATACCAGATGCTCTGGCCAACGAGTCAACATCGACAAAAGCGTAATCTACACCCATAACAATGCTGACAGGAACCACTCGGCTACTCTTGCCAACCTGACCTCCTTCTCCATTGCTTACCCGCCGTTCTCCTATTTGGGGTGTCCACTGGTATATGGTAAATCTAATTTGGGCATCTTAAAAGGGCTAGTGAACAAAATCAGAAAAAAATCGAAGGATGGCACAACGCGACCCTTTCTCCTGGCGGAAAGATGATTCTCATCAAACATGTTTTATCCTCCATCCCCATCTACACCCTAGCCATTTGCTCCCCCCTAAGAAGGTGTTATCATCGTTAGAATCCCACTTTGCCAACTTCTTTTGGGGACACCTCGATGATAAGGATAAGCATTACTTGGTCAGCTGGGACGCTATGGCCAAACCAACCGATGCGGGCGGACTTGGCTTCAGCAGATTAGCACACATCATTATGCCTGCTCCATGAAGTTGTGGTGGAAGCTCCGATCAGATAACACCATCTGAACTCAGTTCATGAAGGCCAGATACTTCCAACACTCCAATCCCGTGACGGCCGTCGCCAACAATCGATCCTCTGCATCATGGCACCGTATCCTCCACGGCCGATACCTCACCGAACCTTTAATCTGCCTACAGCTTGGCAACGGCCGTTCGTCGCTGAGACACGAGCGCTGGCTCGGCAATGTGGTCATCTAGCTATCCTCGACCGCCTCCCCTAATTGCACGATCCGTGATTTATGGGATAACAACTCAGGGTGGAGGTAGGATAGGATCAGTGATTGGCTGGGGCCGGTGGCGACGGCTGACCTTGCTGCCGCTGAGATGCAGCTCAGCGATCTCCATGATGACTTGAGATGGTCTTCCACCTCCGGTGGTAATTTTACGATGGCCTCTGCCAGGATCGTTGTGAGAGGCTCCTGCGTACCGTTTCCATTGATCGCACCTTTTTGGCACTCCTACATCCCCAACAAATGGTCTGTTCTGGTTTGGAGAGCCCACCGTAGAAAGCTACCTACCGATGACTCCCTCACCTCCATTGGCTTCAGCCTTGCCTCCAGATGCCATTGTTGCACATTGCACCAAACAGAAATCACAGAACACATCCTGGTCTCTGGCAACCTCGCCACTCAGTTTTGGAACTACCTCTCTCACTGATGCGGACAGGTCCATCATGCCGGAGGCTTCAACGATCTTCTCGTCAACTGGGGTATCTCTCACGGGCATCAGATCGTCGCAACCGTCAGAATTTGGGTGCTCTGGAAGAACTTGAACAAATATAGATACGAAGGTCGCCAGTACTCCTCCACACAACTGAACAGGGAAGCCCTCCAACAAATTCTCAAAATTCGAAGGCATTGCGCTCACTCCTCGGACCGTTTTTGGAACGCGCTGACATAGCCTAGGGCTCTGGCCTGGCACCGGTGGTTGCCTTTTGGCCTCTTTTGTTTCTGTTTTCTTTTCGCGCTTGGCGCATTTACTTGTATAGGATTCGGCATTTTGTGCCTGATACATCAATAAAGCTCGTTTCTTCTTATATATATATATATTATATAAATAAATAAATAAATATATATATATATATAATTATTGTTTTTAATATATATATATAATTATTATTTTTAAAATATACAAACTTGTAATCACAAAATATGCATAAAATTTAGAGTATTTACATAATTGTATAATTCTTATTCGATTTTCGGTTTTGGACCGAAACCGAAACCGAAACCCAAAATCGAAATCGAAACCGAGTAAGAAATTTTTGTATATTCAAAACCGAAACGGAACCAATTTATTTTAGACCAAACCGAATCTCTTATACGGCTTGGTTAGGTTCAATTGTCGGTCTAAAACCGAATATTGCTCACCCCTATTACATCGTCTTGTTTCGTGTGCACACCTTGATTTGTGTGTCGCATTGATTCGTGCACCATTCGAATATTCATGATCCCTCGATCTACGTGCATATCTCGATTTACATGCATGTTTTGTTTCCTATTCGTCTTGATATTCATGTCATCTTGATTCTCGTGTGTGCGTCTCGATATATGTGCATGTCTCGATTTATGTGTTCATATCGATCCATGTACCTCGATTTTCGTGCCAGATCCCTGTACTACTTGCGAGACCTCTGCGGTATAGCCTCATGCCATCCTTCATAATTTTTGTAATTATTTTATTATTTAATTTTAATGATTGTTTATTATGTGTTTCGAGGATCTCTGAAGGACGTGCTACCTTAGATCCCGGTCGTCGAAGACTTGCTTTCCTAGCCGAGCCCTCTAGGCAAGTATCCCTTGCTCATCGACAGCTCTTGCCCTTCCGCTGGATTTTATTTCATTTAGTTAATTGTAATTGAATTGTAAATATATAACTGTGAGTATTGTAGCATAGTGGTAGAACTGCTACGATGATAACTTATGATAGTTTAGTTCGATACTAGGTTATGCCATATCGGACAACTCGGACTGATCATCCACACCTTGGAGGATACGAGCACGACTCACATGTATGGATTATACCTATATGCCTCGTGTCCGATTGCGGTTGGGTTTCGACTTTGGCTAACTGTTTTTATGACTATGCTTATGGATTGGATATGACTGTGGGTCTATGATGTGATGTGCCCTGTATGGCGTATCTTGTTGCATGCGTTGGCTTGGCGTCCAACACGCATCGTAGTGCAGCTAAAGGCCGAGATTAGTATTCTCGGCTATGGTTTGGTTCCCAGTACGCATTGCAGCTGTGCTGGAGGCTGAGACAGAGTGTTCTCAGTTTTCGATTCTGTGTCGGGTTATGCCGAATGGTTATAGTCCTACCTTGCAGGGAGCTCCGGTTCAGAAATATAGAGGAGATCCTGCCAAATTTTCCAGAATTTTGGTCGAGAATTTGGTTCAAAGATTCAAACAGAACCGTTCCTTTGGTTTGCTAAACTAGACTCGTACAGATTTATTTTGATATAGTATACCAGATTCCAGTACCTGCTATGTAGACTCGTGACTAGATTAGTCTCCTAGCTACTCGATATGTCTTGTCTGTCGCATAGCGTAAGAAGCTGATCCATTCGGGAGACGGTCTACGACTCTGGTCCTTGTTTGGTTTAAGGGTCATAGGTCTGCTCCAGAGTGGTTCATGCAATCCTTGCCATTTCTCGGCGACATAAATTAACAGACTCTTGTCCCCTGACCACTCATTCTAGGAGTTGTCCTAGTCTAGCTAGATAGGGCTGACAGTTGTCTTATGTATCGGGATTGTGACCTTTGGATATGTTTAAGGATTGAGTATTAGTGGAGGATTGATCTGGAATAATAAATTGAGATGTCTCATTTGGATTTATTGAGTTTAGTGATTGTGGAAATATTTAGCGGAACGAGGAAAATACTAAGATTTTCAATATATAATTTTTATCCGATTTTTCAAATGCCCAAAACCTGGTATCTCTCTTTCTTGGTAGACCTTGGGGATCTAGCATAGTTGGGTAGCATAACATGTAGTAGTTATATCCTTTTTGTGATATAGATGCCTAATCCTGTTTAGGTGGTACGATCGTTATATCTCGGTAGTTGAGGGACTTGTTTACTGGTAGCTTGTGATCATTGATTCAGAGGATTCTTATAAGCCAGAGGGCCAAGCATTATTTATAGTGATTAGCGTAGTACCTAGTTATCTTATTCCTGACATGATGTTGATGTCCTATCGTAGATGTGAAGACTATTGATGGACTGATCTGATGGATAGACTGATTTAATGATTAGAGCTGTAGGCTCCCATGTGTGCTTGAGAAGCTATTATAGTAGAGATCCCGATCGTGTACATGACCTGATACCCATGCCACAATGAGGGCAGATAACTTCATGTGACTGACTGATTATTCCTATTCCTGACATGACTACGTGTATCCGTGCTATAATTTTTAGCTTACCCTTTGAGGTACTGGCCCTGTTATTGTACAGAGATGATTCCTATTTACTGGCGCACTGAGGTGCTATTTCCATGTTTATATTGTACTGCGGTGCCATCTTATTATTATAGTTGTTATATTACCTGCACGGGTACCCTGGTAGTTGGCCTGTAGTCATAGCATAGTTAGGATTAATTGATTTTTTGTTACATTATACTAAGCAGGAATCACCATTGGGGCCTCTAGGTGCCGAGGTTGATTCATACTTAGGGTTCTCGTGCCGAGGTATGACATCTAGGAGGATGATCATATGACCACGACATGTGATTTCGGATAACTGTAGGGATAATCTAAGTAACTTAACAGGTAGAAGCTTTGGGAGGGAACAAAATCTCGAGGTCGTGCAGTACTAGCCACTTATTTCGGTTGGCCGCCACGGATATTGTTACCGTCTGTATTAGAGGATGGAAGTATCCTGCTACTTTATGTACTATGTAGTATATGCTCGTCCTGTTTCGCATGGTGGTCTTACGAGGGATCGGTGCTTATCATGTCTTGTTATATTTGGCCCTACTAGCCTTGCTGGATCGACATGATCTGAGGATTCTTATATATTGCATTGTTGGGGTCAAAAAATCTCAACATAGAAAGCCGTAGGCATTTGAGTGGTCGTTGATTCGCCTAAATTATTTGGATTGGTGCTTGCTAGGCTGGTTGGTACGTAACGTTGTCCCGGTGTGGTGATTTATCCCTTGTTCTTGTTTGATCTATGGGGTGGATCATTGTTCTGACGACAGACTACGAATTCTAGTTGGCGATGTATGTATTAGTGAATGTCAGGATGACTGCGATGGTTATTGGATATTTAGCTATATTAGTTGATGGATTAATGCCTTATATTCTGTTATAGTGTATTGGTACCGCACGATCCTTGCCCTCATTTACTGTTCATGCATGCTTTTATTGTCATATTTTTTATCCTGTTGTTTTCTTCGCCCGTCCTTGAGCCTTCCTTTCTGGTACTTGCTGCAGTTGGCCTGACCAACCCTGGATTTGTTCCTAGATTTCTAGTGACCGACCATATGGATCTTCTAGGCTTGACTTGGAGGATGTGCTTCAGTTCTAGGCCCTGCTGGGAATTGTGGGAAGGTATACTCGTCTACATTATTATTCTATATTGTAGACTCCTTGATTATTATATGAGAATTTCGACCGTTTGGTCATACCTACTTCCTGTATGATTATCACTCTTATTGCTATTTTATTGTTATTACCTATGGATATGAGATTAGATTCAGGCGATAGATTGATTGTATGCTAGGATACCCAACAAGATTGATAGCCGTAATCGCCATATGACGTCTTCGTACCTTATATGGTGTAGGTGGCCTATGTTCGTTCCCGTATTTTGGTACTAGGGCATGATAAGGTTTTTTTGATGGCCCATGCAAATCTTGTTTTGAGATGTTGTTGGGTATCACATGATTATTGATCTCAGTCTACTATTCCTTGGTATTCCAACTTGTTACGCTTGTCCTTCGCTCCCTTGAACTTGTGAAATAGTCCTCATCTCTACCTGGACCTATCTTGCTTGGCCCTGTCTTAATCGTTGTTATCTACCTATTATTTCTTGTTTTGAGAGACATGGTCTTGTAGTTAGCCATGTTGATCATTTTATCAGATAAGACGATGTCTTGTCTTTATCCTTGGGTTACTCATTATTTATTTTGGGTTCTGTTCTCTCTCTACCGATGCATTGCCTTACTTGATTTCCTGTTATCCCTTTCGTGCGTTGACTTCGTGTTGACTTAGTATCATTATCGCCCTCTTCGAGCGTTGGCTTGATTGTTGTGAAATAAAGATTTTATCAGGACTCTAAGATTGGATAATTTGACAATTATTGAGTATCTAGTGGATATTCTTGTATCAGTTCAGCTCCTTTGATTCTGGATAGTTCCGCAATCATGATTATCTATTTCATATATTATTTTGATTATAGATATACTTTCTATATAATATGTTTTGACATGGATTTTGGAATTGGAGTACTTTCCTAGAAAACTATCTTGTATTATTATTAAAGGTGTTTTTGGATGTATATTATGATTGACCTGGATTTTGGATTTTGATTATTTTCCTATAACTGTCTTGTTATATTGTTAGATGTTTTTGATTTTAGTGACTTGGACATTTAGATTATGGATTTGCTTCATTTTAGGTATTTAACAAAAGTAACCGGGTGACCCTAGTATACCTTGATAGCATGGTAGCGAAAGTTACAACCGCTCAATTATAGTGCCATGGTGAATCTTTTGTAGCCATTCCGGATGGCCTGGCAGAGAATGACCGTGACACACATTGTGATCAGATATAAGGAGACTATTGTCATCGGTTTGAGACAAATATCCTGAATTTTCTGTGGATTGTCATGCAGTTGGAATTTCAGGTTATCTGATATTGGTTTTAATATTTTGTACTTGTTTTGACTTAGGGAGTTATTTCATGCATGTGAGATTATGAGATTTCGAGATCCTTCGATGTTTCGATTTAATTTAAGATTTGATTTGTGTCGCTAGATATTCTTCTCTTCAACGATTTCAGATTGAGATTTGGTTCATTTCTATTTGTATTACTTGATTTCTGTAAGGTGGGAAGAGTTTTCATGATATATAAATATACTAGTTTTGAAATCCTTATTTTAAAGTATTTCGAAATTTTGAGGACAAAATTTTTGTAAGGTGGGTAGGATGTCATATCCCTATTTTTCGATAATACGTATATGACCGTATTTGGTATTTTGGTGATTTTAAAATTTTGTATTATTTAAATTTTATTATTTTGGGATTTGATTTGTCCTTTGTTGTTGAGGCCTGTCATTTGGTTATTACCGTTGCTATTAAATTACTGTTGGTACCATTTTGTTGAAGTTTATATTGTTAGCTTCATTTTAGGATTATTCCTATTGTTATTGTTGTTACCGTAATTATTATTATTATTATTATTATTATTATTATTATTATTATTATTATTATTTTCATTTTATTTCCTATATCTAACCCTAACCCTAACCTCACCCTCTCTTTCCCCTCACTCAAAATCACAGCCGCCAACCCCCTCATCCCTCTCTTCCAACCTCCTCTCTCTGTTTTCTCTCCCACAGATCAGCCCCCTCCCCTCGAGCCCTCGAGCTCTCTCTTCCCTCACTTTTCTCCTTCCTTGGAAGCTTACCCCCTCCTCTCCCGCTTGTCTCCGGTCCAGCACCACTACGGCCGCCCCCATTTCCACCGTGGCCACCGCCTTCACAATGGCTTCCACCACCACCTACAGAACCACTACTTCCAACATCATGACCGCCATCGTCGTTGTCTCTGCCATCTCCTCCGCCCCGCCTTTTCTTTTCCTGCCTCCAATGCCGTCGCGAGCTCCTCCAGCGAGCTCCAGTCGTCATTGTCGCAGCGGGCTCCACCACTTCCCTTTCCCCCTTTCTTCTCCGCCGGTGGGTCGACCCGACCTAGCCGAGCTTCCAGGGCGAGCTTCTTCGCCTCCCCTTCCTTTTCCTTTCGACCACCGCACCAGCGTACCCACCTCGCCTCGTGGTAGCACCTCCTCGAGTAGCAGGACACCTCGAGCCCCATGTTGCTCGAGCAGTGGGCCGACCTTGGGTTGCATGCTCCTCGGGTCAAGTGCCTCGGTACGTGTGTAGCTTCGAACAGTGCGCTGCTCGGGCTGTGTGCGGACTCGGTTTGCATGCACCCTCGATATGTGTACTGTCTTGGGATGTAAGCCACTTGGGGGCATATACACCTCGGTGTGTGTGCCATCTCATTTCTCGTACAACCTCGACCTAGGTACTGCCTTGGGCAACGGACGCCTTGAGCCCCGTGATGCCTCGAACACCGTACTATCTCGGTTTGTGTGTTGTCTCAATTTTTGTGTCCTGTCCTTTGTACCTATCTCGTGACTCATGTTGCATCGATTTGCGTACCACCTTGGACTCCGCATCGCATTGATTTATGTGTTGTATTGATTTGCATGCCATATTATATCTTTCATCATCTCGATTTGCGCATACACCTCGATTTGCGTGTCACGTTGATTCGTACGCCATCCTAATATTCATGATCCTTCGATCTACGTACATGTCTCGATTTACGTACACGTTCTGTTTCCTGTTTGTCTTGATATTCATATCATCTCAATTCTTGTGTGCGTCTCGATATACATGCATACCTCGATTTATGTGTCTTTATCGAACCACGTGCCTCAGTTTTCGTGCCATATCCCTGTACTGCTTGTAGAACCTATACGGTATAGCCTTTTTCTGCCATCCTCCGTAATTTATGTTATTATTTTATTATTTAATTCTAATAATTGTTTATTGTGTGTTCCGAGGATCTCCGATGGACGTGCTACCTTGGATCTCGGTCGCCGAAGACTTACTTACCTAGCCGAGCCCTCTAGGCAAGTATCCCTTGCTCATCGACGGCTCTTGCCCTCCCGCTAGATTTTATTGCATTTAATTAATTGTAATTGAAATTGTAAATATATAACTGTGAGTACTATAGCATAGTGGTAGAACTGCCATGATGATAACTTAGGATAGTTTAGTTCGATACTGGGTTATGCCGTATCGGACAACTCAGATGGGTCATCCATACCTCCAAGGACATGAGGACGACTCACAAGTATGGATTGTCCCCATATGCTCCATGTCCGACTTGCGATCAGATATCGGCTTTGGCTAACTGTCTTTGTGACTATGCTTGTGGATTGGATATGAATGTGGGTCTGTGATATGATTCGCCCTGCGTGGCAAATCTTATTGCATGCGTTAACTTGGCACCCAGCACGCATCGTAGTGCTGCTGAAGGCCGAGACTTAGTATTCTCGGCTATGGTTTGGTTTCCAGTACGCATTATAGCGCTGCGGGAGGCTGAGACTTAGTATTCACAGTTTGCAATTCTGCAGCGGGTTACGCCAAGTAGTTATAGCCCCACCTCGCAGGGAGCTCCGGTTCAGAAATATAGAGGGGACTACGGCGAATTTTCCAGAATTCTCGGTCGAAAATTTGGTTCGAAGATTCAGGCAGAATCATTTCTTTGGTTTGCTGAACTTGACTCGTGCAGATTTATTTTGATATAGTATACCTGATTCCAGTACCTGCTAGGTAGGCTCATGACTAGATTAGTCGTCTAGCTACTCGACATGTCTTGTCCGTCGGATAGCATTAGGAGCGCGGTTCCACTCGGGCCCCGGTCCTGGTTTGGTTTAAGGGTCGTGGGTCTGCTCCAGAGTGGTTCATGCAATCCTTGCCATTTCTCGGCAGCATAAATTAATAGACTCTTGTCCCCTGACCATTCATTCTAAGAGTTATCCTAGTCTAGCCAGATAGGATTGACAGTTGTCCTATGTATCGGGATTATGACCTTTGGATATATTTAGGGATTGAGTATTAGTGGAGGATTGATCTGGAATAATGAATTGAGATAACTCATTTGGATTCTTGGAGTTTGTTGATTGTGCAAATGTTTAGCGGAACGAGAAAAATACCAAGATTTTCAATATGTAATTTTTACCGATTTTCCAAACGCCCAAAACCTGGTCTCTCTCTTCCTTTGTCGACCTTGGGGATCTTGTATAGTTGGGTAGTATAACATGTACTAGTCATGTCCTTTTTGTGATATAGATGCCTAACCTTGTTTAGGTGGTACGATCGTTATATCCTAGTAGTTGAGGGACTTGTTTACTGGTAGCTTGTGATCATTGATTCAGAGGATTCTTATGAGCCAGAGGGCTAAGAATTATCTATAAGTGAGTACCATAGTACCTACTTATCTTATTCCTGACATGATGTTGATGTCCTATCATGGATGTGAAGACTATTGATAGATTGATCTGAAGGATAGACCGACTTAATGATTAGATTTGTAGGCTCCTATGTGTACTTGAGATACTATTATAGTAGAGATCCCGATCGTGTACCTGGCCTGATACCCATGCCGTGATGTGGGTAGATGACTTCATGTGACTGACTGATTGTCCATGTTTCTGACATGACTACGTGTATCCGTGCTATGATTTTCAGCTTACCCTTTGAGATATTGGCCTTGTTATTGTACTGAGGTGCTTCCTGTTTATTGGCACACTGAGGTGTTATTTCCCTGTTTATATTGTACTGCGGTGCCATCATGTTCTTATAGTTATTATACGATTCCCTGTACGGGTACCCTGGTAGTTGGCCTATAGTCTTAGTGTGGTTAGGATTGATTGATTGATTGTTGCATTACACTAAGAAGAAATCACCATTTGGGCCTCTAGGTGCCGAGGTTGATTCATACATAGTATTCTTGTACTGAGGTATGACATCTAGGAGGATGATCATGTAACCACGACAGATAATTTCGGATAACTGTAGGGATAATCTAAGTAACTTAACTGGTAGATGCATTGAGAGGGAACGAAATCTTGAGGTCGTACAGTACTAGCCACTTGTTTCGGCTGGCCACTACAGATATTGTTACCGTCCGCATTAGAGGATGGCAGTATCCGGCTACTTTATATACTATGTATTATATGTTCGTTCTATTTTGTACTGTGGCATTACGAGGGATCAGTACTTATCCTGTCTTGTTATATTTGGCCCCGATAGCCCTGCTAGATCGGCACGATCTAAGGATTCCTATATATAGCATTGTTGGGGTAACCCAACCTCCACATAGAAAGTCGTAGGCATTTGAGTGGCTGTTGATTCTCCTAAATTGTTTAGATTGCTTCTTGCTAAGCTGGTTGGTACATAACGACGTCCCGGTGTGGTGATTCATTCCTTGTTCTTGTTTGATCTAGGGGTGGATTATTGTTCTGATGACAGCTAGTTGGCGATGTAGGTATTAGTGGATGTCAGAATGACTGTGATGATTGTTGGATATTTAGCTATATTAGTTGATGGATTGTTGCCTTATATTATGTTATTGTGCATTGGTACTGCACAATCCTTGCCCTCGTTTATTGTTCATGCATGCTTTAACTGTCATATATATTTTTTATCCTGCTGGGTTTTTTCACCTGTCCTTGAGTCTTCCTTTCTGGTACTTGCTACGGTTGGCCTGACCAACCCTGAATTTGTTTCCAGATTGCTAGTGACCAAACCTATGGATCTTCCAAACTTGACTTGGAGGATGTGCTTTTAGTTCCAGACCCTGTTGGGAACTGTGGAAAGGTATACTCGTCTACATTATTATACTGTACTGTAGACTCCTTGATTATCATATGAGAATTTCAACTGTTTGGTCATACATGCTTCCTGTATGATTATCATACTTACTGCTATTCTATTTTTATTGCCTATGGATATGAGATCAGATTTAGGCCATAGATTGATTGCATGCTAGGATACCCAACAAGATTGACAGTCGTAATTGCCGTATGACATCTTCGTACCTTATACGGTGTAGTTGGCCTACGTCTGTCCCTGTATTCCGGTACTGGGGTATGACAGATCTTGCTTCAGGCTTTGATTTGACGTCATATGGGGGATTCAAATCATGCCTAGAAGAGATCGAGGCGTCAGTCTTCATTATGAGCATTTTTCTGCTTCCCGATGCCTTAAATGGTGTATTAGAAGAGTTAGTAGCTACCTCTGTAAATGGAAACCATTGCCTCTCAGTTCTTCATCCTCTCCTACATGGCTCCGAAGAGAACTTCTTGTCAGAGGAACTCTAGGAAGTCGAGGAGGGCGGAGTCCTCGAGCACCGCTACTTCTGCTATTAGGCCTACGGTAGCACCTCCTCCACCACCTTCCTCTAAGTCAAAGAAGAGAAGGTTAGCGGAGAATAAGTTGGTGATGGTCAACCGCTCGATTATAGTGCCATGGTGAATCTTTTGTAGCCATTTCGGATGGCGTGGCAGAGAATGACCGTGACACACATTGTGATCGGATATAAGGAGACTATTGTCATCGGTTTGAGACGAATATCCTAAATTTTTTGATTTTCTGTGGATTTTCATGCAGTTGGAATTTTATGCTATTTGATTTTGTTTTTGATATTTTGTACTTGTTTTGACTTAGGGAGTTATTTCGTGCATGTGAGATTATGATATTTCGAGATCCTTCGGTGTTTCAATTTACTTTAAGATTTGATTTGTGTCGCTAGATATTCTTCTCTTCGACGATTTCAGATTGAGATTTGGTTCATTTCTATTTGTATTACTTGATTTCTGTAAGATGGGTAGAGTTTTCATGATATATAAATATACTAGTTTTGAAATCCTTATTTTAAGGTATTTCGAAATTTTGAGGACAAAATTTTTGTAAGGTGGGTAGGATGTCATATCCCTATTTTTCGATAATACGTATATGACCGTATTTGGTATTTTGGTAATTTTAAAATTTTGTATTATTTAAATTTTATTATTTTGGGATCTTGATTTGTCTTTTGTTGTTGAGGCCTGTCATTTGGTTATTACCGTTGCTATTAAATTATTGTTGGTATCATTTTGTTGGAGTTTACATTGTTAGCTTCATTTTAGGATTGTTCCTATTGTTATTGTTGTTACCATTATTATTATTATTATTTTTATTGTATTTCCTATATCTAACCCTAACCGCACCCTCTCTTTCCCCTCACTCAAACTCACAGCCGCCAACCCCCTCATCTCCCTCTCCCAACCTCCTATCCCTCATTCCTCTCCCACAGAGCAGCCCCCTCCCTTCGAGCCCTCGAGCTCTCTCTCTCCCCACACTTTTCCCCCTTCTTGGAAGCTCACACCCTCCTCTCCCGCTTGTCTCCGGCCCAGCACCAACACGGCTGCCCCCATTTCCACCGCGGCCACCGCCTTCACTATGGCTTCCACCAAATGACAGGCAACATGGACGCCGACAAGGGAGCGAGTAGCAGTGGTTAGTCTATAGTTTTTGGATTTGGCACGTGACTGGTGGGTAGCATATAAGGTATCTCTTACGACGCCAATTGCTTGGGTATACTTCAGTAAGAGTTTTCAGACCCGGTACTTTGACGCGATGTTGTGTTATGACTTGCAGTAGAGATTTAACAACCTCAGGTAGAGAGGTAGGATCGTCGACGGCTAAATGGCTGAGTTCAGTAGACTCATCATGTTTGCCCCTTCCTTGGTGGTGACTGAGTTAGACCGGGCTATGAGGTTCCAGTAGGGACTTCATTTGGAGACCATTCTTGCAGTAGAGCAACATGAGTTCTAAACTTTTGATGCCGTGATGAGAGCGACAATGATGCACGAGTATACCTCCTAGAGGATAGTGGACAGTCGAAGGTCAGAAGAGGCCCCGCATCTAGTGTAACGCCCCAGTCCCAAAATACATAGGACTAGAACGTACATGCCAGTCGTATAATAATTATACGTAAGCTGTAATTTTGCAGTATATAAATAGCCATGACTTCACTAAATCTTATCCACAGAAGTAATGATAAAGATACTAAAAACCAACTATGAATTTGTCATTTGTACAAGTTGTTGGGTGGAGACAAATCCACTACCAACCATTTTAGATGAGAAGTAACATAATAAATGAAATAATTTGTCCAAAACTAGCAAAGGTCGATTCAAGAGTAGGTCATCTTCAATAGCAAAGAGAAGATCACGCTAAAACACCTGCAAAAAGTCACTAAAACACACACACATGGAAAAATCACCAGGTCCTCAGAGGAACGTAACAAGATACATATAAACATGCCATATGAACTAAATATAAAATATGTCACAAGTCATAATAAAAAGTAAAGTGTTCCAACTATAATATAGCCTAGCATCCCATGATTGAAATAGTAGACCACCCCTACACCAAACAAGAACAAGGGGTAGCACAATATTATGTGATATGACGTTGCCCCATGCAATGACTAGGACAGAGTGCAACATGACATAAACTAAGGTCACCTAACTATTCTATTGTGATCATGCAGTTAAGAACAAAACTTCAACGCATGGGCCCTCTAGCTATAATAGGATTGGCATGGTCCCCTCTATGGGTACCAGGAGCCTACATTCGTAACGCTCCGTGAACGTCATAGAGAATCAGTACGGTAAGTAATCAGTACTTGCATCTCCAACGGAGCTTACAGGTTATAATGGATAAGTGCATATGTGGCCCATACGCTAAGAAACTATTTTTCCCACCCCATGCACCTAACTAAGTCTTATCTATGACCATGTACCTCTACTAACTGCTAAGTCTCCTAATATACCTCTATTAGCAGTTAGACCTAATGCACGTGCACGGGTGATCAGCCAACACGCAAGTACCTCTATATGCTACTCATACTCACACATATCTGGTGGTATAACTGTGTCAAAGTTTATGAAATGCTAACTCTAGGTCCATATGCTAATTTAAAGACAATAATAAAAATATGACTAGCATTTGCATTATGTATAACTGGAAACACAGTACAGTAAATCATGAACAGTAAACAGTAAAGCAACTGGAGAAACTAGAAATAAACAGTAACCATGCAGTAACTAAATACTAAGACACAAATAATATAAGCAGTAAATATGGCAAGGTATCTTGTTTGAGGTGGTGTACAAAATGGCAGTATCCAGTAACTCGAACCGTCAGATCAGTGAAGCAATGAAAGACAACTTTTGCAAACGTCCTCGGATGCTGAAATAGACATCACCAACACTTTTGTAATAAAAAAATGTCTAAGATGGCCTATCCATAAGTCCAATTCTGAACACAGGGGCAAAATTATAATTTTAAGTCAAAACGATGTGCATCGTTGGACCCGCTATGTCGAAAAGCGTGCCAAGTCCTACGGTCTCTAAAGTCATCAAATTATATGTCTACAAGTCCGGTTTGACCATACGAACTCAACTATATGTCCAAATTTGGATTTCGGAGTCATGCACAATTTCATTCATTGGATCGGGTCGTGGGCCCGCCAAAATAGTGTTCCGGTCGACCTTCTCATAATCGGACCAAACTTGGCTCACATGACCAAGAAAATGATACTAGTCCAGCGGCACAAGTTTTGTCTCGAGATGACGAACGTGCATAAAGTTGTAGGCTAGTTTGCAAATAGGTCGATACGGCGTATCTCGATAGATATGCCTCGATTTCGTCGCACACACACAACAAAATCGAGTTTCGTTGAATCTCATACAGCCACGAAGTCGATATGCACATTTTGATATTTTTGGTTTGCGATCATATTGCCCGGTTTGTCGGGCCGCATGCCGTATCGGTAAAATTTTCTACTGTTTTAAAATTATTTTTCTCGATTTTTAGGAATTGTTTTCTCGACACATATTAGATGAAATCAGAAACTACGAATAGGCTTTTGAAGCCCTATAGGTTGTCTTCAAGGTTGTTCAGGTAGTTTTTCCAAATTGTTGGTGGATCAGCTATAATTTGCCTTCTAAATCTAGGTTTTTATCTCAAGGACTATCCTGTTTCGAACATGATTTTTGCCAACTTTGGGCTTGATTTATGGTGCGTATGATACATTTTAAATCGAACTATTTGGAGGGTTTAATGAGGGTCATGTTGTGATCTAACCTGCAAAATTGGATTGCAAATCCATAGCAAGATGACGAAGAAATTACGATGAAAAAATTAACGAGCGGCCGCTACTGCTACTGTCGCTAATGCTCTCTTGCGCTTCTGTTGCAGCGACTGTGGCCCCTGCTGTCGACCGCGCACAGCCCTTCTAGACCGCAGGCAGTGGTCGGAGGCGGCGCTGGTAAGGGCAAACGTGGGGGTGTGTGGCTAGGGTTAGGGTTTGTAAACCTTTCTTCTTTTTCCTTGTTGTTTATATATGGGTCCGGTGAGGGTTTGGTTGATACGCGGGTTTGTGCAGAATACTGTTGCAGAGGACAAAACTATATTTTAAATTTTTTTAACAATTATATTACATATTTTTTTAACAATTATATATATATATATATATATATATATATATATATATATATATATATATATATATAGTTGTTAAAAAAATATATATATATAGTTGTTAAAAAAATTTAAACTATAGTACTGTTTTGTGGAACAATACTCTGCACAAACCCTAATCCAAGCCGCACACCCCCACGTTTATTAACATGTAAATAACATTAATATCTTCTTAAATAAATTTTTTATTTTTAAAATACCATTAATATCTTCTAAAATAAATTATTCAATTAGTAGAAATAACACACACACACACACACACACACACACACACACACACACACACACACACATATATATATATATATATATATATATATATATATATATATATATATATATATATATATATATATATATATATATATAATATCTTCTTAAATAAATTATTTATTTTTAAAATACCATTAATATCTTCTAAAATAAATTATTCAATTAGTAGAAGTAACACACACACACACACACACACACACACACTCACACAAAACACACACACACACACACACACACACACATATATATATATATATATATATATATATATATATATATATATATATATATATATATATAGTAACATTTGCTTAATATGCATATAGCTCATAAAAATAACTTATATATATAATAAATCAATGTATTAGACTTATATTCTGTATGCACAATATTTATCTCACAAATTATCCCTACCAATTAATAAGAAGATGATTTAATATATGTTAAAATACCATTAATATCTTCTAAAATAAATTATTCAATTAGTAGAAGTAACACACACACACACACACACACACACACACACACTCACACAAAACACACACACACACACACACACACACACACACACACACACACACACACACACATATATATATATATATATATATATATATATATATATATATATATATAGTAACATTTTTAAAAAAATATATATATATATAGTAACATTTACTTAATATGCATATAGCTCATAAAAATAACTTATATATATAATAAATCAATGTATTAGACTTATATTCTGTATGCACAATATTTATCTCACAAATTATCCCTACCAATTAATAAGAAGATGATTTAATATATGTTATAAAAAAAACCTCTAGAAAATACGGGGGTACATCCTACCCAACTTATAAAAAATTTCCTCCTAGAAATTAAAAATAATCTTAATATCAAAGAATAGCGAGATTAAAAACGAAGGGAGGGTAAGTGCGTCAAATTGTAACCCTGTGTTCGTAAGGATGGAGGAGGTAGTTATAAATGGAACTCAATTTGACGCCATATTCTACTCGATGGGGTATTCTTTATTCAAGACTCTACCCAACTTATAGAAATTGGCTAACCATGAAAATCGTCATTACAAGACTTCTAAGAAGGACAATTTCTAAGAATAGGCACGAGAATATTGAACACTTCTGACCACAGTCATGGATCCCAAAGGAAGCCTATATATTATCATGGTGTTCTTGGTCAATAACTGCTATAAGAAAGTTATTAAAATTTAACATTGCCTCTTTAGGGTTATGCTTTCAACAAGCTGGTAGAAACCTCTTGTTTGAATATAACTAGAACATGTTGGTTCAAGAGATTTTACTCCTCGTCTAACATGGGTAACTAAGAGATGAGACTGAAGGCTTCATGGAAGGAAGAATTCATGGGCCAAGAGATGATAGTCTATGACGTGTGCAGAAACCTTGCTTATAGAATATGATCTGGTAAGTGTTTGAAATCTTTAAGTCATAACGACTAATATATACGGGTTGGTGTTTGGTGATGTGTAGGAGGCATGTGCTTGCTTGGGTGGAATGCATATGTCATAGGTGTGACGTGTCTTGCATGGACCGTGGGTATTCAGTTTGTCCGAGGGAATGAGTCGATATTGCATGGTTAAATCAAAACGTAACAAAAATGGGCCTCTATGGTTTGTTTTAAGGAAACATGTGTCATACATGTGGTGTAATTGAAATGGAGCACAGGAAGGTGTGTTTATGTGGGACATATATGTCATGAGTGCAGCTTGACTGGTCTAGTTCATGAGGGTAAAATTTGTAACGCCCCAGTCCCATTTATGCTAGGACTAGGAACATTTCATGCCAGCTGTATATATACGGAAATATAATCCAATATGTGGATAATCCTGATATATATACATAAGCTTTAAATGTGAATATAACAATAAATGTCTCAGGCAGTCTATCTCATCTACAACAAATATGATAACAAATCTACTAGTAAAAAAATAATAGTCAATGTGAAGATAGCCGGATGGAGACAGATCTACTACCAAACAACTGTAATATAAGTCTGTAAAAGCAGGGTAGCTGTCTACACAAAATGATAAATGTCTTCAATGCTAAGATATGATTAAGGCTGATCAGTAGGGTACATCTTCTCGTCATCATAAACCATCTTCAGAGCTGATCCATACTCCTGAGGATAATTCTGTTCATCTATGCCTAGAGAAATCACCAGGTCCTCACAGGAACGCAACAAGAAACATACAACATGCCAATATACTAAATGTAAATAAACCATGCGGGTCCTCTAACCATTCTAAGTGAAATGCAGTTTAAGAACAAACCTCTGACGCATGGGTACTCTGGCTAATAAATGGGATCTGGCATAATTCTCACTTGGAAATCAGGGGCCTCAGCGCATAACGTTCCTCAGAACGATAGTAACAAACCTGAGAGGGTCATCTCACACCATATCTCCTACGGAGCTTCCGAGTTAAAAAGGAAAAAGTGTAACGTGGCTCATACGCTAAGCAACTGTCCACTCCACCCCCATGTCTATCCATGTCATGTCCATGACACATGATCATCTAATAACTGCTAAGTCCACTAAACATGCATATACTATCAGCAGTTATATCCTAACCGTCGCACATTCCATACGTAACGGAGGCCAACCGAATATGCAAGACCGTGTCCTATATGAGACTCACAACTCGTGGTATACTTGTGTCAAGGCCATAGGAGATATGCCAATATCTTACATCAATAGGATGGTCAACTATACTAAGTCAATACAATTAAATAAATAACTAGAATAGTAAACGACTAAAGATAGTCGTTCGTACCCAAGTATGACTTGGACGCACAGTATAATAGAACTAGGCAGAAAATAACTACTAAAATAAATAACAGTAATAAATGAATGTAAAGAACAGAAAAATCATGGCAAGGTTTTTTGCTTGGAGTGGTGTGAAGAATCGACAATGTCCAGATCGTTAGAAAGTAAAGGATGTGAATGTCAACTCTCGCAAACGTCACTGGATGCTGAAATAAACATCACGAAAATTTTTGTCATAAAAAAAATCTAAGATTGCCTACCCAAAAGTCTAATTCTGGATACAAGGGCGAAATCGTAATTTTAGGTCAATTCGATGTCCATAATTAGACCAGCTTTGTACCAAAAAGCGTGACAGAACTAAGGTATCTAAAAGTCATCAAATTATATGTCTACATGTCCAGTTTGACGATACAAACTAGACCGTACGTCCAAAGTTGGATTCCGGTGGGCTGTGCACAAATTCTTCCGTTGGATCGGGTCGCGGGCCCGCCAAAATAGCGTTCCGGTCAACCTTCTCGGAATCGGACCAAACTTGGCCCACATGACCAAAAAATATTCTGAATCCAATGGCGCAAGTTTTGTCTCAGTCCGATGAACGGTTTGAAATTGGACACGAAGTTTGCAAAATGCCGATACATGGGACTTTCGATGGATATGGTTCGATTTCGTCGCGCACACACAATAAAATTGAGTTTCGTCGAATCCACACATCGACAACATCTATACGCGTCTTTCATTGCTCATGGATTGCAACAACGTCACCCGGTTTGTTGGGGCTAACCCCGTATCGAGAAATGTTTCTAAAATTTTAGTTTTTGAAACATAGTTTTTTGGTGTTTTGGAAATAATTTTAAACAGAATATAATCAACTGCTATTAAATGTAAAAACTGAGTAATGATGCCCTATAAGTTGTCAACAAATGCCTTCAAACAGAATTTAAAAAACGTGCATGGATTGGAAGAAAACATCATTCAAAGTTGGGTAGTAGGACTGATTTCCAACAGTTCTAAAATATGGTTTTTTTTCTTCAATTTTGGATCGATTTTGCGATCAATCCAGAACATCTAAATTAATTCTATTTGAAGGGAGTCCTAGCGGGTCATGTTGGTTTCCCGTAACTTTTTACGGTTCGCAAAACAGACAACTACACAGAAAAAAAGAGACCGGAGAACAGGGGTACCTTGCTGTGTACTTTTGCTGCTCCTCGGCGGTTTTGGGCACGTTATCCGGTGATCGCCAGCGGTCTGGGGCGGCGGTGGTCGGACAGGGTGTCAGGGATTGGTGCTTCATCGGGAGTGGTCTGGGGTTGGAGAGAAATGGTGCGCTCATTTGAAGAATCGCGTTCGATTCTAAGAGGGGTCGGTTTTGCCTGGTATTGTATCTCGCAAGAAATTGGTTTCTCGCGAGAAATAAATTTCTCGGGAGAAATTATTTTTATATATGACAAAACTTTGGTTCTGTTTATACCATCATGGGGGCGACGAGTGAACACTGCCGAGCACTGTTCACGCTTAAAAAGATTTTTTCATTTTTTATTTTTAGTTTTATTTTAAATCTAGCGATGGGGTATGTAGTACAATGCGAATGGAAATGAAAGTAACATATGAAAATCATACCTTGGTTTTCGAACAAATAAGGGTAGAAATTTTGAATGTCGTCCTCGCGCTCCCAAGTAGACTCTCCTGGCAAGTGATGCTTCCATGTCACGCGAACCAATAGGATAGATTGATTTCGCAACACCTTCACTCAACCATCAAAGATACCTACCGGTTGCTCTTGGTATGACAAACTCGGACCAATAGTGATCTCGGAGTGATCAAGGACGTGACTGCTATCTACAACTGTCACGCCCCAGAACCAGAATAATGGAGAGCAGGGGACAGACACAGCCAGCTACGTACATTGAAGTGCAACCTACCTCGAAATACGGTCACGGCTGTCTAAATGTATGAGGGTTTATCTACAAGCCATCAGTCTCTTATGGTCAAGAACAAACCTAGTGTCTCAATCTCAAGCAAGCAAATAATTGTTACAAGATGTTAGATCATTAGACATATAAGGTAAGGCGTCCCGAACATTACATATTCAGATGATCATAAAGATAGTCATACAAAATGCGAGACTAGCAAGAGTTAAGCATACATGATCAACCCTAGGATTTGTTAATCATGTTACACAGCCCTTAGGCAGACATAAATAAAGTTCAACACAAGCTAACACGTCCTTGGCAGCTAAACGCCTCAAAAGAATAGGTTACATTAGAGTAGGAGAGCAAAATAAGAAAACCCACTCGTTGCCACGGTTACGTCTGGTGTTCAACATCTGGCTGAAAGACAGGTAGATCCTCGGGTGCTACTTCAAAATCTGGCCATACAAAACCAGCTGGGTCAGACCCCAGAAAGAGCATGTGCCACAAGGCTGGCTCTACTTAGGAACTAAAACCAGCATATAAAGAATAGGAAAGCTGATAAAAGAGCATGATTAAATGACATAAAAGACATGCTTTAAAGAATATACTAGCTTGAATTAAGAAAACAAGAGGTGGAATATAATTCCCATGTTAATCATGAGACAATCATTCAGGCACAGCCAATCAAGTCCTACGGCTTGCTATCATTAGCAAACTAGGGTTGTCACGGGCCTAGTTACTAACAAGATGCAATGAGAAGTTCCCGCAGTCACAAGCCCTACAGACTATCCAGGTTATCTAGGCGAGGTTACAAGAGTTTATCAAGAATTAAGAGAATTATTAGGTGACTTAGAGTTCAACACATGATAGTGTGCTGGAAATGCGCCCTACTCGTCGGTAGGCTACAAGTCCATAGGTGTGGACGGGATAACGGGATCGTCTTTAACTGGGAAATCTCTCTATATGAGCTACTTGATCAATCTAGTCGTTAACTTTGTCAAATTTATTATGAATCCCTGACAGTGGTAACCAGGAATCTATGTCCTAAATATGATGCAAGACGAGACAGGTAGCTTGTACAGGCACAATCAACCACAGAGTCAATATAAGAGTTACACTACCAAGACATGAATAGATGTCGCAATAGCAACCAAGATTATACATGTCATGTCAGGTTTACTTGTCATGTCAAGAGTACTTTTCAAGAGTGTGCCACGACAGGCCACTATCAAGGTTATACAAGACAGGTTCATGTTATCATGTTCAAGTCAAGTCAATATTCTGTTCAAATCTCATCAAGCTCAAGTTCGATCATGTGTAGTATTAATAAGTTATCAAGTCGGGATCGTATTGTTTTGTTATACGCAGGTCAGGTATTGGTTATAGTCAAGTACTGTCATGCTCAAGTTACTGGCTCCATTGTGGCTAGTAGTCAAGTCGGGTCATTACAAGATAGGCCAAGTATAGGGTACATGCACATAATAAACGTTACAAGAGAACAAACATAGAGATACACTGGTAATTAGGCACGCGACAAGAATGGCGCACGGCGCTAGGTGGCGTTCGGCCAGAAGCATGACAAGTGGCACTGGGCCAAGTGGCGCACGACCGAAGAGAACGGCGCTAAAGAGCGTACGACGATAGGTGGCACTCGGCCAGAAGCGCGAGGTGACGTGCGGCATGTGGCGCTGGTCCAAGTGGGGGACGACTGAAGAGCACGGCACTAAAGAGCGTGCGACCAGAATAGTACGACGCTAAGGAGCACGCACGTGCAGCGAGATGGTACGACGCTAAAGAGCGTACGACCAGAATATCACGGCGCTAAGGAGCACAAACACACAACCAGATGGCACGACGCTAAAGAGCATGCATGCACTTCTCATGTACTCCAGCCAACACAGAATGCTTAGCTGAACCCATGAACTTCAAAATGCCATAACTCCTCCAAAAAGAGTCAAAATCAGGCTTTTCAAAGGTCAAAATTGGGTAGAACTGAATTTCCTACAACATGGAGCAACTGGTTTTTTGAAAATATCAAGTTTTAATAGATCAAAACCAAAAAAACAAGAAAATCCTAATACTTAGATCTGCAAAAATCCATCCATCAAAACCAAAAATGTAAAGTCCTAAAGGAGCTTATAATCAAGCAAGGAAGACAATGGAACAATAAAATTTAAGATCCATCGTAAAGCAAGTTGCACTTGCCTAGGGTTGGTAGAGGAGTAAATGAGGAAGAAGATGAAGAAGGTGGAGAAGTAATGAGAAATAATGGAGGGGAGAGAGAGGAGTTGACTTATATATCAACCTCTCCATCTCAACCCAAACCAAACCAAACCAAGAAAAGCCAAGCCAAGCCGAACCGAACCACGGGCAAATTAAACCAAGACTAGGCTAAATCAAGATAAATCAAAATACGGGTCAACTGATAAACGTCAGAAATTCGTATAAGTATACTAAATATACGTATAACGTAAAACGGGAGTGACAACTTTACTCACCTTAAAAGAAATCCATTCTCGAAATTTAATCAAGAGGCTAGAGGTGTCGGGGCAATCTACACTAACCACATGCAATCTACGACTGGCAGTTAATCAAACAATCATTCATGCAAGCAAGGAATTAAAAGTATAAGGCATAAGGAAGACATTATACCTTACGAGTCAAACAGATGTGGATATCGTGATTATATATCATCCTCAAGTTCCCAAGTTGTCTCACCCAAAGGGTAATGACCCCAAACAACACGGACTAAACTAATAGTCTTATTCTTGAGTACCTTCTCTCTTCGGTCCAATATGGATACGTGCCTTTTCTCATACGAACGGTTGGTACCAATAACCAATTCCGAATGATCAAGGATATGGCTCGGATCCGGGATGTACCATCATAATTAGGATACATGGAATACGTCATGTACCTCACATAACGACGACGAAAGAGCGAGACGATAGGACACAGCATCTACTCGTTCGTGAATATCAAACGACCCTATATACCTAGGATTAAGCTTTCCCCGCATGCCGAATCGAATGAAGCCATGGATTGGCGAGATCCTAAGGAATACATGGTCGCCGATAGGAAACTCAAGAGAGCGCCAATAAGAATTGGCCCAATGGCGCTGACGATCTTGTGCAACTCAAATATGATCTCTAACTTGTCTGACCACCCCTTTAGTCTAAGTAACCATTTTTGGACCAAGCATCTGTCTCTCGTCTATATCATCCCAGGCTAAAGGTGATCTGCACTTCCTGTCATACAGTTCCTCAAACGGTGCCATCTGGATACTGGCCTGGAAACTGTTATTGTAGAAGAACTCTACTAGATGCAGGTGATCTTCCCACGAACCACCAAAGTCAAGTGTATAGGATCGTAACATATCTTCAAGAGTTTGAATTGTACGTTCTGACTGACCATCTGTCTGTGGATGATAAGCTGAACTAAACTTGAGACGAGTTCCCAAACTCTCTTGAAGGCTCCGCCAAAAGTGCGATGTAAATCTCGAATCTCGGTCTGATACGATACTGACTGGCACTCCATGCAATCTGAATATCTGCCTGAGGTACATCTTTGCTTGCTGATCCGTCGACTGTCCAATTCTGAAAGAAGAAAAATGAGATACCTTCATGAGTCGGTCAACTATAACCCATATAACATCCCTTCCAGCTAGGAGTTTAGGTAATCCAGTTACAAAATCCATGGTAATATGCTTTCATTTCCATTCTGGGATCGATAAAGGTTAAAGAAGTCTAGCTGGCCTCTGATGTTCAGCTTTAACTTATTGGCAAACTAAACAATAAGAGACAAACCGAGCTATCTCCTTCTTCGTGCCATTCCACCAGAAATGCTGATAGATATCACGATACATCTTCGTGCTACCAGGATGAATTGAATACTGTAAACTGTAAGATTTCGCCATGGTCTCTTGCCTGATGTCACTACTGGATACACAAAGACGTCTTTCATATCGGAGTATGCCATCTTCGTGAATGCATTACTCTTTTCTCTGTCCTGCTTTACATTCTTCCCTAAGCCGCTGAAGCTTAGAATCTATTGACTGAGCTATCTTGATCCTCTCAACTATATTGGACTGAACTTGTATACTGGCCATCAATGCCACATTGGTAGGGAGGACTACCCCTATACCTATCTTCTGAATATCTACTAATAACTCTGGCTGTGCTGTTAGAAAATAAGCTCATGCTCTTCTACTCAACACATCTGCAACTACGTTGGCCTTTTCAGGATGATATTACAGGTTGATGTCATAATCCACTAGTAACTCTAGCCATCTTTTCTGACGTATGTTGAGATCCTTCTGGGTAAACACATACTTAAGACTCTTGTGGTCGGTGAAAATCTTTACCCGATCTTCATACAAGTAATGCCTCCAAAACATAAGTGCAAAAACCGCTGCTACTAACTCCAAGTCGTAGGTTGGGTAATTCCTCTCATGATCATGAAGCTGACGTGACACATAAGCTACTACCTTGCCATGCTGCATTAAGACACATCCTAATCCTCTGCCTGAAGCATCACAATAAACTGAAAATCCTCCAGTCCCATCTGGAAGCATGAGAATCGGTATCGTCATCAATCCTTTCTTCAACTTCTCGAATAAACTCTGACACTTTTTTGTCCAAGCAAACTGCGCATCCTTACGGGTCAACTGTGTCAATGGTGCTGAAATTCGAGTAAAGTCTGATACAAATCACAGGTAATAGCCCGCCAATCCTAGAAAACTGCGAACCACAGTGACGGTGCTGGGTACTGGCCATATCTCTATAGCTACTATCTTCTGGGGGACCACTTCCACTCCACCTCTGGTGATGATGTAACCTAAGTACGAAATGCGATCCAGCCAAAATTTGCACTTGCTGAACTTCGCTTACAACTGGTGCTCTCTGAGAATCTGAAGGGCTACTTGGAGATGCTACTTATGCTTCGCTTCACTCTTGCTATAGTCTAAGATGTCGTCTATAAACACTATCACAAACTGATCCAAATAAGGCATGAATATGTGATTCATGAGATCCATGAATTCTGCTGGCGCATTGGTCGCTCCGAATAGCATAACGAGAAACTTCCAATGTCCATATCTAGATCTGAATGTCATCTTCAGGATGCCTTGCTCTCTGACTCTGATCTGATGGTACCCTGATCGCAAGTCAATCTTCGCAAATACTGCTGCTCCACTGAGTTGATCGAATAAGTCACCTTTCCTTGGTAGGAGATATCTGTTCTTGATTGTTACAGAATTCAAGGTACAATAATCAACACATAATCTTGATGTACCATCCTTCTTCTTCATAAGAAGTATCGAGGCTCCCCAAGATGATCCACTAGCATGAATGAATCCTTTGTTTCTGAGTTCTTCAATCATCTTGTACAGGATCTCTAATTCTGATAGTGCCATTCTGTAGACTTTCTCTGATACTGGTGCCGTCCTTGGAATCAAATCAATGGTGAACTCTATTTCTCTCTCTGGCGGCATGCCTGGAAGCTCTTCGGGAAATACATCAAAAAATTCTTCTACTACTCTGGGAAACTGAATTGCTTCTGCTACTGCTATCCGTAAGACTGGTGGAGAAGGTTCTACTTCGCCTCTAGAAAATAAAAACTCTTCTTCGCCAGGAATATCAAAAATAATCCTACCGACATGGCAGTCTATTCTTACGTATTACTCCTTCAACCAATCCATTCCTAGGACTACATCATAGTCGACCATCAAAAATTCTATCAATCTAGCAGAAAACTCTCTACCGCTAACTACGATTCGACACGAGGAAAAGACTCTATATACTCCCACAAGACCGTTACCAGTAAGTATATTGAGCTTTACTGATAATGATTCGGGCTCCAGTCCTATCCGAGTGGTGAATCGTGCAGACATAAATGAATTGGATGCACCCGACTCAAATAGTACTGATGCTGGAAAAGAGTTGACGAGAATGGTACCTGCCACCACCTCACCTGATGCCAATTCTTCTGCTATGGTCAAAGCCATAGCTTGACCTTGTCCTCTTCATGTCGGTCCCCTCTGCTAGTGACCTCTCTGCCTTTCTAAATCTGAGCTTGGATCTGAACATACTATTGATGTCTTTTCTACTGGAAGGCCTGAGCCTGAGTCGGCAATGGCTCGAAGGCTGGAAATGCTGTTGCTGCGGTAGTGCTGGTGCCCTAACCGATGGATTAGTTAGGGTTGATGGAGATGAACTGGCTCTATGTTGACATGACCTGATTTTGTGATATGGTGCCCCACAAGCCAAGCACAATCCCTATGCTCTACGACACTCTGAAGTTACGTGCCCAGGCTTCCCACAATGAGAGCAGCCTATTGCGGAAGATTGCTTCTATTTCTGTTGTTGAGGATATGTCGGAGTCGAGTGCTGAATCGATGAAACTGTGGTCACCTTCCTAAGAGCTCCAATAGTCAAAGCTCTAGCTGCCGAGGCTGGGGCTGATGACTGAGATAACTGTCCATGAGGCCTCTTCCGTCCTCTAGTTCGATCTACTATCCTTTGGGAGGTATATTCATGCCGCCTTGCTGCTTGTAAAACTGTATCAAATGTTTGGTACTCAAACTGCTCCATTGCTAGAATGATATCTAGGTGGAGTCCTTGCTGGAATCGCTGCGCTCGGTCCAATTTGGTCGCCACCAAGGTGGGAGCAAATCGACTAAGCCTAGAAAACTCGGTTGCATATCTATCGACCGTCCTTTCCATCTGCTTGAGATTGTAAAACCTTGTCTGCAGATCATACCGAGCTATTGCATCAAAGTACTTCGTCTGGAATTTGTCACCGAATACCGCCCACAAGATGGACGTCACTAAACCAACTACTAGCATCGCCCACCAGCTGCGGGCTAAGTCCACTAATTGCAGGCACACAACGGCGACCTTCTCTTCCTCTAGAATCCTAGCTACCTCCAGAATAACCTCTATATTCTGAAGCCAAGCATCAGCAGCAATAGCATCTTTACTGCCATCAAAGAAAGGAGGGTTCCGACACTTGAAGCTGTTAGCCGCATTGTTCCCCTGATAACCAACTCTGTCCATAGCATCTTGTACTGTCTGCTGCAGGACATCGCCCCGACGATCTAGTAATGTAAGCAAGTCCCGGATGAGTCCTATCAGGGTTCTATTGTCAGGCTCTGCAGGCTGGCCAGGATAAACTGGTGGCTCTAGATCCCCGGAAGGCATGAGTCGGGATGCTGCCCCTGAATGCTGGGCTTGGTCCCCAGGTTGTGGCTGATTCACTTGTTGTTGCTGGTTTGCTGGAGGTGCTCCACCTGGCTGATTGGTAGGACCAGAAACAATGCCACTGAAGAAAATGACATGGGAAACAATAATGAAGGACCAAGATAGATCAAGGATAAAGCACCTTATCAGGTCAAGATTCAAGAAGATTATAAAGTACGAGTAGAGATCAAGGGCCAATGCTGATTGAGACATCTATTTAGTAAAACCCTCACACATCTTGATTTACAAGACCTGCATGGGCCACCACTTAAATCGTGTCACATCATACAACCAGAATACTGGAAAGCGGGGGACAGACACAGCCAGCTATGTGCATTGAAGTGCAACCTACCTTGCAATACGCTCACAGTTGTCTAGTTGTATAAGGGCTTATCTACAAGCCATCAGTCTCTTATGGTCAAGAACAAGCCTAGTGTCTCAATCTCAAGCAAGCAAATAATTGTAATAAGATGTTAGATCATCAGACATACAAGGTAAGGCGTCCCGAACATTATATATTCAGATGATCATGAATCTAGTCATACAAAATACGAGACTAGCAAGTGTTAACTCATACATGATCAACCCTAGGATTTGTTAATCATGTTACAGCCCTTAGGCAGACAAAAATAAAGTTTCAACACGAGCTAACACATGCTCGGCGGCTACACGCCTCAAAAGAATAGGTTACATTAGAGTGGGAGAGCAAAATAAGAAAACCCACTCGTTGCCACGGTTATGCCTGGTGTTCACCATCTGGCTGAAAGGCAGGTAGATCCTCGGGTGCTACTCCAAAATTTGGCCATACAAAACCAGCTGGGTCAGACCCCAGAAAGAGCAAGTGCCACAAGGGAGACTCCACTTAGGAACTAAAACCAACATATAAAGAATAGGAAAACTGATAAAAAAGCATGATTAAATGACATAAAAGACATGCTTTAAAGAATATACTAGCTTGCATTAAGAAAACAAGAGGTGGAATATAATTCCCATGTTTATCATGAGACAATCATTCTGGCATGGCCAATCAAGTCCTATGGCTTGATATCATTAGCTAACTATGGTTGTCACAGGTCTTGTTACTAACAAGATGTAATGAGAAGTTCCCGTAGTCGCAAGCCTTGCAGACTATCCAGGTTATTCATGCGAGGTTACAAGTATTTATCAAGAAGTAAGAGAATTATTAGGTGACTTAGAGTGCAACGCATGACAGTGTGCTAGAAATGCACCCTACTTATCGGTAGGCGACAAGTCCACAAGTGTGGCCGGCATAACGAAATCACCTATAACTGGGAAATCTCTCTGTATAAGCTACTTGATCAATCTAATCGTTAACCTAGTCAGATTTATTATGATTTCCTAACCGTGATAACCAAGAATCCATGTCCTAAACATGATGTAAGACGAGACAGGTAACTTGTACAGGCACAATCAACCACGGAGTCAAGGGAAGAGTTACACTAGCAAGACATGAATAGATGTCGCAACAGCAACCAAGATTATACATGTCATGTAAGGTTTACTTGTTATGTCAAAATTACTTGTCAAGAGTGCGCTACGACAGGCCACTATCAAGATTATACAAGACGGTTTCATGTTATCAATTTTAAGTCAAGTCAATATTCAGTTCAAATCTCATCAAGCTCAAGTTCTATCATGCATAGTATTAACAAGATATCAAGTTGGGATCGTATTATCCTGTCGTGCTCAGGTCAGGTGCTGGTTATAGTCAAGTGCTGTCATGCTCAAGTTACTGGTTCCATTATGGCTAGTAGTCAAGTCGGGTCGTTACAAGATAGGCCAAGTACAAGGTACATGCACATAACCAAACGTTACAAGAGAACAAGCATGGAGATACACTGGTTATTAGGCGTACAATAATTGGTGCGTGCGATGAGAATCGTGCACGACGATAGGTGGCGCTCGGCCAGAAGCACGGGGTGGCACGCGGCAAGTGGCACTGGGCCAAGTGGCACATGACCGAAGAGCACGACGCTAAAGAGCACGTGGCGCTAGGTGGCGCTCAGCCAGAAGCACGGGATGGCGCGTGGCAAGTGGCGCTGGGCCAAGTGGTGCACGATTGAAGAGCGCGGCGCTAAAGAGCTCACGACCAGAATAGCACGGCGCTAAGGAGCGCGCGCGCAACGAGATGGCACGGCACTAAAGAGCGTGCAACCAGAATAGCACGGCGCTAAAGAGAGCACGTGCAACGAGATGGCACGGTACTGAAGAGCGTGCACATACTGTTCATCTTCTCCAGCTAGCATAGAATGCTTAGCTGAACCCATGAACTTCAAAATGTCATAACTCCTCCAAAAAGAGTCAAAATCAAGCTTTTCAAAGGTCAAAATTGGGTAGAACAGAATTTCCTACAACATGGAGCAACTAGTTTTTCGAAAATATCAAGTTTTAATAGATCAAAACCAAAGAAAACAAGAAAATCTTAAGACTTCGCTCTACAAAAATTCGTCCACCAAAACCAAAAATGCCAAGTCCTAAAGAAGCTTAGAATCAAGCAAGGAAGACAATGGAACAATAAAATTTGAGATCCATCATGAAGCAAGTTGTACTTGCCTAGGTTTGGTGGAGAAGTACATGAGGAAGAAGATGAAGAAGGTGGAGAAGTAATAAGAAATAATGGAGGAGCGAGAGAGGAGTTGACTTATATATCAACCTCTCCATCTCAACCCAAACCAAACCAAACCAAGAAAAGCTAAGCCAAGCCAAGCCGAACCCCAAGGGTAAACCAAGACTAGGCTAAATCAAGAAAAGTTAAAATATGGGTCAACTGACAAACGTTAGAAATCCGTATACGTATACTAAAAATACGTATAACGGAAAAGGAGAGTGACAGCAACATACCTTCTCAGCTGCGATACATGAAAGACGTCATGTACCCCTTCTAATGATGGTGGTAGTGTTAATCTGTAAGCAACTTTACAAACTCGCTCCAAGACGTCGAATGGCCCAATATATCTCAGGCTTAGTTTTCCATGACCTACAAAATGAATTGTGCCTCTAGTGGATGATATCTTCAAGAAAATATAATCGTCTTCCTTAAATTCCAAAGGGCTATGAAGATCTGCCCACTGCTTCTGCCTATCCTGTGTTGCTCGCAGGTAGCCTTGAATCCTCTTCACCTTCTCTACTATGATAACTACCAGCTCTGGCCCCAAAATCTGCCGTTCTCCTATATTGCTCCAACAAACATGAGACCGACACTTTCTACCACACAAAGCTTCAAACGAAGCCATCTGAATGCCCGCTTGGAAGCTGTTGTTGTAAGAAAACTCTATAAGATGAAGATGGTCTTTCCATGATCCACCAAAGTCTAACATACATGCCCTCAACATATCTTCTAGTGTCTGAATAGTATGCTCTGACTGTCCATCAGTCTGAGGATGATAAGTCGTACTAAAGTTCGGACGAGTACCCAAGCTTTCTTGCATTCTTCTCCAGAAATGAGACGTAAATCTCGAATCCCGGTCTTATACAATACTAACTGGAATACCATGTAGCTTCACTATATGCTTTATATATATATCAGCTAATGCTTTCGTAGATTAGCCAACTTTAAAGGGCAAAATGGGCCAACTTGGTGAGTCTATCCACAATCACCCATACCATATCTCATCCAATGGGACTCTTTGGGAATCCTCTGACGAAATATATAGTGATATGCTCCTACTTTCACTCAAGAATTGGAAGTGGCTACAACAAACTGGCTGATCTTTAGTGCTCTGCATTCACCTGCTAACACATCAAACACTTGGCGATAAAACGAGCTATCTCTGGCTCCATCCCATGCCACCAATAGTGTTCCCGCAAGTCTTGATACATCTTAGTCCTTCCTGGATGTATAGAATATATCAAACTATGCGCTTTTGCCATCAGCTCCTGTCAAATCTCTCAATTGGGAACATATAGACGATTTCCACATCTTAATGTCCCATCTGCATGGATGTTCAATCTTGTTGGCTCTCTGGCTTCGGTCCTCTCCTTAAGCCTTCAGAATCTAGCGTCGGTGGGCAACGCTGCTTTGATCTTGTCGACTAGAGAAGACTGTACTTGAAGATTAGCTAGACTGTCATCAACTCTAGGTGGTACCACGTCTATTCCAAGCACCTGTAGATCTTTTAATATCTCTCTCTGAGTAGTAATAAAATAAGCCGTGGGCTTACGGCTCAACGCATCAGCTACTACGTTAGCCTTGCCCGGATGGTAGTATAGCTCCAGCTCGTAGTCCTTCATCAGCTCCAAACATCTTCGTTGTCTCATATTGAGCTCCTTCTATGTGAAGACATACTTGAGACTATAATGATCAGTATAGATATCTACTTTTTCACTGTACAAGTAATGCCTCCAAAGATTCAGTACAAAAATAACTGCTGTAATCTCCAGATCGTGCGTTGGATAATTTTTCTCATGCACTTTCAGCTGCCGTGATGCATATGCTATTACTTTGTCATGCTATATCAAGACACATCATAATCCCTTTCCGGATGCATCGCTATATATCATGAATCCTTCTGACCCTAATGGAATGGCCAAGATTGGAGCTTTGGTCAACCGCTTCTTTAACTCATCAAAAGTGGCTTGACACTCAGCTGTCGATATGAACTCTTGATCTTTGTAAGTCAACCGAGTCATAGGTCCAGCTATTCGTGAGAAATCTTGTATAAACTTGTAATAATCCGCCAGTCCAAGAAAACTTCTTACTTCAGAGGTTATAGTGGAAACAGGCCATGACTTCACTGCTAAGATTTTCTCTGGATCTACTGAGATACCTTCTCCTGTGATGACATGCCCAAGGAAAGAAACATTCTCAAGAAAGAAGTCACACTTGCTAAGCTTTGCATAAAGCTTCTCATTTCTTAATATCTCTAAGACTACCTGCAAGTGCTGCTTATGCTCTTAGGGCTCTTCGAGTATATGTGGATGTTGTCTATGAAGACAACTGCAAACTTGTCCAGGTATTGATGAAAAACCTTATTCATACGATTCATAAAGACAGCTGGAGCATTGGTCAAACTGAAAGGCATGACCAAAAATTTATAGTGTCCATACCTGGTTCTCAATGCAATCTTTGAGATATCTATCTTTCGAACCTTCACCTGATGATAACCTAATCTCAAGTCAATCTTAGAAAATACTATAGATCCTGACAATTGATCGAGTAAATCATCAATGCGCGACAGAGGTAATTGTTCTTTACCGTCACCGTGTTCAGAGCTCTGTAATCAATTCACATGCGCATCGAGCCATCCTTCTTTGGCACAAATAAAACTAAAGCTCCCCAAGGCGATGCACTGGCTTGGATAAAACCCTTCCCAAGCAACTCGTTTATTTGAACCTTCATTTCTGCCAACTCCTTTGGCGCTAGTCGGTACACATGAGATGAGATTGGTTCGGCTCCTGGAACAAGATCTATAGAAACTCAAGGTCTTTATCAGACGTCAATCCTGGCAGCTCCTCGGGAAATACATCTTAGGACTTGGTGATAATAGGAGGATAAGAAACCCCTTTTATCTCCATATGAGTTCTTAATGCTGGCATAACTCCATCACTAGAAGATTCTCTAGTGAACTCGAACTCCTCCTCTTTTGGTGGTCTGAAGATAATACTGTCCTTGTGAAAGTCAAGGGTGGCATGATACTGACATAGCCAGTCCATCCCCAGAACCACGTCAAAATTTAGCATAGAAAAAACATAAAATCGAGCCTTCATCTTCTTTCCACAAATTTCTACAGGACATGATCTACATATGCTACTAACAGGCACTATCCCTCTCCCGGTGAGAATTCTAACATTCTAAGATAGAGGTAAAGTAGCAATGCTATGTCTGGTTGCAAAGCTGGTGACTATTAATGAGTGTGTGGCTCCAGTGTCAAAAAATGCAATAGTAGGATATGAAGCAACTAATATGATACTTGCTATAACCTCGCCCTTCCGAATTGGCTCCTCTATGGCCAATAAAAAAGCTTACCTAAACCTCTGGTTGGAGCCCTTAGCTTTGGCTCTCTCAAACTGAGTTGTCTACGATGGTAATGGTAGGCGAGGTGCTCTTGCTCCTGGTGTGATAGGCTTCTACATCTGTGGTCTAGGCCGAGGTGCAGGAAGTGCTGGAGTTGGCTGTTCAAGACAATTCTTAGCCATATGTTGTCCCGATCCGCATCTCATGCACAAGCCAAGCCGAAGACGACAATTATTACGAATGTGTCCCTGCTTCCCGCAAAAATGGAAAGTAGGCTTCTGGTAAGGCATGATTCTTTGTTGCTGCTGCTGCACCATGGGCCGTCTAATAGGTCTGCCTTGCATCACTTTGGCTGGTCCAGCTGCTAAATTGGGACGCTTCTGGCTAGCTTCCCTTTTGTTTATTCTCTTCTGGCATCTGGTTGCGGTAAGAACGGCTGAGTAAGATGTAGGTGCTTCCGATCCTACTAGTCTTAGCATCTCGAAAGTCAGGCCATCATAAAACTTCTTTGCCTTGTGCTCTTCCGTCTGTATCAAGTATGGTACATATCGGCTCAATCACAAGAACTCTGTATTGTACTCCTCTACCATCTTGTTACCTTGAGTAAGGTATATGAACTTGTCTCGGAGTTTTGTTCGTACCATAGCTAGAATGCACATCTCCGGAAGAGTCTAGAGAACTCCTCCCATATAGCTTGATCAGAGCCTAGCCTCTCATCTTCAGTCTTCTACCAGTGGTATGCATTGCCGGTCAGCTGCATTCTGACGGCAGTCATCCACTTTACTTTAGGAAGTTCAGCTGCTACCAGTTGATGCTCGATGTTGGTAAGCCATGTACGAACTTCGGTAGGGTCCTCTTCTCCAGAGAACGGCTTAGGTATCATCTTCCGGAACTCGGCGATAGATCCACCCCTAGGTTGATTTGCTGGTGGTGCCCTATGGGCCAAGGCTGACACGATACTCTCTCAAAGTGACTCAGCCTATCGCTGCTGAGTCTGCTGCTGTATCGCCTATTGGGCCTACATCATCGTATAAAACATCTGGAACATTTGCTACCCATCCATCGGCTGCCCTTAAGATAGAATGGGTGTTAAGGACATCTGCTGAGGGAACAGAGGAGGAGGTGGTGGTGGTATGTACCCTCCCTGGGGTACTGTAGTCGGCTACTCAAACTATCTCGACGGTGCTGCATACATATGGAAGTATTATTGCACCGTCGGTGTAGTCATGCTAGACTACCCCTGCTGGAAAGGAGTAAATAGGGTTACCATCAGAGGCTACAATGGAGTCTGTTCCTCTTGAGTTGCTGAATCACCAAATGTGATAGCACAAGGAGAGACACGTCCGCTTCGAGAATTCACGAAGGGAAAAGAAGCGCTACAATAGATTCAAACAGGAGGCAATTCAAGCAATCAAATGATAGTTTGAAAAATGAAATAAAAAAGAGAATAACATAATATGGATGAGATCCTAAATTCTAATCCTATCTGCAGGCTCGTATCAGTACAATTACGTAACCGATATGATATTTTCTGGCCTGCATGGGCCACCACAAAAATATGTAACGCCCCAGTCCCATTTATGTTAGGACTAGGAACATTTCATGTTAGCTGTATATATACGAAAATATAATCCAATATGTGGATAATTCCGATATATATACATAAGCTGTAAATACGAATATAACAATAAATGTTTCAGGCAGTCTATCTCGTCCACACAAATATGATAATAAATCTACTAGTAGAAAAAATAATATTCAAGGTGAAGATAGCCGGGTGGAGACAGATCCACTACCAAACAGCCGTAATATAAGTCTGTAAAAGCAGGGAAGCTGTCTACACAAAATGATAAATATCTTCAACGCTAAGATATGATTAGGGCTGATCAGTAGGGTAATCTCCTCGTCAGCATAAACCATCTTCAGAGCTGATCTATACTCCTGAGGATAATCCTGCTCATCTATACCTAGAAAAATCACCAGGTTCTCAGAGGAATGCAACAAGAAACATACAACATGCCAATATACTAAATATAAGTAAACCAAGCGGGTCCTCTAACCATTCTAAGTGAAATACAGTTTAAGAACAAACCTCTGACGCATGGGCACTCTGGCTAATAAATGAGATCTGGCATAATTCTCACTTGGAAATCAGGGGCCTCAGCGCATAACGTTCCTCAGAACGACAGTGGCAAATCTGAGAGGGTCATCTCACACCGTATCTCCAACGGAGCTTCCGGGTTACAAAGGAAAAGTGCAACATGGCCCATACGCTAAGGAACTGTCCTCCTCACTCCTATGTTTATCCATGTCATGTCCATGACACATATGATCATCTAATAACTGTTAAGTCCACTAAACATGCATATACTATCAGCAGCTATATCCTAACTGAGGCCAACCGAATACGCAAGACCGTGTCCTACATGAGACTCACAACTCGTGGCATACTTGTGTCAAGGCCATAGAAGATATGCCAATATCTCACATCAATGGAATGGTCAAATATACTAAGTCAATACAATTAAATAAACAACTATAATAGTAAACGACTAAAAATAGCCGTTCGCACCCAAGTATGACTTGGATGCACAACATGATAGAACTTGATAGGAAATAAATAATAAAATAAATAACAATAATAAGTGAACATAACGAATAGTAAATTATGGCAAGGTTTCTTATCTGGAGTGGTGCAAAGAATCGACAACGTCTGGATCGTTAGAAAGCAAAGGCTGTGAGCGCAACTCTCACAAATGTCTCAGGATGCTGAAATAAACATCACAAACATTTTCGTCATAAAAGAAATGTCTAAGATTGTCTACCCAAAAGTCTAATTCTGGACACAAGAGCAAAATCATAATTTCGGATCAATTCGGTGTCCGTCGTTAGACCCACTTTGTACCGAAAAGCATACCAGAAGTAAGGTCTCTAAACGTAATCAAATTATATGTCTATGAGTCTAGTTTGACGATGTGAACCCAATCGTATGTCCAAAGTTGGATTCTGGTGGACCGTGCACAAATTTGCCTGTTAAATCGGATCGTGGGCCTGCCAAAATAGCGGCCAACCTTCTCAGAATCGGACCAAACTTGGCCCACTGGACCATAAAAATATTATGAATCCAATGGTACAAGTTTTGTCTTAGTCCAATGAACGGTTTGAAATTGGACATGAAGTTTGCAAATGTCGATACGGGAGGACTTTCGATGGATACGGTTCGATTTCGTCGCGCACACACAACAAAATTGAGTTTCATCGAACCCCACACGTTAAAAACATCTACGTGAGTCTTTCGATGCTCATGGGTTGCAACCACGTCATCCAGTTTGTTGGGACGCACGCCGTATCAAGAAATTTTTCTAGAACTTTAGTTTTTAAAACATGGTTTTTCGGTGTTTTGGAAATGATATTAAACAAAATATAATCAACTACTATTAAATGTAAAAACTAAGTAATGATTCCCTATATGTTGTCAACAAACGCCTTTAAATAGAATTTAAAAAATGTGCATAGATTGGAAGAAAACAGCGTTCAAAGTTGGGAAGTTGGACTGATTTCTGACAGTTCTAAAATATGGTTTCTCGTCAAATTTGGATCGATTTTGCAATCAATTCAGGACAACTAAATTAATTCTATTTGAAGGGAGTCCTAGAGGTTCATGCTATCTTACCATAACTTTTTACGGTTCACAAAACATATAACTACACAAAGAGAAAAATACCGAAGAACAGGGGTACCTTGCTGTGTACTTTTGCTGCTCCTCAGGAATTTTGGGCACGTTTTTGGGCGATCGTCGACGGTTTATGGCGGCGACAGTGGTCGGACAGGGCGTCGAGGATCGGTGGTTCATCGGGAGTGGTCTAGGGTTGGAGAGAAATAGTCAGAGGATTTTATCATGAGTGAAAAGTTGCGCTCATTTGAAGAATTGCGCTCGATTCTAAGAGGGGTCGATTTTGCCGGGTATTGTATCTCGCGAGAAATTGTTTTTTATATATGATAGAACTTTGGTTCTGTTTATACCATCGTGGGGGCGATAAGTGAACAGTGCCGAGCACTGTTCATGCTCTGAAAGAATTTTTATTTTTTTAAATTTTTTTTACTTTTTATTTTTGAACTGAATACATATAAGGGAGGTGAGGTGCTACCTTATGGGTGGTGGGTGGCTATGTGTTGCCCACCTATGCTATCATCATGCACCGAAAAGTGTGCAAGTGCATGATGATAGCATGTGGGGGTGACATATAGCTACCTCACCGTGAGGTGGCACCTCACCTCCCTTATTATCTATATATGTATGTGTGTGTGTGTGTGTGTGTGTGTGTGTGTGTGACACAAAAAAACTCTAAATAAATAACAAAAAATCTCCAAAAATTCCCAAATAATTTTATAAAAATTCTAATATAAATATGTATAATTTGTAACGTGTTTGTACATAGTCTAACGACTAATTGCTATGATGGCTAATTCGATGATGATTATATTTAAATAAAAACTATTTGATAAATAATAAAATACATTATTTTATAATAAATAAATGTAAAATAAATTTGAAAAGATTCATGGGTTTACAAAATTTGTTGGAAGAAAAAAGTTTGTGTTGTGCTACAAATATCAAAGTCACAGTCGAGGGTATTAAATGATACGGATAGGAGTGGACGTTATGAACCACTGTTTTATTAGTTCGCTTGGAACCAATCAATCACAATCATTTGCTAATTCTTAGAGAGGCTTGCCTATACACTTCAGGAATCCCGTTCTCTAAATTGAAACTAAGATACAATTCTATGATAGAACGAAATTTGAATAATCAAGGTTGCGATCTTTTACCGCGGTTATCCAAACGCATGATTAAAGGGATATAAAATGTCGTACGAAAATTGTATCACAACTTTCAAACAAATGGAAGAACGATTACGAATGATATCTCATTCTAAGAGATAGAGTATACTAAATTCAGGATTCTATCCAACTTATAAAATTTGTTAATCGTGGAAAGCACAGTAATAGGGCTCCTAAGAAGGTTAAATTTCAAGGATATGTATGAGAATATGATGTACTTCTGATCGTAGTCATGGGTCCTAAAGGAAGCCTAGGTATTACTTATTTAACATTGCTCATATGTTGACCATATTTCGTCAAGGCAGTAGGAGAGGTCGTGGTCAAGCATAACCGAAAATAAGTTGATACAGCAGGATTCTATTCATCGCATAACATAGGCTACGAAGAGATACTGTTAATAGATTGATGGAAGGAGGATTAGTGGACCAATAAATAGGGACTACATAATAGGTGTAGGGACCTATTTCATAAATTTTGGTTTTCTTAGTCCAAATATGGCGATATGCATGGATGGGTTTAACTAGGTTTTAATGGGTTCCCTAATTACACATCAATCTTTGATTGAATGAATCTTATGTTTTATATTAGCTAGACAAGATCCCATAAAATCTATCTGAACCATTTCTATTATGTTAGGGTAACCTAGAATAGGTTCCAACTCAAGTGGTTGGGCTAATTGCCATTCGAGTTGGTTAACTAGGTTCCTTAACCCCAAAAATGTACCTTCTATGACTTTTGTGTTTAAGTAGCACATAGGAACTCCATTGAGTGGAACACTAGTGGCATGTGCATAGTGGGCTTCAAGTAGATCACAACCATATGTTGGCTCAAATGATTTGAGTCGAGGTTGAATCTCTAATTGAAGTTGGAAAGTACATCGGTATTACGGTATGGGTTATAGTTAGCCTTTTTGACCTGAAAGTCGCATCATAACAATAGAGTACAAGTGTGTAGAACCCTAGAGGGGGTGAATAGGGTAATAAAAAAATTACTTAACAAAAGTAAGCTAATTTACTGAAGTAAATAAGAGAGAGAGAGAGAAAAAGAGAATCAAACACTCGATGTATCCTGGTCTCCTCCCTAGAGGCAATCCAGTCCCGGAACTCTCTCCGGCTTAAATCCACTATTAAGTAAATAGTTACACACGAGTTTGGATCTGAACAACTCGCCAACTTCAATACGAGTTTGGATCCGAAGAACTCGCCAACTTCTTACACACGAGTTTTCTTACGAAGGCTCGTCAATTTCAAAAGAAAAGGAAAGGAAACTGTTGATCTTCTACAACACTTGAAGATCAAAAGGTACAACTCTTGAATACTCTAGCACTTTTGGATTGGATGACAATTAAAAGCTTGGGTAGAGTAGTAATGGTGGAGCTCTTGGTTGTTGAGAAATTTATGGCTTAAGTAGATGAACCTTCAATGAGAAGAAGGAATCCATTTATATAGAAAACCAAGAAAGAATAGCATTTAATGCTCCTGAACATAATACGGACGACATGCCGTTGGTATGGACCGGCATACCGTCGACATACCATTCGAAACAGTAACGGTAATAAATCTATCCGTTATGAGCATTTAATGCTAGTATCTTGTCCATTCAAAAATCAAATCTGATGAAGTCGGTATACCGTCGGTATACAGCGGTATATCATCGGTATACCAATTTTTGTCACAGAACATTTTGTGGCTCACAAAACGGTATACCGTAGGTATACTGTAGTATACCATCGGTATGTCGAGTTTCATCACAGAACATTTTATGGCTCTCAAAACGGTATACTGCCAGTATACTGTAGTATGCCGTCGGTTTGTCGAGTTTTATCTCAGAATATTTTGTGGCTCCCAAAACGGTATACCGTCGGTACACTGTAGTATGCCGTCGTTATGTCGAGTTTCGTCTCAGAACATTTTGTGGCTCTTAAAACGGTATACCGCCGGTATACTGTAGTATGTCGTCGGTATGCCGAGTTTTATCACAGAATATTTTAGAGCTCAGAAACGGTATACCGTCGGTACACAGCGGTATACCATTGGTATGCCATTTCTTTAGACATTAATTTTTGACTAAAAAAGAAAGAGCTTTATGTTTGTCATCCAACCTTAGGTGTTATACAGAAAGACCTAGACCTTGTACAGACTCGAAATCTTGAATCTTTTGAGAGCTGTCTTTTCTTCAGTCTTCTTTTAAGGACTTCCATAAGGCTTTGATGACTAGGCTTGAATGGACGGCTTGAATGGACGGCTTGAATGGACAGATCTTTTTGTAGGAGAGCTTGAGGGATTATCTGTTAGCTAAAATAAAGAGAAAACTAAACTACGAAGATGCTGTTAATGTTATCAAAATAAATGTGCCAACAATCTCTCCCATTTTGATAATTGACAAAACAGACAGATAGCATCTTCAAGGAGTGACTCCCCCGTAGGTAGACTACTCCCCCTCAATACGTTTTCTCCCCCTTTGTCATTTAATCAAAGATGAGAAATCATGTTTTTAGCAAAAAAATATGAGAGCTCAAGAGTAAATGAAAGCATGCATATATTTGATTATTAAATATGGAAAGTACATGCTTGATAATTCATAAACAAAAAGATAAAGAAAGTCTCCCTAACGAGAGTAAAGCAAGACATAAAACGGTCCCCGTAGGAAGGACAGAGAAGAAGGCATTGAGGAGAGTCTTGGGGAATGACCAAGTCTTCTTCGAGTACAGAAAATACATGCAAACTAGAGCGTCATTGGTGATAGCATCGTAGTTGCCAGGTTTGGGGTAAAGAGTGTGGCAGATGATCTGATGGAGCTCGTAGTAGAAGGGCTCCAACTGATTCGAGAGGGCCGAAATGGCAGGAGGATTTGGTCCCTTGCAGATAATGTCGCAGAACTCATCGAAGGAGACTTTGGCGGTAGGATAGAGACCGGTCAAGGTCGGAAGAGCATCTCTGCGATTTGGTATCTCGAGAATCTCCGTAATATTGCGAGCCGTGAGGCAAAAATGGCAATCATTGACCATGATCTCGATGGCATTGTTGGCCAGATCAGGAATAAGGTTGCAGTAGAAGAGGCGTACGGCTGCCGGATAAACAGGCCCTTGTCGACGCAGAAGAGAGAAGAGACCGATAGTCTAAAAAAGGGACAGATGGCCTGAGAAGACGTTCCAATTGATAGCCTTTCCTTTGTAGACGGCATGGTTTGCAAAGTGATGGAACCACACATCGACAGCAAGGACGGATGTGAAGATCTTGGGATCATAGGCGCCATTGGGTAGGGGCACCGGAGTGAAGGGGTTGGAAACGATAGTGGAGCGAGGTCTTTTGAGATTGGCCATGGAATGTGATGGTAAGAGGAGAAAGAGGGAGTAAAGGATTGTAGAGAGGAGGAAGAAGGAGTGGTGGTTATAAGGAGAAGAGGAGAGAGATAGAATTAAATATGGGGGGTGATTGAAGGAAGTAATGAATATAATAAATGGAGAAGGGTTTTGAAAAGAGAAAGGGATGTGAAAGGATGGGATAGGTATTTAATGAAGGGTAGGAATGAAGGGATGGGAATTAAATAAGGGGATTTGAAAAGATTTAAAAGAAGGTTGAAGATCGTGGTGGGGCCCGAGTGCTGATTTGACTGGCTAGCTCCGCAGCAGACGGTATGTTGTCGACATGCCGGTGGATCCCGATGGTATACCAAATTTGCGTACAGAAAGTTATTTTAAACGCGAATCAGTATGCCGCCGAAATGCTGCCGTATGCCGCCAGTGTGCCGTCTGAGTAGAGCTAGATGTCAAGATTAATGATGCCTAATTCTCGGCAAAAAAATAAAACGATCCTCTGGGAGCGGTTTGGTGAAGATGTCGGCCAATTGATAAGTAGTATCAATAAAATAAAGGCGAATATCCCCCTTTTGTTGATGGTCACAAAGAAAATGGTGTCTAATCCTAATGTGCTTCGTACGTGAGTGACAAATCAGATTTTTTGTGAGATCTATAAAGCTAGTATTATCACATTTAATGGAAGTGCAAGTAGAAGAGATACCATAATCTACAAGTGTTTTTGACATCCAAAGAATTTGTGCACAACAGCCGGCCACAATATACTCGGCCTCAGTGGTTGAAAGAGCAACAAAATTTTGTTTCTTACTAAACCACGATACCAAGGATTTTCCAAGGAATTGACATGTGCCGCTAGTGCTTTTTCGGTCAATTTTGCACCGATAAAATCTGCATCCGAGAAGCCGAGAAGCTCAAAGGATGAAGATTTCAGATACCAAAGCCCCATATTAATGGTGCCTTTAGTTAGCCCAATGATTACATTGTGTTTTTGAATATGGCTAATCAATTAAGTTAAACATAATGATGTCACTAATATTCATATACTCACTATCATGTTGCTACTTAAACTTTGCATTGTCCTAATTATCCTATATCATATTTCCATGCTTGTATTGTATTGTAATATATTTTGCTTGCCTAACATGTATTTGTAGACATGTAGTAAGCATGATCAAACATGATCAAACCAGGACATAGCCAATAAAGAATTAATTATGGACCAAAGACGACATCATACAAAACAATTTTTTAGATTTTTAGATCTGTTTATCATTTGCACGACTGCTATCAAGAAAAAGGACGTCTACAGGTCTACTCACATATCAGAAGAAAGGCATCATCAAAGGGCTCTTGGATTTTCTATTTGTTCCAAGTCTGTAATATTTAATTTATTGAGTCTAGAAGAATGTGTACGTTGAGTCGCACTGTGTCATCTCAACCCCTAGACATATCTCTCAAGCTCTATCCTACAAACAAATAAATTCCTAAACCAAGCCCAAGCTCCACCAAGCCAAACAAGGCCCAAAGGTCATTCTGCCACCTAAGAGGCAGAGTTTGGGCCGAACTCTGCCCCCACATAGAGTTCGGGCCGAACTCTGTCCTCTGATTTCTAGGAACTGATTTTTAGGGCCTGCTTAGTACAAGCTGTCCAACGTTCAAAAATTTGAATTCTTGGGACAGAATTCGGGCCAAACTCTGCCTCCCCAGAGTAGTATAAATAGAGCTTGAATTCTTTCATTTCAAATCATCTCTCACCTTTAAATATTCAAGCCTTCTAAGGTCTACTACTCTAAGCCTTATTCTTTCATATCTCCTAAGCCATAACTCTGCTTGGCCCAAGGTGCTCAGTGCGATATCAGCTATAAGTTGTGTGCAAGAGTGAAAGAAAAGTTACTTGGACAATTCCAAGTTTCGTCACCTGCGAATCTGTAAGAAGTTGGCGTGCTCTTCTGAGTAAAAGCACGTGGTTGTATACTATTTCATAAATAGTAGATTTCAATCCTGAGCTAGAGTTCTCTAGCCTGGACTAGTCTTCCACGAAGGAAACCAGGTTAAAACTGCTGTGTCTGTGAATGCTCTTCTGATCTTTATTTACTTCCGCATTTCTTTCTGATTTATTTACTATCTTGATAGTTGTTTTATGGAGGTGATATAGAGTTAATTTTTATTTGGTGATTATCGACACAAACTGTATTCACCCCCCTCTAGAGTTACCTACACGTTATTTCAATTGGTATCAGAGCAATGACTCTATTGTTAGGCTTAACATCCTTAGAGTAGATCCTTATTAATTTTTCTATGGCATCGTATTCCTCCTTCTTAGATAAAGAGGGTTTTACTTCTAGTAGCATGGACAATCATGTTTATTCTAAATGCGAGAAATGCTCTAAGTGGAAAGCCATGGCTAACCAATCGTTAAAGATTGTTAAGGCTTTTCATTCTACAAATGAAAAACTTTCAGAAAAGGTTATTCATTTAGAAGAATCTAATGAGGCTTTGAGAAATGCAAACAATGATTTATTATCTAGACTTGATTCTAAAAACTCATCTTGTATTTCTTTAAAGAGTTTGAATGAAACTTTAATTTTGAAAATCAAATCTCTTTCCTCATCAATAGAAGATCTTAAGAAGCAAGCACATGAGCTAAATCATTTGCATGGTTCTTCTATTGACTCTTTAAAGAAACAAAATGATGATTTTATTTCTAAAATTGCTTTATTTGAAAAAGAGAATTATGCTTTAAATGCTAAATTTGATTCTCTTACTTGTTTGCATAATGATTTGCTATTAGAACATGATATTCTTAAGACCAAATCCATGCATGCTCACTCTAGAGATATTTATCATTTTAGTATGTCACATGTTCATAATCATGCTCATTCCGATACATGTGCACACACTAGTATTAGGTGCTTCTATTACTCTCGTATTGGACACATTAGTGTAACTTGTCCTATTCGTAGGAGTTTTTCTACTAATGCTAGAGTAAATAGTATATGGGTCCCTAAAGCTAACAAATGTGGGTCCAAATTTATTTGGATACCAAAGTCTTTACCTAATGTTGTAGGTGGAGCTAATTATATCGGGACATAGTACCGACCAGGAGCGTGTTGGTGGTTGCAAAGCTCAAAAGTCATCTTCCAAGCAATTGCACCAACACAAGTGTGGCCACTAGAGCCACTTTGGTAACATGCTAAATGATTCTCTTTAAATGGTTTATATTTATTGAATCTAGCATGTTTCTCTGGATGTCTTGCTACTAGCTCACATTTATATCCTTTAGTTGCTTATTATATAAATCAATGTGAGATATAATACTAGCATGTTTAGTTAATTTTCTTATTATTTCTTTTATCTAGCATGACTAGTTACTTAGCTTAAATGATTAGTTCACACTATGTATCACTCATTTTCTATTAGTGTGACACATTTATATATACATGCTCGCTGTTCTTTGTCTTTATTTATAAAGCATGCATATCACTCTAGTTCATAGGAGCTTGATTCTTGAATTTTGTTTTAAAGCTTGGCTTTCCATTTTTTAAGTTTCTAAGATAATTACTTCTTACTGGTTTCTCTTTAATATGTCCTATTTTACTATAAATAGATTTTTGTGGATATATGCACAAGCTTCTTATCACTTGATAAGTATATACTTATACTTCTTTTTAATCTTGTGCTTGCATAATATATTTATTATTGATTCTTATATTTTATTTTGATTATCCTCTTAAGAATAAATTATGTCTTTGCCTAAAAAATGTTTATTTATACATGACTATATTTATCTCCATTTCTATGTAGTTCATGTATTTCCTATATTGATATCTATTTTTGTATAAATATCTTTATGTGGGCATATGAGTTAAGCTCAAGTTTTATATTATTTTGAAGAGTATCTATTCAAACTTGTGCTTATCCCATACTTTAGCTATTGATTCTTTGACCAAATTTGTGCATCTTTTTTTGAATCAATTAGCTTCTTCCTTAAAGTCTTCTTTTGATGATATCTTCTTGTTTTTTTTTTGTTGACTTTATGGATACATGTCTTTTACTTGATTCTTGTATATTTTCGTGTATGCCTATTTGATATATATATATATATATATATATATATATATATATATATATATATATATATATATATATATACCTTTAAGTTGGAACGTTGAGAGAAAATGTTTATTAGTTTCTTGTTCATGACTTTTATGGAAGTTCTTTTAAGAATTGCTTGGTTTTGTGTTTTACCTTATTTGTTAAAATTATCGTACTAATTAGTGCACATTTTGAGTATGTATCTTCAACATATTTATCGCCATAAGTGCCTAATGAAAATGTTTGTTTTGAAAATATTCTTGGCAAATTTTGATGATCATTCTTTCATTATTATTTGGGTATTTGCCTTTCTTATACTTAGGGATTTTGGATTTTGATGTTGTTTCATGATACTGCATATATTCTTTTAAATCTAAATTCTTAAAAGTAAAGAACATTTTGGGAACAAGCCGAATGGGTCATTCTGTCATACAGGTATAAATAGCCTGAAGTGACACGGTGTACTAGTCCTCGGACTACCGCTAGCTGGGAACCAGCCCCTACAGCTAACCTAAAATGATCAATACTTTATAGACTTAAGATTTATTAATGTCTACTTGCAACCATTATCTAGTTCTGGATCCACCCCTAAGTTCTAGAATAGATCATCATATCTAGCCCTATATTTTGAGCTATAAATATTTTATTGCCTAATGATGTTTTTGTAACACATGAGAATACATGTAATTGATATATCATACTTCTCATGTCTTTAGCTACTATGGGTTAAACTTTTGCGTTGAGATTTTCCATTTCTAGAGAATACATTTTCATAATGGCTATAATTTTGCATTCTCTATATCAATCTATTATTTCATTATCTTGGGTTAATCTCAATACTTGGCAAAGAGATTTGTTCTATTGTGTTTTCATGAACATCTCTTTTATCCTTTACTTGTTGAGAGTCTAATTCATTTACTTGCTACTCTTATCCTTGCTTAATAAAGAGTATAAAATTATTTTGATCATTCAAAATGTATTACCCTTACTGTGAACTCTATGCTTAAGCATGTATTTTTAGTGTTAGTGACTTAAGATTAAATAAGCACATTTATCCTGTTAATGGCCTACCTCATTAATCTAAATTAGTCATGTAGCTTGCTTATTTGTGATGTATTGTTAAGCTACATAATTTTTGTTCACTTTCACTCATCTAGCTATCTTCTTGAATTTTAATCTATATGTGATATGCTAGTTTACAAAAATAAGATTTACGAATTTTCTTGATGAGATTTGTATTCTATTTTAGATACATATGTTTGGTCTCTAAAATTTGTTTGACAATTTTTTTATTTAATCCTGTTTCCATTGAGGTTTGTGATTCATCGCTTTAACTTCCTTCCATACTAGTTATTGTTAAGCATCTCTTAAATTTCTCTCATATTTTGTGTTATGATTTTATCATATTATCATTACATTTCTTTGGAATAAATTTGCAATCATTTAAATAAGATTGACTCTTTTCTATATTTTCCATTGGTTTGTTTATATGGTTTTTAGATGAGATTTATGACGGATCATAATTATTTATTGGTTTACTTTATGAATGATCCTAATGATTGAGTAGTCCTATATTATCTAATTATGTGGTCATCAAGTTAATTTATTACTCTACTTTGACTACTCATAGATTATCACATATGCACTTTGCTATTTGAACTACATTGGTTTCTCATTTAGTATTAGCAAGGTTGGATTATTACCCGTTGATGGGTACGTATGTGGTAGAACACACATAGTCCATGCAAAGCAATAAATTGGTTGATCATTTCTTAATTAGATAATCATGGACATGATATTTGAGTTTTATTTTTTTGAGCTATATTTTGACTTTCACCATGATTGATTTAATTGACTTTATTTCTTTTCATGATGACCTTCTTCTCAAAAGGTATCATGCATTGATATATCATATTTAATTCTCCTATAGACTAATGTATTTCTCTTTTGATTAAATGTGCTTAAGAAATATTATTTTGATCATTCATCTTTAGTGGCTATTAAGTGGATATCTCTTCTTGACTAAAGATGACATTATTCTTTTTATGACGATTTTATAGCCTTATATGCATTAAGCAAGGAAAGAAATCAATAGTTGATTTATCCCTAGATCTTGAAGTTATCATTTTTTATGCTATGAGTGCTTTGGAACTAGATATGCAAATTTTAAGGGGGAGCAAATAAATTGGTTCAATTTATTTATACCCTTTAATATGTCGTATACCTAGTTCATCATTGACCCATATTTTTAGTGATTGAGGTTATGATATTGTTATTTTGTGAAAGGTTTATGAGAGTATATGCAATTGTTTTCATAATATTATCTCTCTCTTTTATATGAGTCATCTCGTTAATATTAACTTTCGTATCTTATCTTGATGACTATTGTGCTTTCTTTGATTTAGCTTTCCTTGTATGCTTTATTGATTTGGCTTTCCTTGTTGAGGACTTAATCAAAATTCATGATTTCATCTATATTGGTAATAGTTTGAGGGGGAGCATTCAAGTCGACTGAATTTCTCTTTCTCAAACATTTTTCTTCTTTACCTTCATGTTTATGACGATAAAATCTGTTCTGCTTATCCGTTTAAAAGAAGGAACCATTTTGAAACCCAGAGCTAAACTATCAAATCTAAGATAAGGTCTAGTAAAATCATCGATTCATTGTATTAAGAAGAAATTCATAGTTAGAAGTTACACAAAGTTTATAAAAACAGCTAAAGCTACTCCTAAGTTAAATAATGAGAAACAAAACAAAACAAACAAATAACAATTCTCGTTTCTTTTTTTTAAGGACTGAAACAAAAGTAGAGAAAACATGTTCAAAAATATTTAAGGTACAATCTGATAATCATATGCGTCTTCCTAAAATTATGTTGTCAGAATTCTGCCACGCCAATAAGCATAGCTGCAATAAACGATAGAGTCCATAATAAGACATACACACTATAATCATGTTATCTAGAATTCTTACCACGCTACCCGGTATGGCTGCAAGAAAATCTAGATTTCATAACTAAGATAAGTATAGCTATATCAGGCTCTACGTCCTTGTCATGCTAGCAAATATGACTGCAATAAATTCTAAATTCCATAATAAAGTAGACTTTACCTTTCTCACTGTCCTTATCAAGTATGTTATCAGGTTATACCTTAATTCCAAAAAAGGTACATATACATATAAATACAAACTCAAGTTCAACAACTAACATCAAGATTCAAAATTCAACAATAATCCATCAAAAATCATAAAAATACAGACTCAAATTCAACCACTAACATCAAAATTCAAAATTCAACAATTTTCCATCAAAATCAATAAATACAAACTCAAATTCAACAATTATCCATCAAAATCAAATTCAACAACAGAAAGTAAAGATAAATCAAATCAAGGGAAGAGAGTTTTCAAATCGAAGTTAAAATAAGATCCTCAAGGGTCCTCCCAGGAATCTCTCAAGGGATCCTAATTGTGATTGAGTACCTTCAAAATATATCCTAATCCTACTGCAGGCTGTAGTGGTACTCTAGTTCGAATACCACTACATAAAGTCGACCTGCATGGGCCACCACTAAAAACGTGTCACGACCCGCACCCACCGTGAGGGTACGAGTACGTAACAGCGCCCAGCCTACGCCGCAGTGTCGGCAGTAGAATGCTATCCTAGGTCTCATGCATCTAACAGTATAAGGCTAAACAGTTTATACTCTCCGAATGGGGGTGACATAGCAGAATGTAAACTCAATCACATCTAAGGTAGAGCATAATGAAAGATAGATAAAACATGAAATCCAAAAGAGATACAGCAGATAGAAGTCTAAGTGTCTAAGATACACAAACCCAAAAATACATCTCAAAACTCAAATACAGTAATCCATAAAGTAAATACAACTCCAGACAACTGAAATAGCTATCTAAACAACCTCTAATGTATCTCCTCTAGGCTAGCAGGCAACCTCCAGGCTATCTGTAAAATTTATCAACAGGTCCAGTCAGGACAAGAGCGAGCATAATACATCTCAACAGTTCATAGCAGGTTAGAAAATATAATCATGCGGTAAAGTAAGATACAGGTACTGAAGGAAATACAGTATGTAAACAGAGAGAGAACTGTAATAGAAATATCTACTATACAATAGAGAACTAACAGTGGCTAGTGACTCAGAGTACAATATTGACATGTAAATGGCATAGAAGATTCTGATGAGACACTATGGAAAGATTCTGATGAGATACTACTTGGGTATTATTCACATGTCTACTTCTACTCTCCCGTATCCCCAATCAATACACAAGGATCCAACCAGGTTATGTTATGATTCCATACAAAGGCCCCCGAAGGGTGATACATGGATGTCCCATAAATGGAGATTCTAGGAGATTCTAGGATACCCAGTAAATGGGATAAGGATTCTAGGAGACTCTGTGATCATAAGAGTATATGTCACAAGTGATCAAAGAACCAATGAAGCATAGTGATACGCCATGTAAGTGAAACGTACAGAACATGTAGTACCCGATGCTCCCTAAGGATAACATCTCAAGAAGGGATCCATATAGTACCAATCCGTGTGACCAACATGACAGTAAAAAGTAAAGTAATTTAATGCAGGAAATAATTCTAAGCAGGATATGAAATGATCAAAGAATGTACTCGCCTGGTATCCTGAATGTCCGAAGAGAATATACTGTCCGAGGAGTGGTGTCTGTCTCCTATAGAACAGTACAAGTCATAACAAGTCTAAAATAAGAAAATAGACTGCTACAATGCATCTAAATAAAGTTTGGGGTCAATCTAGGCTAAAGTCAACCTTTGGTCAACTCTAGTCAACTAGACTAGTCAAACTAGGTCAACTAAGTCAAACCTAAACCAAACAAGTCTATACTAGTCTAACTAGTCTATTCTAGGCCTAATCAAGACTAAATAAGCCTAACTAAACTTTCACTAGGCAAACAGACACACCATAGGCTAAGAGCCCTAGGCTATAGGCTATATCATGCCTAAGCCAAACCACAAACACATATACACATAACAATTTATATATCTAATATATTATAGTACACTCATAACATATAGGCTACCTATATGTACATTCCACACATATATATATATATATATATATATATATATATATATATATATGCATCACTATTCACATATTCATATACATCGATATATATAGGAAAGCTATATATATAGGCACATACATATATATATATATATAGAGAAAGAGAGGTAAAAGAGTAAGTGAGTATGTGTGTGTTTGGCATGTGTGTGAAAGGATATGTGTTAATGTTCTAAAATTTAGTGATAGGTAGGTGTATGTGACATGGGATACATGATGTCAAAGGGTGTATGAATGCATGTGTGTAAAAGGTTATAGGTTAACTCAGTTTATAGAAATACATACATACTTACCTTGTATACATGCATACATACATATCATGTATATTACATTTACATGATACATACATGTATACTTGTATTATATTACACTTACATTCATGCATATTAGATACTTGTATTTATATTAACATAATGCAAACATTCATTTCATTCATGCATCTATGTATTACCTACATGTTTTATACATATGCATACATTGTATATTCATATCATTTTATACATTAACATAGAGACATACAAACATGCACACATCATATATTTTATACCTTGCATTACCTTATATATCATGTTATATATTATCATTCATTCCTTTCATATATTACATTCTATATTACCTATATACATGTATTTCCTTCATTCATTCATGCTTGCATCATATACTCTACATTACCATACATGTTATCATTATATATTGCATTATAATATTTATACATTATGCATTCATATCTATCATTACATATATATCTTGCATTCATATCTAGCATTCATTCTATACTTTCATGCATACATTGTATATCATTCTTTATTAATTGCATTCCTACATGCTTGCATTCAACCATATATATACATTAATGTAAAGAGAATATATATCATATATATATATATATATATATATATATATATATATATATTTCATTCATCTAACATATCATGCATTACATACTCTATATTCATTTAATATTCATACTACATAGGCTCATAGGTTACACAAAATGCATATATCGTATAGTCACTCTTCTACTTAAAATCAATACTGTACCAATTGGGCATTCACTAAATTCTAGGATTAAATTATGTCGTAGCCCTTTGTGTTAGCTTTTCGAAACTTTAAACGGATCGTATTTTGGTGTCCGGAAGCTCCCGGAATCGCAAAATTATCGAAACACGTTCGTCTTTCGTACAGCTGTCACTCAAATAATTCTACAGAAAGTTACACAAATAATTTGGCTTATTAAAATATATATTTTGAAATCTAACTTCGATACGGTTCTTTTAAAAAAACGGAAGATAAATCGGGATTATAAGCTAAAAGTTATGACATTTCTAAGTTGCTTTGGTTAATAAAAACGTGGATGAAAATTATGACAGATTTGACAAAAGAACACATATAGGCCAAGATACTTGCATACAAACATAGGTATCCAAATGAAACTCATTCTAACCATCCTAACTAAGATCAATCCACTCTCTAACCATACATACATACACATGGGGTGTCCTAATTTGGGATCTATCAAGTATGACACAAGACACATATCTAAAATCCTCAAGAGAGCTCCAAATGGCCTCAAATTTGAATCTAAATGGGACACATGCATGAGGATGGATCCACGGATTCAAAACTAATTTATATGCAAAGAAAATCGATTTAGAGGATGGGTTTTACCTATTGGGAATCCCAATGAAATCCTTTAGGACCCGGCTCCGATACGAAGATCCCTCAAAGTGGACACTCCTCCTTGCACTCCTCTTCCAATCCTTGGTAGCACCCTTCCCTTGGAGAATGGAAATGATTGATGGAAGGTTTGGTGAAGGAATGATTTGATTTGGAGATCAAATCAATGGGAAGGCTCGCTAAAATTGGGGAAGAACAAAAGGAAAATAAAAGAGGCAAGATTGTAATAAATGAAATGAATCATTCTCTCCTAAAGGTGGCTGCCATAAAGAGTCCGTTAGGGCTAATGAGAAATTTTCTAATTGCCCCTCTCTAGTCTCATATGGTTAAGTCTAGACTAGGTTCAAGTTTGGGGTCAAAATGATCTAGTTTTGAGTCTCTAACTTAACCATTCTAACATGATAAAAATTAGTTTAATTAACTAACTTAATATTGGATCTTGTGAGCCATGCTTAACTTATTATTGGGTCCCATCTGGAGTTCAAGCTACCTGGGTCACAATACAAGTCAGAACGAGACGAAACTAAAACCCGACGAAACAAATCCAATAAAAACAATATTAAAAATATAAAATTTTTCCAAAATATTAAAATATGAAAAATAACCAAAATCATAATACATCAATTTAAATATTATTAAAATAATCTAAAATTCACTAATTAATCAAAATTCTAAATAATTCAAATGTCACAAAATGACCAAAATAGCCTTAGCCTAAAAAGTTGTAAATAGTCATTCTAATCACATGGTTAGGTCTCCATGGTTAGTCTCTAAGCTTAGCAAAACTAGGGATTAATTAGTTAACCATCAAAATCATAATTCAACATTTTAAATAGTTTTAAAATTGATTAAAAAATTACCAAAAATCACAACATGAGTTAAATCTTATTATCGATTAGTCAAAATTATAAAAGTTCAAAATTACCCTCATTTAGAAAAGTGGGTGTTACAATCCTACCCCCCTTAGAAAAATTTTGTCCTCAAAATTAAAATGTTCATACTCCTTCTAGGTCAAACCCCCACAATCAAAGTCTCAGAACTTAAACAAATCATACGATTTAAAAGGACGACATACAGGGTCATGGCATATGGTGGTAGTGAAAGTCTCATCTAGGTATACTAGTCATGCTAACCAAAATGGTCATAGGGTATCAAACATACAAGCAATCGGGGGTGTTAAACTGGAAAAGATACAGAAATAACAAATCATCAAAACTGTACGACAGTCTACCATCCTATATAAAAACTGGTACTTATCAGAAAATAAAATAAGATAACTACCAATTATCTATAAGGGGGTACTATTCAAAGAAAAATCAAAATCAAAAGTTAAAGAATGAAAGTCAATTGCATGGAAATTCAATCACAATATGTATATATATAGAGAGTATGTTAGAGAGGGAGAAGCTAGCATTATGTAAAGGTTATGTGGTTTGATAGTAGGCATGTGTGTACGTAAAATATACATGAAAGTGTATATGAGAATTTGGGTTTCAAAACAACGGCTATCAAGTTACACTACTCATGGCATATTGGTTAAATAATCTACAATACACAACCTATTTACTCATAACATGCATGGCTAACCATATACGTACATATGTAAAGAGGTAGAGATTTAGTTATGTATCTATATACATTATAACATGTATGCATAAACTCTATATATATCGATACAGGTATATGAACATAACATAGAGAGGAAAGGTTAGGTTTACATGGCAGCGTATACCAAGTTAGGGTGTGTGCGTCCTTGTACAGGGTATAGCTTAGTATTGAAAGGTTAAATCCAGTTTTAGTTCAGCATTTACATACAAAATTTGAAAATAAGCTAACATTTAAACCAGTATAATATTAACATAATGTAGTTTCAGATTTTTAGGGATTTAAACATCACAACTAACTCAATGCTTCCAATAGATTCTAATATGATAGAGAAAAAACCCTAACAAACTATCCATACATTTAGCTATGCATACAGTTCAATATTACATATTAAATCTGAAATTGAACTAAACATTAGAAATCAATGTGAAATGTTAACATGTATTCAGTTTTAGGATTTAAAGAAATTCAACATCAACTAACCCAATGTTTATCACAACCTAACATGTAAGAGTAAAAACCTAACATCATATCCCTATATACAACAATGTACACATCTCTAAATATTACATTTGAAAAAAAATAAAACAGCAAGTTGAACTAAACATTTGGAATCCAGTATTAAGGGTTAATATGCACACAGTCTTAGATTTGTCAAATTCAAACACAAAACTCAACCAATTCCCTTAAGAGTTGAAATCCTGTATATAACATACATGTGCAGTGATACAAACAAAACAACTAACATGAAATTTATATTTGAATCACGAATTTAAACTGGAAAAAAAAACAGAGAACCAGAAATATTGGGGTTTTGACAATTTAAACATCAACAACATATTAATATGTATTTAGATAGGTTGGTAATCAAGGTGTAGCATGCATACGTGTTAGGCAAACAGTCTGTGTCCACTATATATATATACTCATATATTCTCATGCCCCAATATAAAAATTTTATTCTACGTTAAGACCAACATTTAGATTCCTACCAAGATTGCAAGTAGGTGATTGGTGAAATCAAGACAGTTTTATTATTATTATAATTTACAAGGATAGTAGCAAGAAGGAAATAACGATAAAATCTGTTCTGCTTATCCGTTTAAAAGAAGGAACCATTTTGAAACCCAGAGCTAAACTATCAAATGCAAGATAATGTCTAGTAAAATCATCGATTCATTGTATTAAGAAGAAATTCATAGTAAGAAGTTACACAAAGTTTATAAAAACAGCTAAAGCTACTCCTAAGTTAAATAATGAGAAACAAAATAAAACAAACAAATAACAATTCTCTCTTCTTTTTTTTTGAAGGACTGAAACAAAAGTAGAGAAAACATGTTCAAAAATATTTAAGGTACAATCTGATAATCATATGCGTCTTCCTAAAATTATGTTGTTAGAATTCTGCCACGCCAATAAGCATAGCTGCAATAAACGATAGAGTCCATAATAAGGCATACACCCTATAATCATGTTATCTAGAATTCTTACCACGCCACCCGGTATGGCTGCAAGAAAATCTAGATTTCACAACTAAGATAAGTATAGCTATATCAGGCTCTACGTCCTTGTCATGCTAGCAAATATGACTGCAATAAATTCTAAATTCCATAATAAAGTAGACTTTTACCTTTCTCACTGTCCTTGTCAAGTATGTTATCAGGTTATACCTTAATTCCAAAAAATGTACACATACATATAAATACAAACTCAATTTCAACAACTAACATCAAGATTCAAAATTCAACAATAATCCATCAAAAATCATAAAAATACAGACTCAAATTCAACCACTAACATCAAAATTCAAAATTCAACAATCTTCCATCAAAATCAATAAATACAAACTCAAATTCAACAATAATCCATCAAAATCAAATTCAACAACATAAAGTAAAAATAAATCAAATCAAGGGAAGAGAGTTTTCAAATCGAAGTTAAAATAAGATCCTCAAGGGTCGTCGACCCAGGAATCTCTCAAGGGATCCTAATTGTGATTGAGTACCTTCAAAATATATCCTAATCCTACTGCAGGCTGTAGTGGTACTCTAGTTCGAATACCACTACATAAACTAGACCTGCATGGGCCTCCACTAAAAATGTGTCACGACCCGCACCCACCGTGAGGGTACGAGTACGTAACAGTGCCAGCCTACGCTACAGTGTCGGCGGTAGAACGCTGTCCTAGGTCTCATGCATCTAACAGTATAAGGCTAAACAGTTTATACTCCCCGAATGGGGGTGACATAGCAGAATGTAAACTCAATCACATCTAAGGTAGAGCATAATGAAAGATAGATAAAACATGAAATCCAAAAGAGATACAGCAGATAGAAGTCTAAGTGTCTAAGATACACAAACCCAGAAATACATCTCAAAACTCAAATACAGTAATCCATAAAGTAAATACAACTCCAGACAACTGAAATAGCTATCTAAACAGCCTCTAATATGTCTCCTCTAGGTTAGCAGGTAACCTCCAGGCTATCTATAAAATTTATCAACAGGTCCAGTCAGGACATGAGCGAGCACAATACATCTCAACAGTTCATAGCAGGTTAGAAAATATAATCATACAGTAAAGTAAGATACAGGTACTGAAGGAAATATAGTATGTAAACAGAGAGAGAGAACTGTAATAGAAATATCTACTATACAATAGAGAACTAACAGTGGTTAGTGAGTCAGAGTACAATATAGACATATAAATGGCATAGGAGATTCTGATGAGACACTATAGAAAGATTCTGATGAGATACTACTTGGGTATTATTCACATGTCTACTTCTACTCTCCCGTACCCCCAATCAATACACAAGGATCCAACCAGGTTATGTTATGATTCCATGCAAAGGTTCCCGAAGGGTGATACATGGATGTCCCATAAATGGGGATTCTATGAGATTCTAGGATACCCAGTAAATGGGATAAGGATTCTAGGAGACTTTGTGATCACAAGAGTATATGTCATAAGTGATCAAAGAACCAATGAAGCATAGTGATACGCCATGTAAGTGAAACGCACAGAACATGTAGTACCCGATGCTCCCTAAGGATAACATCTCAAGAAGGAATCCATATAGTACCAATCCGTGTGACCAACGTGACAGTAACAAGTAAAGTAATTTAATGCACGAAATAATTCTAAGCAAGATATGAAATGATCAAAGAATGTACTCGCCTGGTATCCTGAATGTTCGAAGAGAATATACTGTCCGAGGAGTGGTGTCTGTCTCCTATAGAATAGTATAAGTCATAACAAGTCTAAAATAAGGAAATAGACTGCTACAATGCATCTACATGAAGTTTGGGGTCAATCTAGGCTAAAGTCAACCTTTGGTCAACTCTAGTCAACTAGACTAGTCAAACTAGGTCAACTAGGTCAAACCTAAACCAAACAAGTCTATACTAGTCTAACTAGTCTATTCTAGGCCTAATCAAGACTAAACAAGTCTAACTAAACTCTCACTAGGCAAACAGACACACCACAGGCTAAGAGCCCTAGGCTATAGGCTAGATCATGCCTAAGCCAAACCACAACCACATATACACATAACAATATATATATATCTAATATATTGTAGTACACTCATAACATATAGGCTACCTATATGTACATCCCACACACATATATATATATATATATATATATATATATATATATATATATATATATATATATATATGCATCACTATTCACATATTTATATACATAGATATATATAGGAAAGCTATATATATAGGCACATACATATATATATATATATATATATATATAGAGAGAGAGAGAGAGAGAGAGAAAGAAAGGTAAAAGAGTAAGTGAGTATGTGTGTGTTTGGCATGTGTGTGAAAGGATATGTGTTAATGTTCTAAAATTTAGTAATAGGTAGGTGTATGTGACATGGGATACATGATGTCAGAGGGTGTATGAATGCATGTGTGTAAAAGGTTATAGGTTAACTCAGTTTATAGAAATATATACATACATACTTACCTTGTATACATGCATACATACATATCATGCATATTACATTTATATGATACATACATGTATAATTGTATTATATTATACTTACATTCATGCATATTAGATACTTGTATTTATATTAACATATTGCAAACATTAATTTCATTCATGCATCTATGTATTACCTACATGTTTTATACATATGCATACATTGTATATTCATATCATTTTATACATTAATATAGAGACATACAAACATGCACACATAATATATTTCATACCTTGCATTACCTTATATATCATGTTATATATTATCATTCATTTCTTTCATATATTACATTCTATATTACCTATATACATGTATTTCCTCCATTCATTCATGCTTGCATTATATACTCTACATTACCATACATGTTATCATTATATATTGCATTATAATATTTATACATTATGCATTCATATCTATCATTACATATATATCTTGCATTCATATCTAGCATTCATTATATACTTTCATGCATACATTGTATATTATTCTTTCATTCATGCATTGCTTATATGCATTATATTAATTGCATTCCTACATGCTTGCATTCAACCATATATATACATTAATGTAAAGAGAATATATATCATATATATATATCATTTCATTCATCTAACATATCATGCATTACATACTCTACATTCATTTAATATCCATACTACATAGGCTCATAGGTTACACAAAATGCATATATCCTCTTCTACTTAAAACCAATACTGTACCAATTGGGCATTCACTAAATTCTAGGATTAAAGTATGTCGTAGCCCTTTGTGTTAGCTTTCCGAAACTTTAAATGGATCGCATTTTCGTGTCCGGAAGCTCCCGAAATCGCAAAAATACCGAAACACGTTCGTCTTTCGTACAACTGACACTCAAATAATTCTACAGAAAGTTATAGAAAGAATTTAGCTTATTAAAATATATATTTGGAAAGCTAACTTCGATACGGTTCTTTTAAAAAAACGGGAGATAAATCGGAGTTCTAAGATAAAAGTTATGATATTTCTAAGTTGCTTTGGTTAATAAAAACGTAGATAAAAATTATGACGAATTTGACAAAAGAACACATATAGGCCAAGATACTTGCATACAAACATAGGTATCCAAATGAACTCATTCTAACCATCCTAACTAAGATCAATCCACTCTCTAACCATTATAAAACTGAATTTAAATATCTATTTAAACTATTATCATACATACATACACATGGGGTGTCCTAATTTGGGATCTATCAAGTAGGACACAAGACACATATCTAAAATCCTCAAGAGAGCTCCAAATGGCCTCAAATTTGAATCTAACTGGGACACATGCATGAGGATGGATCCTACGGATTCAAAACTAATTTATATGCAAAGGAAATCGATTTAGAGGATGGGTTTTACCTATTGGGAGTGGAATCCCAATGAATCCTTTAGGACACGGCTCCGATACGAAGATCCCTAAAAGTGGACACTCCTCCTTGCACTCCTCTTCCAATCCTTGGTAGCATCCTTTCCTTGGAGAATGGGAATGATTGAGGGAAGGTTTGGTGAAGGAATGATTTGATTTGGAGATCAAATCAATGGGAAGGCTCTCTAAAATTGGGGAAGAACAAAAGGAAAATAAAAGAGGCAAGATTGTAATGAATAAAATGAATCATTCTCTCCTAAAGGTGGCTGCCATAAAGAGTCCGTTAGGACTAATGGGAAATTTCCTAATTGCCCCTCTCTAGTCTCATATGGTTAAGTCTAGACTAGGTTCAAGTTTGGGGTCAAAATGATCTAGTTTTGAGTCTCTAACTTAACCATTCTAACATGATAAAAATTAGTTTAATTAACTAACTTAATGTTGGGTCTTGTGATCCATGCTTAACTTAATATTGGGTCCCATCTAGAGTTCAAGCTACCCGGGTCACAATACAAGTCGGAACGAGACGAAACTCAAACCAGACGAAACAAATCCAATAAAAACAATATTAAAAATATAAAATTTTCCTAAAATATTAAAATATAAAAAATGACCAAAATTATAATACATCAATTTAAATATTATTAAAATAATCTAAAATTCACCAATTAATCAAAATTCTAAATAATTCAAAAGTCACAAAATGACCAAAATACCCTTAGCCTAAAAAGTTGTAAATAGTCATTCTAATCACATGGTTAGGTCCCCATGGTTAGTCTCTAAGCTTAGCAAAACTAGGAATTAACTAGTTAACCATCAAAATTACAATTCAACATTTTAAATAGTTTTAAAATTGATTAAAAAATTACCAAAAATCACAACATGAGTTAAATCTTATTATCGATTAGTCAAAATTATAAAAGTTCAAAATTATCCTCATTTAGAAAAGTGGGTTTTACACCAAAGGCCATTTTACCACCTAGGAGGCAGAGTTCGGGCCGAACTCTGCCCCCATGCAGAGTTTAGGCCGAACTCTGTCCTCTGATTTCCAGGAACTGATTTTTAGGGCCTGCTTGGTACAAGCTGTCCAACTTCAAAAATTTGAATTCTTGGGACAGAATTTGGGTCGAACTATGCCTCCCCAGAGTAGTATAAATAGAGCTTAAATTCTTTCATTTCAAATCATCTCTCACCTTCAAATATTCAAGCCTTCTAAGCTCTACTACTCTAAGCCTTATTCTTCCATATCTCCTAAGCCACAACTCTGCTCAATCCAAGGTGCTCAGTGCGATATCAGCTATAAGTTGTGTGTAAGAGTGAAAGAAAAGTTACTTGGACAATTTCAAGTTTCACCACCTGTGAATCTGTAAGAAGTTGGCGTGCTCTTCTGAGTAAAGGCACGTGGTTGTACACTATTTCACAAATAGTGGATTTCAATCCTGAGCTAGAGTTCTCAGGCCTGGACTAGTCCTCCACGAGGGAAACCAGGTTAAAACTGCTGTGTCTGTGAATGCTCTTTTGATCTTTATTTACTTCCGCATTTTTTTCTAATTTATTTATTATCTTGATAGTTGTTTTGTGGATGTGATATAGAGTTAATTTCTATTTCGTGATTATCGACACAAACTCTATTCACCCCCCTCTAGAGTTGCCTACATGTTATTTCACCTTTGAGATACCGAAAAATATGTTTTACAGCACACAAGTGCGATTCTTTTGGATTTGCTTGGTATCGTGCACAAAGACAAACACTAAACATAATATCGGATCGGCTAGCAGTCAAATAGAGTAAGCTCCCGATCATACCTCGATACTTACGAATATCGACCGAGATACCGTCTTCATCATTATCAAGTTTTGTATTTGTTGCCATAGGAGTCCTCATTGATTTGGATGAGTCAAGTTCGAAGCATTTGAGGAGATCCTTTGTATATTTGGCTTGATTGATGAAGGTTCCTTTGGGGCCTTGTTTGATTTGCAAACCCAAAAAGAAGGATAGTTCTCCCATCATGCTCATTTCAAATTCATCCTGCATTACTTTAGCAAATTTTACACAAAGTGCATTGTTAGTGAAACCAAAAATAATATCATCGATATAAATTTGAACTAATAATAGTGTGCCATTAAGGGATTTGATAAAAAGTGTAGTGTCAACTTTGACCTTAGAAAAGTTGTGAGAGACAAAAAAAGAACTAAGGCGCTCATACCAAGCCCGATGAGCTTGTTTGAGGCCATAAAGGGCTTTGGGTAGTTTGAAAACGTGATGAGGGAATTGAAAATCTTTAAAGCCAGGAGGTTGCTTAACATAAACTTCCTTTTAATAATGTCATTTAGAAAAGCACTTTTAACATCCATTTGAAAAAGTTTGAAATTATTAAAGCAAGCAAAAGCACATAACATATATACGAATGGATTCAAGACAAGCAACCGGAGCATAGGTTTCATCGTAGTCAATGCCTTCCTCTTGGTTATAGCCTTGAGCAACCAATTGGGCTTTGTTACGAGTGACTAACCCATCTTCATTAAGTTTATTACGAAACACCCATTTAGTTCCAATAATGGGGTAGTTGTGAGGTTTAGGGACAAGTTCCCAAACCTTGTTTCGTTCAAATAGATTTAGCTCTTCTTGCATCGCTATCATCCAAAATTCATCATGAAAAGCATCATTAATATTTTTAGGCTCTATTTGAGAAATAAAAGCCACATTTGCACAAAGATCACGAATGGAGGGTCTAGTACCAACACGAGAAGAAGGATCACCAATGATAAGCTCCTTAGGATGATTAGGGACAAATCTCCATTCCTTTGGGAGGTCCTCTTGAGGTGGCTCTAGTGGTGGAGAATCTTCAGTTGGAGGAGTCACAATTTCATCGTTAAATAAAGAGGGACGAGGGTCTCCAATAGAAGAGTTCTCCAGACCAAAAGAGTTGTCATCAATATCATCGGATGAGGAGGATATAGAAGAGTTAAGTTTATTAAAAGAGACATTAATTGACTCTTCGACAACAAGAATTCTTTTGTTAAAGACACTAAAACCTTTACTATGTATTGAGTAGCCAAGGAAAATACCTTCATAAGCTTTTTCTTCAAATTTGCCTAGGTTGTCCTTGGTATTCAAAATAAAACACTTGCAGCCAAAAACTTTAAAATACTCAATAGAGGGAATTTTGTCAAACCAAAGCTCATATGGAGTCTTTTTAGAAATAGATCTAATTAAGACCCTATTTATAACATGACATGTCGTGTTAACGGCTTCCGCCCAAAAGTATTGGGGAAGCTTATATTGGTTTAACATAACCCGTGCCATATCGCCAAGGATTCTATTCTTTCTTTCCACAACACCATTTTGTTGTGGAGTTCGAGGACAAGCAAAATCATGACCAAAACTATTCTTTTCGCAAAATCTTTTAAAATCGACATTGTCAAATTCTCCTCCATGATCACTTCTAGTTTTGTTAATAGTAATACCTTTCTCATTTTGAACACGTTTACAAAAGGCAACAAATTCACGAAAAGTATCACTTTTATTTGCAAGAAAAATGACCCAAGTAAATCTCGAAAAATCATCAACCAAAACAAAAGTATAAAGTTTACCTCCAAGACTAGCTACTCTACTAGGACCAAATAAATCCATATGAATAAGTTGAAGTGGTCTAGTGGTACTCACAGAGTTGATGGATTTGAAGGATGACTTGGCCAACTTACTTTTCTCACATTCTTCACACACCATATCCTTTTTGAAGGAGATACTTGGAAGCCCTCTTACAAGCTTCTTGGTGGCAAAACGGGAGATGGTATCCATGTTAGCGTGTCCAAGCCTCATATGTCAGAGCCAACTTTCATCGTTCTTTGCAACTAAGCACCTGTCATTGTTAGTACCTTCAACAAGATAGAGAACATAGATATTGTTTTCTCTAATACCTTCATACACCGTAGATCCACTAGTGCTATCGGTAATGAAGTATTTGAGTTTAACAAACTTAATATCATAACCATTATCCGTAAGATGACTGAAACTAAGAAGGTTGTGTTTGAGATGTGTAACAAGGCAAACATTCTTAATACAAGGATAAGGAGGGGAGCCGATATTACCATTTCCTATGATGTGTCCTTTTAGATTGCTACCAAAGGATACATGTCCTTCTTTCTTCATCGATAGGATTGTAAAAAGTGAAGCATCACTAGTCATGTGCCATAAGCAACCGCTATCGATGATCCACTTACTTCTAGCATGAGAAGGACTCTTCACCTACAAGATAAGTTGAAGATGAACATTTTGGTACCCAAGATTGTTTGGGTCCTTGATTGTTAGTCTTAGGAACCCATTTAAAAACTTTCATATCAACCTGTTTCCTTGTTTGACAATAATTAGAAGTATGTCCAAGTAGACCACAATAGTTGCACATCATGGAAGATTTAGAAGAGAATGTGTGAGTGTTATGCATATGTGGAGCTTTAGTGCGAGGAGTTCTATCATGAATGTTATGGTGATGATAATAGAAGGCATGATGTGAGGTGTTCTTCTTAACAAAGGATCCTTTCCTAGAGTTAGGATAGGACCTATGTGTAGTATTCCTGTTCATGTAAGAATTGTGACAAGTATTGTGATGAGTGTAGGCGTGTCTTGGAGCATGTGTACGAGCCGTGTTTTTATCAACTAGTTTCTTACCATGCACAAGAAGATCATTATACTTAGTAGAGGTATCATATTTTCTTCTATTAGCAGCTTGAACTTTATGCATATCAAAATCATAAGCCCTTCCGAGGGATTGAATCTCATCATCCTTTTTCTCAATGATGACTTGAGATTCTTGTAACTTGAGTCACAAAGACTCTATCTCATCTGTGTCAAAGGCAAGAGATTTTTCTTTTACATCAATAATGATGTTGGAAAGTCTCTCTACTTCTAGTTTGTATGCCTCAACCTCTTTTAGAGATTTCTTGTACTTATTTCTAACACCTTTGTGTTTCTCGTGTAATTTAAGAATGGCATTTTCCAAATCATCATAAGAGAGAGTATTCAAAGAGAGGTCATCGAGTACCTCATCGGTTGCCATGAGGCAAACATTTGTATTGTGTTTGCATTCTTTATCGTTGTCTAAATCGCTAGCATCACTTTTACACCAGATGTAATGCCTGTGTTCGTATTACGTATTTGGGATACGTATACGTATTTTATTCTGTATTGCATGATTCCTTATTTAGCTCTCGGTTTGGGTTAGCTTGGTTTGGCCGGCCCAATGCTTGGTTCATCATGGGCCAAGGGTGGAACACCTTAGCCTATGCTTCTCCTTCATTTCCACCACAACCCCCTCTTTATTATCCCCACCAACCTTCTCTCTCTTCCATAATTCTCATTTACTTCTCCTTCCCCCACCATTAGTCTTCTCCACCAACCAAGAACACCATAGGCAAGTGCAACTTGCTTCCACAAGAGAACCCCTTTTGATGGTTTTATTAGCTTCTTCTCATGATTCTAAACCACATTAGAACTTGTCATTTTCCATTTTGAGGCTTTAATTCTTGTAGATCTAGAGTCTTGCTATTTTCGGATTTTGGTGGTTTTGATCTATCAAACTTCCTTGTTTTCAAGTTTTGATGGTTCCATGTTGTAGAGAATTTCATTCTACCCAATTTTAACCTTTGGAAAGTTGGATTCGGACTTGTTTTGACCAAGATATGGACTGTTGAAGCTTAGATTCAACTTTAGAGTTCTTGCTGTTCTTGCCATTTGGAGAAGACAGTGAACAGTGAGCTAGCTTTTTAGCTTACGCCGCTGACTTGTGTACGCTGCTCTTTAGCGAGCGTACGCTGACTTGGGTACGCTGCTCTTTAGCGAGCGTACGCTGACTTGGGTACGCTGCTCTTTAGCGAGCGTACGCTAACTTGGGTACGCTGCTCTTTAGCGAGCGTACGCTGACTTGTGTACGCTGCTCTTTAGCGAGCGTACGCTGACTTGTGTACGCTGCTCTTTAGCGAGCGTACGCTGACTTGTGTACGCTGCTCTTTAGCGAGCGTACGCTGACTTGTGTACGCTGCTCTTTAGCGAGCGTACGCTAGCCTTGATACGCTGCCTGTTGGCAGCATGTCTTGAGCGTACGCTAGCTTGAGCGTACGCATGCCTTGGTACGCTAGCTTAAGCGAGCAAGGCGTACGCTGGCCCCTTTCGTACGATAGCTCGAGCGTACGCAATCTTGAGCGTACGCTAGCTTGAGCGTACGCTGACCTGTAGCTTGAGCGTGCCCTTGTGTATGCTGACCCTTGCGTACGCTTCCCATTGGAAGTGTATGGATCCTTTGGTACGCAGACCTGAGCGTACGCTAGCCTGAGCGTAGCCTGATTACCCTTGATCTTCTATAGCCCTGTATATTGATATTTTATTAGGTATTTAACGTCCATTTTATATCCTTACACCTTTTGTCATGAACTTGATAATCATGGATTTGTTTAATATGTTTGGAAATGATACCTGGGCATGACACGATAGTGACCCGTAGTGGTGCACTCCTGACATAATGACCTGACACGACCTGATAGTGGTCCGTCGTGGCGCACTCCTGACAAGTACACTTGACCAGATAACCTGGCATGTTATACCTTGATAAGCTGTTGCGACGGCTACCTGACATGACATGACTTGACAAGAATGAACATCCTGGACACCGTGGGTGATTGTGCTTGTACAAATAAACCAGTCCTGTCTTGCATCATGTCTAGGACGGGGACTCCTGAGTACTACGGTCAGGAGTACCTACTAAAATGGACTAAGGCTAATAACTAGATTAATACATTAGTCATGAAGAGATTTTCCAGCTACAGGCAATCCCGTTACCTGGGCGCGCTTGGGATCTGTAGCCTGCCGTCGAGTAGGGCACATTTCCAGCACACTGTCATGTGTTACACCCTTTAAGCTACTTAAGGGTACATGCGTTTCCTGGACGATGTACCCACCTGAATTCAACCCTAATCTTTCGACCTGGGTAACCTGGATGGTCTGCAGGGCTTGTGGCTGTGGAATAATCTCACTGCATCTTGTTAGTAATTAGGCTTGTGACAACCCTAGTTAGTTAAAGTATCAAGCCGTAGTTCTTGCTTGGTCATGAAATGATTGGATGGAGAGTCTAACCAGTCTAGTCTTGCCCTGATCCTGTTCCAGATTATTAAACGACCAGAATGCTTGTATTTATTTTACCGATAAATGGTGAGAATTCCAAGTTCTGTTCAGACGAAGGGTTACAACCCCGGTCCTTGTTTGGTTTACGGGTTGTAACCTGGTTATCTGAATAGTTCCATGGTTATCTCATCGTATATCATCCTGATGTATTTTCTTTATTTACAGTTCTTACTTTTATTTATATCTTGTGCTGATTGCTGGTTTTAGTTCTTAAGTGAAGCTTCCTTTGTGGCACTTGCTCTTTCTGGGGTCTGACCCAGCTGGTTTTGTGTAGCCAGATTTCGGAGCAGCTCCAGAGGATCTACCGACCTTCCAGCCAGATGGTGGCCACTAGACGGAACCCTGGCAATGAGTGGGTTATTTTTGGCTCTTCCACTCTATTGTAAAAATATTCTTTTGAGGCGTTTAGCCGACGAGCACCTGTTTAGCTCGATTGCACTTATTTACTGTCTGTCTACAGACTGTAACATGATTAACAGATCCTAGGGTTGATCATGTATGACTAAACTCTTGCTAGTCCCGACATTTTGTAACGACTAGCTTCATGATCAGCTGAATATATAATATTTGGGACGCCTTATCATTGTATATTTAATGATCATACATCTTGTAACTTTTACTTACTTGCTTGTGATTGAGACACTAGGCTTGTTCATGACCTTAAGAGACTGTTGGCTTATAGATAAACCCTCATGTATCTAGACAGCCGTGACCGTATAGCGAGATGGAATCCATTTCAATATACGTAGCTGGCTATGTCTGCCCCCGCTCTCCAGTATTCTGGTTCTGGGGTGTGACACCAGATACTGGTGTTGGCGTATTTCCTGGAGGAAGAGCTTCCTTTGTTAGACTCTCGTACTTACTGGAGTCTCTTCTTGTCATAGGGCAATCTCTCTTGATGTGTCCAGTTCTCCTGTATTGGTAGCAAGCAGGATCTTCATCGTTGTCCCGTCTAAAGCGGTTGGCTTTGTGAACTTGAGGAAGTTTCGGAAATGCTTTGCGGTAAGAGCTATTTCTTCATCATCATCGGACTCGTTATCGTCGGAGCTATCCTTTGAGTCGGATTTTGTAACCTTGAGAGCCAGAGACTTCTCCTTTTCTGTGGCCTTCCCCTTCTCCTTTTCTTGCATGGATGACTCCTCTTGATCTTTCATGTCAAGTTCATGAGTCATAAGCTTCCCTATGAGGGACTCAAGGTTCATGGTTGTCAGGTCGTTCCCCTCCATGATGGCAGTAGCTTTAGGACTCCATCCTTTAGTTAACCCTCTGAGAATTTTCCTAATCTTTTCATGAGCAGGGTATTCCTTACCAAGAGAAGAAAAAGGGTTAATGATATCACCGAAACGAGTAAACATACAAGTAATAGACTCATCTTGTTTTATTTTAAAAGATTCATATCCTTGTGTGAGTCTACTAATCTTTGATTCCTTTACTTGTGATGTTCCCTCGTGAGTGACTTCTAGCAATTTCTAAATTTCATTTGAAGTCTTGCAAGTAGAAATTCTATTGAATTCGTTGCTATCGAGAGCACAGTAAAGAGCGTTCATAGCCTTTGCATCTCGACTAGCAAGCTTCTTGACATTCTCAGTGAGTTTATCCCTAAGGGTGTCAGAAACAACATCCTCAATAACTCCGGAAGGAGTAGGGAGACCATTTATCACACAATCTCATAAATCAAAATCTATGGACTTTAGATAAATGTTCATCCTAATTTTTCAATAGTTATAGATGGTTCCATCAAATAAATGAGGTCTATTTGTGGAGTGTCCCTCATTGTTGAATGTGTTGATACTAGGGTTAGTGGCCATGGATCACTCTTAGGGTGTAAATCTAAATCAAGAGACCAAAGCTTTGATACCAATTGTAGAACCCTAGAGGGGGGTGAATAGGGTAATAAAAAAATTACTTAACAAAAGTAAGCTAATTTACTGAAGTAAATAAGAGAGAGAGAAAGAGAATCAAACACTCGATGTATCCTAGTCTCCTCCCTAGAGGCAATCCAGCCCCGGAACTCTCTCCGGCTTAAATCCACTATTGAGTAAATAGTTACACACGAGTTTGGATCCGAAGAACTCGCCAACTTCAATACGAGTTTGGTTCCGAAGAACTCGCCAACTTCTTACACACGAGTTTTCTTACGAAGGCTCGTCAACTTCAAAAAGGAAAGGAAAGGAAACTGTTGATCTTCTACAATACTTGAAGATCAAAAAGTACGACTCTTGAATACTCTAGCACTTTTGTATTGGATGACAATTAAAATCTTGGGTAGAGTAGTAATGGTGGAGCTCTTGGTTGTTGAGAAATTTATGGCTTAAGTAGATGAACCTTCAATGAGAAGAAAGAATCCATTTATAAAAAAAACCAAGAAAGAATAGCATTTAATGCTCCTGAACATAATACAGACGGCATGCCGTTGGTATGGACCGACATACCGTCGACATACCATTCAAAATAGTAACGGTAATAAATCTATCCTTTATGAGCATTTAATGCTAGTATCTTGTCCATTCAAAAATCAAATCTGATGAAGTCGGTATACCATCGGTATATAGCGGTATGTCGTCGGTATACCGATTTTCGTCACAGAATATTTTGTGGCTTACAAAACGGTATACAGTCGGTATACTGTAGTATGTCATCGGTATGTCGAGTTTCATCACAGAACATTTTATGGCTCTCAAAATGGTATACTGCCAGTATACTGTAGTATGCTGTCGGTATGCCGAGTTTTGTCTTAGAACATTTTGTGGCTCTCAAAACGGCATACCGCCGGTACACTGTAGTATGCCGTCGGTATGCCGAGTTTCGTCTCAGAATATTTTGTGGCTCTCAAAATGGTATACCGCTGGTATATTGTAGTATGCCGTCGGTATGCCGAGTTTCGTCATAGAACATTTTGGAGCTCAGAAACGGTATACCGTCGGTACACAGCGGTATACCGTCGGTATGTCGTTTCTATAGACATTGACTTTTGACTAAAAAGGAAAGAGCTTTATGTTTGTCATCCAACCTTAGGTGTTATACAGAAAGACCTAGAGCTTGTACAGACTCGAAATCTTGAATCTTTTGAGAGCTGTCTTTGAGGTGCGCTGGTCTTTTCTTTAGTCTACTTTTAAGGACTTCTATAAGGCTTTGATGACTAGGCTTGAATGGACGGCTTGAATGGACAGATCTTTTTGTAGGAGAACTTGAGGGATTATCTATTAGCTGAAATAAAGAGAAAACTAAACTACGAAGATGCCGTTAATGTTATCAAAATAAATGAAGCCTTATGCACCCAAGCCAGTGAAGCTCTATGTGCCCAGCCAGTGGAACTCTATGCGTCCAGCCAGTGAAGCTCTATGCGCCCAGCCAATGAAGTTCCATGCGCCCAAGACTAGCTCCCCCAAAAGGAGGGCACATAGCCTGAGACATGGCTATGCGCCCAAGCCTGACTCAGTCAAAGCCATGATCAAAAGTATACCGAAGCGTACGGCCACGTCAGTCTCCACGAGCAGTCGTGCACCGAAGCATGCGGCCATGTCAACACCACGACCAACCTACGATCTCGCAGTCTGCATGCGCCAACACCCTATGCGCCCAAGGCAGGACTATATGCCCACATGAAAACCAGTATTTTTCCTCATGTGGGTGCATAACATCATTCCAGCTCAAGAATGACTATAAAAAGGGGCCTCATCCCTCTTCAAAATATAAAACGGAGAGCATTTTCAAGAGCCAAATTGCTGCACTTCTTGCCAGTGAGTCGAGAGTTAGCAATTTTCTTAGGTTTTCTCCCACGTTTGTAATTGGAGTGTCAATGGAGTAAAGGAGCAACTGCCGCTTGATCTCCATCATTCTATTCTCCAGAATTCTTTTTTGTACTCGAGGATCCACAGCACAGGATCTCTCAGGCGTTCCCGATTTGTGGTGCCTTGTGCCAATAAAGAAAAGACAGTATTTTTTTCTTCTTTTTTGTGTGTGTCCACAAAAATGGCGACTCTGCTGGGGACTACCTTTTTCTCTGACAAGAAGGTAGTAATGCAATCCGATACCGACAAAGTAGGGAGCACTCAGAAGATGCTGATCGTAAAGTTTGATCAGCAGACGTTCGAAGAGATGCTCTCGAGGGATGGCTCTAGTCCCTCAAAATTAGCGAAGCCAAACAAGTCTCACAAGACTTGGCTTCCGAAGGCTCGCTGTGCATATCCTGCTAGTGTCATAGAAGATATGCAACTGGAGGACTCTGTCACATGGGCGCATGACTCTGCCACAGAAGTTCCCCAAATAGAGAAGGCTCACACCGTTCCAGGCTCTACCAGCCCAGTTACTTCTTTCCTGCACAACCAATAACAGAGTGTTCGACGCTCGAGACTTGGCAAAGGAAAATACTATGAAGCCAAGAATCGGGGTGTGCGACACTCTGGGCAAACCCGACGAAGCTCATAAACGAAGGAGGCGAAACTGGAAGAAAACAACGCTGCTCCACCAAGCATTCGCCCAAAGCCATGCGCCCAAGGAGATGTTTGGGCGCATAACCCCAACCAGAATGCTTCTGTCTTCAACAGTCTAGGAATCCAGGGTCATGCGCCCAAGGCTTTGCGCCCAGGCTCACTGGATCCATACTATGTGCCCACATCAAGGAGGCTTAGACATACTGTCAAGAAGCATGCGCCCAAGGCCAGCCTCCAAGGCCTATGTGCCCACATCAAAAAGACAGGCTCCAACTCGTATAGCACAAGGCTTTCTTCAAGGACACCATAAAACTTAGGTGTGAGGGTTGCCCCTGTACGTAAACTAAGTCTGGATGCGCCAACTCTCCTTACGAACCCGCATGAAAAGCTCGACGATGCATGCAACATTGGTTGTAAGGCATAACTCCCTTCCGCTGACTTTGCACGACATAATAAATCATAAGCGTAAAGCGAGGGATGACATAACAATTCATAGTGCACATCTGTGCACCAGTATTGTTATCAACTGTTGTTGTCCCAAAGCAACAAGAGTGCCTCAGAGAAAGTCCGTGTTTCAACGACTGTATTTCTCTAACGATGAAAAGCCACTGTGTGTTTTATCCAACATGGCTTCATGGGGTCCCCCTTACAGAAGCCCCAATCAATGACGGTGGACTACGAACCCAACTTTCTCTCTCAGTTTTGCGAGAAGAAGACAAGAAGTCTACCAACAGATGGCCAGCAGGCTGTCACATCTGAAGGAGTCTATATGGGTACTCGGTCAAAGGCAAGATTCCGCACGGATGACGAAGACTCCCAAGCTGGGGGTAGTATTCCCTCAGAGTCTGAAGCGAATGACCTCCACACTGGAGGTAGCCTTCTAGAGGACGACGATCCCTCCAAATCTGATGACGACTATCTACCTCCTCTACTTGAAGATGAAGGACTTGTTCACTCGGAGACAGACAATATCAGTACCAGTTGTACTATTTTCTCTGTTCATCCTCGCATGTTATCTACATACATGGCGAAAGAAGAAAGATCTAAAGAAGCCAGTGATCAGACCAGTAAACGGCTATAGGGTCTTGAAATAGAATTCGCCAAGATCACTGATATGCTTACCAGTATCATGGCGGTTCAAGCTGCTGGGGCTGTTCCTCCACATCAACAAAATGTTTCGGTCCATGCTAGTCCGACTCATAGCAACAACCCTCCTTCACTACAAAAGGAGTATCATTCCGTTGCGTTTCCTCCAAATCTTACAAATGCTGGGGGTGGCCCTTCGCCAACGACGCCTAACAACCATTCAGCAGCCGTTTCCCAATACCTGCTCAATCAACATGATGCAATTGATTCCCTGGTCACCTGTCTCGATACCATCTCACACAAAGACGAGCTTCAGAAGATGGGGATATCTCAACCGTATCTCTCTGAGTAGGAGAATTCTACTTGCCCTCCTAAATATAAGCCGCTGACGCTGAATTCATTTGACGAGTTGACTTCTCCTCGTCAACACATGACATACTTTAACACGCAGACTATACACTTTCCCAGAGATGATCCGTTCTTGTTGAAACTGTTTATTAGCACCTTGTAGGGGTAGCTTTCGAATGGTTCTGCAGTCTGCCTGATGGATGTATCAATTCATTTAAAGACTTGGAGAGGTTGTTCCTCAACAGGTTTTACGAGAGAGGCATGCATGTTAGTATGTCCACCCTCATCGAGACTAAGCAAAGGAGGACTGAGTCTGTCATCGCCTTCATTGAACGCTTCAGGCGGCTAGTACTGAAGATGCCCTTCGGTATACCAGACTCAGAACTTATGGATACTTGTCGACATAACTTCCTTCCTATAATAAAGTTATGTCTGGGTATACATAAGTATGATACATGGCCTGCTTTTATTGAGGCCGCTGACGCTACCGAAAATGGCATTTCTAACTTGGAACTACTGGGGTTGAAAATACCCAAATCCGAAGACAAGGGCAACCATCCTCAAACTATCCCTGTTCGTGGGGGTAAAGGGAAATAAGTCCTGAAGGTCGACACATCCAAAGGAGCTTCCAATTCTCAGGGCGCCTCCGACAAGCCTAAGGAGACCTTCTCCTTTGATGAAGACGATGTCATTACCATCTTTTATACATTGACGAAGGGTAATAAGCTGACATTACCTCCACCACGACGTCCTACAGAGGCGAACCAGCTCAATGATCCCAAGTACTGTCTCTATTATCAATACGTGCATCATTCCACCAAGGACTGCATCATCCTGAAAAAGAAGATACAATAGCTTATCGACAGCCAAGTGATCAACCTCGAAGCCGAAGACAAGGTCGTATCTTCTAACATGATCTCTCTTCAGTTTAGCGACTTTCCTTCCACAGAAGTCCCAGACGGCATGGTCCCAATTCCCAAGGCAATAATGGAAGTCGTCAACCTACCGCCAGCTCGCAACTCAACCTTGGTGCCACTCACGATTGAATGTGGTGAGATCATGTGGGTCCATCCGGACCTTGTGCAAGAAGTGACGCAGGGAGTGGTACCTCCAAAAGCAAAAAGGGGCAAGAAATATAAGTCATGCCATATGGTATCTTCTCCCATCTACGAGGTTCTATCTGGCAAGATACGATCGGGGAAGACTTATCTTCGGACATACGACCCCACACAAGAAGAAGCAGTACCTTCTCAACCTCCTGCTGCCCCTACAAACTCAGAAGCCGGCCCGTCTAAGCCTCCAACGTCGGACAAAGCCAAACAGAAGGAGATACGGTTTGACAAGTCTCTGAAGGCGCCAACTCCCGAAGGCATGGATCGGCCCTACAACTTTGACATACTGGCACAGCTAGCCAATACACCTGCCAGGTTGTCTCTATTTGATCTGTTATGACTCTCCAAAGAAATGTGGAAGGCCTTAAGTGAAGCTTTACAACATGCCGACTCTTATCTCGCTGAAGTCAAAGCCCCCGCTGAAGATCCTGTCTCATGTCCTCACTACCACAGTACTATGGAAGTGGTGTCCAACATCACCTTTTCACAGGAGGACATGCTACTAAAAAATAATCGTCATGATATACCCCTATACTATACAGGGTTTATCAGGGCGATCAAGGTGGACCTCATGCACATCGATCCAGGATCCTTCCTCAGCATCATTCATGAAAGTCTGCTTTAAATTCTGGGGATCCCTCTGCACAAGCTATTTGCAACCAACACAACTATCATGGCTTTCAATGCTGGTCGAAGCCACCCGCTGGGCAAGATCCGTCTCAAGTGTCAGATCGGTGATCTCCGAACGGAGGTTTCCTGCTATGTGATCGATGCCAATATATCCTACAACATCTTATTGGAACGTCTATGGATACACGAGAACATGATCGTTCCTTCCACACTTCACCAGTGCTTTAAATACGTCAACAGTGACAGTGTCGTGAAGACAGAGTTTGCCGATGTCGATCCTTTTAAGGGCATCGAAGCCTACTATGGAGATTCAGTACTTTACCAATCTCCGCCCCCAAGGATGACGGCAATGAAACTGACAATGAAGCTGAAGCAAGTTCATCCTCCAATGATGGTCCCCTGATCATCCGAGTCAAAGGACGTACTACTCCAAAAAGTACTCCGAAGCCTCTCACAATCTGGGTAAAAAAGAAGAACCCTGATAAGGTCAAACCATTGACCATCACTCTTAACAAGACACCCCGGGGGGAACCTACTGATGCCCGTCCTCCTAATCTTGAAGAATTACCCTACATGGAGAACTCGGCCAAGACTGTGGCTCATCTTCCAGATGATGATCCTCTCAATGAGTATATCAATACTCGTAATAATGTACCTTCAGCGGATGATGTTATCTCTGAAGAAGAACTTGCATATTTCTTTAGTAAAAGTTTATCTTTGAATTACCTCGATGTCTATCAATCTGTAAACCACTACATATATACGATATTCGCTCTAGCGCACGGCATAGGACCACACCTCTGCATGCCGGTCACGATGTCCCACCTGCAAAAAAAAGTTTATCCAGAAGATATCCTCTACTTCATCGTTCCAGCCAGAAAGAGTGATGAAGAACTAATCATCTTCGATCGAAAAATTGGCGAGAGAAAGTTCGTTCCCGACTCTACTTCTCCCAAGAATAACATAGAAGCTGACTATGATTCCGAAAAAATGCAACTTTTTCGGTATAGTAGGCAGGCAGAAAATATCATTCAAAACATGGGATATGACATCAAAAGCGACCAGGGGCTAAATTATCGCCGAGGACGACGGTTGCCAATACGATACTTTGCTCCTCCCGGCAAACCCGAGAACTACTATCAATGAAGCGGTGTTGGTTTGGGTTATGTTACTCCTCCAACAACTCCTGAAAGATCAGATGATGAAGCGGATCATTGTTCTCATTCTTCTGATTCCTTCCTCTGGGACTCAGACTCCAGCATCGACGACATGCTCAAGACAACTCTGTCCGTCAATATGGTTTTTGTTCACCAAATTGCAGACGATGTCCAATCAATCGAGCTTGAACAATGGGCTCAAAATATGGATACTAGGTGGGAGCCGTGCTTCGAACAACGTGAACCACCTACCGAAGACGAAGTCATCCAAGTCAATTTAGGAGATGAATCATCTTTCAAACCAATCTTCATCAGCAAAAGTCTATCTGGCGATGAACGCCAATCTCGTAAACAGCTTATAAAAGAATACATCGACGTCTTCGTTTGGAGCTATGAAGACATGCCAGGCTTGGACCCTAAAGTTGCCATGTACCGCATGAATATTTCGTCTAAAGCTAAGCCAGTAAAGTAGCAACAACGACGATTCTGACCAAACATTATGGGGGCCATCGAGAATGAAGTCAAGAAGCTTATTGCCAGTGGATTCATTCGCGAAGAACAACACCCAAACCGGGTTGCTAACATCGTTCCAGTCATAAAAAAGAATGATAAAGTTTGAGGCTGTATCGATTACCGTAATTTGTACTTTGTATACCCAAATGACGAGTTCCCTCTACCGATCACTGACGTAATGATCGACCATACTTACGTCTTCAAGCGGATGTCCTTCATGGATGGGTTCTCAGGCTACAACCAGATCAAGATGTTCCTCGACGACGAGAAGCACACATCTTTTTGAACACCGTTGGGGGTATACTGCTATATGGTGATGCCCTTCGGATTAAAGAATGCAGGGGCGACATACCAGCGAGCCATGAATACAATTTTTCACGATCATTTGTGCAAAACTGTGGAGTGCTACGTAGACGATATCGCAGTTAAAAGTCGTCTCAAGGGTAACCCCCTCCAAGACTTGAGAACGGTGTTCGAACTAATACGTGCACACCAACTCAAGATGAATCCTACCAGGTCTTTTCTGGGAGTCTCCAGCAACAAGTTTCTTGGTTTCGTCATCACTTCAAAGGGTATACATCTTGACCCGAAGAAAGTGAAGGCTATCCTCGATATGCATCCTCCAAAAAACCTCAAAGAGCTACACGGACTACAAGGAAGGCTAGCCTACATCAGACGATTCATTTTGAACCTCTCTGGAAGGTATCAACCATTCACTCAGCTCATGAAGAAAGGCAAATCTTTCGTCTGGACTGAACAATATTAACGCACATTCGACGACATCAAGGCGTATCTTACAAGCCCTCCAGTATTGGTAGCTCCAATAATGGGGAAGCCCTTCTTACTATATGTCTGCGCTATGGACCATTCTCTTGGCACCCTATTAGCTCAGAAGAAAGAAGGCAGCCATGAACATATAATCTACTACCTCAGCCGTACAATAGTGGGTGCCGAACACAGATACACACCGGTGGAGAAGGAATGCCTTGCACTAGTATTTGCCATCCAGAAGACACGCCACTATGTGTCTGGGCAGACTATCCACATTATATCTAAAGTCAACCATCTCAGAATACTCATGACTAAACCGGGCTCTCTTAATTCTCGTTTAGCTATATGGGCAATGTTGTTGACTCCATACGATATGCTCTTCGTTCCTCAGAAGGCAGTAAAAGGACAAGCATTAGCTGATTTCTTAGCAGCTCATCCGGTGCCAGAATCGGGCAAACTCTACAACGAAATACCCGACAAAGTGGTGGAGTCTAACACTACAACTGAAGAGATCCCCATTTGGTGAATGTTCTTTGACGGTGCATCAAGAACAGGACCTAAAGAAAATATTATGGCCGGAGTAGGTGTCGTACTCGTGTCACCTGATAATCTGATTATATATCGTGCATATCTCTCGTGGAACCATGCACCAACAACGCGACCGAATATAATGCCCTATTAATCGGCCTACAACTGGTAAAGCAACTGGGAGTTGACTATCTAGAAGCTTACGGCGATTCCAAGCTAATAGTTAGTCAGGTTCGAGGGGATTATGAAGTTCGCCACGACGATCTCATCTCCTACTACAAAGCAACAATCGAGTTGGCGTCTACTTTTGCTGGATTCTTCATCGAGCACGTGCCTTGACTACAGAATATAGAAGCAGATGCTCTAGCCGATCTCACTGCTTCCTTGACCGTTTCTACTAATACTCAACAGTCAATTACAGTGTCTGGTCGAGAACTATTCTGTGTGAAAAATGCCTTGCATATTCATCACAGTTACACAACGGAAACAAATGTCGATGCTAAAGACTGGATATTTCCTTTCATAGACTACGCCGTCTATGGAATCCTCCCCGAGGATCCGAAGGAAGTTGTGTCTATCCAAAGATGATCCCTCAGATTTTATTACGACATAACTACCAAGATGCTGTACCGACGCTCTTACGATGGGTTACTGTTACGATGATTATCAGACACAGAAGCCAAATATGCACTCCGGAAGGCACACGATAGAGTTTGTGGTGCACATCAACCAGGCCCCAAATTACAAGATCGCCTCAAACGAATGGGCTATTACTGGCCCACAATGATAGCATATGTCGTTGAATATGCAAATAAGTGTCAAGCTTGTCAGTTCCATGCGGATTTCATTCATCAACCTTCAGAGTTTCTACACCCGACGGCAACATCTTGGCCGTTTGAAGCTTGGGGCATGGATGTTATAGGACTAATCAACCCGCCATCCTCAAAAGGACATCGGATCATCCAAGCCATAACCGATCACTTCTCCAAATGGGCGGAAGCTATACTGCTCACCGAAGTGAAGGCGTCAAACGTGATCAGTTTCATCAAACATTACGTCATCTACCGCTTCGGCCTACATCGCAGGATCATCCACGATAATGGTCTACAGTTTACAAGCCATGCATTCTATCGGTTCTACGATAGGAATTGAATCCAGAACGTAGCCTCTACTGCCTACAATCCAGCGGCTAACGGGCTAGCAGAAGCCTTCAATAAAACTATCATAAAACTTCTCAAGAAGTTTGTGTCTTCAAACAAGCACGATTGGAATGAGAAGCTCGGTAAATGTCTATGGGCCTATCGTACAACGATCCGGACTCCAACAGGCAGTACGCCATTCTCTCTGGTTTATGGGATCGAAGCAGTTCTTTCCCTAAAAATCCAGATTCCTTCTCTTCGAGTAGCCTTAGCCAGCGAGTTGACTACAAAAAAAACTACCGTCCGCGACTCCAGGAGTTCGAAGCGCTAGACCAAAAATGCTTGTTAGCTCAGCAGCACATTGAGCTATACCAAGCACGTCTTTCCAGAGCCTTCATTAAAAAAGTGATAGAAAGGATCTTCCAAGTCGGCGATCTGGTCTTAGCAGTGAGAATGCCAATAGTCATAACGCACAAAACAAAAGGAAAATTTCGGCCTAAATGGGAAGGTCCTTTCATCATAGAATTAGTGTATTCTAACGGTGCATATCGACTAACGAAGCCCGATGGTGACTTGCTCATGATGCCTATCAAAGGCAAGGTCCTGAAGAAATACTATGTGTAACCTTTTTTTGTTCACATGTTTTCAGTCATGTAAATGTACAGTGCGATGTTTATATGATCCGAAAAATTATCCAACTATTATCCGTATTTCAAGAGTCTTGAATACGCCCTGGATAATAGGTCCTCTAAAAAATTCTCCAGTGGAATCATTCCCGTTTTTGACTCTGTCCAAACTCTGTTTGACGAAAACAAGTCACGTCCCTATTACCTCTAAATTATTTTTCGATAATTATTTCCCCAAAGGAATGATTAAATGTTTTGCCATGTCCACATAACCTCCGAACAAAGCATTCATCAAGGATAATCACATCCATATTACCTCTGCACTATCCACTCCCACATAATATTATATATCTTTCCATGTCCATATTACCTCTGGTCAGATATAGAACATCCTCTGCTATTACGTCCATATTACCTCTACTAGCAGCTTCATTCAACTTATTATTTATATTCGAATAAACTTGAATATAAAACGGATAATAGGTCCACATCAAAATTCTCCAGCGGAATACCTACCAGAAATATCCTTGCTACGTCCACATTACCTCTAGTACCGATATTTCACAAAGCCATATTCATTTTGAAAAGATTCTTTATTTTGTACTTGAACGTCTATCAAGAGACGGAAAAAAGGTATAAGAGCCGTGACGGCTGGAAAAAAAAGAAGGTTACAAAGAATCTACGGGATACATAGGCAGTTTATGTTGTCTCTTAGAGCCTTGACTTCTGCTTCAGACTTCGCGGTAGCTCGTTGGCGTACCTCTTTTTGACGAGCAGCTTCATCATCGAAAAGGATCAGACTCAAATGCTCTCCCTCCAACTTCGCCAGCTTTTCTTCTAAATGGGCAGAAGTGGTGGCAGTCATGGCAGCTTAAGACAGATAATCTCCTGTTCAGATATTGTTGCCCTCATATTGGCTTCCAACTGGGCGATCTTGTTCTGGATTTGTGCGATGTGATTATACCTCTCGATGATCTGCACAGCCAGTCTGTTCTTCGAGGCCGTACGTGTCTCACTCGTAACATTGAACTAGCCATACTGGTCAGCTAATTCACCGATCTCTCGAATAAGGGCACCCTTCCTCGCTTGGAAAGTGGCCTTCTCCTCCGTAAGAGCCATCATCAAAGCCTTGTCCTCTGTACGGAACAGCGATGTCGGGCTCTGCTGTTTGGCATCCCGAAACCTGGCCACCTGACCCTCCAGGTCATTCAGAACCTTCCTCAGAGTATTGGCCTGCTCTTCATTATCAGCAATGCTCTTGAGGGCCGCCACTTGGCATTCGACAATAGCCTTCACAGGACTGAAGGCAACATTCTGATTCAAGACTCCAGGAAGCTTCACTTTCAGCACAGAGTATAAAGCTTTGACGACTTCCTGGCCATCTCGTCATCCTCAGTAGAAGTCGTCGGAGAGGAGGCTTGGAGAGTTTCTTTTACTCCAGGAAGGGATACCTGATAAGAAGTCAAACTTGGCAAAGAAAAATATATATACATCAGTAACCGAAAAAGTGGAAGAGAAATACGAAAGAGTTATAATTTCATACCTTCGGCTCGCTCAACTCCAGCCTGGACTACACTATCAACCTTCATTTCAGGAAAATCGAGAGCGGGCCCAGATTGTTCAAGAAGAATAATATCAAGGCCCTGACCAGCAACAGGCCTGATATCCTCCACAATCTCAGCCAGAACAGGAGCAAATTCAGCAACGGCCCCCTCAGCAGGCAGCTCAACCTCTCTTTCTGTAACCGATACCGGCTCACTAACAGCTCCCTCTGCAGCAGCAGATTTGGAGGAGCCGAGAACAACTTCTGTCCCTTTTCCAATGCCTGGGACTATCTTCGCGTGGGGTTCCTTCCCCTTGTCAACAAAGGAACATAAATTCGTGGTTAGCCTCACGAGGAGCACGCAAAATCGATGTCAAAAAATCTCATCCGAAGAGAGGCGTAAAGGCAACGTACACGCAGGAGGATGAGCCGATTGGACTTGGTTCCCGTCCAGCTCTTTCATCGCAGTTCCTATTGCAGACATATCCCCCACAGATATGTCGTAGGAGAAACTGATCTTCTGATTGCCGTCATGGTCTGGGCCTTCACCCTGATCACCCTATCGCTCAAATCTTACAGCCGAAGAAGATCCAGCCTCTTGCACACTATGCGACTGCTACTTGCTGACGTGGACAACGTATGAAGGATGGACCTCTTCAAATTCCACCCCGATGAATCTGTCAGTTCAGATTTTGAGGAAGATCTCAACAGTCGTATCTCTTTGACAAGTTGGCCAAATACCATGCGCCCAAAGAGTGAGCCGTGTTATGCGCCCATTGTATCACGAGAAGACAGTCCATGCTTCTTTCAAAGTATTTCGAACTCGTTCAAGTATTGAAAACTTTGAAGGGGTCTTGTAGAAGCATAAAAATTTTTTAGCAATGAAGCCTTATGCACCCAAGCCAGTGAAGCTCTATGTGTCCAGCCAGTGGAACTCTATGCTCCTAGCCAGTGAAGCTCTATGCGCCCATCCAGTGAAGCTCTATGTGCCCAGCCAGTGAAGTCCCATGCGCCCAAGACTAGCTCTCCCAAAAGGAGGGTGCATAGCCTGAGACATGGCTATTCGCCCAAGCATGACTCAGTCAAATCCATGATCAAAATGTGCACCAAAGCGTACGACCACGTCAGTCTCTATGAGCAATCATGTACCGAAGCATACAGCCACGTCAACACCACGGCCAACCCACGATCTCGTAACCTGCATGCGCCTACACCCTATGCGCCTAAGGCAGAACTATGCGCCTGTTTGCCATTAAAATCTTTGAATTGGAATTTCAATCACAAACAGAACAGTGTTACAATGTAGGACTTAGACTTAGTCCTAGAAGTATAATTTTGTTTTTATATAGGTCCTGTGTCGATGGAACGAGTGGTAGTACGTTGACTCCGTTGACAATCTGACGACGATCTTAGGTTCTCTGAAGGTCTGGGTTGCTCTGGATGCCGGAGCTTGCGGAGGGGAAGAAGACGTTGAGTGTCTCTTTCGATCTCTATGAGTGGACGTACGTCTTTGTAACTCTGATGATCTCGTTCTCTATCTTTATCTCTGTGTGTCCGTGTGTAAGAAAAAAATGATCCCTCTATTTATAAGCAGCAGGTTGGGCTGCTCATGCACGCATTTGTCGGATGCACCTGGTCGTGGAAATGCCACGCGACTGATACTGGCGGGGGCACATGGTTGATGTGCCCTGATTTGGGGATTGAATCCTTTCTGTTGCGCCTGTGGTGCTGCGGAAGAGCTGACACGTGGCGACTGAGAGAATTCTTCGGTTGCTGAGATCTTGGGTGGTTAGCACCCCTTCATGGACTGAACTGAGTCGAAGGACACGTGGCGTATATCCGTGGCTCAAAGATCTCGAACTTGGTGGAGAGGGATCTGATGAGCTGCACCTGGGATCTGGCGCATGAGGAGATATAGCTCGTAATCTTTAAGAATCACGAACCAGTCTGGGCGCATGGCTTTTGAGGCACATATTTTGGTCACATGGTTGGGAAGGCACATGCAGTAACTTGACTTCTGTGATCAGAAGTAAGTCTGAGGCGCATGGCCCTTGAGGCGCATAGAAATCTTCAGGCGCTTGGCTGCGACGGCATATGCAAGTGGTTGGTCGGCCACGTGGCTTGTAACCAATAGAGGAAAATAATGATGACCCTGATGTCAGTGGTGCTTCATTTTCTACAAAAGTTGTTGCTGCTCTGTCATCGAAGAATAGCTGCTGTCGTCTTAAACTTCAGGATTTAATGCTCTTGACGGGTGATGAGCTTTTGAGTCGACATATTGCTCTGCGTTCCACTAGGTGTATAGGGACGCGTGGGGCACATCCTAACGAGGCGCTTGGTACTGATGGACACGTCTGTATGATGCACAGGATCTGACCGGCGCATCTGTTGTATGGTGTATCTTCATTGGTCCGACTGTTGGGTTCCCAATGTTTTGATTGTGCATGTTAACTGGGCTAATTTTGAAGGGATAGGTTCATCACCATTAATGCAATTTCATTGCACAGAATTCGGAGAGCCCGCCACTTGGCGCATGAGTTTGATTTGCCCGACTTATAAATAGCAGCAAGGAGAGAGTTTTTTTTTTCTCGTTTTCTCCTGTCTTTTCGAATGAAGATGAACTTCTTCGCTCGAGTACATTTCGTTGACAAGACGCTCTCGAGGATGAAGATGCGTCGAGTTGTCTTTATACACACTCATGCAGGTGACTGTTACATCCAAAAGTCGAGATCGTGGGGTCCCAATACAGGCCGAAGGTGCCTGTTGCATCCAAAGATTAGGACGTTCGAGCCCCGTCTTTATTATACTAGAAGTGCCCTAGAACGGAATTGTGGTGCTCTCCTCTTCCTTGGGCTTTGGAGACCTCTTCCTCCAGCTAGAGTAGGGTTGGTTGCCCACCCTTGTTATGCTCAATAAATGCTTTATTAGCCGAAGAACTTGATCAGGTTGAAGTAGGGCGCGTATGCCAGACTGAGACGCTGAAAATATGCGCTTGATTGAGACGCTGAAGAGATACGCCTGACGGATGATGCGCCTGGTTGTAGTCTTAGGATCTTTCTTTTTGTAGAAGTTCTCCTTTGTAAAGCCTTTCTTTAGACATGTAATAGACATGTAATAGACTTTCATATAAAATAAAAATCTTTTTTTGAAATCCGTACTTTTGTTGTCCTTTGCTGTGCCAAGTACTTTGTTTGAGCTCCCTGGCATATGTTTGAGTCTAGTCACGTAGTGTTAAGCGCATAGGAGTTCTGGCCTATAGATGCGTCTGAAATTACATGCTTCTACAAGACCCCCTTCAAAGTTTTCAAAACTTTTTGTCAAGTTTTGGAATACTTTAAATAAGAAACATGGTGGGCATATGTCTTCGATGGAGCGCATGACTGTTCTGGGCGCATGATTGCTCCGCGCATCTGTGATGGAGCGCACGCTCCTCTCAGTTTTAAATGCAAATGATACCGCTTCGAAATAAACAAAAAGATTAATAACGATCTTTTGGATATCTGTAGTTATCATTTCGTAGAACCGCAAGCGGCTGCTGACATCACGCTTCATCAGTTCACGCATATGACCAAGCCTATAAATAGGCATCTGATGGAGAGAGAGAGTCCTTCGTCTCTTTGCTTCCTTCCTTTAGAGTTCTTTTTTCAAAAAAAACCCTAACTTCTTTTAAGAGATGGCTTCCAAAACTCCACGTAGTGGTGCTGGCAGAGGACAAGGCTGGGGTAAGGAGTCGATGGAGTTTGACGAGAAGGATGCTCCCGTCGTCACTGTGACTCCTGCCGACGTTCAGCCAGCGGTGACGGGTGGGTGTCTCTGTCTTTGTAGTTCCTAATATTTTAGATAAGTTTGGGGTATACAGATGAGTTGCATCCTGTTGTTGTGCTTTAACTCCTTGTTACTGACGCGCATGGACTTCTGTCCTGATGATGCGCTGAGGCTATTCCGCTGACGTACATGGGTTTAGGACCTGATTATGTACTGAGGCTTCACTGCTGACACGTATGGGTTTGGGCCTTGATTATGTACCGAAGCTTCTCTGCTGACGCACATGGGTTTAGGCCCTAATTATGCTCCGAAGCTTTGTGGCTGATGCGCAACGGTTTAGGCCCTGATGATGCGCCAGGCTGCTGATGTGCCCCAGATGCTTTATCTTTTTAAAGCCTCTAAAATTTTCCTTGCTGCCTGACTTTTGTTTTTGCTGTGTCAGTGTCGATGACTATCCCCTTGCTAAACGAAGTCCTTATGGATGCTTCCCTTTGCCAAATGGGGGTTGACTTCAACGAGGAGGTTATTAACCCAGCGAAGGTTGCTATCATGCTGAATCAGCCTCCTGAGAGAATGTTGCAAATCTGAGATCAGTCGCCTGTTTCTCTCCAAAGTATGATGGAGAGCGGCAAACTAAAATCTGCTGAATCCGAGAATGTGACTTTCTTGAAGCATGCCTTTCTGTTTGGTGACTCCTTGATCTCCACCGAGGCGAAGATACTGAAGATCAAGGAAGACTGGTTCTTCACGGCAAAGGCGTGGCCCTGTACATACGGCAGTTTGAGCGTCAATTGCCACTGACGGCTTTCTACCGTTTGGCTTCCAAAAGGAGGATACCATGGGAACTTACTCCTTCTCAAGGAGGGCAGTAGGGGGTTCCCTTCGTATTGATGTTACTTCGAATCAAAGGGATACCTTGGATGCCTCGCGAGCCGGGACCTCGTACCATTGCCGAACTTTGTGCCCTGGGAGCATTTATAGTGACGTTCCTCCTGACACCTTCGTCTTTGGTGCTTCGACCTTTGCAAGTCGGATGCTAACATCGAAGGTTATGTATCTGAAAGGAGGTTTTTGGGTTTAGGGCTAGTGTCACCACGTGTCGAAGTGGGACGAGTTGACCCTTTGGGTTTTGTCGAAGCTCAAGACTGAGCTTAAAGCGATTGGGCTGACCGTCGCTCTTCGCGCCACCCAAGCAGGTATCGACCTTAACCGACATATATTTTTTGCTCTCCTGGAAATGTTCAACACCCAGACTGGCACTTTCTTTACTCCGGTGGGGGAGTTGGGATTGGCCCTCCATGAGATGTATGAGGTGTCCAAGCTTTCCTGGGGCTCGGAGCCGTATGAGGAATATTTTTCGACAAATGAAGAGATCCAAGTTCTGGAAGACAAGGACTCAGAGATGATAGCTGTTTTCAAGGAGGTGGCGAGCCACCATTATCTGATGTAATACAGGGACAAGGGCGGGTCACAGCCCCATATGACTGCTTAGAGGGATTATGTCTTCAAGCATGACCTGACGGACCCTTCCAAGATTCGGTTTATGACTCCGCAGGGACTGAGTCACACGGAGGTGACCTCCGACATGAGCCGACTAGGCGAGAAAACTCTTCGTTCAAATGAGAGTGGTGATAAAGTATACAGTTGTTTCTGGCATTGCGTGCACCGAATGTCTTCCAAGGCAGTGTTGACTGCATACTTGATGATATGGCTACGGGACTATGTGTTCTCGGGCGGATCTGGATCTGTAGAGAGAGTGAGCAGGAAGCTCATTTTGTTCGCGGTAAAACTGGTTTTTGGTTGCCCTCTGGCTCTCCTTCTCGCGATAGTGTGTAACCTGCTGTGGGGTTTGAGAGATTTTGCTGACGATGTGGTCCATGAGAGGGGCAAGAAAGACAACTTTCCCCGAGCTGAACTACCGTTCCATTATCTGATGGGATGGTTGATTCTGTATCATCCAAATATGATCAGCCCAGGCCCTGATGATGATCATGTTGAAGGTGACGCCTTTATCCCTCGCTTCTATAAGAGGAAGTGGCTGCACACCGGTGTCCCTATCTGTAGGAGGGTTTTGTCTTATCTTCAGGGGTGGGAGATCACCAAGGTCATTCCCGTCTTCATAGATTTTGAGGCTGACCAAGAATTGGAAGACTATGGTAAAGATGTGATTGCCCTGCCGACATGGGGGTTTCGCTGGTTGCAGAGTATTCGGCCTTCCCATTTGGTCTACCGCAACAAGAATAGGTGTTATCTGGAGCCGTATTTATCGAGCCGGTTTGCACGTCAGTTTGGTTATACCCAGCTAATGTTAAGGAACCCCAGTAATAGTCTGGGGTTTGTCGGGAGTTTACTGGATGGAGCCCGGGGTTGGTAATATTACAACGTCGGATGCACTAGAGTTTGTTTTACTACGCCAGTTCAGAACCCTCGGCTGCAGATCTTGTATTCGGCTGTTAAGCTGTATTGTGCCATGAATACTGTGTCCTTTGAATATGACAGGGAGACTAGTTTCATCGTTGGAACTCAGCTAGAGGCAACGAAAAACATGCTGGCGATGGCCCGGTCATATTGTCCACCAGAAGTTACAGGTTATCGGGCTGCTGCTGCAGCATCAACAGGGGGTACTCAGGAAGAGCCCCCAGCTGGAAAGAGGCAGGCTGATGCAGAGGCCGGTTCGTCTGCGCCGAAGAGGCCGAGTAAGGAGACGACTCCGAAGGTAGGAGCTCCGGGAGTGCCACCTGTAGTACCAACGGAATCAGCTCCCGCAGAGGTAAAGACGTCCCATATAGTCTGGTTTATTCTTTGATTTCTGTGACTTATGTCCTCCTTTTTTGTAGAAGGTGCCGAAGAAGATATCCCGGGTTTCGAAACCGAGTATTAGTAGACCGAAGGAGGTGGCGAGCTCTTCCGACGAGCACATTCCTCCGATTATAGCATCTCCTAGGGAGGAGAGCGCTGATGATGTCGCTTCTGTGGAGATTTTGGTGTCTTCAGATTATATTGGAAGGGAAGCTGAAGATGTACTAGCGCCTCAGGTTGCTGAGGTCTCTCGGTCGGTCCATCAGGAGGGCTGCATGGAGCCTCGACCGGGAGTGGAATCGACTGTTAAGGGGGTGCCTGAAAGCGTTGGGGCCCCAAAGGAAGTTGTGGAAAAAGTCCTTCCAGACGAGGAGGAAGTGTGGAGCTCGTCTTCTTCTGACGATGGCTCGCAGGTAGATGTTGATCCAGCTGCCAGAGAGATCGCGTTTAGCGGAGACGTCTTCAACAAGAATTTACCGACCAGGCTTCTTTCCGGTTGTGGTACCGAGGTGCTGGTCGTACACTAGGCCTCGTGGCCAAGCCCTACCTCTGCCCCGAAAGTGCGGGTTGATGTGGTAGGGTCAGCATCACTGCCGAGCCCTACACCCGTCCCTGTAGAGGGAGCTAACGCGGGTGATGAGATTCATTTTCTGAGCCCGGCTCCGAGGGAGGTTGAATTGTCAGGGGCGGACCTTGTCGCTTCGAACGAAAGGAAGAGCCGCCCTGTCCCGGCCGGGGATAATACCATCAACCCGGATGTCGGAGGACCATCCGTCATTGACTCTAATAAGGGCAAGGGCCCTGTGACGGAGGACACACCTCCTGCTCCCACCACTTGGGAGACAGTGTTGCGTCCCTCCCTAGCTTCCTCAGCTAGCGACGGAATCCGTATTACCGATGGGGAAGAACCTACTGACATTGAGGTTCCGGCTCCACGGCTCGTCGGGGGATCTTCTTCAATCTCCATGATAACTCCTCCAACGCCTATTATGACGCCTCAGGTGTTGGCAGACGCGGATGAATATGTGCAGTTTGTCGTTGAGGCGGTGTATAAGATGCTACAGAAAGGCGTTTCGACTGTGCTAAATGCGAACGGAAGTTTCGCGACGGCGAAAGCCATGGCACTCCCTTACATTAGTCCGATACATTCCCACCGGGGCCATGATCATATAGCTGAGATTCTGGAGGCGTCGGTGGCTGAGCTCAACCAGCATCTCTTCGAACTTTAGAGTATTCGGTAGAATGACTTTTCCGCTCTGATAGAAGCAGAAAAGGAGAAATTGATAACTGAAGTTGAGTCATCTTATCAGGCCATGGTGGCCATCTGGGACTGCGAGGTGCCCGATGCTGAGGCTGCGGCGGAGAGACTATCTCAGTCCACGCATGAGAAGGTGGAGCTGTGGACCGCATTGGATGCTAGTATAGCAGAGGTTACTGCCAAGATTTGCCTCATTGAAGACCAATGAGCCCAACTTTTACTAGATGTTGAGCGAGCCCAAGCTGAGCATGTAGCATCCAAGGAGAAAGAAGCAGCTTTTACCCGCCATCTTCTTTCTCTGACTTGCCAGCGGCAAGAGTTGGACGCCAAGTATGAGAATAATACTGCTCCTGAGACTGTGGAGGTGATGCGTTAAGAAGCTGAACGCCGAGTCTTGGCGACTGTGGGGACTCGGGCTGAAGACTTGAAGTATCGGATCGATTCTGCCAAAATCCCAATGATGCTTAGGGATTGTGTCTTTTATTGGCAACTTTGCTGGGGATGTAATCCTTTACTTTTGAATGCAAAATAATTTTTTTTTTGATGTGTTCATCTTTACTGTCATCAACTAGCGATTTGTGTGGACCTATTATCTGTTACGCACCTTGGTTTTTAGGTACAGATAATAAGTTTGAGAGGACCGATATGTTTGCTCAGAGGTAATGTGAACGTGGCAAATATGGAGTTCAAATGACGGAATCTTCCTACTCAGAGGTGTTATGGACGTGGTAGGAGTGACTCTGGGGGAATACGCAGAAGTACTCAGAGGTAATATGTACATGGAAGCTCTGCGATCGATGTACGACAACGCAGGGGTTGTCTGTACGGGAAGTTTACTCAGAGGTAATGTGGACATGGTAAACATGATAAGTAGCACAATCCTACGTAGTATAAGATTTCATTTTGCATGGTGTAGAAAAGCAACTCAGAGGTAATGTGGACATGGTTGTTCTTCTACTGGAGATAGAATGCCACGGAACAACTGGGTTCTGAAAGCATAAGATTTTATGAAAGAAAGGTGTATGTGAGCTATGATGATCAGGTCCACTGATTCCCTTGCTAGGTAGAGATGAAAGTACATATCTGAAAGATGTCAAGAGTAGTACTTCTTTAGGAACTTGACGTTGATGGGCATCATGAACAAGTCCCCATTTGGTCGGACGAGACGGTAAGTACCGTTTGAGTATACTGTCTCTATGATGAAAGGTCCCTCCCACTTGGGCTCGAACTTTTTTGGTGTTTTGTTAGTCAACACCATCGGCCTCCTGACCACCAGGACCAGGTCGCCTATTTGGAAAGTCCTCTGCATGACCTTTTTGTTGAAAGCTTTTGATATACGGGCTTGATAGAGTTCAATACGTTGTTGAGCTAGAAGGCGTTTTTCGTCAAGTGCCTCCAATTCTCACAGACGACGATACTGATTATCTTCTTCTATCAATTGGTTTGTGATCGCTACACGGAGTGAGGGTATTTGGATCTTAAGAGGCAGTACCGCTTCGCTCACATAGACTAAGAAGAATGGTGTGTTGCTCGTCGGAGTCCATACCGTTGTACGGTAGGCCCAAAGGCATTCGTCGAGCTTTTCGTCCCAGTCGCGTTTATTGGATGACACGAGCTTTTTAAGTAGCATGACGATAGTCTTATTAAAAGCCTCGGTCAATCCGTTCGCTGTCGGATTGTAGGCGGTTGATGCCACATTATGAATATGATTCTTGTCACAGAATCTGCTAAAAACATGGCTGATGAACTATGGACCATTGTTGTGGATAATTCTATGGGGTACCCCGAAACGGTAGATGACATGATGCTTGATGAAGCTGATCATCCTAGAGCTTTTCACTTCCGTCAGTGGAACTGCTTCTGCCCATTTGGAGATGTAGTTGGTGATGGCTAGAATGAAGCGGTGTCCCCTCGATAAAGGAGGGGTGATAGGTCCTACAATGTCCATGCCCCAAGCTTCGAAGGGCCAAGCGGCGACCATAGGTTGTAGTGGTTCCGATGGTGTATGGATAAAGTCAGCATGAAGCTGGCAAGCATGGCACTTTTTAGCATAGTCGACGGCGTCGGCTGCCATGGTTGGCCTATAGTAACCCATGCGTCGCAATCGATCCTGCAACTTAGGCCCGGGTTGGTGAGCCCCACAAGTTCCATCATGAGCTTCTCGAAGGGCTTTGGCTGCTTCTTTGTTGGATAGACATCGAAGGAGAAGTCCGTCATAGGAACGTCGGTACAGCGTTTTAGTTGCTGTATCATAATAAAACTGAAAGAAATGCCTTCTGATTGAGACGGCTTCTTTCGGGTCTTCTGGTAGAATTCCATAAACAGTAAAGTCGATAAATGGGAACCTCCAGTTTCGGACATTAACACCGGCACTTGTCGTCAAGGTATGGGCCATTTGTGTGCATAGATTGTTTTTAGGACAGACCAAGTCTCGACCAACTACCGTGACATAGTGTTGAGTCCCGAGGGGTGCTGCTAATGAAGCTACGAGGCCAGCCAGAGCGTCAGCCTCCAGGTTTTGTAGTCGAGGTACGTGTTCTATGAAGAACTTGGTGAAGGTTGAGATGATATTCAATGTAACTTCATGGTAAGGAACCAGATCTTTATGATGAACTTCCAGATGATCCACCCCCAGTTGTTGTGCCAGCTGGAGTCCCATGATGAGAGTGTTGTACTCGGCAACATTGTTGGAGCACGGCTTTGAAAGGGAGTAAGCCCGTTGGATGACGAGCTGATCGGGGGAGACTAAGACCACCCCCACTCCGGCGATGATTTGGCCTTTGGGGCCTGTTCTCGAAGCACCATCAAAAAATACCCGTCAGACGGAGTTTTCTGTTGACACAAAGTCACAGTCAACCAAATATTGACAATATTGACTAAATAATATCTGTAATAATTCAATACGACACACGACGTCTGCATTAAGCTCAAGACAGAAGACAGCTTAGCTTCCGTGTCTCAGTTGATTCGAGTCTGTATTTTACACTTTCTTTGAGTCAAGACTAATGTAATCTGAGTCATGCTGAGCTCTTGAAACTTAGACTATAGCCTACCCAAAAATCCCAAAGCTCCACCAAACCAGAAATTCCCAAATGGTCCCTTTTGAACCACTCTGTGCTCTGGAGACAGAGTTCGGGCCGAACTTTGCCTCCACACAGAGTTCGGGCCGAACTCTGTCCCCTAGAAATCAGGAACCCTAATTTTAGGGTTAGCTGGTTGCTAGTTGTCCGACGGCCAAATATTTGAATTTTTCTACCCGAATTCTGGGCGAATTCTGCCTATAAAAACACTATAAATAGGGCATAAATTCTCTCATTCCAATCCATCCAATCTTCTCTTCTCTTCTCTCTTATAAGCTCAAATAAGCCTATCCTTCCCATCTACTAGCCACAAGCCTCCTAAGTCTCGAGTGCTCAGCATCTCTCAGTTAGGATTCTTGTGCAAGAGTCGAAGAAGTCGCTTGGACAATTCCAAGCAAATCGCCACTGCGATCCTCTGTTAGAAGTTGACGTGCTCTTCTAAAGTAAAGGCACGGTTGTAAACTACTATTTAACAAATAGTGTATTTGAATCCTGAGCTAGAGTTCTCAGGTCTGGACTAGTCCTCCACGAGGGAAACCAGGTTAAAATCGCTGTATTTGCGTATGCTCTTTTTGCTCTCTATTTATTTTCCGCACTTTACTCTGATTATTTATTGTTGGTGAAAGAGTTATTTTTAATTGGTCATTTTTCTATATATACTCTATTCACCCCCCTCTAGAGTTGCCAAACTGTTCTTCAATTGGTATCAGAGCTCTGTTCTCTTTATAAGGACTAACATCCTAAGAGCTGATCCATGGCAACCACACAATCCTTGATTTCCAATCATGGTGAAGGTCAGTCCACTCATAGGCCTCCCCTATTTGATGGAACTAACTATACATATTGGAAAACAAGGATGAGCTTCTATCTTAAGTCTCTAGACTTTGACCTGTGGACTATCGTCACTGACGGTTACAAAAAGCCCGTCAGGATAGTTGTCGATGGTGACCTCATTGAGAAACCACACGACAAATATTCTGTCAAGGAGAAGAAACAGGCAAGTCTAGATGCTAGGGCTATTAATGCTTTATTCTGTGCTATAGACAGGAATGAATTCAACAGGGTCTCCACATGCACCACTGCTCATGAAGTATGAAGACTTCTAGAAGTGACGCATGAGGGAACCACACAAGTCAAGGAATCTAAAATAAGCCGTCTCACTCAAGAATACGAAGCCTTCAAGATGAAGCCAAATGAGACGATCACTCAAATGTTTACAAGATTTCTCGACATCATCAATCCTCTATCCTCGCTTGGTAAGCAGTACTCAAACCATGAGAAGATTCGTAAGTTACTCAGAGGGTTGCCAAAGATTTGGAACCCTAAGGTGACGGCCATCATAGAAGGAAACGATCTCACATCAATGTCAATGGAGACCTTGATGGGTAAGCTCATGACTCACGAGCTTGACCTCAAGGACTTCGAAGAGCCTGCTCCGATGACCAGGGAGATCGCACTCAAAGCTCATCGACGAAGGGCTGATCACGATGAGACCGAAGATGATAACTCGGATGATGAAGACCAAGCTCTCATGGTTCGCAACTTCAGAAAATTCCTTCGCTTCAATCGAAGGAAGAAGGATTCACAAGAAGATGATGAAGAAGAGCCAACCTGTTACGGTTGCAAGAAGACTGGACATGTCCGAAAAGACTGCCCATTCTTGAAGAAGAGCAACCGCTATGAGAAGCCATACAAAAAGAACTCATCAAAGAAATATGCCAACACAGGCATTTGGTATGAAAGTGAAGCGAGTGACTCCGAGGAAGAAAAGGACTCTCCTCAAGATACAGCAAATGTGTGCCTAATGGCAACTTCCAACAAGGTATCTAACGAAACTCTAGATGACTTCTCTTTTGATGAACTTGGCGATGCTTTCACTGATTTACTCGATGATCACAAAAAGGTCATCGTTAAATACAAACATGCCAAGGACAAAATCAAAAGTCTTAAAGGTGAGATACAAAGAATTTCCTTACTTCTTGATAATGTTAGAAACACGACACCCACAAATGATACTGATGAAGTATCCAAGCTTAAATTAGGCTTACATGATGCTGAAGCACGTATTGAGCAACAAACTCAAGAAATCACTACACTCAACACGTTGCCTGCTGAAGAAAAGAGTAGACACAAGATTTCCATGACTAAGATATATGGCTTAAATATTAAGGTTGATGAACTGCAAGCTGTTTCTAAAAGATTAGAAACCAAATTGGGTAAACAGGTTGTTCAACCTCAAACCCAATCACATAGGCACAACACCACTCATGCTAGTCAACCACGTCATTCTCATGCAGCACATAACCATGCATTTCGATACACAAACTTTCACAAACCACGTGCACGTAAGAATAATTCTCACTCAGTACACAATCATCATGCACAAAGACACAATCCATATCACTCCACACATAGGAATCATCATGCCATGCCATATAGACAAGATCATCATGCAATGCCATACAGATAAGATCATCATATGCCATATAGACAAAATCATCATGCCATGCCATATAGACAATATCAGCATGTCACACATCATAGACAATACCATCATGATATGCCTCATAGACACCATCACCATGCCACTCATTCTATGCATAATCATCATCACCATGCTAACTCTTCACATCATGTCCATCCTCATCCTGTTGCTTATAGATATTATTCTCATGCTCCTAGTATAAATAAGAATGCTATCTGTACTTACTGTGGATCACATGGACACATCTCACCACAGTGCAAAGTTAGAAGACTTGTAGATAAAAAGATATATGCTTGGTTTCCAAAGACTAACTTTTCAGGACCCTCAAGAACTCGGGTACCAAAGGTCACATCTACTCTTAATGTAGGTGGACCTTCCCTCTTCAACTGAAAGTAAGTGGATTCTCGATAGTGGATGCTCACGACATATGACGGGAGACGCAAATCTTTTTGTATCACTATCGATGAAGAGAGAAGGACATGTATCCTTCGGTAACAATCTCAAAGGGCACATAATAGGTAATGGTATCATTGGTCATCCTCCTTCTCCTGTAATAAAGGATGTCTGCGTAGTGACCGAGTTAAAGCATAACCTGCTCAGCATTAGTCATCTTGCTGATCATGGATATGATATTAACTTTGGACAAAATAGTTGCTACATCTATGATAGGTCAACAGGAGACATTGCTTTTGAAGGGAAAAGAGAGGACAACATATATATTTTCTATCTTTCTATAAATACTAAAAATGCAGGTAGATGTCTATATGCCCACAAAGACGAACGACTACTTTGGCACCAGCGTCTTGGTCATGCCAACATGGATGCTATATCCAAGCTGTCTACCAAGAAGCTAGTGAGAGGATTGCCTGACATCACATTCAAAAATGATACGGTATGTGCCGAATGTGAACTAAACAAGGCAACTAAATTCTCATTTCATTCCATCAACTCTATAAGTACTACTAGACCCTTGCAACTACTTCATATAGATTTATTTGGTCCTAGTAGAATAGCTAGCCTTGGTGGCAAACTTTATGCATTTGTTATTGTTGATGATTTTTCGAGATTTACTTGGGTTTTCTTTCTCGCTAATAAGAGCGATGCTATTTCTGTTTTCAAAGTTTTTGTAAAGAAAGTTCAAAACGAAAAAGGCTACATGATTACTCGAATCCGAAGTGATCATGGAGGCAAATTCGTAAATTATGATTTTGAAAATTTTTGTAATGCAAATGGTTTTGATCATGAATTTTCTTGTCCTAGAACTCCTCAACAAAATGGTGTTGTGGAGCGGAAGAATAGAACTCTCGACGATATGGCCAGAGTCATGTTGAATAAATTTTTACTTCCAAAATACTTTTGGGCAGAAGCTGTCAGTACAGCATGCCACATTTTGAATAGGGTGCTGATTCGTCCTATTACGAAGAAAACACCCTATGAGCTTTGGTTTGGGAGAACCCCCAATGTTTCTTATTTTAAAGTTTTTGGTTGTAGATGTTTTATCCTTAACACCAAAGACAACTTAGGCAAATTTGATGCCAAAGCTGACGATGGTATCTTTCTTGGTTATGCCGCCAAGAGTAAGGGATATAGAGTTTTTAATAAATGCTCACTTATTGTAGAAGAGTCAACAAATGTGACTTTTGATGAAGATAACAGTGCAGTAAGTACTCTTGATGATGACGTTGAGCCATCAACTTCTACTCCAATGAATACTTCAACCGAAACTGATTCTGTGGAGGGTTTGCCTAAGAAATTCCCTTTCAAACCTTCTCATCCAGAAAATTTAGTAATAGGAGAAGTTTCACGTGGAGTAACTACTAGATCATCACTAATAGACTCCGTTGCTAGCACTGCCTTCATTTCACAAGTAGAGCCTAAAAACATTTCTGAAGCCTTTAATGATGAATTTTGGATTTCTGCTATGCAAGAAGAACTCAACCAATTCGAGAGAAGCCAAGTATGGGAACTCGTTCCTAAACCGGTTAATCACTCGATAATTGGTACTAAATGGGTTTTTAGAAACAAAGTAAATGAAGATGGTTCAGTCACACGTAACAAAGCTCGTCTAGTAGCTCAAGGATACAACCAAGAGGAAGGTATCGACTACGATGAGACATATGCTCCTGTTGCTAGACTAGAATCCATTCGGATGCTTTGTGCTTTTGCTAATTTTCAAAACTTTAAATTATTTCAAATGGATGTAAAAAGTGCTTTCTTGAATGGTTTTATTAAGGAGGAAGTTTATGTGAAACAACCTCCTGGCTTTGAAAATCACAAATTTCCCGACCACGTGTTCAAGCTAAAGAAAGCGCTTTATGGCCTCAAACAAGCCCCCAAAGCTTGGTATGAAAGGCTAAGTAGCTTCTTACTTGAGAAAGGTTTTTCAAAAAGGAAAATTGACACTACACTGTTTATAAAATCTTTTAAAGACACTATTCTGTTGATTCAAATCTATGTTGATGATATCATTTTTGGCTCTACTGATGAAACCCTCTGTCAAGAATTTGCCAAGTGTATGCAGACGAAATTTGAGATGAGCATGATGGGAGAGCTCAACTACTTTCTTGGCCTGCAAGTGAAACAAATGGCTAATGGAACTTTCATCTATCAATCGAAGTATACCAAGGACATGCTGAAGAAGTTCGATCTTGACAACGTCAAACCAATCAGCACTCCAATGGCTACTTCAACCAAACTCGAACCAGATGAGAGCGGCAAACCTGTTGATCAACGTAAGTATCGAGGTATGATAGGCAGCTTACTTTATTTAACTGCTAGTCGTCCCGATATCATGTTCAGTGTTTGCCTATGTGCTAGATATCAAGCTAATCCTAAGGAATCACACATGACCGCGGTTAAGCGTATCTTTCGATACCTTAAGGGTACGGTTACAGTGGGCCTATGGTATCCCAAGTCCACATCATTTGACCTTATTGGTTACTCTGATGCTGACTTCGCTGGATGCAAGGTCGACCGTAAAAGTACGAGCGGCACGTATCATTTATTAGGAAAGGCTTTAGTCTCCTGGTTTAGCAAGAAGCAGAACTCTGTCGCACTATCCACAACAGAAGCTGAATACATAGCAGCTGGGCGTTGTTGTGCACAAATTCTGTGGATGAAGCAAACCCTTGAAGACTATAAGTTATCTTTCATGCATATTCCTATATTCTGTGACAACACTAGTGCCATTAATTTGACTAAGAATCCTGTCTGTCACTCACGTACTAAACACATTGAGATCAGACACCACTTTTTGCGTGATCATCAGCAAAATGGCACGATTAACTTAGAATTTATTGACACTGATCACCAGCTAGCAGACTTCTTTACTAAGCCATTATCCGAAGAGCGCTTCAATTTCCTTTGTCGTGAACTCGGAATTTTGGATGAAGCAGTTATAAGTTGAGACTCACCTACGTAAATATCGAGTATATTTTGATTCTTTTACGACGAATTTGGTATGGGTACAAGCCGAAAGGGTCCTTCTGACAACAAGGCGTAAAAGCCTAAGCGACACGGTGCACTAGTCCTCAGGACTACCGCTAGCTGGGATCCGGCCCCTGCAGCTAACCCATGGCAAATTTGAAATATTGAATTACAATATATTTCCTTGTTTATTATATGGTTTGTTTCAATTTAATATTGCCTAATTGATTTTTCTAAAGTTCATTCTGACTTTTGTGTACCTCTCTATGTACTTCAATGAATTCATCATACTTTTATCCTCTATCTTTTTTTCTTCAACACTTAACCATTTTTTCATCTTTTCAGCCTGTTTTCAGTTCTGGACTACTAATCCAGAACTCGGGCCGAACTCTGCCCCTAACAGAGTTCGGGCCGAGTTCGGTCCCTATTGGTCCAGCGTCGGGATCAGCCTCTGCCGTTGGATCAGTTTAGATCATACGGTCAGAATTCTATCCGACCAAAGAAAACCCCCTCTTATATTTTGGGTTTTCTTCTCTCTCCTTCACTATTTCCTTCTTCTCCACCTCTCCAACCTTCCTCCTACAAACCCTAATCCTAGTTTTTGATCTAGAAGTGCTCCATTGCTCCTCAAAATCAAGGGAATGGGGTTTCTCATCATTCTCTTCTACTGTTTGTTGTTGATTTCAGGTATATCCCCTTCTTTCTCTCTATTTCAAGTTCTCTATTTTTTTGCAAATGGCTCCTCGCTTGCCCAATCGTGGGAAAATGACTCGAACTGAGGGAGCTTCCTCTTCGAATCCTCCTCCTCCAATTGAGCAAGTAGTTGAACAACAACCCATTCATCCGTTGTTCAACCCGCCTTGTCCCCATGATCCGAATACATATGACGAACGATTATTTGTGTGGTTTAGCGACTTTCGGACTCGTCCGGTGTTCGGGGGACATCCGATAAATTTTACAATCTTTTCTCAATATGAATTATTGTTTCGTGATCTATGTTTGGATGAGTTAGTTGCCTCAAACTTTGTCATTTACCGTAGCGCCATCCAAATGTTTTATTGCAATTTAACTTTCAATGCAACCCACATCTATTCCCGGGTTACCGGTATTGACATTGCTTTCAATGATTCTGAGTTGGGGGATTTTCTTGATCTTCTTAATCTCGATGCTTGGGATAAACTTGTGGAAGCTCGTCAATTTCAATTTGTTGGCGATACTTCTCTTGAAGGTTTCAAGGAGGAATTATGTGCTCCTAACATAAGTCCTCGCAAACTTATGGCCAAGCACCTCAACCCTTATTTCTATGAACTTCATCGAATCATTTTTAACACTATCTTGCCAAAAGCTGGCTCCACTGATGAAGTTACCTACTTTGAGATTTCTGCTTTGTATCATCTTCATTATCGTATCCCCTTCAATCTTCCTAGGACAATGATGGACTGGATGATAAATTGTAGGAAGAAATCAAGAGCATTGGTTTATCCTTTATATCTTCCTATGGTTTTTCGTGCGTTCATTATTCCTATTCATGACTGTCAGTTCTTGCCTGCTCCTGCTTTCCTGTCCAAGGCACGACGTATTCAGGCAGTCGTCGCCTCTCCTGAGGCTTCTGAGCATTCTGAAGATGAGGAGCCTGACGCCCCTCCACTCGGTCAGGATGCACCACTTCCTCCTGCCACTCTTGAGTCTATTCAGACTATGCTTCGGGATCGTTTTGACCTTGAGGACGAGCGCTGGACCCAGCTGGATTATCGTACTACTCTACAGATGAGTGCCCTCGGCAACTCCCTGCATGATATACGGTACTCCATGTCTCATCATCTGCACATTCCCATGGAGCGGGATCCTGAGCGCGCGGGCCATCGCATTGATGATCCATGGGTCATGCGTTACATGGATCCGGATGCTGCATTTCTGGACCCCCGTCGCTCCTTCCCTGGTCCTTCAGACCCTCCAGGACCTTCTCGTGCTCCGTGATGGAGATTGGCTAGATCTGCTGCTGCTACTGATGATGATCTTAGTTGATGCTTTTTTATTTCAGTTATTTAGTTTATTATGGATTTATGTACTTGGTTTTATGTACTCAAACTCTGGTTGTGTGTTTGACACTTGGTTTTGTGGATGACATTTTATGCTCATTATCATAGTTTTACTTTATGCTAGTGACTCATTTTGTTTAGTCATACATTGTTTCTTCTCTGCTTGGCGTGGTTGTATCACTCTTCATTGTCTATACTGCAGTTTATATGATCTTTCATTCATATGCAGTCTATATTGCTAACTGCCAAAAGGGGGAGAACTATGTATATTCTGGCTAGATATATTTAGTATCATATCTTTTTCGTATATCTGTGCTTGTTTGTGCTTTTTGGAGATATTATACAGGTTCAATGTATTCTTTAAGGGGGAGCTATCTCTTCTAGCTCAGCGCCGTTCACTGATCACGGGGGACCTCTTATTTCTAGCTCGGCATCGATTATGGGAGAGCTATGTTGCTATGATCAACTGTGTCCAGGTATGAATGTTGAATATACATATATTATTTTGTCAATTATCAATATAGGGGAGATTGTTGACACAAAGTCACAGTCAACCAAATATTGACAATATTGACTAAATAATATCTGTAATAATTCAATACGAGACACGACGTCTGCATTAAGCTCAAGACAGAAGACAACTCAGCTTCCGTGTCTCAGTTGATTCGAGTCTGTATTTTACACTTTCTTTGAGTCTAGACTAATGTAATCTGAGTCATGCTGAGCTCTTGAAACTTAGACTATAGCCTACCCAAAAATCCCAAAGCTCCACCAAACCAGAAATTCCCAAATGGTCCCTTTTGAACCACTCTGTGCTCTGGAGACAGAGTTCGGGCCGAACTCTGCCTCCACACAGAGTTCGGGCCGAACTCTGTCCCCTAGAAATCAGGAACCCTAATTTTAGGGTTAGCTGGTTGCTAGTTGTCCAACGGCCAAATATTTGAATTTTCCTACCCGAATTCTGGCCGAATTCTGCCTATAAAAATACTATAAATAGGGCATGAATTCTCTCATTCCAATCCATCCAATCTTTTCTTCTCTTCTCTCTTATAAGCTCAAATAAGCCATGTCCTTCCCATCTACTAGCCACAAGCCTCCTAAGTCTCGAGTGCTCAGCAACTCTCAGTTAGGATTCTTGTGCAAGAGTCGAAGAAGTCGCTTGGACAATTCTAAGCAAATCGCCACTGCGATCCTCTGTTAGAAGTTGACGTGCTCTTCTGAAGTAAAGGCACGGTTGTAAACTACTATTTCACAAATAGTGGATTTGAATCCTGAGCTAGAGTTCTCAGGCCTGGACTAGTCCTCCACGAGGGAAACCAGGTTAAAATTGCTGTGTTTGCGTATGCTCTTTTTGCTCTCTATTTATTTTCTGCACTTTACTCTGATTATTTATTGTTGGTGAAAGAGTTATTTTTAATTGATCATTTTTCTATATATACTCTATTCACCCCCCTCTAGAGTTGCCAAACTGTTCTTCATTTTCTTCGGTGACATTTGATTCTTGGACCTCATCCGGGATGTCTTCATAGAGTCTGGAGGACTCTGGGATGGGGTGTACGGCTAAAAAGTCGGCTAGAGCTTGGCCCTTGACGGCTTTTTGCGGGATAAATACCATGTTATACTGTGTCAGCAGGATTGCCCATGCAGCTAGTCGGGAGTACAATGATCTCGGCTTCGTCATAAGAACCCTGAGTGGATTGACTCGGGAGATGACATGAATTATTTGGCCCGAAACATAATGGCGAGTCTTCTGGATAGAGAATACCAAAGCTAAATATTCCTTTTCGACAGGGTTGTACCGATGTTCAGCCCCAATTATTGTCCTACTAAGGTAGTAGATAGCTTGCTCGTAGCCTGCATCGTTATTCTGAGCCAACAAAGCACCGAGGGAATAATCTATGGTACGGACGTAGAGGAGAAATGGTTTACCTATGACGGGTGCCACCAGGACTGGCGGGCTCGTCAGGTAAGCTTTGATATCATCAAAAGCTTTCTGGCATTCTTCTGTCTAGACGTAGGAGACTTCTTTCTTCATGAGCTGGATGAAGGGTTGACATTTTCCGGAAAGGTTTGCTATAAACCTTTGGATGTATACAAGATGCCCTTGCAGGCCTCAAAGTTTTCGGAGGTTCTTCGAAGGGTCCATGTCAAGTATGGCTTTGGTCTTCTTGGGGTCGACATGAATGCCTTTCGCCATGATAATGAAGCCCAAGAACTTTCTGCTAGAAACCCCAAGGAAGGATTTAGCGGGGTTCATCCTGAGTTGATGCGCTCGCATGAGATCGAAGACTATCTTTAGGTCTTGTAAGTGATCATCTTTGAGACGGCTCTTGACGGCAATATCATCAAAATAGCATTCAACTGTTTTACGTAGATGTTGGCAGAAGATGGTACTCATAGCTCGTTGGTACGTAGAACCAGCGTTCTTTAAACCAAAGGGCATCACTGTATAGCAGAAAATCCCCTTCGGAGTCCTGAATGACGTGTGTTTTGCGTTATCGGGGAACATTTTGATCTGGTTGTAGCCCGAGTACCCGTCTATAAAAGACAAGCATTCGAAGCCACATGTATTGTCAATCATCACGTCAGTGAATGGAAGCGGGAATTCGTCTTTCGGGCAAGCAGTATTGAGGTCTCTAAAGTCGATGCAGACTCGTATCTTCCTATTCTTCTTATTGACAGGGACGACAGTGGCCACCCAATCCGGATACTGCTCTTTACGAATGAACCCGCTGCTCAAGAGTTTGTCCACCACTTGATCGATAGCGTTCATAATATCAGGACGAAAACGTCATTGTTGCTGCTTTATAGGCTTGGCATCAGGTAAGATTTTAAGTCTCTGCATCGCGATCTGGGGATCAAGTCCCAGCATATCTTCATAGCTCCAGGCGAAGACGTCGATGTATTCTTTGGCCAATTGGACTAAAGACTCCCGGTCTCTTCCCTTTAGGCTCTTGCTGATGAAGATAGGTTTGGAAGAAGACTCGTCCCCAAGGTTGATTTGCTCGACTTCATCTTCAGTAGGGGGTTCGCGTAACTCAAAATGAGACTCCCACTGCGCTCCTAGGCGTTGAGTCTAAGGTTCTTCCACAAAGAATTCTGGAATTTGGTCATCGCCTTTATCCTCTCAAGTTTGTGCAGATTCCATGTTGACTGATAGCACCTTCCTGAAGATTGTGTCGATACTGGTATCAAAATCCTATGTTGATGCTTCAGATGAATAAGAGTGCTCTACTTCTTCCTCTTTCGAACTCTCTGGAGTTGCCGGCGGAGTGACATAGCCCACCCCCCGTCGAGTACGATGATAGTAGTCATGCGGCTTTTTCTCAGGTGTTGGGAGTCGGAGGGGAAGACGCCGACCTTTGCCGTAGTTCAGGCCCTTGTTTCTTTTCAGATCGTCGCCCATCTTTTGGATTAGGTACTTTGCCTTGTCCGTGTACCGATAGACCTGTATTCTGTAGGTATTCGGTTTGGGCTCTATTGGCGGGAGGTCTTAATGACGCTCGACTTTACCGAAGATGATAGGTTCTTCGTCCTGATTCCGCGGTGGGACTATAAAACAGACTCCTTGTGACGGGACTACTCGATTTACATGATTGACGGTCGTTATTTGTGTTTATAACGACCGTAGAGCATTATCTAATGTATACATGGCATTCTAATACGGAAGACTAGAATAATTGAAAGATACTATATTATTGATAAAACACGAGATTTTGTCTCGTGGGATTACATTGTCAAGAGAAGGTGCATCTATGTCAGTAGATATGTATTCTTCTAACTCTTCATCTGTGAGCACTGGAGCTGGTTCGGGAGAACTCATCACAGGCTTGACCTTGGACTCTGAGAGGGCTATGTTCGCCTTCTCTTGCAGCTTGAGCGAGGCTGAAGATTGCGGAGGCTTGCCTCTAAGACGCACCTTCAGGGGTGCCTCAACTGCACCTTCGGTGACCGGTGCCTTCCCCTGTAGTTTTGCCATAAGGGGGACCGACGTTTGAGGAGGTATTCCCTTGAGCCGTATCTTCAAGGAAGCTTCGGTGGGTGTTCTACCTAGAGAAGTCGGTGCTTTTTCAGGTAACTTGATTGCCATGGGAGGCAGCATCTGAGGCGGTTTTTCTTTGAGTCGAATTTTTAGAGGAGCATCGAGAATCATTTTTGCCTCCACGTCCGTCTCCATCGCCATTTCTGCTTCATCATCAGCATCATTGGCTTCCCCTTCATCGAGCGACTTATATAAGTTAGCATCAGTGAAGTAGGCTTCGACCCCCTTGAAAGGGTCAATGTCCGCGAACTCTGTTCGCATGATGTTGTTAGTGGACACATATTTCATGCATTTGTGGAGTGTAGACGGCACCACCATGTACTCGTGCAGCCACGGCCGACCTAGTAGGAGGTTGTAGTTGACGTCAGCGTCTATGACATAGCAAGTCACTTCGGTTCAGAGATTACCGATATGACATTTCAGTCGGATTTTCCCTGCGGTTCACTTTTGCTGGCATTGAAACCGCTGATTGTAGTGTTAGAAGGTGCCAGACGGTGCATCGGGATTCCCAATGTTGAGAGCAGAGTCCTCGGGATGATGTTGAAGGAAGACCCTGGATCATTCTGAATTTGCTTCACCTTGATGGAACCCACATATCCTGTGTAATACAGCGGTCTGTTGTGCCGGTTGCGCTTGAGCAGCATGTCTTGTTGGGTGAAGGTTATATTGGGGATGACCTCCTCCGTACAATGGCAGTGCGCACATGTTGTTGGGATATCCTCAGGCTGCTTAACCTGGCTGATGAAGGACTCAGCATCCTTCAAGGCTTCACAGAGAGCTTCGCGGGTGTCTTTGGAAAGACGAAGAAGCTCGAACAGAGATAAACGGGTAGGAGTACCGGCAAGTTGTGCCAGTATGTCAAAGTTGTGGGGCTTGGCTAGCCCCGAAGCATTTTCTTTTCGCAAAGGCTTATCGAAGCGGGCCTCTACGTGCTTCTGTTTATTGGCTGCTGGAGGTCTGGATGGACCCTCTTCCTGGGCAGCAGGGGCGGTGCAGGGAGGTACTACCTCGATGGCAGCTTCGTCAGGTTGGGCGTTCTGTTGCGAACGTGTTTGTATAGGAAGTGCCTCTTCCATGGAGGAAGAGACCATGCGGCAAGACTTGGTCTTCTTGCCTTTGGTTTTGGAGGCAGAGGGTACCCCCGGTTGAGTAACTTTAGAGACGAGGTCTGGGTGACCCCATAAGATCTCTCCCCGAGATGTGGTGAGCGGTATGAGTCCACTCCTGTTGTCACTGGTAGGTGGTAGGTTGACCACCTCTATTGTCGCCTTTGGGATAGGGACGATGCCATCTTGTGCTGTGGTTGGCGGTAAGGTGCCAAATTGGAGTGACACCAGGTTGGCCGAGACTGTCTTCTCTTCGTAATCGACGGAGATGACATTCGCATTGATCATGTGCTGGATGTAATTCTTGAGGACGCAGCAGTCCTGAGTTGGATGTCCGACAAACCGATGGTAGTGACATTACCTCGGATTGTCAACTCTCTCCACCTCGTCGGGACGCTTCGGGTCCGGTAATTTAATCTTGTCACCCTGCCTTAACATCTCAAAGAGTTGCAAGGTGTCTTCATCATTGAAAGAGTAGACCTCCTTTGGCCTCGGTGCAAGCGGAGGCTTTTGAGTAGGTGCTTGTGCGCTTTTAGAAGCATTGACAGTCAATGCTTGCTTCCCCTTCTTCTCACGTCCATGGTTGCTGGTAGAAGGTCATTTTCCTTTATCTTCAAAGGCAGGGAAACTGGCTCCCAGAAGGCGAGCATTGCATGCCTTCTTTTTAACTGCTTCGGCCTCAATAATCAATGAGCTCCAGTCGGAAGGAGGAGTGGAGTTGAGCCAGAGCTTAACCGCAGGTAGCATGTTCATGCTGCAGGAGGAGATGAGTGCATGTTCTGGCATACACGGGGGCAGTCTCAAGCAGGCTTGTCGGAATCGTTTGATGAATACTCGAACGGTCTCTTTTTTCGTCTGACGTACTTCTATAACGGACGCCATCGTCATGTCTCTTCCTCTATCGTAGAAACCATCAAGGAAGAGGCGTGTCAAGTCATCAAAGAAGGATATAGAGTTGTCCGGGAGACTGCAGTACCAGTCGTAAGCCACTCCTTTCAATGCCCCGACAAACAGACTAGTGAGTAGCGCGTCTTCCTTCGGGAGATGTCCCGTTTGAGACTGGAAGTACATCAGATAACGGCACGGAGAGTCCTTTCCGTCGTATGGTGTTAAAGTTTGTGGTTTATACTTGGGAGGATAGACCACTTTGTTCCATTCGAGGGGGTATGGTTGTGGGATTCTCATCTTTTGGCGCTCCTCTTGTCTATTCTTTGACTCGAAGTGCTCACGCAAGTCCCTGATCATCTTAACCACGTCTTCCGTAGAGCTGGGAGTCGGAGAAGGTGGAACAGTCTGGAGTTGTACATTCGAAGGTTCCAATACCCGAGGTGCTTCGCGGCAATCGCTATTCAAGGATGGCCGTTGAAGGGGCATACTTGATTCCCCGTTAGCTCCTGGGTCAGAATTGGTAGAAGGTGCTCTGGCTAAAGCTGACCATATCTCAAATACTGCTTGAGTCATTGTTTGCATGGAGGCAGAGAGGGTTTTGAGTCCCCCCTCCAAAGTATCCATGCGTTGAACGAGGTTTGCTGGCGGAGCATCAGACTCCGTATCACCACCTCCTATCATGTATACTGTCATGACGTGACTGGAAGTGGATGGATTGGTTGAAGCTTCACTTTCAGCCTCGCTCTTTTGTAGAAGAGTCGCTTCTTCTGGAGTTTCATCCTGGCTACCCCCAGCTATGTTCTGGAGGATATCTTCGTCTTCGGGATGAAGATCAACAAGGGCTTGACTACCCTCAGCTATTGCTTCCTCTAAAATCTTCTTTCTCTCCCGGGTGCCTTCAAACACCCATGAGGACGGGACAGTCATCTTGGTCTTCCTCGGCTGGCTCTTGGATGAGGACGAGGTCGAGGAGTTACTAGTCGCCTTTCGGATTGATGAGGAGTTAGAGACTACGTTGCAAGAAGCAACCTTTAGTTCCGGCTCTTCTTCAATCGACACCTTCTTCCCGAGGCGACGCCGGAGGGGTGTTGACGATTGCAGTCGCTGGAACACAGACTGCCTTTGTGATGGGACTGCTGTCTTGCAACAATAGTTACTGGTGACCACAGCACAGGTGTGCCCTGTGAGGGGCGCATTGTGCTTGTCGGTTGGCTCTCCTGGTCGGCGTTTGCGAATGATTATATTACGCAAATCATTGGAGGAGAGTCCCACCTTTTCACCCCCATCAGGCGCATGGCAAAGGCAAGCGCCAGGGTGATCAAGTGAATGTTGCGTCCCCTGATCAAGCGCAGAGGGCGCGCCCAGATCAATAGTGGAGGAACCACATTTATAGTGACTTGAACCAGCCTCTAACGTACAACCAATGTAGGCATGGGGGTTCAAGACCACAGAATTTGCCTTGTACGACTTGGTTGCAAACGCAGCAGATGCGTCCAAGTGATATAAGGACTTTGAGGGTCGGCTCGTTTCTGGCGCATAAGCACCCGAGTCAACTTTATACAGCTTACCATCAGCAGCGTGCATGATTGTGAGCGCATGCTTCTGGTTTGCCGTTGGCATAGCACGTTTGAGGCGCATGGCCCGTGCTGCCTTGGAATTCTTTATACCAGCCCGCTGGGGTGTATAGTACTCAGAGTTCAAATTATCCTTGCCATGATAGCGAGTGAGTCTGTCAAAGACAGAGGCCTTCTACGGTGAACCAGAGTTCATGCACAAGGCGTTAGATGTGCCCCTGCTCCGTCGACGAATCTTTCTTGACTGAGAAGGAGATGGTTGGAGAATGTGGTCAGTACCACGCTTTCCTGAGAGATGCGCTGCACCCGTGGGCACATCTTGGCTGTTGAGGATGTCAGCAAGAAGGGTAGGCTGCATCGGCGTATCCCCTTCAGTTATGGTGCTAGGGGCCTCCACCTTGCGCACCCAGGCTTGGCGAGTTTTCTTCGGCTTCGGTAGCCACTTCGAAGGCTTGGTCTGCCTTCAGAGATGAACTCCTCATACGCCTGTTGATCGAGGCGTACGACTAGTGTCCTGTGGGAGGAGCCCACCTTCACGTCGTCAGATTGTGATACAGCTTTCTCATCGAAGGAGAAAGAGGTCCCCAGCAGAGTCGCCAGCTTATTTGCCATTAAAATTTTTGAATTGGAATTTCAATCACAAACAGAACAGTATTACAATGTAGGACTTAGACGTAGTCCTAGGAGTACACTTTTGTTTTTACCTGGGTCCTGTGTCGATGGAGCGAGTGGTAATATGTTGACTTCATTGACGATCTGACGACGATCTTAGGTTCTCTGAAGGTCTGGGCTGCTTTGGATGCCAGAGCCTGCGGAGGGGAAGAAGACGTTGAGTGTCTCTTCCGATCTCTATGAGTGGACGTGCGTCTCTGTAACTTTGATAATCTCGTTCTTTGTCTTTGTCTCTGTGTGTCCGTGTGTAAGAAGGAAATGATCCCTCTATTTATAAGCAGCAGGTTGGGCTGCTCATGCGCGTATATGTCGGATGCACCTGGTCGTGGGAATGCCACATGGCTGATGCTGGCGGGGGTGCATGGTTGATGTGCCCTGATTTGGGGATTGAATCCTTCATGTTGCGCCTATGGTGCTGCGGAAGAGCTGACATGTGGCGACTGAGAGGATTCTTCGTTTGCTGAGATCTTGGGTGGTTAGCACCCCTTCGTGGACTGAACTGAGTCGAAGGACACGTGGCATATGTCCGTGGCTCAAAGATCTCGAACTTGGTGGAAAGGGATCTGATGAGTTGTGCATGGGATTCGGCGCATGAGGAGATTTAGCTCGTAATCTTTAGGAATCACGAACCAGTCTGGGCGCATGGCTTTCGAGGCGCATGTTTTGGTCACATGGCTGGGGAGGCACATGCAGCGACTTGACTTCTGTGATCAGAAGTAAGTCAGAGGCTCATAGCTTTTGAGGCGCATGCAAATCTTCGGGCGCTTGGCTGCGGAGGCGCATGCAAGTGGTTGGTCGACCACGTGGCTTGTAATCGACAGAGGAGAATAATGATGACTCTGACGTCAGCGACGCTTCATTTTCTGCAAAAGCTATAGCTACTTTGTCATCGAGACATGGCTGCTGTCGTATCAGACTTCAGCATTTAATGCTCTTGACGGCTGATGAGCTTTTGAGTGGGCGCATTGCTCTGCGTTCCACTAGGCACATAGGGACGCGTAGGGTGCATCCTTATGAGGGGCTTGGTACTGATGGGCACGTCTGTATGATGTGCGGGATCTGACCGGCGCGTCTGTTGTATGGCGTATCTTTATTGGTCCGACTGTTGGGTTCCCAATATTTTGATTGTTCATCACCATGAATGCAAATTCATTGCACGAAATTCGGAGAGCCCGCCACTTGGCGCATGGGTTTGATTTGCCCGGTCAATAAATAGCAGCAAGGAGAGAGTTTGTTTCTCGTTTTTTTCTGTCTTCCCGAATGGAGACGAACTTCTTCGCTCGAGTACATTCTGTTGACAAGACGCTCCCGAGGGTGAAGATGCGTCGAGTTATCTTTATACACACTCGTGAAGGTGACTGTTACATCCAAAAGTCGAGATCGCGGGGTCCCAATGCAGGCCGAAGGTGCTTGTTGCATCCAAAGATCGGGATGTTCGAGTCCCGTCTTCATTATGGTGGAAGAGCCCCAGATCAAAATTTTGGTGCTCTCCTCTTCCATGGGCTTTGGAGAGCTCTTCCTCCAGCTAGAGTGGGGTTGGTTTTCCACCCTTGTTATTCTCAATAAATGCTTCATTAGCCGAAGCACTTGATCGGGTTGAAGTAGGGCGCATATGCCAGACCGAGACGCTGAAGAGATGCGCTTGATTGAGACGCTGAAGAGATGCGTCTGGTATGGGGCGCATGGCAGTTGTTGTGCCTGGCTGTAGTCTTTGGATCTTCCTTTTTGTAGAAGGTCTCATTTGTAAAGCCTTTCTTTAGACATGTAATAGACTTTCATATAATAATAATCTTCTTTTGATGTCCGTACTTTTACTGTCCTTTGCTGTGCCAAGTACTTCGTTTGAGCTCCCTGGTGCATGTTTGAGTCTAGTCACGTAGTGTTAAGCGCATAGGAGTTCTGGCCTATAGATGCGCCTGAAATTCTATACTTCTACAGCGCCCACATAAAAACCAGTGTATTTTCCTCATATGGGCGCATAACATCATTCCAGCTCAAGAACGACTATAAAAAGGGGTCTCATTTCTTTTCAAAACACAGAACGGAGAGCATTTTTAAGAGCCAAATTGCTGCACTTCTTGCCAGTGAGCCGAGAGTTAGCAATTTTCTTAGGTTTTCTCCCACTTTTATAATCGGAGTGTCAACGGAGTAAAGGAGCAATTGTCGCTCGATCTCCATCGTCCCATTCTCCAAAATTCTTTTTTGTACTCGGGGATCCTCAGCGCAGGATCTCTCAGGCATACTCGATTTGTGGTGCCTTGTGCCAATAAAGAAAAGACAGCAGTTTTTCTTCTTTTTTGTGTGTGTCCACATGTTTGTCATCCAACCTTAGGTGTTATACAGAAAGACCTAGACCTTGTACAGACTCAAAATCTTGAATCTTTTGAGAGCTGTCTTTGAGGTGCGCTGGTCTTTTTTTCAGTCTTCTTGTAAGGACTTCCATAAGACTTTGATGGCTCGGCTTGAATGGACGGCTTGAATGGACAGATCTTTTTGTAGGAGTGCTTGAGGGATTATCTGTTAGATGAAATAAAGAGAAAACTAAACTACGAAGATGCTGTTAATGTTATCAAAATAAATATGCCAACAAAGGGGATATGTTTGAGTGGAATATGATACCCAAATAAAGGTAGACATGTCTAGGTCTTGTGTATAAAATTTGTTGGAAGTTGACAACTAGTATTGTGCTCCGAATATAAATATCACGGTAGAGGACATCAAATGGTCTAAATAGAAAGTGCGTGTTCATAAGGCCCTAATTTATCACCGAAGTGGGAACCAACTTATCCTAATTAATCGGTAATCCTAGTAAATTCTAAAATTTAGAGGGGCTTACAACCTATATATTTCAGAAATTCCTTTCTCAAAATTAACTAAAACACGATTCTATGATTAATGAAGTTGGAAAAGTTCAAGTCGTGATTTCGTACCTTGACTTTGATTGTAAAATAATAATACAAGATGTAATAGATAATGTGATATGGTAGATATGAATCAAGTTTGAAAATCGTTCTCTGATTTTGAATAGATGGAAATGATTATGTATATATAGCTTTCATGGCCATATGTGGTATGGCGAACTAAGGGGGACATTCTGTATCTATCTTTCCTCAAATACGAGCATTTATTTTTTCAAAATAAATAAAGGCAAAAAATAATAAAGAGTTCAAAGGAGAGGGGATTGAATGTGAATACGGGGTTCTAAAGGCGATTGAATAATTCAAAGAGAGTTGTCAAGGCAGTTGCGGATGAGATCCTAGAGGACAAGTATATTTGTCAACTATATCTCAATCTATGTATAATAGTCATATGAAGAGCGAACCATGTGCACTAAGGTTAATCAGACCATATTGCACTGCCACGACCCGCACCCAATGTAGGGGCACGAGAAGTGGGTACGTCCAGCCTACGCCGCAGTGTCAGCGGTTGAACGCTGTTCTAGGTCACAATCACAACTAAACAAAATATGATATACTCTTCGAACGGAGGACAATCACAAGGTACAACTCAATCACAAGTCTAAAGATGAAAATAGCACGGTATGATAGATAATGAAATTCTCAAACGAAGATACAACAGAAGGGAAATAAATCCAAGTTAACAACATAAAGTCTCAACATCTCTAAATAATACAAATTCTGAATCCACAAACACAAATGACATAAAGAAAGAAATAACAGTCTAACTATCTACTCTATGCAATGATATCATCCTCAGCAGCTGCCTGAACCACCAGGGGGTCCAGGTTGCAAGTGTTATCTAAGCCTGCTCCGTGGTAGGTAGGGCAGAACTCCTCCTCATCCTCTGTAATATTTTTAACAGGTCCAGTCAGGACAGGAATGAGCACATATCTCTCAAACAGTTTATATCATGGCAAAAAATGTAAAGCAAGCAATAGAGTAAGATACATGAACTGAAAGAAATATACATGAAAGTAAGATTGGGATAACTGTAACTAGAAATATCTACTATAAGTAAAGAACTGTAAGTGACTAGTGATTTAGAGCACAAGATGTTATATAATCGGGTTGGGTTTGCACATGAATAATTTGAGTTGCACATGAATAACACAGTTGCACATGAGAGCTGCGTTGCACATGGATAACATAATTGCACATGAATAAGTAACAAGGTGCACATGATGGGAGAGATCACATAACCATTTATACTCATCCTTACCCTCAATCAATACACAAGGATCTAGTTAGGTTATGTTACGTACATGATGGTTTGGTTACACATAAAGCACATGAGAAAACATGGCCATACATGAGATCACATGAGAGTACATGAGAGCACATGAGCGTACATGAGTGCACATGAGAGTACATGAATAACGTAAGAGCAAGGAATACATGATGTACATGAAACACATGACATGAAGTACCCGATGCGCCCGCTAAGGGGGATAACATCTCATAAAAAGATCCATATAGTACCAACCCGTGATGATAACGTGACAGCATCAAATAAAGTAATCTAGAGCAAGAATATAAATCCTGACAAGTATCAAACGATCAGAGAATGTACTCGCCTGATATCTTGAATGTCTGATGAGAATAGATGTCCAAATCAGAGTAACTGAGTCCTATTTAGAGCAACACAGGTCATGATGTATCCACAATGGTAATAATGAAGTTAACAATGCATCCTATATGATTCTAGGTCATTCTAGACTAAAGTCAACACTTGGTCAACTCTAGTCAACAATCTAGTCAAACAAGGTCAACTATAGTCAACTGTGGTCAAACTATCTAGGGTTTGGTCAACAATGGTCAACTAGTCTAGGTTAGTCAATTCTAGGTCATTCTGGGTCAAAGTCAACCCTTGGTCAACTATGGTCAACAAGAAGTCAAACTATGGTCAACAAGTCCAAGTCTAGTCAAATCTAGTCTAGGTTAGTCAATCTTAGTCCTAGACAATGTCTAGGTATAAATATATATCATATATATACTCATATATCTAAACCAAGACTATACTACGAAGTACATGGCCTATAGCCCATATCACATATCACATAGCCTATAGTTACTCTATATACAAGCCTAATAGGTAAACCATATACACAAGGCCTATAAACAAGCTATAAACAAAACCTATATACGATATAGGCTCACAACATCTCATGCATTCACACATCATATATATCATCTATTCATATCAACATATACATATATATATATATATATATATATATATATATATATATATATATATATATATACATACATATATATATATATACATACATGCATTTATATTCATACATGCATTTATATTCATCATACTTACATATATTCATACTAGCCTTCTCCTACATTCTTCATTACATAGTTACATACCTTATACATGAATACATTACATATATGCATATATATATATATATAAAAAAAAATATATATATATATAGATGTAGAGAGAGGGAAGAATCTGTGAAGACAGTGAAGGAAGGGGGAGTGAAGAGGGACTGAAAACAGAACTTACATATATACCTATCATACATGCCTACATTCAGATATTTCATACATGCTTACACTACATACATCTTCATTCATTTCAAAATAGGAAGGGAATGAGAAGTGTAAGGGCTATGAATGCAATGTAATCAACATACATACATACAAAGGGGACAGTGGCATGTAAAGAGTGTTGTGAGAGTGTGGGAAGGGGACAGGGGTTGGACAATGAAGGGGAAGGGGAGGCAGTGAATGTTCTCAGATTTTATAATAGTGAACTTAAAATCAACTCAGTTTAATAGTTTACATAGAATTCTCAGTTTACAGTTCAAGTTCCAATTCTCAGGTTTTACAAATACTAAACTCAAACTCGGTTAAACATCAATTGAATCTCAGTTCAAAGTACCAGTAAATAGTATCAGTGAACCTAAAGTTTAAACAGCAGATAATATCTCAAGTTATCTCAGGTTTTGCATTTAACATTGAATTCAAAATCAGATAACAGTTAACCTATATTTAGTTCTACATATCAATTAATTCCCAATCAAACCGAATGGTCAAAGGCTGGGAGTCTTGATGGGAATACCGGGGGTTCGTCATTAGTAGTGGGGAAGCCGGCCAATGAACCATGTAGACAGATTAGTAGGTACGGCACGTACCATAGTCTGGGGTACGGATTGACTTACTATTCGATTCGAAGTGGATGACTACTGCGTGCAAACTACCTACCCCTTTTCAAAAGAACGTCGATTTCAATCTCAACAAAGAAAGAACGAAAATGAAAGCAACATTGCTTGTTGTCCTATTACTCTTTATTTTTGCCTGCCTTGTGGAGCTTTGGAAAGGAGAGAATTTTCAGAAAGTCACTCTCGGAAACTCTTAGTGAATCTTCGACGCGACGTTCACGAGACAGACTTTAGAAGCCACCCGGAGCCTATGAAGCCTGCTAATCGAGCACACCTAAACGGGGCCCGCAGGACCCTGATCTTGATCGGTGTACCATCCGAGAACTAGTCAGATTGAGCGATGACTGTCGATTTCATAGTCTTTAGCTAAGTCGATTAAAGTTAACATTATCATCATACAAACTCAGGTTTAATATTAAACCAAAACTCAGGTTTTGACACTAAAACAAAACCAAATTCTAATTGAACATTACAACCGAACCCATGCATCAAACATCATTCAATTTCAAACAAAAATCAAATTTGAAAACACAAATGTGAAATTCAACCCAGCTCATCAAATTAATCTCAGGTTCACAGTTCATATGAACTCAGTTCATATGTATCAAAAAAAAGATAATTCATCCCAATCAAACTCGAATACCAAAACATTACAAAACTCTAATCAATCGTGTACAGTGGCTAAACATGTTTGTGTAAACCCTAGAAATGTGTCCACGTGTCTAGAGAGTGGACATGAAGTGTCAAAACCAAATAAATAGTATATCTGAACCCTGTTTTCAAACAGCCTCGTACGGCCATGTCGGGCTCGATTGGGCTCGACACAGTACACGAGGAACCTTATGCTCGTGCACCATGTTAGGTCAGGACTAGGGTTTCGAATCCTTGCACCGTGTCCATGTCGTGTCTACATGCGACACGAAGCCCGTATCAGACGCGACTGAACGCGCGTGCAGGGTCAGTGCAAACCCAGTGCACTCCTGTTTTTGTGTCCAACACGACACGAGGTGTCACAAAACATGAGGGGGGTCTGTCAGTGATGGCCCCCACCTCTGTGCCAAGTGGCACGTGTCTACGTGTCCAAATAAAGGAGAATTTAGGGTCGGGTAGTAAGGCACAGTGCGTGGTCATCGTGCACAGGTTCGTATCCAATTTTGGACACAAATACGACACAGAAATGTCCTCAGTCATACAGAAATACAAATCATACATATAGGGCTACACAAATATGAAATATGTTTTGAAAAAGGAGAACAAAAAGTTCACTTAGGCATTTCATCGAACACATTCAATAACACACCGATACGTGTCCGATACACGTATCAAATGGACACAAATTCCTACCAAACTTGGTCTACATGTCTATGGTGCCTAGATGCATGCATCTATGAAGAGAAATCAGGGATTTAAAGGGGTTTAGGCTAATTACCTATTGAGAGTTAGATCTCAATGAAAAGCCCTAAGGAAGGTGTCCTTCTCCAAGTGCTATGGCCCAATGAACTACAAAACCTTGCTAGCTAGCATCCAATGGTCTTCTCTCCTATGGGGGAGGGTGATACAATTGATTTGGCTCAATTGGAGTTGATTTGAAGAAAGGGGCTAAAATTGGGGAAGAACTAAATTAGGGTTCTTGAGGGGCTTTTCAAAGAGGCAAAGGGGTGCTAAGAGATGTTATATAGGGGTGGGGATCCTTTGATGGCAGCTAGGGTTCATTCTAGGCTTAGGGTTAAGTTTCATGAAGTTTAGAGGCCTCTAGCTAGTTCAATTTAAGCCACAAGCTAAAGGCCCAAATGATAATATTTAATTCCTAACAAATATCTAATCTCCACTAATATCTAGATATTCCTAACCTTGTCATGTAATGGAAACTTCTAATCTAATATCTAGGCTAATGACTAACATGTAGATTAGGGCAATTCTAGGTTAAGGCTTAACAAATAGATTAGCACATAAATAGTTAATCAAAATTTATTTTCATTAATAGTCAAAAATGACCAAAATACCCTTAACCTAAAAGTGGTAATTAGTCAATCTAATCACATGGTTAGGTCTCCATGGTCACGGTTAGTCTCTAGGTCAAGTAATCTCTAGGGTTTCACTAGCAACACATCAAAATCACAATTCACAAATTTAAATAGTATTAAATTAATTAAAAATCACCAAAAATCATAACATGATTTAAATCTTATTATTTAATGATTGAAATTACAAAAGTTTAAAATTACCCTCATTTTAGAAAAGTGGGTGTTACATGCACCGATTCTAATTAGACAATATGTTAGTGGGCATCCCCAATAAACATGTCCTGAACAAGCTCGATAAAGAATAAGCTTACAAAACTAGGTTATAATAGCAGCATCAGTCAAGATAGTCCAAAAATATAAGTACGTGAGATTGTGATGAAAGGAAGGCACAAATAGTTCAAGTACATCAGAATCTAAGAATCGTCCGGTGTTCGTGCCTCTACAGTTATCCTACTGTCTTTTTGTCTAAGGCCTTGGTCGACCAAAAGGGCTATGGACCCTAAGCTCTATAGTCTAGGTAATCCTCTTAATATCTTCTTTAATGGGTCATACGGACAAAGGGGATGCTAGGTGGCGGGGCATTCTATCCAACTTACAAGAGTTCAACTATTAGTGCAATTTGAACAATAGAACATATATACCTTAGTATGAGTCATCTTCCTAACCTCTATCAAGCACGAAGGAAAAAATTAGATTTACGGTAGAAATAGATCAAACAAGATGTAAATCAAGGCAGTCAAGCGAGAGTTCAAAAATGGAATCAAGGGTGAAGATCAAGCATATAGATGAAATCCTAGACTCTAGTCCTATATATAGCTAGGCTTGTTTGGTACAGTCATGTAACCAAACAATTTATTACGTAGACCTGTATGGGTCACCACAAAAACATGTAACGCCCAAGTCCTAAAATACGTAGGACTATAATGTACATGCCAGTCGTATAATAAATATATGTAAGCTGTAATATTACAGTATTTAAATAGCCATGACTTCACTAAATCTCATCCACAAAAATAATAATAAAGATATTAAAAATCAACTATGAATTTGTCATTTGTACAAGTCTTTGGGCAGAGACAAATCCATTACCAAGCATTTTAAATAAGAAGTAATACATAACAAATAAAATAATGTCCAAAAGTATCAAAGGTTGATTCAAGAGCAAGTCATCTTTGATAGCAAAGAGAAGATCACGGCATTGGCTAGAACACTTGCAGAAAGTCACTAAAACACACACACCTGGAAAAATTACCAGGTCCTCAGAGGGACGTAACAAGATACATATAAATATGCCATATGAACTAAATATAAAATATGTCACAAGTCATAATAAAAAGTAAAGTGTTCCAACCATAACATGGCCTAGCATCCCATCATTGAAATAGTGGACCATCCCTACAATAAACAAGGACAAGGGGTAGCACATTATTCCATAATATGATGCTGCCCTATGCAATGACTAGGACGGTGTGCGACATGATACTGTTTGCAAAAACAAAAGTATGAAACTTTATTAATACAAACTTTGTAAAGATTACAAGAATTCTGGGAAAGTACAACTGTAGGAATCCAATCTAGAAGACGATTGCTTTATCCCTTGGACGATGTGAACTTTGAAGACGGCAGCCTCTGAAGTTGAAGGCAAAAGCCTCGGAAGAATACAGCAGCACTTGGGCAAGAACTCCTGAACTCTTTGATATTTTTGATTTTTTTATGTCTGATTCCCTTGAATGAAGACTTGAAACTCTATTTATAGAGTTCTGAAAATAACTAATTTTTAGTTATTCTGAATGGCGCAAGCTAGATTGCGCAGGAACTGGATTACACAGCATCAGACTATGCAGGCAGTTGTCTGGTCATGGGCCAACTGTCTTGGACACATGGCATCATTTGATTAAAATGTGCATGATCGTGTGAAGACGATTGCCACATAACGAGCAATTGATGGCATAAATGCCACGTGTACATTTGTCAGTTAACATAATGAAGTGCGCCACATGAATTGTGCTGACTTCGGATTATGCTGACTTCGAATTGCGCTGAAATGGATTGTGCAGGCACTGGATTACGCAGGCACTGGATTGCACTGCATGTACAGCTGTCCTCGAGCGCTGTGCGGCATAATAAATAAACAGTCTCCTTATTTTTCGCGCTGTCAGCTGTCAAAAGATTTGATTATGTCAGATAATGATGATATGGCCACGTCAGCTTGTGCAGTTGAACGTGTGTGCAATCTAGTGTGCGCAATCTGATTGATGGACAATCTGATGTCTGCGCAGTTCATTTGAAAGTTGTATTTTTTGATTTTTATAATTTTGTTGATGGGTGCAACTTGATTTTTTAGGACCTACAAGACCCCCTTCAAAGTTTTCAAAAGTTGAATTTATTCAAAGTTTTGAAATACTTTGAATTTCAAATTTTAAAATCAAGTTGCGCATATGTGAGCTGTCTGTGCAATTGGATGAATCAGCCCCGCTTTTTCGACGTAATCTGAGGCGGCCGTTCTCCTTTGAAAAACTATAAATAGTTCCTCATTCTTTCTCTGTCATTCTTTACTTGCTTTCGAATTTCCAAAAGAGAAACTTCTTGAGCTTTCCCGATTCTCCTCATCGATCTCCATGGCCCCCAAGCGATCCTCCACCGCTGCCAAGGGTAAGGCCCCTGCCGAGACTTCGACTAGGGTTGCGCCCCGTCCTTCTCGACATGAGACTGCACATCCCGCTTTGCTAGGTAGATGACTCAATCGAAAAAACTCTCTTTAGGGTTCTTCGACTTCACTGATCTTCAAAATCCATCTCCTTTTAGAGATGTGATCATACTGCGCCACCCTTTTTAGGGTTTTGGTTGCACGAACTAGTTATTCTTCATTTTTATGAAGAATATCTTCTTGCACAATCGGTTGAATTGCGCTGGCAAAAGTCAGCGCAATCGGCTGATTTGCGCAAGCTTTATCAGCACAATCTGATGGTTGCACAATCTGGCGTTTGCACAATCTGATGGTTGCGCAGTCTGATGGTTGCGCAATCTGATGGTTGCACAGTCTGATGGTTGCGCAATCTGATGGTTGTGCAGTCTGATGACAAAATTTCTGACTTTTATTTGTACTGATTTGTGATTTCTTCTGTTGGATGCAGTTGATACCAGAGAAGATCCTGAATATGAAACATTTATAGAAACTTTATCTGAGTCAGATTTCAAAGAAGATTTATCTTATGTTAACTTTCCACAATATGCCCTTCCTTCTTCTCGCCAGGCTATTTTGATAGCACAGTATAATGAGACTCTGCTAAGCCTAATAAATGGACAGCCTTTGCAATCTGCTGATGCTGTCACCCATAGGAAGCCTATGTTCCTCTTCGGAGATGCTATTGATAAAAGTTCTCAACCACGACCTAGAGTTGAATCGAGAACTTTTCAATGGAAGGAGATATTGATCAAGTTACCAGACTTAGCAAGATGTCTTCCTCTGGCAAGGTATGCTCATGCGAGCCATCCAAGGAGAATGGAATGGGACATCACTCCTTTGCAACAGGCACGGACCGGAAGGATCTGTGTTAAGAAAGGTCCGAACAACAGGGACATGTTCTACAGTTCTTCTGAACGTCACAGCACTTTGTTGAGGGGGTTGAAACCAGGTTGTATTTCTCCCGAGAACTCGTCTTTGCTACTACCGGTAAGGACACCGATTTTCGCCAATGAATATGCCAAAGTAGAGGGTAAATATCCAGATCAAGACATCCGGTTGATAGGTCTGGTAAACCCAGACATCAAAAGATGGAGCTGTATAACTAACTGGATACTGGTCCAGTTTGAAGATAAACTTAAAGAAATTGAGTTTTATAATGCGTTACACGCTAATGTATACGGCTTCTTCCCAAATCCTCATCTGTTCTTGGCTCTAGCAGAGAGGTACAATTACAGAACAGGGACGTTTATGACGCCCCTTGGAGAGATGGGCTTGGCTCTACATGAGATGAAGTACATCTCATATTTACCAATGGGTGAGTTGTCTTACGAGGAGTACGTCCCGACAAATGACGAATTAGATAGACTTCGTCGAGAGAATCCAAAGATGGTAGAAGTCTTTAATGAGCTTTTGTGCCATTATAACATATGCTTGTTGTATTATCAAAGCGGCTCTTCTGGCACGTGCTATTCATCCAAATGGTTGACTTATCTTTTTTTTCAACCACATTATTGAGAAAAAGACAAAAGATCATGACCCATGTAACCCTGATTTCTTCAATCCCCTCAGCAACAGTGAAGTTATAAAACTGATAGAGGAGAACAAGAGAATGGATATCAGGGTTGAGGATGAACATCAATTTCCTCCTCTTAAGGTTGGAGAATTTGTGGAGAGCTTCAAAAGAATGGGCTACAGGTCCATGTCCAAACAAGCCCAGCTAGCAGGATTCTTGACGTACTGGCTACGTCGATTCGTTTTGCCTGGAGCCAGTGCTGTAGACCGCTTTCATCACGGTGTTCTTTTTGCAGCTGTCCGGTTAGTCTTCGGCTACCGGATGGACTTACTTTCAGCGATGACCTGTAGTATAAACGCAGGTCTTCGTCTATATGTTGATTCTATGATCAAGTGCAAGGGTGATAAGGTGAACTTCCCCAGGCTAGAGTTATCTTACACATATTTATTCGGATGGTTGCTCTTGCATCATCCATCATTGATGAACCCTACTATGGGAGCAGTTGGTGGCAGTTTTCTACGCAGTTTCGTACAGAGCAGATGGATATATACTAGTTTGAGGGACTGCAGAAAAACTCTGAACCTCGGCAAAGGATGGAATTTTCTTTGCACTCCCCCTCCAACCGGCTATGAGCACATGGCAGCGAATCTGATCGACCTTGGGAGACAACCAATAGGTCGAGTATCTTTTGAATGGCTGAAGACAATCAGGCCATCCCATCTAGTATATAGATTTGAAGAAGAATGCTTTCTTGAACCATATCTGTCGAGCCGCTTTGCTCATCAGTTTCGATATGACCAGTTTCATGTAGGTAACGCCATCACGTGCCTACAAGGAAAAAGTTATTTGATCGATGGTGCCCGGGCCTGGGCTTACTATAATGCTCGAGAAACAAAGACCGTGTTCTCGATGCCCGATAGAACTGATGCTGGTCCAAGAATGCTGTATACTTATTCTCAGTTTTATACAGCTGCAAATACATTTGCTGAAAACTATAGCCTTGTTGATAGTTTTGCAACAGCAAATCGTCTAAAGAGAAAAGCAACTGATATATTGGCTCCAAATAACGATGAAGAATATGTGCCAATGGACGATCCATTAGAAGCTTCCAGGGAAGTCAATTTCCCTGAGGAGGTTAACCAGCCTTTAAGAATTTCTCTGAACGTTGTTAAGTCTCCAGTTAAGGAGAAGAAGAGAAGAAGAGAAGAGCTTTCTTCTCCTGCTATGAAGAAAAAATTGATCTTGGAATATTCTTCAGAGAAGGTTACCACCAGATCACAATCCAGACAATTAGCTGAGTCCACTCGAGATGAAGCCGCTACACCGACTTCCGTTCAGAAACAAGCCGATGTAGTAAACATAGAGAGCCCTGAGAGGCCTCTACATAGAAGGAAGAAGCTGGCCCATAGAAGACAGAAGATAACAGTTTCTCCTTCGAGGCAAATTTTATCTTCAGTAGTGATGAATGCCACGGCTGGAACCATCCTACCATCTCCTACCCCTATTTCTGAGTCTGGGCATAGAACTCCTAGTCCAGAACGGAGGAAAGAGATCGAACAGAATGAAAAGAGAAATGAGGCCGTAGAGCCTAGAGAAAATGTTGCTGAGACATAACATGAAGCTTTGCCATCTTCTTTACCGACGATGGATACTACTCAACTTCCTGCTACACCGGGAGCAACCCTCGAGGAAAAGGATCGTTTGATGATCGAAGCTTTATATGACTGTGACTTCGGTTATCAAGAAGAAATTGATCATGCCGCTGCTGCTGCTAGTGAAGAGGCTTCCGAGGACAGCGAGAACGAGGAAAGCACCTCATCAGAAGCTGCTGATGAGACACAAAATCCGGAAGAGAATGTTAAGATCCAGACATCTCCTCGAGCTATTGATGACACTCTGACTCCTGAAAAGGAGGCTGAGGTGCCGATATCTCCAGATAAGATTGCTGATGAAGAAGTGGATTTGGAGGAAACTCCAGTTGCTGCTCCCTAAGGTATTGTAATAAAATTAGCGATCTTCTTATAATAAGTAGCTTGATAGCTAACATCTTTACTCTTATCCATACAGAACCCGGATCTTCTCCTGCTCCTCCAATATGCATGGACATAGTACTGGCGACGACAATTGCTAGTAGCAGTCGCCATTTATTTTGTGGCTCTGAAGCAGGAAGTAGTCAGGCCATAGTGTCTGAGGCTACTTCTGCTCAACTAGAATCTGTACCAACCGATGATAGGCCTGTTGCCGGATCGAACCATGGTAAGATTATTTTCACTTTTGATTTTCTTGGATAATAGTAAATGACAGGCAGAATGACAATATTTAATTTTGTAGAAGAACAACCAGGAGGAGCAACTAGCTCCACTCTAGTTCCCTTATTCAAAGAGCCTACTGTTCGAGAAATTGAACGTCATGCTGCCTCGTCATCAACAGGAGTTGCTGCGACTCCTGGTGCTCTGGCGATTAATCAGCTTGTCATCCAATCATTCACCAAATGCTTCTTCGAATCTTTGGGGCCTTTGATCAATAGAATGATGGACAAAGAAGACGCTGATTTTTACATGGTTAGAGGTTCGACCTCTTTCTTAGTAAAGGCCATCCGGAAGCAAGGTGACGAGCCCCAGGCCACTTTCTTTGACCACTTATTAAATGAGCTGGAAGCTTCAATAAAGAATTATAAAGAGCTCAATAAGGGGGAAGTAGAACCCTTAGTACAAGCAGAGTTTGAACAGATGGCTCAAGCAGCTGCAGTTGAAAGAGTGAACTTCCAGAATCTCTTGGATGCCTATTCTACAAAATCTGCTGAGTATAATTCCAAGTTGGAACCGGTGATCTTAACTGCTGAGAGAAAAGAGAGAAGGATTACCGAGCTGAGAGTGGAGATTGTTCGTCTCCAAGAGGAATTGGAAAATGAAGTTACCGAGCATCAGACTGCAGTCCAACAAATTGGTGCTCTAACTCAGGAAAGAGACGAGTATGTAGTAGCTCATGATGCTGAAATCACTCGCCGAATGGTAACCATGCCCATTTTTAATGAAGAATCTGGGATGGAAGAGGTCATGAGGAGAGTGATGGCATCTTGCGAAGAACAGTTGCAGATTCTGAAACAACAGATTGCTAATTTGATGATGCCTCCGTCTCAGTAGAAAGAACATCTTGTATTTTCTTGTCTTTCTTTAGGCTATGCATGTAATGTCTTAAATTTTGATCAATAAAAGACATTTTTTTGTGGCTCTATTATTTCTTGCATATATCCATAATAGCGATAGAAAATATATTTAGAGGTGCAGGACATGATATATTTCTTGATGATTTTGTAAAAAATAATTATATTCATTATATCTGCTCAGAGATAATGTGAACGTGGCAGAAAATAATTTGTTAAATATTATTATTTCAAAATAGACAACTTAATCGAAGACGACAAGTTGCTGATATGGATAATTAAATGAACAAAAATGAATCGTCAAAAGGTACGAACAAAATAAATCATCATAATAAACGGATAAACCGTCGGATGATGATGAACGGATGAACCGTCAGGTGATAATGAACGGATAAACCGTTAAATGATAATGAATGAACGGGCGAACCGTCGGATGAATGTGAATGAACGGATGAACCGTCTGATATTAATGAACGGGTGAATCGTCAAATGAATGCGAATGAACGGGCGAACCGTCAGATATTAATGAACGAATGATCGTCAAATGATAATGAATGAACGGGCGAACCGTTGGATGAATGTGAATGAACGGATGAACCGTCTGATATTAATGAACGGGTAAACCGTCAAATGAATGTGAATGAACGGGCGAACCGTCAGATATTAATGAATGGATGAACCGTCAAATGATGATGAACGGATGAACCGTCGGATGAATTAATGAACGGGCGAACCGTCAGATGATGATGAACGGATGAACCATCAGATGAATGTGTCGTTTCGTTGTCTTGAGAATCTCTGTCTATAAATAGAACAGAAATCTGGAAGGAATGATCATTTTCACTTTTCAACATAATGATGTCGTCCAAAGATGCACCAAAGAAGGCTGAAGTCACCCCAAAGGTTGAAGCGGGCATTGAAGAACGTCTTACCGAACCAGTCCAGCCAAAGCAGACGGAAGCAGACGAAGGTTCGTCCGTACCCAAACCACCGCGGGATATCCTAGACTTTCTGCTTGAACCAGGAAAGACTGAAGAGGAAGAGGCCATGAGGATGGCTGCTTGCAAGTTCCTAGTAGGTTCTAGCAAGGATGTCCTCGACTCTTTTGCTGATTATGTCTTTAATAAGGACGACAGTGGTCCGCGTCCCAATGTTGAGAAGTACGATAATGACCTTCCTTGATATCATGTAACATCATTTATGATGAAATAAAAATCAAACTTTATTTATGAACTGTCTGATCTTATTTACATAAAATCTCTGTTACATTTATACATAATATTTCTTGAGAAATTTTCCATTGATAGGCATCATTGCAACTCGACCATCCAACTCTGAAAGTTGATAAGCTCCATTCGAAAAGACTTTGCTGACAACGTAAGGTCCTTCCCACTTCGCATCGAACTTGCCTTTGCTCGAGTGAGTCATAGTCATAGGACATCTTACTGTTAGAACAAGTTCTTCTTGCTGAAAGACTCTGACTTTAACTTTGTGGTTGAAAGTCTTCGAAATACGGGCTTGATACAACTAAATATGTTGTTGAGCCAAAAGCCGCTTTTCATCGAGTGCTTCTAACTCTTGAAGTCGGAGAAGATCGTTATTCTCTGTAGTGAGTTCATTAGCAATGGCAATCCTTAAAGAAGGAATTTGAAGTTCTAGAGGAAGAACTGCTTCACAACCATACACCAAAGAGAAAGGTGTAAAGCCTGTGGGATTGCGGACCGTAGTTCGATAGGCCCAGAGACATTCACCAAGCTTTTCACTCCAGTTTCGTTTGTTAGTAGATACAAACTTCTTGAGGAGCTTGATGATAGTTTTATTGAAAGCTTCAGCTAAGCCATTAGCGGCAAGTTTGTAGGCTGTCAAAGCTACATTGTCAATCCTATGATCATCGCAGAATCTCGTAATTTTCTGGCTGATGAATTATGGTCTATTGTCATGGATAATTCTTCGAGGTACACCAAATTGATAGATGACATAGTGTTTGACAAAATTGATGACACTGCTGGTCTTGACTTCAGCCAAAGGTATAGCTTCAGCCCATTTGGAGAAGTAATCGGTTATTGCTAGTATGAACCGATGTCCTCTAGAAGAAGGAGAATTTATGGGACCGATGATGTCCATACCCCAAGCTTCAAAAGGCCATGAAGCAGCCGTCGGATGTAAAAATTCTGAAGGTTGATGGATAAAATCTGTATGGATTTGACAAGCTCGACATTTCCTTGCATAATCGATGGCATCAGATACCATAGAGGGCCAACCATTCGTCGGATGCGATTTGTAGCTTAGGACCGGGTTGATGTGCTCCGTAGACACCGTCGAGAGCTTCATGCAGTATTTGTTTTGCTTCATCACCAGCTAGACAGCGCAAGAGTAGGCCATCATAAGTTCGTCGATAAAGAGTCTTAGTGGTTTGATTGTAATAAAATCGTAGAGACCTTCGACGAATACTCGTAGCTTCTTTGGGATCTTCAGGGAGTATATCATGAACTACGAAATCGATGAAGGGAGCTCTCCAATCTTCACTGATAACATTGGCTTCAGTAAGATTACTGAATTCAATATTACGATTATTTTCGATACAGAACAATCCTCGATTAGAGATGACCACCACCTATTGTCTTTTGATAGGAATGGCAAAGACTGCTGCAAGATTAGCCAAAGCATCTGCCTCAGCATTGCAAGCTCGGCGTACATATTCAATAAAGAAGGCTTTGAATGATGTAGCCATGTTGATTGCCGCTTCAAAGTAAGGCACTAGATCTTGATGGCGAACTTCATAGGATCCTCTAACTTGATTAACAACCAACTTGGAATCGCCATAGACTTTAAGATATTCGATGTCAAGTTGTTTGGCTAGCTGGAGGCCAATAAGTAGAGCATTGTACTTGTCACTCCCCGTTCCCAGAATGCATATTTTTATACATGTGCAATTCATGTATATTTATTTAGTATTTATCATGTATTATCCTGTATTTAAATTCCTTTAATTTTATGTTAATTAATTTTCTGTATTTTATTTCCTGCAATTTTATTCCTGCATTTTATTCCTGTATTTTATTTTTTGTATTTTATTTTCTGCTGTTATTCTCTGCTTTTAGTCTTGCTTTGTGGTTCGGGTTCATGGATGGTTCTTCTCGGGTTCATGGTGGTTCACATGAACCGAACCACCACAAACCCCCACCTACCACCACCCTTTCTATTTAAGCCCCCATCTCATTCTCTCTCCTCATAACTCTCATTCTTCACCATTACTTCTTCTTCTTCCTCATCACTCTCTCCACCAACCCATCAGCAGGCAAGTACATCTTGCTTCTTGCTTAGAGAACCATTTTTATGGTTCATTATTCTTCCTCTCACGATCCTGAGAGAGTTTAGTACTTAGTATTTTTGATTTCGTTGGCTTGTTTCTCCCAGATCTAAGTGTTTGTGTTCTCGGTTGTTCATGGGTTCTGATCTCCCAACTTAGCATGAGTTTTTAGTCACGCACACGTTCTTACGTGCCAGCGTGAGTTTCTAGTCGTGCACACGTTCTTACGTGCGTGCGTGAATTTTTAGTCACGCACACGTCTTTACGTGTCAGCGTGAATTTTCAGTCACGCTCACGTTCTTACGTGTCAGCGTGAATTTTCAGTCACGCTCACGTTCTTACGTGTCAGCGTGAATTTTTAGTCACGCTCACGTCTTTACGTACATGCATAAATTTTTAGTCACGCACACGTCTTTACGTGTCAGTGTTAATTTTTAGTCACGCTCACGTCTTTACGTACGTGCGTGAATTTTTAGTCACGCACACGTCTTTACGTGTCAGCGTGAATTTTTAGTCATGCTCACGTTCTTACATGTCAGCGTGAATTTTGAGTTACGCTCACGTCTTTGTGTGCGTGCGTGAATTTCTTATCACTTTTCACGCTCACGCTGTTTACACGCTCACTCGTGCCTACTAGACTTAGCGTGACTTGTTGGCCTTAGCATAGACTTGTTGGCGTGACTTTCTAACCTGGGTGTTACTATTTGCTCTATAACTTATTCATTTAATGATGGCATGATAATTCTTCTATTATATCCTTACGCCTTCTTACATGAACTTGATAAATCATGATATGTTAATATTGATAATACAGATTGTTATGTGGAATGCGCCTTATGTCCTGATTGATCCATGGATACCCAGTAAGGCTGGAACTTAACTCTGAGGAGTTATAGACTCGACCCCACTGAATACTATTTGATTTTTATGCTTTGTCACCATCGATAATGATTGTGACATTGACTAATAATTGATCATGCGTTCCTTGTTGGAATTAAGAGACTGGCTAGTCGTCTTTTTGAATTGAATGAATGAGACACGTTCATGTAATGAACTATTACAATCGATTAGCCGATCCCGAATATTGGCATACAGGCACATGCAGGCTTCAAATTATTTATTTATTTATTTAGTTATTTATTTATCTTACAAAATAGTATGTGTACTTTATGGTCAAGGCATGATGACTCCGTGGTTAGATTTGATTGTTGTATTACGCTATGTAAGACCTACAACATAGGCGCACGGGTATCGTTGTAGAGTTGCGCATTTCGTACCCCGTACAAAAGTACTCACTTGAATGACCATGATCCACGGCATAGGATTTCGCTTAACATAGAGGCTTTAAGTTAAATAAAATAATGATTACATGGAGAGAATGGATTCCCGAGTTCTTACATGGCAGCCCTCTTGGGACTAGTAGTGCCCGACAGGCCGGCTGGTTCCCACAGATACTGTAAATCTGTCACACGGGCAGGAAACGGTATCTGCTTATATTATTAAATTGTACATACTATATTAACGGCGGGCGTCCCGCTGGGACTCGTCTAATTACATGATTGACACAATTGATTGACTGGATAGACTAGCCTTGCTCTCACATAGTAAGAACTGAGGAATCTTTATTGCATAATTCCAGGATAACTTGGGACTCACAATAGCAAGCCGTAGTAGTTGATTGGCCGTTCAAGATGATTGTTTGTGTACTGTACCTACTCTGTTGCCTAACTGAGATGATCAGAATGTCAAGACATGACGGACCAACTTCTGTCCTTGTTTGGTTGGGAGATTGGTTCGAAGTGTCATGATGTTATGTGAATCCTAGTGGAGAGCAGAGATCTATTATTATATTCTCTTACTTACTGGTTTAATCCTTCATATCGTGCTCCCTTGTGGTACTTGCTATTAGAGGTCTAACCTCTCTGGTTTTGCATGGCCAGATTTAGAGCCAGTCCTCGAGGATCCAGCTTCTACCTCCAAGATGGTCAATACTAGGGGAATGATCGCAGGAGGACTCGAGTGGGTTCCTTACTTCACCACTCGTTTTGTTATTTGCTTCATACTTAGCCGTTTGGCACCGACATGTTAGTTGGATTGTCTTGCACTTACTTTTACATAATTGTAATTAAGTCAGACTGCAGCTGATAACAATTGTGTATATGTTACTATACCATCTGGCTATGTTTTGTAAAGCCAGATCTCAAGAACATTTTGACTAAGCGTTTGGGATGCCTTACTGCTTTATCTTACATGTTCTCTATTTTTGCTTCTTGTTTGAATGATTGATACAATAGATATGAAGTGACCATAGTAAGACTTTCATGTAGTATGCACCCCCTCATCTGGTTAGACAGCATTGATCGTATTATACGGTATTCATCTACCCGTAATACGTAGCTGGCTGAGTCATTCTCCCGCTCTCCAGTATTCTGGTTCTGGGGCGTGACAAGGTTTTAGTGGTGGCCCATGCAGGTCTGATTTCAGACTTGTGGGGTGTTTTGATTTATAGGATGTCTCAATCACACGTGTTCCCCCCTTGATCTCATGATTCGTTATTCTCAACCCTTGCTTGACATTCTGGTATCCTTTGACTTCATTGATCCTTCATGTTCGGTTGTTTGATTGTTCTCTTGTCCCTTTTCTTTGGGGCACTTCGTCTGCATCGGTCAGAGCTGGACAACAACAAGGGCAACATGGGCAACATGACCAGGTTGGTCAGCAACAAGGGCCAGTCTCACCTCAGGAGGTTATTCAAGAAGAAGTGATAGTGGAAGCAGCAGCTGGATCGCAGTATTCGGATGTTCCACCACTACCAACAGTTCCACCTACCCAAGTGGACACACCAGCCCTTCTGGAGATCATGAGAGGATGATGGCTACTCAGCAACATCAGATGTTGGCCCAGCAGTGCATGTACACTCAGCTACAAGAGCAGAATGTATTGCTCAACCAAGGACTGCAGACGGCTTTAGAAAGAGGAGTGAGGACTGATTCAGGAGCATCAGCCAGGTTTTACAAGTACAACCCCTGTCGTTTCGAGGGCACGGAGGATGCCATCTCAGCAGATGCATGGCTTATGGATATTGAGGCTATTCTGACAACAGCTAAGGTACCGGCAGAAGAACGTGTGGATCTAGTGAAGTTGTTACTTCAGGATCTCACACGTGATTGGTGGGAATCAGAGGAAGTGGGCATCAGACGTCCTGTGGCTTGGGACGATTTTACTGCCAGGTTCAAGACGAAGTACTATGGAGTTGTGGCACAGTTTGAGCTACAACAGAAATTTATCAACCTCAGGCAGGTCGGCAAGACTGTAGATGCTTATGCAGTAGAGTTCTACAGATTGAGTAGATTCGCCCCAGAGATGGTAGCAACAGAGAGCCAGAGGGCAATGAGGTTTCAGCAAGGGTTTCATCTTGAAATCTTGCAATTGATAGAGGGGCACAATTACCAAACTTTTAACAAAGTATTGACGGCAACTCGAAGGCATGAGATCACCATTCAGAGGCTTGCGGTAAGGACTGGGGGCCAGAAGAGATCCCACAGTCAGATTGAAGGAGGAGGGGGAGCAGCGCCCCGAACAACAACACCATCCACTGGCATTCGTATCTACGATGAGGCGATACGAGGACCAGCACCACCACCCAGACAGCAGTAACAGCAACAAAGAAAGAACCAGCAACCCCCGGCGGGCTGTACTTATTATGGGAAGATGGGGCACACTAGAGATGTGTGTCGGACATTGAATGGACTGTGTCTGATATGTGGAAATCCAGATCATCGGGTTACCACATGTCCCATGAATTCGAGGTCAAGAGGACTAGTGTAGCAGTTTTCTGCTCTACCAGCACCAGGGGTAGGCCAGTATCGAGGACCAGCGGTGGCAGTAAGGCCGTTGGCACAGCGTCCGTTACTGCCGCAGGCTCAGATGTTTCGGCAGCAGGGGCTGCCGATGCAGCAACACCAGCATAGACCACCCCAGCATCATCAAGGAAGGGGCCAGCAACAGCATCAGGCTAGGTCGCAGCATGGAAATCAGCAAGGAGGTCGAGGGCAAGCATTCACTCTGTCCTTGGAGGAGGCATTGGCATCGGGAGATGTTATGGCAGGTAACATTCTCGTCGCCTCATATCCCGCAGTAGCATTGTTTGATTCGGGAGCATCCCATTCATTTATATCTGCACAATTTGCGACACGACTAGGAATGGAGTTCGAGGCATTGCCAGGGAGGTTGAATATACTCACTGGTAATGGGCTCGTAGGAGTTAGTAGAGTTATTTTAGCATGTAGCGTTGTAGTTTGCGGGCATTCCTTACCCGCCCGGTTGTTAGAATTTCCTGTTGGAAATTTCGACGTTATCTTAGGCATGGACTGGCTGAAAGACAGTCATGCGACAATAGATTGTCGTAGAGGGAGTGTATCTTTTGATATTCCAGGCATGAAGTGGTTCACCTTAGTCAGATCAGAGGCAACTCAGCAAGAGCAGGAAGTAATAACGGTAATGGAAGAAGTTCAGATTCTGAAGGTAGTTGAAGAATTTCTAGACGTATTTTCCGAAGAACTTCCAGGGCTACCACCGATTAGGGATATTGAGTTCAGTATAGAATTGGCACCAGGAACTAAACCGATATCAGATCGAGTTTACAGAATGGCGGATTCAGAGCAGGCCAAGGTATATCAGCACATAGAGGAACTGAAGGAGAAGAAGTTCATCCAAGCTAGCGTGTCACCATGGGCAGCACCAGTGGTACTTATGGGAAAGAAGGATGGGTCATCCAGATTGTGCATTGACTACAGGAAGCTTAACGCGGCAACAGTGAAGAACAAGTACCCATTACCCAGGATTGACGACTTATTTGATCAGTTGAGCAAAGCTAGAGTTTTCTCCAAGATAGATCTTCGTTCAGGGTACCATCAGGTGAGGGTTCGGAAGGAAAATATTCCCAAGACAGCGTTCAGGTCGAAGTATGGGCATTATGAGTTCTTAGTAATACCGTTTGGTTTGACCAATGCTCCAGCAATATTCATGGATTTGATGAATCGCATCTTTATGCCATACTTAGACCAGTTTGTCGTTGTGTTTCTCGACGACATTCTCGTATACTCTGCTAGTGAAGAGGAGCATGAAGACCACCTCAGGAAAGTGTTACAGGTTCTGAAAGAGAACCAGTTGTATGCCAAGCTCAGTAAGTGTGAGTTTTGGTCGGATCACATTTCATTTTTGGGTTACATCATATCAGGAGCTGGAGTAGCAGTAGATCCCAAGAAGGTAGAAGCAGTAAAAAATTGGCCAGTACCCAAGACCGTAGCAGATGTGCAGAGTTTCTTAGGATTGGCAGGATATTACAGAAGGTTTGTGTCAGACTTTGCAAGGCTTTCAGCACCCATGACCCGCTTGACCCGGAAGGATGTACCGTTCGTTTGGTCGGCAGAATATCAGGCATCATTTGAGACTTTGAAGCAGAAGTTGATATCAGCACATATTCTTACATTGCCAGTTGGACCCGGAGGTTTTATAGTATATTGTGATGCGTTATGTAAAGGACTTGGATGTGTCCTTATGCAGCATGGAAAGGTGATAGCATATGCATCTAGGCAGCTTCGGGACCACGAGAAGAATTATCCAACTCATGATTTGGAGTTAGCGGCAGTAGTATTTGCTCTGAAGCTATGGAGGCATTACTTATATGGTGACCGAGTGGACATGTACACAGACCATAAAAGTCTGAAGTACATCTTTACTCAGAAGGAACTGAACATGAGGCAGAGAAGATGGTTGGAGTTGATTAAGGATTATGACGTGGAGCTTCAGTATCACCCAGGCAAGGCTAATGTAGTAGTAGACGCTCTTAGCAGGAGAGGCGGCACATTTATGTTAACAACACAGAGGCATATCTTAGAAGACCTTCAGGAGATGGGCATCGAGGTTATACTTCCTAGTGATGTAGGAGTTTTAACAAGTCTGTAAGTTCAATCCGACTTGGTAGGCAGAATCAAGGCAGCTCAGGCACAAGACCCAAGGATTCAGAAGCTCAGGGCAGAATGTGAGTCAGGACTCAGGAAGCAGATGAGAATTCATGAAGATGGCACACTTAGGTTTGGATCACGTCTATGTGTGCCTAGTGGAGATATCAGACAGGAGGTTATGGCAGAAGCTCACAGTTCTCAGTATTCTATTCATCCTGGGGGACCAAGATGTACCAAGATATCAAGCAGCATTTCTGGTGGAACGGGATGAAGAGGGAGATATCTAGATTTATTTCCTGTTGCTTGGTATGTCAGCAAGTGAAGGCAGAACAGCAGAGGCCAGCTGGGTTATTGCAACCGCTTCCTATTCTGGAATAGAAATGGGAGCATATTACAATGGACTTTGTGACCGGGTTACCGAGATCACCAAGTGGTAAGGACGCTATTTGGGTAATAGTGGATCGACTTACGAAGGTAGCACACTTTTTTCCTTTCAGAGTAGGACAATCTACAGAAAAGTTGGCAGAGTTGTATATGCAACAGATAGTCAGGCAGCATGGAGTCCCTGTCAGTATTGTGTCAGACCGAGATACCCGCTTTACATCACATTTCTGGAAGAGCTTACATCATAGTCTGGGTACCAAGTTAAGATTTAGCATGGCTTACCATCCGCAGACGGATGGGCAATCAGAAAGAACGATTCAGACTTTAGAAGATATGTTGCGAGCTTGCACTCTAGATTTTGGAGTGTCTTGGGAGAGTCACCTGCACTTAGTCGAGTTCTCATACAACAATAGTTATCAAGCCAGTATCCAGATGGTGCCATTTGAAGCACTATATGGTAAGAAGTGCAGGTCGTCGCTTGCATGGGATGATATCGGGGAGAGGAAGATGTTAGGCCCAGAAATGATTGTTCAGACGGTTGAAGTGGTTAAGGGAATTAGAGAGCGACTTCGAGTTGCGCAGGACCGGCAACATCATTGGGCGGACCAGCATCGTAGGCCGTTAGAGTTCTCTGTTGGGGACCACGTATTCTTGCGGATATCACCTACTCGTGGGGTCATTAGATTTGGCGTTCGCGGGAAATTGAGTCTGCGGTACGTGGGCCCATTTGTTATCCTTGATCGGATAGGCGATGTTGCTTATCGTTTATCCCTTCCACCTTCATTACGAGAGGTACATGACGTGTTTCATGTATCTCAATTACGTAGGTATGTATCGGACCCAAGTCATATCCTCGATCATTCTGAGCTGGTTGTTGGTACCAACCTGTCTTACGAGGAACAGCCTGTGTCCATTTTGGACCAAAGAGAGAAGATACTCAAGAACCGAACAATTAGTCTTGTCCGTGTTGCTTGGGATCATCACTCCCTGGGAGAGTCAATGTGGGAACGTGAGGATGATTTTCGATCACGGTATCCACACCTGTTTGACTCACAAGGTATATCTCTTTCTGTATACCTTGATTGTCCTGATTCTTCATGCTTGTCACCTTATTGGTAGAGCTACTTGATATCATGGATTGATGAATTTACATATATAGTACTTGCTTTTGATATGGTAAAATGATTGCTTGCTTACTAGAATTGCTTATATTAGTTTAGCTCCGATATTTCTACCTGCTTGGATTTGAAATTCCGAGGACGGAATTTTTCTAAGGTGGGTAAAGATGTCACTTCCCGTTCCCAAAATGCGTATTTTTATACATGTGCAATTCATGTATATTTATTTAGTATTTATCATGTATTATCCTGTATTTAAATTCCTTTAATTTCATGTTAATTAATTTTCTACATTTTATTTCCTGCAATTTTATTCCTGCATTTTATTCCTGCATTTTATTTTTTGCATTTTATTTTCTGCTGTTATTCTCTGCTTTTAGTCTTGCTTAGTGGTTCGGGTTCATGGATGGTTCTTCTCGGGTTCATGGTGGTTCACATGAACCGAACCACCACAAACCCCCACCTACCACCACCCTTTCTATTTAAGCCCCCATCTCCTTCTCTCTCCTCATAACTCTCATTCTTTACCATTACTTCTTCTTCTTCCTCATCACTCTCTCCACCAACCCATCAGCAGGCAAGTACATCTTGCTTCTTGCTTGGAGAACCATTTTTATGGTTCATTATTCTTCCTCTCACGATCCTAAGAGAGTTTAGTACTTAGTATTTTTGATTTCGTTGGCTTGTTTCTCCCAGATCTAAGTGTTTGTGTTCTCGGTTGTTCATGGGTTTTGATCTCCCAACTTAGCGTGAGTTTTTAGTCACGCACACGTTCTTACGTGCCAGCGAGAGTTTCTAGTCACGCACACGTTCTTACGTGCGTGCGTGAATTTTTAGTCACGCACACGTCTTTACGTGTCAGCATAAATTTTTAGTCACGCTCACGTTCTTACGTGTCAGCATGAATTTTCAGTCACGCTCACGTTCTTACGTGTCAGCGTGAATTTTTAGTCACGCTCACGTCTTTACGTGCGTGCGTGAATTTTTAGTCACGCACACGTCTTTACGTGTCAGCGTGAATTTTTAGTCACGCTCACGTCTTTACGTGCGTGCGTAAATTTTTAGTCACGCACACGTCTTTACGTGTCAGCGTAAATTTTTAGTCACGCTCACGTTCTTACATGTCAGCGTAAATTTTGAGTTACGCTCACGTCTTTGCGTGCGTGCGTGAATTTCTTATCACTTTTCACGCTCACGCTGTTTACACGCTCACTCGCACCTACTAGACTTAGCGTGACTTGTTGGCCTTAGCATAGACTTGTTGGCGTAACTTTCTAACCTGGGTGTTACTATTTGCTCTATAACTTATTCATTTAATGATGGCATGATAATTCTTCTATTATATCCTTACGCCTTCTTGCATGAACTTGATAAATCATGATATGTTAATATTGATAATACAGATTGTTATGTGGAATGCGTCTTGTGTCCTGATTGATCCATGGATACCCAGTAAGGCTGGAACTTAACTCTGAGGAGTTATAGACTCGACCCCACTGAATACTATTTGATTTTCATGCCTTGTCACCATCGATAATGATTATGACATTGACTAATAATTGATCATGCGTTCCTAGTTGGAACTAAGAGACTGGCTAGTCGTCTTATTGAATTGAATGAATGAGACACGTTCATATAATGAACTATTGCAATCGATTAGCCGATCCCGAATATTGGCATACAGGCACATGCAGGCTTCAAATTATTTATTTATTTATTTAGTTATTTATTTATCTTACAAAACAGCATGTGTACTTTATGGTCAAGGCATGATGACTCCGTGGTTAGATTTGATTGTTGCATTACGCTATGTAAGACCTACAACATAGCCGCACGGGTATCGTTGTAGAGTTGCGCATATCGTATCCCGTACAAAAGTACTCATTTGAATGACCATGATCCACGGCATGGGATTTCGCTTAACATAGAGGCTTTAAGTTAAATAAAATAAGGATTGCATGGAGAGAATGGATTCCCGAGTTCTTACATGGCAGCCCTCTTGGGACTAGTAGTGCCCGATAGGCCGGCTGGTTCCCACAGATACTGTAAATCTGTCACACGGGCAGGGAACGGTATCTGCTTATATTATTAAATTGTACATGCTATATTAACGGCGGGCGTCCCACTGGGACTCGTCTAATTACATGATTGGCACAATTGATTGACTGGATAGACTAGTCTTGCTCGCACATAGTAAGAACTGAGGAATCTTTATTGCATAATTCCAGGATAACTTGGGACTCACAATAGCAAGCCGTAGTAGTTGATTGGCCGTTCAAGGTGATTGTTTGTGTACTGTACCTACTCTGTTGCCTAACTGAGATGATCAGAATGTCAGGACATGACGGGCCAACTTCTGTCCTTATTTGGTTGGGAGGTTGGTTCGAAGTATCGTGATGTTATGTGAATCCTAGTGGAGAGCAGAGATCTATTATTATATTCTCTTACTTACTGGTTTAATCCTTCATATCGTGCTCCCTTGTGGTACTTGCTATTAGAGGTCTAACCTCTCTGGTTTTGCATGGCCAGATTTAGAGCCAGTCCTCGAGGATCCAGCTTACTTCTACCTCCAAGATGGTCAATACTAGGGGAATGATCGCAGGAGGACTCGAGTGGGTTCCTTACTTCACCACTCATTTTGTTATTTACTTCATACTTAGCCGTTTGGCACCGACATGTTAGTCGGATTGTCTTGCACTTACTTTTACATAATTATAATTAAGTCCGACTGCAGCTGATAACAATTGTGTATATGTTACTATACCATCTGGCTATGTTTTGTAAAACCAGATCTCAAGAACATTTTGACTAAGCGTTTGGGACGCCTTACTGCTTTATCTTACATGTTCTCTATTTTTGCTTCTTGTTTGAATGATTGAGACAATAGATGTGAAGTGACCATAGTAAGACTTTCATGTAGTATGCACCCCGTCGTCTGGTTAGACAGCATTAATCGTATTATATGGTATTCATCTACCCGTAATACGTAGCTGGCTGAGTCATTCCCCCGCTCTCCAGTATTCTGGTTCTGGGGCGTGACAGTACTCCGCCACGTTGTTGGAACAAGGTTCATCTAGAGAGTAGGCTCTTTGGATAGCTGACCCGTCCGGAGAAACAAGGACAACTCCAACTCCTGCGATGATAGCACCATTGGGTCCAATCCTGGATGCACCGTCAAAGAATAGACGCCAGGTAGGAAATTCTTCAGAGACTGCATTAGATTCCAAAGTCTTATCTGGAATTTCAACGTAGAGTTTGGATGTCTCTGGAACAGGATGGGCTGCTAAGAAATCTGCCAGGGCTTGACCTTTGACAGACTTTTGAGGAACATATACCATGTCATATTGGACTAGCAGAATGGCCCATATAGCCAGCCAAGAATTGAGTGTGCTAGGCTTCTTCATGAGTACCCGAAGAGGATTAACTCGTGATATGACATAAATAGTTTGGCCAATGATATAATGCCGAGTCTTTTGAACATCAAACATAAGAGCTAGGCATTCTTTTTCGACCGAACTATAACGGTGTTCAACACCAATCATAGTACGACTGAGATAATAGATAGCTTGTTCGTGGCCTTCTTTGTTCTTTTGGGCAAGTAAAGCACCCAATGAATGATCCATAGCGCGGACATACATTAAGAACGGTATGTCAGAGATTGGTGGCACCAAGACTGGTGGATTTATGAGATACCGCTTTATGTCATCAAATGCTCGTTGACATTCTTCGGTCCAAACAAAAGAAACACCCTTCTTCATGAGTTGAGTGAATAGTCTGCAGCGTCCAAACAGATTCGAAATAAATCTCCTGATGTACGCAAGTCGAACTTGGAATCCTCGTAGCTCTTTTAGGTTGCGTGGAGGACGCATCTCTTGAATGGCTTTGATCTTCTCGGGATCCACATGTATAACCTTAGAGGTAATGACGAAGCCGAGAAATTTACCTCTAGAGACACCCAAGAATGACTTGGTGGGATTCATTTTGAGTTGATGTTGGCGCATGAGATTGAAGATAGTTCTCAAGTCTTGGATGTGATCTTCCTTCAGACGACTCTTGACAGCAATATCGTCAACATTGCATTCGACAGTCTTGCGCAAATGATCTCGAAAGATGGTACTCATGGCTCGTTGGTATGTTACACCAGCGTTCTTGAGACCAAACGGCATCACATTATAGCAGTAGACTCCACGAGGAGTGCAGAAAGAAGTATGCTTTTCATCTTCAGGATTCATCCGAATTTGATTGTATCCGGAGAATCCGTCCATGAAAGATATTCTTTCAAATCCACAGGTGTTGTCAATCATGACGTCCGTGATAGGGAGAGAAAATTCATCTTTTGGACATGCTTCATTAAGATCTCGGAAGTCAATACAAACTCAAACTTTGCCGGTTTTCTTTAGAACTGGGACAACATTAGCTACCCAATCAGGATGCTGCTCTTCTCTGATAAAGCCGCAAGCTATGAGCTTCTTGACTTCATCGTCGATTGCATCCATCATTTCTGGCTTGAAACGCCATTTTGCTGTTTGACCGGTTTTGCATTAGGCAAGATGTTCAGTTTGTGAGTAGCAACTTTAGGATCAAGACCTGGCATGTCTTCATAGCTCCAGGCAAAGACGTCAATGTATTCTTTAATCAGAAGAATTAATTCTTGTTTGTCTGTCTCTGGAAGGTTCTTGCTAATGAATATTAGACGAGGTGATCCGCTCTCTCCTACATCAATTTGAACTAATTAATCTTCGGTAGGAGGTTCCCTTTGTTCGAATCGGAGTTCCCACTGGGTATCCATTCGTTGGGCCCAAGGATCTGTTTTAGGATTTTCTTCAATATCCTCGTCATAGCCTTTTGGAAGTTCGACGGAGACCATGTTAGAAGATACAGTCAATCGATGAACTTGACCAATGCTGGTGTCAGAATCCTACGATCTGGAATCAGACGAGTTAGAACGTTCTTCACTATCAGATTCAGAGCCTGCTGGGGATAACACTAGAGGTGAAGCATATCCGAGACCTCTTTTAGTCCTGCTGTAGTACATCTCTGACTTTCCTTTCGGAACTATTGTACGAAGAGGAGTTCTCCATCCTTTACCGTAGTTGAGGCCACTCTTGAAGTCGTAACCCATCTTTCGAATGATGTCTTTTGATTGTTGACTGTAACGACGGAGTTGAAGATGCCTCGTGTCGTTAACTTTGCTATCATCCGTATAGCTGAATTGTTGTTCCGGTCCTTTACTAAAAAGTATTGGACTTTTGCCTTTCTTACGAGCGGGAACAATACGATATGAATCTTTTGGGTGTTCAAATGAAACTTCTGTTTGAAGAGACTGTACAACTCCCATTGTAAATGACTGAAAGCTGTCTAACATATGCAAATAGCATTTAGCATGATAAATGACATCAATATACTGGAAAGTAGATACTTTTTCATTGATTTGTACATTTGTATTTACAGCAGGACCTTTAGCCTTAGCAGGCTTTGTCAGATTGATTACAAGAGGGGGAGAAGAAGAACGTGGAGGAAGATTGGCTTTGTTATGACGGAGGTCGATAACAAGTGGCTCAGAGGAGGTGAGCTCCCTTTTTTCCTTATTATGAGATAGATCTATAACAAATGGCTCAGAAGAAGTGAGCTGTTTTTTGTCGTTGTTACGACGTAAGTCAATAACAAGCGGCTCAGAAGAGGTGAGCTCCCTTTGATTTTGGTCATCAATTGATTTCTTTTGAACTGGCAAGTGAATAGCCAGTGGCTTGGAGGATTGAGGACGAGAAACACGCCCTTTGACAGGAATGATGAGGGTGTCATTAGGCACTATTTCTTGCTCTTCTTCCGTATCCAGAGACAAGACAACCTTTATGAATTCGTCCTTATACATACGAGCATCGTTGCAGTATGCTTCGACGCCTTTGAAAGGATAGAGATCAGCAACCTCCTTCCGTACCTTTCCATTGTCATCAACATATTTAAAACATTGATGGAGAGTCGAAGGGACAATGTTATGTTCGTGCAGAAATGGTCTTCCCAGCAAAGCATTGTAGGAACAACCAAGATTGTCAATGATGTAGAAGGTAACCTTTGTACGAAGATTGCCTATTTGGAGTTTTAGGCAAATCTTGCCCAGAGGCTCATTCTCTCCCTGATTGAACCCAAGGATGGTGGTGATTGTACTGGAGAGACTATGTACTGGGATCTTTAATGCATCCAACATTGTCTTCGGTATAATACTGAGAGCAGACCCTGGATCTATCAAAATACGATCGACTTTCATCAAGTCGACGTATCCTGTATAGTAGAGGGGACGATCGTGCCTGTTGTCTTCCATCAACATGTCATCTTGTGTGAAAGTTATGTTTGGAATTAACTCCAATACACTATGACAATGGAGGCAAGAGACTGGCTCTGCTTTCGGCTTCTTCAGAAGAGATAAGCAGGTTTCAGCTTGCATGAGAGCCTCACTCAAAGTTTTCCGAGTCTCTTTAGAGAGACGCAAGAGCTCAAAGATGGATAGTCTGGCTGGTGTATTGGCTAACTGAGCCAAAATATCAAAGTTGTAAGGCTTTTCAAGTCCAGAAGGAGATGTCTTTTTCAAAGGTTTGTCGAAGCGGACTTGCTGTTTGCCTTTGTCAGCGATCGTCAGCTTGGGAGGAATGGGTATCACAACCGGTAAGAAAGCAGTGGGAATATCCTCAGTAGAAGCAGGCTGCACTGGAGCAGGCTCAGAAGAAGAAGCAGGATTCTCTTGAGCTTCGGGATAATCCTTTAAATAAGCTTTCCCTGATCTGGTGCCCGACAGGATTTCTTCATCAACTATGGGGTCAAAAGACACCATATTGCAAGTCTTTGTCTTGCCTTTGGAGCGGTCTTTCTTCTTAGAAGAAGAGTGAAGTTCGAACTCCGAGGCTAAATCTGGATAAATCCACATAATCTCGCCATTGTCAAGAGACAAGGGAACGAGACCTTCACTTCGTGGAGGAGGAAGATTCTCAATCTTGAGAGTAGCTTTGGGGATAGGAATGACACCATGTTGCACCATCTGGAGTGTTGGTTTGCACAGGAAGATTGGCAGCCAACTGCGCCAGAGGCAGAGGAGTCTTGCACCTTGATAGGACAGCATATGAAGTCTCTTGTGTACTGGCAACAGCAGATTGTGCATGAATAGTTGAGACAGATTGTGCAGCTGTTGAAACAGCAGATTGCGCACCAAGCTTGGTGGCAGAATGGATAGACTGCATAGCAGTCTTGCTGGCAGACTGTGCAACAGTCTTTGAAGCAGACTGCGCCACAGATTGCGCAGCAGCCTTGGCCAGACTGTGCAGCAGTCTTAGGGACCCACACAGGGCGTACTTTGCTCAGGACAGAAGTTGTTGTAGTGCGAGGGGTGGTCTTGGAGTTGATCATGGCTTCGTAGGCCGTCTGGTTGACCTTAACAACCAGCGTCTTCTGCGTCTTCCCGATAGACGCAACGTCACATTGAGTTGTCACTTCCTCGTCGGAGGCGAAAGTCGTCCCTAGCAGAGTCGCCATTTTATTTGCAAAAACAAAAGTATGAAACTTTATTGATACAAACTTTGTAAAGATTACAAAAATTCTGGGAAAGTACAACTGTAGGAATCCAATCTAGAAGACGATTTCTTTATCCCTTGGACGATGTGAACTTTGAAGACGGTAGCCTCTGAAGTTGAAGGCAAAAGCCTCGGAAGAATGCAGCAGCACTTGGGCAAGAACTCCTGAACTCTCTGATATTTCTGAATTTTTTTATGTCTGATCCCCTTGAATGAAGACTTGAAACTCTATTTATAGAGTTCTGGAAATAACTAATTTTTAGTTATTCTGAATGGCGCAAGCTGGATTGCACAGGAACTGGATTGCGCAGCATCAGACTGCGCAGGCAGTTGTCTGGTCGTAGGCCAACTGTCTTGGACACATGGCATCATTTGATTGAAATACGCATGATCGTGTGAAGATGGTTGCCACGTAACGAGCAATTGATGACATGAATGCCACGTGTACTTTTGCCAGTTAACATAATGAAGTGTGCCACATGAATTACGCCGACTTCGGATTACGCTAAAATGGATTGCGCTGGCACTAGATTACGCAGGCACCGGATTGTGCTGTATGTACAGCTATCCTCGAGCGCTGTGCGGCACAATAAACGAACAGTCTTCTCGTTTTTCGTACTGTCAGCTGTCGGAAGATTTGATTGTGTCAGATAATGATGATATGGCCACGTCAGCTTGCGCAGTTGAAAGTGTGCGCAATCTAGTGTGCGCAATCTGATTGATGCACAATCTGATGTCTACGCAGTTCATTTGAAAGTTGTATTTTTTGATTTTCATGATTTTGTTGATGGGTGCAACTTGATTTTTTAGGACCTACAGATACAAACTAAGGTCACCTAACCATTCTACTGTGATCATACAGTTAAGAACAAACCTTCAACGCATGGGCCCTCTGGATATAATAGGGTCGACATGGTCCCCTCTATGGGAACCAGAGACCTACGTCCGTAAAGCTCCATGAACGTCAGAGGAAACTAATACAGTAGGGAATCACAACAGTAAGTAATCAGTACATGCATCTCTGGCGGAGCTTACAGGTTATAATGAATAAGTGCATACGTGGTCCATACGCTAAGGAACTGTTCTCCCTACCTCATACACCTATCTAAGTCATATCCACAATCATATACCTCTACTAACTGTTAAGTCTCCTAACATACCTCTATTAGCAGTTAGACCTAACGCATGTGCACGGGTGATCAGCCAACACGCAAGTACCTTAATTTATATGTTACTCATGCTCATACATATCTCTTGGTACGATTGTGTCAAAGTTTATGAAATGCTTACTGACAAGAGGTAGTCCGTTAACTCTAGGTCCATATGCTAATTTAAAGACAATAATAAAAATATGACTAGCATTTGCATCATGTATAAATGGAAGCACAGTGCAGTAAATCAACAACAGTAAACAATAAAGCAACTGGAGAAACTAGAAATAAACAGTAACCATGCAGTAACTAAGCAGTAAGATGCAAATAATATAAGCAGTAAATATGGCAAGGTATCTTATTTGAGTTGGTTTGAAAATGACAGTATCCAGTAACTCGAACCGTCAGATCAGTGAAGCAATGATAGCCAACTTTCACAAACGTCATCAGATGCTGAAACAGACATCACTAACATTTCTATAATTAATATATATCTAAGATTGCCTATCCATAAGTCTAATTCTGGACATAGGAGCAAAATCATAATTTCGGGTCAAAACGGTGTCCGTCGTTGGACCCGCTTTGCACTGAAATGTGTGCCAAGTCCTACGGTCTCTAAAATCATCAAATTATATGTCTACGGGTCCGATTTGACCATACTAAATCAACCATATGTCTAAAGTTGGATTCTGGAGTCGTGCATAATTTTGTTCGTTGGATCGGATTGTGGGCCTGCCAAAATAGCGTTTCGATCGACCTTCTCAGAATCGGACCAAATTTGGCTCACAGGACCAAAAAATGACACGAGTCCAGTGGCACAAGTTTCGTCTCGAGATGATGAACATGCACGAAGTTGTGGGCTAGTTTGAAAAGAGCCGATACGTTGTATCTCGACCGATATGTCTTTATTTCGTCGCGCACACGCAACGAAATCGAATTCCATCAAATACCATACATTCATGAAGTCGATACGCACCTTTTGATACTTTTGATTCGTGACCATCTCACCCAGTTTGTCGGGACACACGTCGTATCGGTGAAAATTTCTAAAATTTCTACTATTTTAAAACTGTTTTTCTCAATTTTTAGAAATTGTTTTCTCGACACATATTAGATGAAATCAGAAACTATGAAAAGGGTTTTGAAGCCCTATAGGTTTTCCTTAAGGTTGTTCAGGTAGTTTTTCAAAATTGTTGGTGAATCGGTTATAATTTGCCTTCCAAGTCGAGGTTTTTATCTCAAGGACTGTCCTGTTTCGAACAGGATTTTCGTAACTTTGGGCTTAATTTACGGTGCATACGCTGCAATTTAAATCAAACTATTCGAAAGGAGTAGAAGAGGGTCATATTATGATCTAACCTAGGGGTAGACCTGGGCTGGGCCGGGCCCAAATTTTATGGACCCGGACTAGACCCGTTAATTGGTGGGACAGGGTGGGACGGGTCGAAAAAATATTGGAACCAGAACGTGTTCGACCCGTTCGAAACGGGTCCGATAGGGGCCGACCCTTGGGTCAAACGGGTAAAAAAAGTTAAAAAAATTCTAAAATAGTAAATATTTATATATGTTCTATTATCTATAAGAACAAAATAAGTCTTATGTCTTCCCAAATTTCTAGAATTTGTTTACTAAATAATAACTTGTTCTATTATTTATAAACTATAATAGCAAAAAATTCCAAATTTGATAAATAAAAAATACATACCCCTAGAAACGGGTCGGTATGGGGCTTCGTTTATTTTGAAAATAGGATCCGCCCGGCCCCGTTAGTGTCACACAACCTGTCCTGTTTAAATTCTAAATTTTAGGAACCGGCTTGTTTGGACATTTTATGGTTCGGGCCGGGTCGGAACCACGGGTCTTGGAATCGTATGCCCACCCCTAATCTAACCTGCGAAATTGGATTACGAAACTATAGCAAGATGGTGAAGAAATCACGATGCAAAAATTGATGAGCGGTCGCTACTACTACTATTGTTAATGCTCTGCTGTGCTGGCGTTGCAGTAGTTGTTTCCCCTGCTGTCGGTCGTATGTGGCCCTGTTTGACTGCCGGCGACGGCCGAAGGCGGCAACAGTTGGGGCAGACGTGGTGGTGCGCGGCTAGGTTTAGGGTTGGTAAACCTTTCTTCTTTTTTCTTGTTGTTTATATAGGGGTCGGGTAGGGGTTTGGTTGATGCGCGGGTTTGTGCAGAGTATTGTTCCACAAGACAGTACTATATTTTTTTTAACAACTATACACACACACAACCCCCCCCCCCCCCCGCATACTTATTCATATATATTTAAATATTCTAAAAAATCCCAAAATTTCTTTAAAAAATTATTTATTTATTTTTAAAATACTATTAATATCATCTAAAATAAATTATTAACTTGGTATAAATAACATTTATATATATATATATATATATATATATATATATATATATATATATATATATAATTATATATTATAATTATTTATATAGAAACTTTATTAAACAATATGAATTCGATAGTAAATACTAAATATATATAACTCATATTTACCTTCCACAAATTTAACATAGTATAAAATTATAATATATTGTAAAAATACTATATATATATATATATATATATATATATATATATATATATATATATATATCAAATGACCTCTAGCCTAATGGTTAAGAGAGATGTATACGGCCCGAGTGGTCAGAAGATCGATTCCTGGTGGGAACGTTTGCCAATATATATATATATATCTATATATATATATATATATATATATATATATATATATATATATATATATATATATATATATATATATATATATATGTACTTAATATGCATATAGCTCACAAAAATAACTATTATATATAATAAAACAATGTGTTAGACTTATATTCTATATGCACAATATTTATCTCACAAATTATCCCTACCAATTAATAAGAAGATGATTTAATATATATTATAAAAAATAATCTCTAGAAAATAGGGGGTTTACATCTAGAGGTGATATTCTTCTTCCCAGTCGTCAGCATCAGCTACAGCAGTTCGAGCTTTGATGATTGGATCTCCGAGGGGAGTAGTTCCAACAGGTTCCCTTTAGTAGTCTTCTTAGACATGCCCTCAGTAGCAGAGGCAGTCTCCTACAATGGGTTGTTTCCATTATGGAAAGGCAGGACACATTCTATCAGTGTGTTGTAGGGCATAGGGCTTGTGCTTAGCATGTGGAGCATCATAACACATGATAGGGACTTGTCCCCAGAGGAGTTCAGTTGGATCATTAGCTTTCCAACCAGTAGTTCTCCAGTTTAAGGCACCAGCACCGGTTCAGCAGAAGCAGGCCCAGAGGACTTTACCGACGCAGTCCCGAAGATTCTAGCAGCAAAGGCCACAACATTATGCTCAATCCTAGTCTTAGAGGTAGAGAGGCCAACAGTAGAAAGACCAGGACCCAGAGGGCACGGTTAGGCTTTAATGCTTTCCATCGATGAGGCATTAACAGTAGGAAAGGTGGTCGCATGTACTATTCCCTTTTACTCTCATTCAACTTCAGCTTTATTTGATTTTGGTGCTTTGCATTCATTTATATCTGCACGATTTGTGACACGAGTTGGTTTGGAGCTAGAGTCATTACATGTAAGGTTGAATATACTTATCGGTAACAGTCACGTGGGAGTAGATCGATTTTATGCCTCATATCATATTGTAGTTTATGGGAGAGAGTTTTTCGTGAGGCTGATAGGGTTTTCTATGGGTGATTATAATGTCGTCCTAGGTATGGATTGGTTGAGTGCTCAACACACTATGATAGATTGCCATGCTGGCAAGGTTATCCTTTGTGTTCCTGATGAGGAGTTCTCATTCTCTACAGGATAGGTAGAGTCTTCGTCGGTTATCATATGGATGGCAGCAGTTGAGGAGGTACAGTTTTCTAGGGTGGTTTGTGAGTTTCTCGATGTATTTCCCGAGGGTACGCTTCTACTTTGGGAGAATGAGTACTACATATACTTAGTTCTTTGAGAGAGACAGTATTAGTGAGAGTCTACAGGATGTCTCCTTTAGAGTTGGTGGTATTGTACTAGTCCATCGAGGACCTTAGGACCACGAGATTCATTAATCCTAGTGGATCGCCTTGGGGAGTGTAGAAGCATGGAAAAGAACGGAAAAGTCCATGCGACTCAAAACAGAAGGAGTCTCATGCGGTTCAAAGAATCTCTTAGAGCTTCATGCGGCTCAAGAGTCTTCTAGAGCTTCATGCGGCTCAAAAGCCCTTCAGAGCTTCATGCGGCTCAAAAAATTTCAATAGCTCCATGCGGCTCGGGCAAAAGCCACGTGGCCCTATGCGGTTCGCCTCTGCAGCTGGCCATCAAGCAGCGGCCTCATTTAATGCTCTGATGCAACACGGCAGCTCTGACATAAAGATGAATTGACAGCTCTGACATAAAGCTGCAATGATGACTCTGACATAATGGCGCGCTCCTAGGGAAACGAAGAAAATATTTATAACTGGCACGATCCACCAATTCCAAAGCTCACTATGCGGCTGCCACTCTCATGCGGCTGCTACCTTCATGCGGCTGCCACCCTCATACGGCTGCCATCTCTATGCGGCTGCCACCCTCATGCGGCTGCCACTCTCATGCGGCTTCCACCCTCATGCGGCTGCCGCCTTCATGCGGCTCAACGATGACAGTCCTCTACGCGGTTCACAGCAGTTGGGACACGTGGCAGGAGTCGATCAAATCCTAACAAACCAGATTTATGGTAATCAACATAACAGGCAATTGGGACACGTGGCAGGAGATTGACCAAGATTTATTCACTCGGATTTACTGATATCAACAAATCATCACGATGCAGATTTGTTACAATCAACATTAACTGTCCATACAGATTTGTTACAATCAACATTAACTGCCCATGCAGATTTGGTACAATCAACATTAACTATCCAGATTTGTTACAATCAATATTAACGTCCCAGATTAATTTCCAACAAACAAGATCAAGGAAAATCATAACCAATCCCTAACCGCCCACTTTTCAAGGAGTAATCATTGCAAATCCTACTTATCACACCCCACTCCTATAAATAGCAAGGTGTCATTCCCTTGCAAAGAGAGAGGAGGAAGACACGCACAGAGAGAGCAGCGGCGCACAGAAGAATCTCCCCACACATCTTGAGAGCATTTCTTCATTAGAGCCAAGGCTACGTCCGATCGTCCAAGGAGTAAGGTAGAGTTGATAGCACTCTCCCGAGCCTCTACTGTCACCCCCCAGAAAAACTAAACAATTATACTTAGATTGCTGTACCTAGGTTTTCATCCCTAGGCTTTCTTTGTACGAACGAGTTTGTGTTGTGAAGTAAAAAAAGTCCAGTCCTCCCATAAAACTGTTCTATTCTTTTATAATTAATGGCAAACACGATGGCGACTCTGCTGGGGACTAACTTCTCCACGGCTGAGGAGTTGGTGACGCAATCGGACGCAGCCAAACTTGGCTCGACTCAACAGATGCTGGTCGTCCGCTTCGACCAGCAGGCGTTTGAAGAAATGCTCTCCGACGGGAGCGCTGGCCCGGTCTAGAAGCGAGCCCGCACGAATAAGGCTCGCAGGGAGTGGAGGCTCAAATTATTTGCTCCTCCCCAAGCTCTGGAGGAAATGCTCTCTGCTACCCAAAATGGCGGGAAAGACTCTCGTGCGACCCCACTTCAGACCATAGAGGACTCTGCTGTCCCCAAGTCCGGCAGAGGAAAATACTACGATGCTGGACTTGCAGGGGCAAAGAAGAACTCTCTGCGGTCCAAGAAGAAGCCGCATAAGGGCGTCAGCCACATGAAGACTCCTGCGGCCACGGAAGCCAGCCGCATGCAGAAGGCTCATGCGGCCAAAACTTCCAGCAGCATGAAGGAGGCTCATGCGGCCACGGAAGCCGGCCGCATGCAGAAGGCTTATGCGGCTAAAACTTCCAGCCGCATGAAGGAGCTTCATGCGGCCACGACTGTCAGCCGCATGCAGACTGCTTATGCGGCCACCGCTTCTAGCCGCATACAGAAGGTTCATGCGGCCACACATACCAGTCGCATGCAGACAGCCTGCACGGCTACCAATCCCAGCCGTATACCATCTGCTCCATGTGGCTCACGGTCAGTCTTTAACCACCTCTCATGCGGTCCTGACCTTAGAGGCTTTCAGGAGGTTGTGCCAAACTCTGTGACGCACCACTTGGACTCTTCCTACTATGCACTATCGGGTGCTAGAAGGAAGAAGTCTAGGACAGTACGGGCTGGTCAAGCTCAGTCAGCTGTCCTAACTTCTGACTATCAGGGCGTCCTACTGACTATTACGCGGGCCCCTGATGGAAAGTTGTATAAAACTATCCGTGTCTAGCCCCCGACGGCCAACGAACGGGATAGTTATCAAAAATCTCCTAACGATGATCAAGGGCAAGTACTCGTACTACCCCTACATCAGGGAGCAGGCAGGATGCCAACACACTCATGTGCTCAGGACTCCCGGGCCCACAAAATGAGTGAATTGCGCAACGTGATTCTTCACAAACGCAAGGAAAGAGACGAAAATACGGTGTATAGAGAGTCCTTTCATAGACATCACTGCACTCAAGTCATTGTCAACTGCTGCTGCAGCAAGACGGCCACACAAGATGACCGGCAATTCGTCTTCCAACGACTCCAACAACCAAGCTCAGAAGACAAAGCGCTTCACGTTGCTCCTTTAATTCTGCTCAAAGATCCCTGGCGGCGGGAAAGGGAAGAAAACAAATGTCTCCAGCCCAAAAATCTCAACCAAGAAACTCTCTTCTAAAAGGTTGTCCACGACCGTTACAGGAGGAGTTTACCAAGGTACCCGCTCTAAGACGAAATCTTCAACTCTTGGAGATCCGTCATCTACATCTCTGGGGATAGCCGAAGCCGGAGGTAGCAATCCTCCGAACATCCATAACAATCCGGTATTCCAAGAAGATAATCCAGGGGAAACAGTTCCTCCAACAGATGCAGCAATTTCCGACGTTGTCGAGGACGTCCACAACTCTCAAGACGAGGCAAGCTCTGAAGCTGGGGGTACCACTCCTACTGAGTCTGAACCAGAGGAGAACATTCCTACATACCCCGATGATTTCTCGGTACAAGGGTATGATTAAGAGGGCATGTCCTCCACCGTTCCTTCCATCTCTTCTCATGTGAGGACGGTGTTCATGACGGACAACAACCAAGACGGTCCTAGTGATCGCCAATGCATCGACACTCTGGAAGCCATACTTCATACCTTGGTCAAATTCGTGGACGAGATCAAAGCGGCCCTTCCAACTCTGCAAGGAAGGACGCAAGGCCAAACAAACTTAGGACCCGCGGTCAATACGGACTCGAACTCAGCTACACCAAACTCGGATAATAATCCTCCTAAAATATCGGCTCCTACCGCTGCAGACGAGGCCAGGGAGGCAAGACGAGAGGTCCAGAAGCTCCAGGCCATGTTCTATGCCCGAGAAACCTGCCAGGACCTCAGGATACGACAACCGTATCCTGCTGCATGGAGAGATGTACCTTCCTACCAAGATATAAACCATTCAACATCAATCCGTATGATAGGAAGGCATCTGCAAGCAGATACATCACCTACTTCGAAGTCACAACCGACCATCTGCCTCATGATGACGCCATCCTTACGCGGTTGTTCATTGAAGTATTGGAAGGGGTCGCCTTCGACTGGTACCGCAACTTGCCGGACAACTACATCCATTCCTTCGCCGACTTCAAACGTATGTTCCTGGAGAGGTTCTATGAAGTAGGACAAGACGTGATGATGTCCACCCTCATGGACGTTGTTCAAGGAGAAAAGGAGCTGACAAGGAACTATATTGAGCGATTTTGCCAAACCGCGATGAAGTTGCCTTCTGGTAACCCTGAATCCTCCCTAATTGAAATTTGCCAAAAGAGGCTGCTCCCCACAATCAGCCTCTGGATGGACGAAAGTTAATTCAAGGACTGGAAGACGTTCATCATCAGTGCCACTGGCGCAGAAGACATGTTGAAGAAAGCTCGCCAATTGGGACTGCACATCTCGGAGGGAGAGGACAAGGGTAAACGTCCTAATGCCAACAACAACAACGGCGGTAATTCCTCCAACAACCGAGACAACAAGGGCAAGCAGGCTATGGTGGTCGACACAGCCCAGAAACCTGAACCAAAGCCGGCAGAAAAGCAGTGGCCTCAGATGACTTACTCCTTCGAGGACGGCCATGTCAAGCCCATCTTGGACATGCTCATACAAGGAGGTCGAATTCAGCTCTCTCCCCCAAGGCGTGAACCTCATCCTGCAGAGATGGAGAGCCCCAAGTACTGTCACTACCAACGCTATGTCCACCATGCTACACAAGATTGCTTCCAACTGAAGCGATATATCCAGCATCTTATCGATTCTAAGGCCCTGGCCATTAATTTCGAAGAGGTGACCGTGGCAGCCAATATGGTGTCAGTACAATTCGGCAGCTTCCCTCCGATAAAGACTCAAGATGGAGTAGTACCCATCCCTAGAGCAAAGATGGAGGTCGCTAATCTTCCACCTCTCCGAGACCAGGCTGCTGGTCTAGTGCCCCTTACCACATCACGAGGGGAGGTCATATGGGTCCATCCAGACTTGGTACGTGAAGTGACTCAGTCCGCAGCACCCTCCAACAGCAAAAAGAAGAGTGGGAAAGTCAAATCATGTCGTATAATCTCGGCAGAGGTCAAAGAAGCTACGACTGTTGTTACCTGATCCGGCGCACAAACTCAACCTCCACCGGGTAACTCGGCTGAAGATCATCAGTCGACGGCTGCTGATGCTCCAGGACCTTCTCAGCCTTCGACGACCGACAAGCCTAGGCCGAAGGAGACTCGCTTTGACAAACGGCTCCGAAAAGAGACGCCTCATGGGCTGGAGAGACCCTACAACTTTGACATCTTGGCACAATTGGCCAATACACCAGTCAAATTGTCGTTATACGAGCTCCTGAGACTCTCCAAAGATGTTCGCATCGTACTGAGCGAGGCACTCCAGAATGCCGACGCATATCTGGCTCAGTCCAATCTCACTGGGGAGAGCTCGCCTGCAGATCTCCAGGATAGCGCTTGTACAGGTGCAATGCCCAATATCATGTTCACTCCGTAGGACATGCTTATCAAGACTAACTTGCACGGTCGCCCTCTGTATTACACTGGATATGTCGGCGACGTCAAGGTAGATCGGATGCATATTGATCCTGGTTCTTCCATAAGAATTATCCCGAAGAGCCTGCTGTACCATCTGTGCATCCTAATACATCGCCTAACACCGACAAGCACTGCCATTAGCAGTTTCATTTCAGGCAGAAGCTATCCGATCGGGAAGATTCGTCTGAAATACCAAATCGGTGATCTTCAATCAGAAGTGACCTGTTATATCATAGATACGGACACTTCCTACAATATTCTCCTGGGGCATCCTTGGATACACGATTACATGATCGTGCCTTCCACACTGCACCAGTGCTTCAAGTACGTCGATAAGCACTGCTTCGTGAAGACAAAATTTGCTGACATCGATCCCTTTAAAGGAGTCGAATCCTACTACTCAGACTCATGCTTGTACGAGAAGTCGAAAAGGCACCTTATCGATGGAGATACTCAAACTCAAACTGAGGCAGCAATTAGATCGGAAGAACCTCTGACAATCCACCTTCAAGCCCACAAACTTGGCAGAACTGCACCACTTACAGCCACTCTGTGTAAGGATGCAATCAGCCTCTCTGCACAAAAGGGGCAGATGATAATCCGACTGCCAAGGTCTGGCCAAGTGCCAAGACCCACGACAGAGCCACTAACAATCAGGCTGCCTAGAGCTAGCCAGCAACAAATAGAGGAACTCAATCCCTCTGTCAAGCCGATGACGATTCGTCTTCCCAGAATGAATCGGCAGCCGAGCACTAAGCCGGGGACTGCTAGCCAGCCAATAACTCTCCGCCTAGCACCGAGCGCCAAACTGGGGGTCGCTAGTACGCCAACGACTCTACGTTCTGCTCCACCCATGGAGCCCCTGATGATTAAGCTGCCCAAGTCATCCTCCCAGTCTTCATTGACACAGGGGGTGGTTGAAGAAGAGTCAGAACTGGCCAAGTATGTGGCTGCTCACACTGATGTTCCATCCGCAGATGATGTAATCCCACTGGAAAAGATACCTTACTTTATCAATAAAGGGCTATCTTTGAACTACTTCAAGGTTAATAAGCTTTGTATAATGTATGCTATGGAATACGGTATAGGCACCCACCTACACACACAGGTGACAAATGTCTACACCGCAAACCAACTTACTCCAGTGGAAGACGCTTACCGCATAATCGAAGGGGAGGATCATCCAATCATCTTCGGCCGAAAGAATAATCCACAACCCTTCAGGATATAAGAAGTTGATCTCGAACCCGACACCGGGAGACTGCCCCTTTATCTGTATAGTTTTCGATCCAAGTACCTCATACAAAAACAGGAGTATGATCTGGAAACTACGCCAGGCTTGAACTACGGCACTAGACGGTGAATACCCTTACAATTACCGATCCCGGGTGGGAAACCACGGGATTACTACAACAAGACCAGATGTGGGCTAGGTTATGTTACACCTGCAACGACCCCTGAAAGCTCAGATGAGGAATACGACTGGCATTCACACTCAACCGGATCACCACCTCCCGATTCGGATGTCATCATCGGGGACGTATTCAGGCAAGTCTTGTCCGTCAATATGGCATTCGCCGACGCCTATGAAGAAGTTGAAGACATTCCTGAACTTCTTGAGTTAGAGCCGTGGGCACAACAGCTAGATACGCAATGGAAGAAGTGGTTCGAACAAAAAGAGCCCCCTATAGAAGATGAGGTTGTGCAAGTTGATCTCGGTGATGAGTCCTCTCCAAAGCCCATCTTCGTCAGCAAGAATCTAACAAACGAAGAGCAAGAATTGCTAGCAACTCGTCATAGAATACATCGACGTGTTCGCCTGGAGCTACGAAGACATGCCAGGACTAAACCCCGAGGTTGTACTTCACAAACTCAACATTCGTCCGGACACAAAACCGGTCAAGCAACAGCAACGACGGTTCTACCCCGACATCCTAAATGCCATTGAAGCTAAGGTCAACAAACTGATAGCTAGCGGCTTCATCTGCGAGGAACAACATCCAGACTTGGTAGCCAATATAGTACCAGTCCTTAAAAAAAATGGGAAGATCCGAATCTGCATCGACTTCCGGAACCTGAATGAGGCATGTCCGAAGGATGAGTTCTCCCTCCCTATCACAGACATCATGATTGACAACACCTGCGGCTTCGAGCGTATGTCATTCATAGATGGTTTCTCAGGGTACAACCAAATCAAGATGTTCCTTGACGACGAAAAGCATACATCATTTCGAACACCAATTGGCACATACTGCTACACAGTCATGCCTTTCAGTTTAAAGAATGCTGGCGCCACCTATCAAAGAGCTATGAGCGTCATCTTTAGAGACCACTTGCACAAGACAGTAGAATGCTACGTCGACGACATCGCCGTCAAGAGCCGCTCTAAGTAAGATCATCTACATGATCTGAGGACAGTGTTCGATCTGATGCGAGCGCACAATTTGAAGATGAATCCCATAAAATGCTTCTTGGGCTTATCTAGCGGGAAGTTCTTGGGTTTCGTCATTACTTCCTAGGGTATCCACATAGACCCCAAAAAAATGAAGGCAATCATAGAGATGGGTCCCCCGATAAATCTCCGTGAACTCCGAGGCCTTCAAGGAAGGCTAGCTTACATCAGGAGGTTCATCTCTGACCTCTCCGGGTGATTTCAACCATTCACCCACTTCATAAAGAAGGGCATTTCATTCATATGGGATGAGGAATGCCAGTGCGCCTTCGTCAGCATCAAAGAATATCTATCGAACCCTCCAGTCCTGGTAGCCCCGGTTGCTGGAAGGCCATTCCCGCTCTATGTGCGAGTGATAAAACATTCTCTCGGTGCTCTGCTAGCACAAAACAATGATACAGACCATGAGCAAGCTATATACTACCTCAGTCGAAAGATGATGGGGCCAGAGTACAGATACACTGCCGTAGAGAAGGAGTTCCTTGCTCTAGTGTTCGCCATTCAGAAGATACGACACTACGTCACGGGACAAACCATACATGTGATATCACGAGTCAACCCTCTCAGGGTCCTCATGACCAAACCAGGGGCACTCAGCTCTCGCCTTGCTACCTGAGCGATATTATTGTCTCCATATCACATGATCTTCGTCCCGCAGAAGGCTGTTAAAGGTCAAGCTCTGGCAGACTTTTTAGCAGCCCATCCAGGCTCGGACACAACCAGAATATACGAAAAGATACCAGACGAGGTCGCCAATTCAAATGCGGTCTCCCATGATGCCATCGGGCAAATGTTCTTCGACGGCGCTTCGAGAACTGGGCCCAAGGACAACATCGTTGCTGGAGTCGGAGTGGTGCTGATTTCTTCCTCTGGGCTGATGATCAATCGGGCTTAATCCCTCATGGAGCCCTGTTCAAACAATGTGGCCAAATACAACGCTTTGGTTATTGGCCTCCGACTTGCAAAGGAGCTGGGGGTAGAGTATCTTGAAGCATACGGCGATTCGCAGTTAATCGTCAATCAGATCCGGGGTTCATACGAGGTTCGCCATGAAGATATGATCCCTTATCACCAAATAGCGATCGACATCATCTCGTTCTTGGAATAATTCTTCATAGAACATGTTCCCAGACTCAAGAATATTGAGGCCGATGCCCTAGCAGGCCTAGCCGCTTCCCTAGAAGTACCGAATCATGCTCATCATCTGGTTGACATAATAGGTCGTAAATTGGTCTGTCCCAAGAATAATGTTCAATGTGTTGAGAGTTACTCCGCTCTGACAGTCGATAAATCACCAGACTGGAGACAACCATTCATCGACTTCGTAGTCTACGACATCCTGCCAGAGAATCCGAAGGAAGACACTTCTATCAGAAGACGTTCCCTCAGATTCTTTTACGATATGGAGACGAAAATGTTGTATCGACGATCATACGATGGATTATTGCTTCGGTATCTGTCAGCTACAGAAGCCAAAGAAGCTGTACACGAACCTGACGACGGCGTCTGTAGGGCCCATCAGCCTGGCCCGAAATTACAAGATCGCCTTTGCCGAATGGGTTATTACTGGCCTACGATGGTGGCAGATGCAATAGACTATACAAGAAAGTGCAAAGCCTGTCAAGTCCATGCAGATTTCATCCACCAGCCATCCGAGTTTCTACGTCCGACGGTGGCATCCTAACCCTTCGAAGCATGGAGAATGGACATCATTGGTCCGATCACTCCGTCTTCGTTCCGAGGACATCGCTTCATACTCGCAATCACAGATTACTTCTTCAAGTGGGCGGAGGCTATTCCGCTGGCAGAAGTGAAGACTTCAAATGTGATCAGCTTTCTCAAGCATCACATCATCTATCATTTTGGACTTCACCGAAGGATCATCCACGACAACGGTCCACAGTTCGTAAGCCATGCTTTCTATCGGTTCTGCAACAAACACCGAATCCAGAATATTGCTTCAATGTCGTATAATCCAGCAGTGAATGGGTTAGCAGAAGCATTAAATAAAACTAAAATCAAGCTGCTCAAGAAGTTCGTGTCTTCCAACAAACGCGACTGGAATGAGAAGCTTGGTGAATGCTTATGGGCATACCATACTACAGTTCGGACGGCCACTGGGAACACACCATTCTCCTTGGTATACGAAAGTGAGGCAGTTCTCCCATTGGAGACTCAAATCCCCTCACTCCGCGTTGCTCTTATCTATCGATTGACAACGGATGATAACCACCATCGTCGGTTACAAGAGTTGGAGGCTCTAGATGAGAAGCGTCTGTTAGCTCAACAACGAATCGAGCTGTATCAAACACGTATCTCGGGACCATTTAACAAGAAGGCTAAAAATCAAAACATTCCAAGTGGGCGATCTCGTTCTGGCAGTTCGGAGGCCGATGGTTATGACACACAAAACTGCCGGTAAATTCCAGCCAAAGTGGGAAGGCCCATTTGTCATCGAGGCTGTATTCTCCAAAGGAGCTTACCGCCTCGCAAAACAAAACGGAGACTTGCTCATGTTGCCCATCAACGGCAAGTTCCTGAAGAAGTATTATGTCTAAAACGGCATCCTCCAAATCTCCCAAATTGTTGAGTTATGTGCCCTTTGGTACCGCTGAACTTACACTCTGACTCCAGATCTCCCAGATTGTGGAGTTATGTACCCACAAGTACCTGAACTTACACTCTAGTCACCCCAGGTGAATCTATATCGCATCTTCTGGGTAGTAAGTCACGTATGATCATACCTCTTAACTTTCTTCCTAAAAAGAGCCCCTTTCTCATGATCCACTACCTGCACTTTCAGCGCATAAAAAGATAACAGATCCACAAATTTCCTGAAACAACCACGTCAATGTTACCTCTGAGTTGTTTCACTTCCATCAAAAACAAACCACCCCTTACATAGAACTTCCACGTCCTCATTACCTCTGAGTTGTTCTATGTACCCTTCATGGAGCCCACTCCTGCCACGTCCTCATTACCTCTGAGTATGAAGGCTCCATTGATGGAACCCTCATATTTACTACGTCCTCATTACCTCTGAGTAAGTATGTCGATTTTCTCTCGACTTATTATCTGTACCCAAAACTGGAGTACGCCAAGGATAATAGTCCCACAAATGTCCTCTGTTGACCACAAATGTTGTACTAAGTTTCCTAGTACATGTGCCTCATTTATCATCATGCCCCGGGAGCCCAGCCACTCCATAGCATTCTTTCTCCCGATACCAGGCACTTCCATGGCCACCTTACTGTAGAATTGTTCTAAGTATCCCCATCAAACTTGTTATTTGTACCTAAAACCAAGGTATACCAAGGGTAACAAGTCCACAAACAGTCCTCCAGTAGGAAAAATACCATAACACCACAAATGCAATAAGCAATACAAATGAAGGGTAAAATAAAACATACTCTTTTATTTTGAAAGACAAAAGTACTATATGTTCTGGGACCACGTCCCTCTCAAAAAAAAAGAACATAAACAAAAGAAGGAAAAGGCCGACTATAGTTCAGCGATACATAATTCCATGAGACGGTCCCTCAGCAAGGCAATCGACCGCTCAAACCGCTGCATGGCCCGGCGCTTGGCCTCCTGAGTCAGCAGCTCCGTATCCTCCAGATGCACATGAGCCCGCCAGCCATTCTCAAGCTTCGTCAGAGCACGCTCCAGGCCAGCAGAAGCTCGAGTGACTTTGTCGGCCTCATAGATAATCAATCCCTTATCCGTACGGGCGGCCTCGAGCTCAGATTCCAAGAAAGCCAGTTTTCTCTGAAGCTCGAGGATCTGCTCTCTGGTATCAATTACCCCACGGGAGGCGGCTGCTTCCCGAGCCATGCAATCCGCACTCCTGCGGCTCAACTGATCGTATTGCTGAGATAGGTCGCCGAGGTCCTTCATTATAACCGGCTTAGACGCATCTCGTGCACCCCTTACCTTCTCCAGGACAGTGGTAAGGAAGTCCCGCTCCTGATCTATTGCTGCAGACAAAACAACTTACCGCAGCACTTGAAACTGGGCCACGAGCTGATCAGCCTCTAGCAATTTGGACTCTAGAAGCGCAACTATCCCTGCCCCACCAGGGAGGGTTTTAAGAATTTCAATTTGACCACGGGCGCATTGTCGGGCCAAGGCAAAGGGGGTCCCCCGCTCCACAGCAGCTTCGACCCCTCTCTTCAGGTGGCGGTAGAAACTGTCAACCATATCCTGTGATGCTTTATCCAGAACTTCCGTAGAGGACGGTGTCAAAGGAAGTGTAGTTGGCAGTGTCGAAGGAGACGCGCCAGAACTTGCCATCCCTGCCACCAGAAAAACAAATTCTAAGCAAAAAGATGCGTGGAGAGAAGCTAACTCCTCCTCCGCGGCCCGAAGAAGCTGGTTACTCGGCAAGGCGGAAAGGTCGACCCCCGAAGCCACATGAGCAGAGGAGGACGCAGGGACCATTGCACCCTGTCTAGGCTGTGCTGCCATTTGATCTCCCGAACTCAATCCAGCGGGAGGCCCTTCAATATAAGTCAGAAGAGGGGGGGCACACTCCCTTCCACCAGATCCTCGCTGGCAAAGCCTACCCTGACAATGTCCGTCAATGGCAGTGAAGGGGCAGGACCTGTATGTCCAGAACAACCATCAATAAGCCTAACCCGAAGGATGTGATGACAGAGCAAATTATTTGCCATTGATTTGTAAAAGAACAGAACAATTATCGGAGGACTGAACTTAGACTCACAATACAAACTCGTTCATACAAAGAAAGCCTAGGGACGAAAACCTAGGTATAGCAATCTAAGTACAATTGTTTATTTTAGATTCTAGGGGGTGACGATAGAGGCTCGGGAAAGCGACGGCAGCTCTGCCTTAATCCTTGGACGATCGGGTGCAGCCTTGGCTCTAGAGAAGAAGTACTTGGCGTTGATGAAGAAATGCTCTCTTTGTTCTTTCTGTATACTCCTCTGCCCTTTCGATCTCTGTATATTCTCTCTCTGATTCTCTCTGGATCCGGGCCGAGGGTCCTCTGTCCTCTGTCTGTGTGTGTTGCAAGGGAATGACACCTTGCTATTTATAAGAGTGGGGGGCATCATTAGTGTTTTGTAATGATTGCCTTTTCTCAAAATTCGGCGGTCTGAAAGTTAATTAATCTGGGTCGTCCATCTTGCATATAATAGATTTAAGCAATTAATGTGATTATATTAAATCTCTATGGACAATAAATGTTGATTACCATGAATATTCGCGACTTGTAATGGCCTGCCACGTGTCTAATTTGCTCGATTTGATTTGATCTGGGCACTTATTGCAACAAATCTGATTAGGATTTATTAACACCCATAATTCCAGGAAGATAAGACTACAATGTGTCTCAATCATCTTGGCAGAGCCGCAGATAAGTGGGCCGCATGAGGCTACATAGCCGCATGAAGATGGACAGCCGCATGGGGATGAACAGTCGCATGAAGATGGGCAACCGCATGGGAGTGGGCAGCCGCATGCTGATGGGCGGCCGCATAAGGGATGCAGCTGCATGCTGATGGACGGTCGCATAAAGGATGCAGCCACATAAAGATGGGCGGCCGCAGCCGCATGCCTCGGGATTAGATGGATTCTGCCAGCTGTGAGAAGATTTTCTCCTCTTTCCTAGGGACGCGCCATTACGTCAGTCATTATTGTGCCTTTTTGTCAGAGCTGTCATTTGTCAGAGCTGTGCAGTAAAAGACGAATAGAAGAGCTGTTGAAGGCCACGTGGCTCCTCTCTGGGCCGCATGGAATTATTCGAGCCGCATAGACTCTTGAACCGCATGGGCTCTCTGAGCCGCATGGGGATCCTTGGCCGCATGAACCTTTCTTTATTCTTTTCCATGCTTCTACAAGACCCCCTTCAAAGTTTTCAATTTACAAAATTGAAATACTTTGAATAAGAAGCATGGCTATGTATAAACTCCTCTGGCCGCATAGGATGTTCTGGCCGCATGGGTGTCTCAGTCGCATAGCCATTTGAGCCGCATGGTCGTTCCAGTCGCATGTCCATCTGAGCCACATGGGCTCCTTGCCACGTCTTCATGCCATGTGTGCAAATCTTTTGCATTGATTGCCTTTGATTTGCTGTCAGATTCAAGGCCGCTTTTTGGGGCAGGATCCCAAGAGTTTTGGCCTTTACTTAGTCAGTTCGTCTTGATAACCGAAGAGTCAGTTTTTATGCCGCACATGGATCGAAGCGCCCTCATTTTTGCCTATAAATATGAGCGTGTTCAGTCGAAGAGATTTCTTTACTCTCTCTCTCGTCTTCAACTTTTGCTGCCCTGATTTTCTGTCTTTGTCTTTCTTCGCCGACCGTCGGGCGACCATGGCCCCCAAGTCTTCCAAAGCTGCCGCTACGAAGGGCAAGAAAACGGTTTTTCATCGGCTACGACGCCTAACGTGCACCCCGACGTCCACCCTGCTTTTAAGGGTAAGGATTGGATGGAGTATTTAATGCTTCGAACCCTAAAAAACCATGGCTCTGTTGCATAATTTATGCACAAGCCTTCATCCTCTTTTTTGAACTGCCCAAGTTCAACATGATGAAGCCGCATATGTTGTATGGGCCGCATGACCTTCTCATATCCGAGCCGCATGGGGCATGCCCTGTGTTTGAGCCGCATGAGAAGGGCTTGAGCCGCAGAAGCACTTCTGGATTTGAACCGCATGAAGTCCTATTGAGCGGGACCGCATGAGCTCTTAATGATCTGGACCGCATAAGCTTATCAGCTGAATAAAACCGCATAAGCTCAACCGAACAGCATAGGCTCTATCGTACCAGTCCCGTATAAAATCAAACTGAATTGGGCTGCATAAGGCTACTTTGAATCGGGCCGCATAGGCTCTATCGAAGCAGTGCCGCATGAAACCCAACTGTATTGGGCCGCATAAGGCTACGTTGAACCGAGCCGCATAGGCTCATAGGAGCTTTTTTTAAGAAACTTCAAGTGGTTTCGTATTAACCATTTGTTAATCCTGTTTTTTTGTTCTTTTTTCAGTGAATCTGCCAATCAATCTAGCAGGAGAGCTTTTGGTGGGTTCAGCCCAATATGCCATGGGTGTGCAGCTCGACAACTTGGTTCGACGTATGTCAGATCAGCTTCCTACCGATGAGCCTTTGGAGAGGGTGAACGCCATCAATAACCAGCCTTTCCACTTTCTTTGTACTATGATGAACTCGGGAAGGCTGGAAGGAGAGTATCTGAAACCAGCCTTTCTCTTCGGGGATGCTCTATCCATAAAGAACTCCCGAGTGCTGGACATTTCTGAGAGCTGGGAGTTTACTGTGGACGGGGTGGAGATCTATATTCCTGAAATGGAACGTCATTTTCCCCTCTCGTGGTTCAATATGGTACCGTTGAGCAGGCGGATGGTGGGCTCCCTAACTCCAACCCAATCGAGGATATTCGTGGGCAACATCCATTATAATAAGAATATTAGGTCAACATGTGCAAGCAGGGACTCGGTCAGTCGGAGCATGATGGGGCTAATTCTGGGCACCTTCATAAACGTATTTGGTCCCAACTTCACGTTTACTCTAGCCAATACCTTCCTGAATCAGCTTGCTCGCAAGAGGTCTTATCATGTTGGCAGGTTGTCGCTGTTGAACTGGCTAAACCCCATCCCTACGTGGGCCAACCTGACTTCATGGATCTTGAGGAAATACGTGGCATTCCTTCGGGAGATTGACCTCTATTATGCCATCCGGGGCACCTGTTATGGGTTACCCATTAACAAGCCATTGTTCATGGCTCTTTTGGAAATGTATAACCGGCGGACGGGAACTTTCTTCGCGCCCGGAGGGGAGTTGGGACTTGCTCTCCATGAAATGTATATTGTTTCTAAGCTGCCATGGGGGGACGAGGCCTTTGAAGTATACAACCTGACAAACGAGTTATTCGAGGATCTGGATCGACGATTCCCAGGTTTCGTTGCCGTGTACCAGGAACTGTTATGCCATCACAGTATCTGTCACCAAACGGCTATCAAAAAGAACAATAGCTCAGAAGGGAACGCTCTCCATACTACGTCCTGGGTCTCGTATCTTTTCAAATTTAGACCCTCTGGCTGGGTTTCTTCTCGAGGTCCTCAGACCCAGGAGGAGATAAACAACCTGATGTCAAATGCCAAGAGGTCGAGGTCCACCGGTGACAAGTTTGGGAGTCGCACTGACTCCTTCAACTATTTCTACCACGGTACCCAGCAAATGTCTGAGAAAGCACTTTTGGCCGAATTTTTGATGGTGTGGCTACGGAACAGCGTAGTCTCGGGAGGGGCAGGTTCTATTGAAAGAATCAGCCGCCACTTATCCTTCCGGCAGTGAAGCTGGTCTTCAGAGTCAGTGTAACGTCCCAGTCCCAAAATACGTAGGACTAGGAACGTAGACATGCCAGCTGTATTCATACGAAGTATACTCCAATATATGGAAGCCTCGTACGAATACATAAGCTGTAAAATACAGTAGAACCATAACTAAACTCATCCATACAGAATAAATGAATAAAAGACATCATATAAAGATAATGAATTGTCTCGATACAATATGTTGGGCGGAGACAAATCCACTACCAACAAAATAAAGAAAAGTACATAGAAAATAAAATGAGTGGCGAGCGAAGCGAAGACGATCCAAATGCAATCATCCCTGGAGAAATAGCGATGAGCACGGCTAGAGCTACAGCACCTGCGAAAGACAATAGCACACACCTGGCAAGACAACCAGGTCCTCAGAGGGACGTAACAAGACACATAATAGCATGCCATATAAACTGAATAAATATTGCTCAAATAAATAAGTCAATCGAATTTATAACATAGTCCAATACGCACCTACTGAACGAGCGTACCATCCCCCCAACCAAACAAGGACAGGAGATGGTAAACTAATTCACGGTGACGTATCTTTCCATGCTAATAATCCAATATGGTATCCGGACCCCAACAAGGTTCAATACCTTCTCATCGAAGTAGTAGGTCACACCTACAACCAAACAAGGACAAGATGTGACGAACTAATCTGCGACAAGTTATTGTTCCAAGCCACGGTCAGATACAAGTACCCAAACCAAAGGTACTCATACCTAACGGATAAGGGCGCCTAACCAAATCTAGGTGAATGCAGTTTAAGAACAGTTCATGGTCGCATGACTACCGGGTCAAGTCAAGAAAATACCAATGCAGGACCTCAGTAGCGAGTCACAACACCATATACTATTCCTCAGTACCGAGCGAGTCTATAGCATATAGTCTACCTATCGTTCCTCAGTAGCGAGCGAGTATACGATAGATAGGGTGGTAGTCAACTTCCAATCATGTTCTTCCCGCCCAATGCTAACTCTATAACCGCTAAGTCAAACTAGCATGCAACCTCTATTAGCGGTTATTCCTATCGCACGGCTTGTACGTACTGGTGGCCAGCCAATTACGCACTTCCGAGTTCTACATGCGGCACACAACTTCGTGGTACAACGTGTCAAGGCCATGAATGCAACACACAAAGGTGGTCCCTTAAATCTAGGTTTAATGTGTAAGAAAATAATACATAGCAAGAAACTGAACAGTAAAACAGGTTATGCCATGTATCACAGTTTATTTTGCATAAAGAAAATAATGAACATGCATGAAATATAAGCTAAAATAATTAAACAGCAAATGGCAAGGTGTCTTGCCCGGTAGTACGCCTGCGGTAGTACAATGATCATGTTGGCACAAAATCTGCCTTCGATGTCCCAACTATGCAAGACGATCTCATTCGGTGGCACGGACAGTTCCATTGGGTCCAGAAGGGTCAATTTAGTTAGGGTGGACAGGAGGAAGGACGAAATTTGTAAAGGAATAGGAAAAGAACGATTGGTCATGAATAATCTTTGATAAAATAGAATATAATAAATAAAAATTTATATAAGTAAATAAATAACTATTTAAAATATCTTTTATATTTAAAAAGGATATTTCTATTACTAAGGCGATCTTGATAAATTCTTGAGAGTCACAAAATTCATTTCTTTATAGCATAACTATAATTTGCTTAGTAGTAAATACTTACAACCACATTTAATAATATAAAAATAATGTAAATATATTTTAGGCTTCGAAATCCAATTTGAAAATAATATAGGACCAAGTCTAATACAATTTTACAAGGTAAATTTGGAAAGTTAAATAATAAGTATTTATGTGGAAACAAACATAATAATACCAATGATAATAATAATAAATTAATAATAATAATAATAATAATAATAATAATAATAATAACAATAATAATGGTAATAGTAATAGTAATAATGATGCTAATACCTAACAACAGAACAAACCAAAAAAAAACTAATAATAAAAATAAAAAAAACATAAAAGGAACAAACCAAAAGAATAAATTAAATAAAAAAATAATAAAAAAATAAAAAAATAATAAGTTTATTGCTGCTTCTCCATGAGACAGCTGACCCAAAAATTAAGGAACCAGAGGAATAGTGAGAAGAAGAGAGGGGAGAACGAGAAGGAGAGAGACGAGAGAGTGTCTGTGAGGGAGAGAGAGGTCCAGCGGGATGTGAGAGAGTGGGACGGCGGGAAGGTGAATGGAGAAGGGAGGGTGAGCTCGGGGCGGAGGCTAGGGGTTTCTGGCCGGGGAGAGGCGACGACGGGGTTTAGGGCAAGGTTGCTCCGGTGAGGGCGGAAGGCCGGGGACGTCGGCGCTCAGCAATTTAGAGCGGCGGAGGGCGGATCTGAGGCGGTGGGGCGCTGCAATCGCGGGTGGCCACTGCTAGGCGCGGCGGAGGCGGACGGGAGATGGGTTCCAGCGGAGATTGGGTGGTGGTCGGACGCGGAGTTAGGGCGGCGGGCGGTGAGTGGTCTGCGAGAACTGAGGAGGAGGATGCGGTCGGAGAAGATCGGAGCTCAGGTCGTGGCGGAGAAGCGGGGTCTGACGCTGTGTCACGATCCGTACCCACTGTGAGGGTACGAGAACGTAACAACGCCCAGCCTAGGCCGCAGTATCGGCGGTAGAGCGCTGTCCTAGGTCAACATACATCTAACAATATATATATATCTAAACAGTTTATACTCCCCGAATGGGGGTGACATAACAGTAAAACTCAATCACAACTAAGGAAGAGATAGCACGAAATGAAATAGAACTCAAGGAAATAAATAGATGAAAACAAAACAGTAGTCTAAGATAATTCCAGCAATATCCAACAGTACAAGGTCTCAGATGAAAGAATATATACAACTCATAACTCCAAATAAAGTCTAACTAAGACATGTCTCAAGACTGCAAAAGTAAGATAAGCCTAACTAGTCTAGTCTAGGCAATCGGGGTGATCTCCTCAGCTAGAGCTGGGTCCTCTCGAGGGTCCAGCTCGCAGGTGTCATCTAAGGCTGCCCCGTAGTAAGTGTCCAGGCAAGCCTCCTCCTCGTCCTCTATAATATTTTTAACAGGTCCAGTCAGGACAGGAGCGAGTACAGTACATCTCAACAGATCATAGCAGGTTAGAAAAATATAATCATGCAGTAAAGTAAGATACAAGTACTGAAAGAAGTGCAGTATGTAAACAGAGAGAAAGTTGTAAGAGAAATATCTACTATAAATAGAGAACTATCATGTGACTAGTGAGTCAGAGTACAATATAGACATGTAAATGGCATAGGAGATTCTGATAAGACACTATGGAAGAGATTCTGATAAGATACTACTTGGGTATTATTCACATGTCCATTTCTACTCCCCCGTACCCCCAATCAATACACAAGGATCCAGCCAGGTTATGTTATATGATGCTATGTAACAGCCCCCGAAGGGTAGTAGACCCCGAAGGTGATAGACCCTGAAGGTGATAGACCCCGAAGGTGATAGACCCCGAAGGTGATACATAGTAGTCCCATAAATGGGATAAGGATTCTAGGAAGACTCTACGATCATAAGAGTATATGTCGTAAGTGATCAAAGAACCAATGAAGCATATGATACGACATATAAGTGAAATGCACAGAACATGTAGTACCTGATGCTCCCTAAGGATAACATCTCAAGAAGGGATCCATATAGTACCAATCCGTGTGACCAACGTGACAGTACAAGTAAAGTAATCTACTGCAGGAAATAATTCTAAGCAGGATATAAAATGATCAGAGAATGTACTCGCCTGTATCTGAGTGTCCAATATGAAAAATACCGTCCAAGGAGTGGTGTCTGGCTCCTAATCAGAACAGCACAAGTCACAACAAGTCCAGAATAGTAAAGTGGAGTCCTACTATGCATTCTACATGATTCTAGGTCAATCTAGGCCAAAGTCAACTCTTGGTCAACTTTGGTCAACCCTAGAAGTCAAACTAGGTCAACTTAGTCTAATCAAGTCTAAACTCAACTATCTAGGTCTAACAAGTCATGCTAGGCTCTAACAAGTCTATACTAGACAACACACACATTCCAAGTGCCTAATACACCTATGCATATACAACATATATATAGATACATATATTGAATTAACACTATGCATACCTAGGCTAAATACTATATGTATACATATAGATATACATTTCACATATATATGGGCACCTTACCTTCACATAGACACTAATACATATCCTTACATCACTCATACATATATATATAGATATATGATATACACATGAATATGCATATGGAGAGGGAACCATGTATGGACAGGAACAAGTGCAGGAATTAAATAGTGCAAAGTGTGTGTGTGTATACAGGGCTTACCCATATATATGCAGGAAATGCAAAACAGTGAAAGAGGAAGGAAAGAGTGTGTGAGATATGTGTGTGTATGGGTGAGGGTAACCTGTGTGTGTGGGTAAACTGTGACAGTGTGTGCATAGGTGAGGGTAATACAAATCGTGTGTGTGTATGTGTCATGTAAATCAGTGTGCAGGAAAAACAATACAACATTCAAACAGGGAGTGTGTGAACCAGTGTCCATGTATATGTGCAGGAACACCCAAAACAGTGAAGGAAACACACAGGAAAGGAAAACAAATACAGGGTGTGTATGCATGAGTGAGTGAGGGGGAAAACAGAAAATACAATGTGTGAGGTTACAATAGGAAAGGAAATCAAATCCTTAACTAACAGTCTCAGTTTAGAATTAAGAAACCAACCCATTCCTGTTAATCTCAGCTAAAAGAGGAAGGAAATCGATTCAGTAACTCTCAGGTTACAACTGAACTCTGAATTGATTTCAAAACATCAACACATCTTAGGAAATCAATTTTTTAGTCTTGTAAAATCAGTCCAGACCTATCACTCCCATTTTCGAGTTCAAAACATAACCAAAATCCTCCCAATTTAGCATACAAGTAGATAACTTATAGGTGAACCATATTAGGGATCTAAACATGTGATTTACAGTATTTAAACAAGCTAAAATGATTGCCAAAGTTCGAATTTAAAACTGAACATAAACTAAAAATAACATGTATCAGTAAATTAAGGTAATGTGAAAATTGATGTTGAAACCAAACTAAAATACGAGTCTAATGGTTGGTAATTGCAAGCAACCCCTGTGCACAACCCCACACATCTATTTCGTGTCACCCATGGCCGGACACGGCGTGTCCACATCAAGAATTCAAAATGACACACACACAGTGCACTGTCAGTGCACTGTCTCGTGCACACGTGCACTTGTGTCGTGTGCACGACACAAGACACGAGAGGATCTCGTGGTCATGCACATAGGTAGCCCACCTATAGGGCTACCTCATGGGCCCACTGGCCTGTGTCCACGATGTGTCAGGGTCGGACACGAGACCCGTATCAGTGGCAATACACACGACAGTGCACACACAGTGAAATCCCCGTACGTCGAGGATTCCTCACTCGATACGCCACGTAGGCCAACGAAACTTGACACGTGGTGTGTCAGTCACTGCCCCTAGTGGCGTGTCAAGTTTCGTGTCAAACGAATGTGTGTCGTGTCCAGAAAAGTGCCCGATAGGTAGGGCATTCCTGTAGCCGCGCACGCGTGTCCAAGTGCGTGTGTACGAGTGTCCTAACGACACGACACAAGCACAAAATCGACTCAGAGCTTCAGAAATGGATAAGCGACACAACAATGCAAATTTACATTCAAATACAATTCGAAAATTAACCCAAAAAGTCCACTGAGGCATTTCCACAAACACTAAGAACAGGTCACTGATACGTGTCCTGTTAGGACACGAAACGACCCAAAAACTTAGGGTTTCCTAATCCTACTATTAGGTTAGGTCTAGGGCTCCCTAATGATGCAAAAATTTCAGGATTCTATGGTGGAAATAGGAAGTTACCTCAAAGTGTCAAAACCCTCAAAAACTCTAAAGAGAGATGCTCCTCTTGATGGTGAAACTCCTCCAAATTGTTAGAAAACTGAGAACAACCAATTCCAACAGCAAGAAAATAATAATTAGAACCTATTGCAACTTGTTTGGATTAAAAAGGGGGGAAAATGGATTTATTATGAATTTCTAAAGATGGGAGCTAACCTCTTTCTTCTTGAAATGGATTTCCTAAGGAAAGGAGGCTAGCCCTAGAAATTAGGAGGGGTTTTATAGTGGAGGAATCCCTAGGTTGGCTGGACAAAATATTAGGGTTGCTAATTTGGGCTTGGGCCAAGTCACATAGGCTATGGCTAAGTTGTTTTATTAAAAGGTTAGAACCATAAGTCATGACTTATGAAGTTTTAAGCCATATTAGCCTAAATAACTCCAAATCACTCCCAACTAGTTCCAATGACTTAAACCTCATTACATTAGGTTAAACCAAGGTTACTTAACCTAACTAAGTGGCCATAACCTAGATTAGTCACTAGGTTAGTCTTCTAGTCAACACAAGTCAAAGTCAACTTTAGGCCCAAAATCAATTATCCTAAAAATCACCAAAAATCACCAAAAATCATATTAATTCTAATAAATCATAATAATACATAATAATTCCAAAAATTCCCAAAATCTGAAAAAAATCACCAAAATACCCCCAAGCTAGAAAAGTGGTAGTGACAAATCTATCCTCCTTAAAATAATTTCGTCCTCGAAATTAAAGGCGAAACTAAACTGCTGAGAAGGATAGAAAAGTATACCTCAAGGTCCAAAAAGATAGGGGTACCGCTCGCGTATCTCATCGTCCTGCTCCTAGGTAGACTCTCCTGGAGAATGATGCCTCCATGCGACGCGTACCAAGGGTATCACCTGGTTCCTCAGAACCTTCTCCCGTCGATCCAGAATCTCCACTGGCTGCTCTGGATAGCTGAGAGAAGGCCCAACCTCTATCTCTGAATGATCGAGCACATGGCTAGGGTCAGCCACGTACCGCCTCAATTGTGATACATAAAATACGTTGTGGACCCCCACTAGTACAGGCGGCAAGTCTAGCCTGTAAGCCACGTCACCGACTCTTCCGCTGATAACGAAGGGGCGGATGAAGCACGGGCTAAGCTTCCCACCTCCACCAAAACGTATCATACCACGAGTCAGAGATATCCTCAAGAAAACCTGGTCTTCGACCTAATCACAAGCAAGGTCTCAATTAATTATAATAAACAAACATGATCAAAAATCAAAAACAAATAACCTAAATCTAATCCTACTCTAATCTGTACCTCAAACTCCAAGGGCCTCCGGTGGCTATCGGCCCAGTGCCGATGTCTGTCCTGTGCCACGTAAAGTCTGTCCCTGATGAGCTTCACCTTCTCGGCCGCATCAACAACCATCTCTGGCCCCAGTAAAGCTCGCTCACCAACATCATCCCAGGATAAGGGTGTACGGCACCTACGCCCGTACAGAGCCTCAAAAGGTGACATCTCGATGCTGGCCTGGAAACTATTGTTGTAGGCAAACTCCACCAAATGAAGATGATCCTCCCAGGAACCTCCAAAGTCCAGGACGCACGTCCGCAGCATATCCTCAAGTGTCTGAATAGTCCGCTCTGACTGTCCGTCCGTCTGGGGGTGGTATGCAGTACTAAACTTGAGCTGAGTGCCCAAGCTGGTCTGCAGACTCCTTCAGAAATGGGAAGTAAAACGGCTATCCCGATCTGAGACGATGCTGACCGAAAATCCGTGGATCCTGACTATCTGTCGCATATACATCTCCGCCAGCCTCTCTGTAGACGTACCCACCTTGAATGGCAAGAAGTGGGCTGATTTGGTCAACCTGTCAACGATGACCCAAATCGCGTCTTTCCCTCCTGGAGTACACGGCAATCCTGAAACGAAGTCCATCGTGATATGCTCCCATTTCTACTCGGGAATGGGCAGCGGCTGCAACAATCCACCAGGCCTCTGTCTCTCTGCCTTGACCTGCTGACAGACCAAACACCTAGCCATGAAGCGAGCCACCTCCCGCTTCATTCCTGACCACCAAATATGCTCCCGCAGATCTCGGTACATCTTCTTGGCACCCGGAGGTATAGAGTACTGAGATCTGTGGGCCTCCTGCATAACCTGCTCCCTGAGCTCTCCGCTGGGCACACATAATCTGGAACCGTGCCTCAAGGCACCATCCTCTGCAAGAGAAACTTGCCCTCCAGCAAACCTGCTCGAACCTGCTCCTGGAGACACCGTAGAGCAACGTCCTCAAACTTTGCCGACTTGATCCTCTCCACCAAGTCTGACTGAATCTGCTTCCCCCATAGCTGCATCTGCACTCCCGACACGATCACCTCAATCCCAAGGCTCTCCAAGTCGGCAAGCAAATGCCGATCCATGGTCAAACACATGGCTGTCGGATACCTACTCAAGGTATCGGCAACCACGTTGGCCTTCCCTGGATGATACTGCAGTGCAATATCGAAGTCCTTCATCAACTCCAACCATCTGCGCTGTATCATGTTCAACTCCTTCTGAGTGAACACATACTTTAAGCTCTTGTGATCTGTAAAGATATCCACCCTCTCACCGTACAGATAATGCTTCCACAGCTTCAGAGCAAATATTACTGCTGCCAGCTCCAGGTCGTGGGTAGGGTAGTTCTTCTCATGGGGACGCAATTACCTCGAAGCATAGGAAATTACCTTCCCGTGCTGCTGCAACACACAACCCAGCCCCTTCCCTGAAGCATCACTATCAATAGTGAAACCACCTGATCCTGAAGGCAACGTCAGAATCGGAGCTATCGTCAGCCGCTTCTTCAACTCATCAAAAGCTGCCTGACACTCCTCTGACCAAACATACTCAGCATCCTTCCGGGTCAACCGTGTCAACGGCTCTGCAACCCGGAAGAAATCCTGCACGAATCTCCGATAGTATCCTGCCAGCCCCAAGAAACTCCTGATCTCTGCAACTGAAGTCGGCGCAGCCCATGCCTCAACTGCTACAATCTTCATGGGGTCAACTGAGATACCATCTCCAGTCACCACATGCCCCAAGAAGTCCACCCGATCCAAGAAGAACTCACACTTGGAGAGCTTCCCGTAAAGCTGCTCCTTCCTGAGAGTCTCCAGCACGATCCTAAGATGCTCCTCGTACTCCTCCTCAGTCTTGGAATATACCAAAATATCATCTATGAACACTACCACAAACTGATCCAGATACTGATGGAACACCTTGTTCATAAGGTTCATAAATACTGCTGGTGCATTGGTTAGCCCAAAAGGCATAACCAAAAACTTGAACTGTCCATACCGCGTCCTGAAAGCGGCCTTGGGAATATCCTCCCTCTTTACCTTCACCTGGTAATATCCCGGCCTCAGATCAATCTTGGAAAATACCCGAGCTCCGCTCAACTGGTCAAATAGATCGTCGATCCGCGGCAGTGGGTATTTGTTCTTGATCGTGAGGTTGTTGAGTGCCCTATAGTCAATACACATGCGTACCGACCCATCCTTCTTCGGTACGAACAACACTGGTGCACCCCATGGTGACGAACTCGAGCAGATGAAGCCCTTGTCCTGTAGCTCATCCACTTGCTTCTTCAGCTCCACCAGCTCGCTGTTGTTCACCCGATAGACATGCTGAGAGATGGGTTCCGCTCCTGGAACCAAGTCTATCGAGAACTCTATGTCTCTGTCTGGTGGCAGTCCCGGCAACTCCTCTGGGAAAACATCCATATACTATGCTATCAAGGGGTGTAGAGTCGCCTGCTCCTCGACCGAGACTCCACAGAAGACTCCGCTGCTCTGCTCTGCCTGACGTCTGGAGTACTCGAACTCTGGCTCCCCCGGCGCTCTGAAGAGAACTCTACCCCCTCTGCAATCAATGCTGGCGTGGTGCCTGCTCAACCAATCTATGCCTAGTACTATATCGTAGTTCGGCAATGGCATTACGAGCAGGCTCACCTCCAACTCACGGCCTCCCAAAACTACTCTTCGACCCTTACAAACATCACTCACGAGGATAATACCACCCCCGGTCGTAATCATGTAAGTCCTAGGCAACGATTCAGCTATGATACCGTGTCCAATCGCAAAAGATACTGATATGAAGCTATACGAAGCACCGGAATCGAATAAGGCAAAAGTTGGACTGGAGTCAAGAAGAATCGAACCTGCAATCAGCTCTCCAGTCACCTCTGCCTCTCCAGCTGCCATGGCGAAAGCTCGCCCCTGCTGGCCTCCCCTGGCCTGCTGCTGGTGCTGGACAAACCTCTGCTGCTGCGTCGGCAGGGCTGGTCCCCGCTGCTGGCCTGCTGGAGCTCTGGCTCCTCCTTCCTGGCCTGCTCGTGCTATACGGTACTCCCTCATCTGGTGGTCTGCTGAACCACACAATAGACACAGGCCTAGCCTCTTCCGGCACTCATTGAAGACGTGCCCAGGCTTCTTGCAGTAGGCACAAGTGGCTCCCTGTCTCTGACCCTGCTGGTGCTGTCTCGGCTGCTGCTGCTGAACTGGCCTCTGCTGGATCGGCTGCGGCTGAAACTGCCTCAGCTGCTGATGCTGAAAGTGGGGCCTCTTGGCCTGGCCCCCGCTGCTGCTGCCTCCAACTGGGTCTCTCCCTCTCTTGAGCCTAAGCTCAAGATCATCCTCAGCTAACAGGGCACCTGTCAAGATCTTCTCGAACGTAGCATCTCTGATGCCCTTGGTCAGGGACTTGACCTCCTTGACCAGACCCTTCCGAAACCTCGGGCCTTCGCCGTCTCGCTCAAGCCCTCCACGAACCTGCCGAGACGACCAAACTCTCCAGCATACTCCTCTACTGAGAGGCTCCCCTGGACCAAGCTCTCAAACTGCGACTCTAAGGCTCTGACTGCTGACTCTGGGAAGAACTTCTTCTTGAAGAAGCCCCTGAACTGCTCCTAAGTCTGCCCTGGTACCCCCACCCTGGGGTCGGACTGATACCAGGTGCGAGCAAGATCTCGCATCCGGCTAGCTGCGGCCTCGATCTGAAGGTCTGCTGGAATCCTGGCCAAGCGGAAGATCTCCTCTATATGCTCGATCCACTCATCGGCATATAGGATCCCCTCTGTCCCCAGAAAGTCTCTGGGGCTCATCTTTTGAAACTGCTCGATCCCCGGTGTCCTCGGCTGCTGCACCACTGATCGAGCTGCGGCTGTCGTGACGGCCAACTCCATGCCTCTGTCCTGCCGAGCCTGCTGTCGGTCCATGAACTGCTAGAAATACGCGAACATCTGAGCTGCGTCCACATGTCTTGGAGGCGATGGAGGCTGGAAGGGATCCTCTGGAATGACCGGGTCCTGTCTCCCAGTCGGTGGATGCATACCCCCTGCTGCGGCTGCCGAGGTCTCAACACGAGCTGAGGTGGCAGGAGCTGCAGTCCCCTGGCCTCGCCGTGCTGGCTGAGAGGTAGCAGTCCCCTCTATAGCATCCTCATGAATGGCACGCTGTGATCTAGTCTCTACCATCCTGAAGATAGACAAACAAGAGTATCAATTTCTGAGAAAGAAGCGAAATAACAAAGGCGGACAATTTTAATTCAAAGGATCAGCTGACAAAGGATTTAAATGGCAATAAAAAAAATTTTCCTAAGTGATTGAGTATCTTAAAATTAATGTCCTATATCCTATAGTCGAGTACCACCACACTTCTAGTCTAGACCTGCATGGGCCACCACTAAAAACGTGTCACGACCCGCACCCACTGTGAGGGTACGAAAACGTAACAACGCCCAGCCTACGCCGTAGTGTCGGCGGTAGAGCGCTGTCCTAGGTCAACATACATCTAACAATATATATATATCTAAACAGTTTATACTCCCCGAATGGGGGTGACATAACAGTAAAACTCAATCACAACTAAGGAAGAGATAGCACGAAATGAAATAGAACTGAAGGAAATAAATAGATGAAAACAAAACAGTAGTCTAAGATAATCCCAGCAATATCCAACAGTACAAGGTCTCAGATGAAAGAATATATACAACTCATAACTCCAAATAAAGTCTAACTAAGACATGTCTCAAGACTGCAAAAGTAAGATAAGCCTAACTAGTCTAGTCTAGGCAATATGGGTGATCTCCTCAGCTAGAGCTGGGTCCTCTTGAGGGTTCAGCTCGCAGGTGTCATCTAAGGCTTCCCCGTAGTAAGTGTCCAGGCAAGCCTCCTCCTCGCCCTCTGTAATATTTTTAACAGGTCCAGTCAGGACAGGAACGAGTACAGTACATCTCAACAGATCATAGCAAGTTAGAAAATATAATCATGCAGTAAAGTAAGATACAAGTACTGAAAGAAGTGCAGTATATAAACAGAGAGAAAGCTGTAAGAGAAATATCTACTATAAATAGAGAACTATCATGTGACTAGTGAGTCAGAGTACAATATAGACATGTAAATGGCATAGGAGATTCTGATAAGACACTATGGAAGAGATTCTGATAAGATACTACTTGGGTATTATTCACATGTCCATTTCTACTCTCCCGTACCCCCAATCAATACACAAGGATCCAGCCAGGTTATGTTATATGATGCTATGTAACAGCCCCCGAAGGTTAGTAGACCCCGAAGGTGATAGACCCCGAAGGTGATACATAGTAGTCCCATAAATGGGATAAGGATTCTAGGAAGACTCTACGATCATAAGAGTATATGTCGTAAGTGATCAAAGAACCAATGAAGCATATGATACGCCATGTAAGTGAAACGCACAGAACATGTAGTACATGATGCTCCCTAAGGATAACATCTCAAGAAGGGATCCATATAGTACCAATCCGTGTGACCAACGTGACAGTACAAGTAAAGTAATCTACTGCAGGAAATAATTCTAAGCAGGATATAAAATGATCAGAGAATGTACTCGCCTGTATCTGAGTGTCCAATATAAAAAGTACCGTCCAAGGAGTGGTGTTTGGCTCCTAATCAGAACAGCACAAGTCACAACAAGTCCAGAATAGTAAAGTGGAGTCCTACTATGCATTCTACATGATTCTAGGTCAATCTAGGCCAAAGTCAACTCTTGGTCAACTTTGGTCAACCCTAGAAGTCAAACTAGGTCAACTTAGTCTAATCAAGTCTAAACTCAACTATCTAGGTCTAACAAGTCATGCTAGGCTCTAACAAGTCTATAATAGACAATACACACATTCCAAGTGCCCAATACACCTATGCATATACAACATATATATAGATACATATATTGAATTAACACTATGCATACCTAGGCTAAATACTATATGTATACATATAGATATACATTTCACATATATATAGGCACCTTACCTTCACATAGACACTAATACATACCCTTACATCACTCACACATATATATAGATATATGATATACACATGAATATGCATATGGAGAGGGAAGGATGTGTGGACAGGAACAAGTACAGGAATTAAATAGTGCAAAGTGTGTGTGTGTGTGTATACAGGGCTTACCCATATATATGCAGGAAATGCAAAACAGTGAAAGAGGGAGGAAAGAGTATATGAGATATGTGTGTGTATGGGTGAGGGTAACCTGTGTGTGTGGGTAAACTGTGACAGTGTGTGCATAGGTGAGGGTAATACAAATCATGTGTGTGTATGTGTCATGTAAATCAGTATGCAGGAAAAACAGTGCAACATTCAAACAGGGAGTGTGTGAACCAGTGTCCATGTATATGTGCAGGAACACCCAAAACAGTGAAGGAAACACACAGGAAAGAAAAACAAATACAGGGTGTGTATGCATGAGTGAGTGAGGGGGAAAACAGAAAATACAATGTGTGAGGTTACAATAGGAAAGGAAATCAAATCCTTAACTAACAGTCTCAGTTTAGAATTAAGAAACCAACCCATTCCTGTTAATCTCAGCTAAAAGAGGAAGGAAATCGATTCAGTAACTCTCAGGTTACAACTGAACTCTGAATTGAGTTCAAAACATCAACACATCTCAGGAAATCAATTTTTCAGTCTTGTAAAATCAGTCCAGACCTATCACTCCCATTTTCGAGTTCAAAACATAACCAAAATCCTCCCAATTTAGCATACAAGTAGATAACTTATAGGTGAACCATATTAGGGATCTAAACATATGATTTACAGTATTTAAACTAGCTAAAATGATTGCCAAAGTTCGAATTTAAAACTGGACATAAACTGAAAATAACTTGTATCAGTAAATTAAGGTAATGTAAAAATTGATGTTGAAACCAAACTAAAATACGAGTCTAATGGTTGGTAATTGCAAGCAACCCATGTGCACAACCCCGCACATCCATTTCGTGTAACCTATGGCCGGACACGGCGTGTCTACATCAAGAATTCAAAATAACACACACACAGTGCACTGTCAGTGCACTGTCTCGTGCACACGTGCACTTGTGTCGTGTGTACGACACAAGACACGAGAGGATCTCATGGTCATACACATGGGTAGCCCACCTATAGGGCTACCTCATGGGCCCACTGGCCTGTGTCCACGACGTGTCAGGGTCGGACATGAGACCCGTATCAGTGGCAATACACACGACAGTGCATACACAGTAAAATCCCCGTACGTCGAGGATTCCTCACTCGATATGCCACGTGGACCCACGAAACTTGACACGTGGTGTGTCAGTCACTGCCCCTAGTGGCGTGTCAAGTTTCGTGTCAAACGAATGTGTGTCGTATCCAGAAAAGTGCCCGATAGGCAGGGCATTCCTGTAGCCGCGCACGCGTGTCCAAGTGCGTGTGTACGAGTGTCCTAACGACACGACACAAGCACGAAATCGACTCAGAGCTTTAGAAATGGATAAGCGACACAACAATGCAAATTTACATTCAAATACAATTCGAAAATTAACCCAAAAAGTCCACTGAGGCATTTCCAAAAACACTAAGAATAGGTCACTAATACGTGTCCTGTTAGGACACGAAATGACACAAAAACTTAGGGTTTCCTATTCCTACTGTTAGGTTAGGTCTAGGGCTCCCTAATGATGCAAAAATTTTAGGATTCTATGGTGGAAATAGGAAGTTACCTCAAAGTGTCAAAACCCTCAAAAACTCTAAAGTGAGATGCTCCTCTTGATGGTGAAACTCCTCCAAATTGTTAGAAAACTGAGAACAACCAATTCCAACAGCAAGAAAACAATAATTAGAACCTATTGCAACTTGTTTGGATTAAAAAGGAGGAAAAATGGATTTATTATGAATTTCTAAAGATGGGAGCTCACCTCTTTCTTCTTGAAATGGATTTCCTAAGTCACATAGGCTATTGCTAAGTTGTTTTATTAAAAGCTTAGAACCATAAGTCATGACTTATGAAGTTTTAAGCCATATTAGCCTAAATAACTCCAAATCACTCCCAACTAGTTCCAATGACTTAAACCTCATTACATTAGGTCAAACCAAGGTTACTTTACCTAACTAAGTGGCCATAACCTAGATTAGTCACTAGGTTAGTCTTCTAGTCAACACAAGTCAAAGTCAACTTTAGGCCCAAAATCAATTATCCTAAAAATCACCAAAAATCACCAAAAATCATATTAATTCTAATAAATCATAATAATACATAATAATTCCAAAAATTCCCAAAATTTTGAAAAAAATGACCAAAATATCCCCAAGCTAGAAAAGTGGTAATGACACGCGGTGGCAGCGACGGCCACTCCTGGCGCTCGTACGGTGGAGGACGCCGGGATGCGCAGGAGGCGGTGGGCACGGTGCTCCCGACGACAACAGCGAAAGAGGGGTTTCTCGGCTGTGCGGGAGAGGGAACTCGAGCACGGCGGTGCTCGGCGCACGGCGGGGATGTGCCGACCGCGGCGGAGGAATACGCGACGAGGGCGGAGGATGGAAGGTGAGGGTTTCTACTTTCTATTTTATGTTAGGTTTTCTGGTGGCTTTGGTGATGGCTCCGACGAGAGTTGGCCGGAGTCGACGCTGGTGGTTTTGTGGGTACTGGTGTCGGTGAATTTCTGGGGAGGATAACCGGGGAAGGTTCGGTCGGGTGTGGCGGGGTGACGATGTGGTCGATGGTGGTGGTGCTAGTGAAGGTGGCGATGAAGACGGTGGCGACAGTGGCAGGGGGTGTAGGCTGTGGCGGTGGTGTCGTGTGGGGTTTCGGCCTACGTCGAGAGGAGGGTGAGTCGGGGCAGGAGACCGGGCTTAGAGTTTAGGGATTTGTCGGGGTTTGATTGTGTCGGGGTTGTGTCCAACACGGGAGAATAATGTATATGTAATAACATGGAATAAGAATGGGGAGTGGACACGGACACGAACATGGACACGAGGCACTGCACTTGTGGAATTTGTGGAAGAAATTGTGGAGAAAATAATAAAAAGGTTGGAAGAGTACCTGCCTATTTATAGGATGTGGGAATTCCCAATTAGATAGGATTTGGAATAGATTTAAAACCCAAAATAGATACTTCCTAATTTAATTTAAAGCAATCAAATCCAAATCCAATCTATATCCCAATCTAATTTCAAATTAAATATCTAATTTAAATCAAATTTAATTTTTAGTATAAAATCCATGAGATAAATCAATTTCAAATATTTAACCATTTAAATAAATCCAAAATATTTAAATCAAGATTTAAATGTCCCAATAATTTAAAACATGTTTTCCAAAAATTACTATAATAATTAATTTCGAAAATACATTATTATTTACAATATAAACTTAATAAATTTTTATGAAATACATATGTATACGGGAATAATAATATTTATTATTAATAACTGTTTTCACGAAGACTTTTTATAAATAATGAATAAAATAATAATTTGGAAACTTGGGTACGATAACAAAATAATTAAACTATAAAAAGATAGAAAATATTTTTCTTAAATATGTACGCTCGCACATATTCGTACTCGTCGAGCAAAAATAAAATTTCGTGCGTGACGAAAAATACGATTACGTGACGTACAATACAAAATTTTAAATCGGTGCCAAATTTTAAATTAAAAAAATAATAGAAATTTAGGGGTTTTACATCCTACCCAACTTAAAAGAATTTCGTCCTCGAAATTAAGAATTCGTAGGGGGGTGAGAAGACACAAAGGGGTATCGATGGAAAACAATCGATAACAAAATCATGCCGTAAGAAATCGCGATCTAGATCATAAAAATAATACGGCATGGTCACGGGTAATGAATGAGGGTCATGATTAAGAGAATGAAATAGATTCGCTTTAATTAAGCGATTAGAGGGACTTGATAGGGTCGAGTAGTTTGGGATAAAAATATAGCAACATCGAGTGAGAATGGTCATAGTCGATAGGAAGGCTAGAGGAATTTCTAGCACCATGTTTTCGTCCTTCTAAAATGGGTGAAGGCGAGAGCAATATAGAGTTCGAAGGAGGCGTTATCGAATACGAATACGTGATTCAAAGACGATTGAATAATTTCAAAGGGATTGTCAAGGCAGTCGTGGATGGGGTTCTAAGGGTAAGTTTAACTATGTTCCATCCACGTAGAATAATAGACAAAAGCGAACCAAAGTGCACTCGGTTGATCAGACCATCATGCACCGGTTCTGATTAGACAATACATTAGTGGATGCATCCAATAACATATGTCATGAACAAGCTTGATAAAAGAATTTAGCTTGTAAAAACTAGGCTACATAAGCATCATTAGTCAAGATGGTAAATACATAGGCACGAGAAATTAAGATTTAAAGAAGGTAGAATGATTCTAAGTCATACAGTCGTCCTATAGTCTTCTTATCCAAGTCCTTGGTTGGCTAAACGAGTTAGGTCCTCTAGATTCTAGGATCTAAATAAGCTTGCTAATATAGGTCACTAGGTCAAAGGGGTTGCTAGTTCATAAGGTATTCTACCCAACTTAAAAAATTAAACTAATGGTGTTTTAGGACAACTAACTAGTAGGGTCAATCTCTAGCAAGCACGAAGGGAAGATAAGAATAGGGATGGAGGAAAACAAGCAAGATGCAATTGATGAGTCAAACGGTAGATAAAATCAAGGAAAGAGGTCAAGTATGTGGATGAGATCCTAGACTTCTAATCCTATACGCAGGCTTGCTTGGTACGGTAAAGTAACCAAACAATTTATCTTGACCTGCATGGGCCACCACAAAAACATGTAACGCTCCAGTCCCAAAATACGTAGGACTAGGAACGTAGACATGCCAGCTGTATTCATACGAAGTATACTCCAATATATGGAAGCCTCGTACGAATACATAAGCTGTAAAATGCAGTAGAACCATAACTAAACTCATCCATACAGAATAAATGAATAAAAGACATCATATAAAGATAATGAATTGTCTCGATACAATATGTTGGGCGGAGACAAATTCACTACCAACAAAATAAAGAAAAGTACATAGAAAATGAAATGAGTGGCGAGCGAAGCAAAGACGATCCAAATGCAATCATCCCCGGAGAAATAGCGATGAGCACGACTAGAGCTAGAGCACCTGCGAAAGACAATAGCACACACCTGGCAAGACAACCAGGTCCTCAGAGGGACGTAACAAGACACATAATAGCATGCCATATAAACTGAATAAATATTGCTCAAATAAATAAGTCAATCGAATTTATAACATAGTCCAATACGCACCTACTGAACGAGCGTACCATCCCCCCAACCAAACAAGGACAGGAGATGGTAAACTAATTCACGGTGACGTATCTTTCCATGCTAATAATCCAATATGGTATCCGGACCCCAACAAGGTTCAATACCTTCTCATCGAAGTAGTAGGTCACACCTACAACCAAACAAGGACAAGATGTGACGAACTAATCTGCGACAAGTTATTGTTCCAAGCCACGGTCAGATACAAGTACCCAAACCAAAGGTACTCGTACCTAACGGATAAGGGCGCCTAACCAAATCTAGGTGAATGCAGTTTAAGAACAGTTCATGGTCGCATGACTACCGGGTCAAGTCAAGAAAATACCAATACAGGATCTCAGTAGCGAGTCACAACACCATATACTATTCCTCAGTACCGAGCGTGTCTATAGCATATAGTCTACCTATCGTTCCTCAGTAGCGAGCGAGTCTACGATAGATAGGGTGGTAGTTAACTTCCAATCATGTTCTTTCTGCCCAATGCTAACTCTATAACCGCTAAGTCAAACTAGCATGCAACCTCTATTAGCGGTTATTCCTATCGTACGGCTTGTACGTACTGGTGGCCAGCCAATCACGCACTTCCGAGTTCTACATGCAGCACACAACTTCGTGGTACAATGTGTCAAGGCCATGAATGCAACACACAAAGGTGGTCCCATAAATCTAGGTTTAATGTGTAAGAAAATAATACATAGCAAGAAACTGAACAGTAAAACAGGTTATGCCATGTATCATAGTTTATTTTGCATAAAGAAAATAATGAACATGCATGAAATATGAGCTAAAATAATTAAACATCAAATGGCAAGGTGTCTTGCCTGGTAGTACGCCCGCGGTAGTGCAATGATCATGTTGGCACAAAATCTGCCTTCGATGTCCCAACTATGCAAGACGATCTCATTCGGTGGCACGGACAGTTCCATTGGGTCCAGAAGGGTCAATTTAGTTAGGGTGGACAGGAGGAAGGACGGAATTTGTAAAGGGATAGGAAAAGAACGATTGGTCATGAATAATCTTAGATAAAATAGAATATAATAAATAAAATTTTATATAAGTAAATAAATAACTATTTAAAATATCTTTTATATTTAAAAACGATATTTCTATTATTAAGGCGATCTTGATAAATTCTTAAGAGTCACAAAATTCATTTCTTTATAGCATAACTATAATTTGCTTAGTAGTAAATACTTACAACCACATTTAATAATATAAAAATAATGTAAATATATTGTAGGCTTCGAAATCCAGTTTGAAAATAATATAGGACCAAGTCTAATACAATTTTACAAGGTAATTTTGGAAAGTTAAATAATAAGTATTTATGTGGAAACAAACATAATAATACCAATGATAATAATAATAAATTAATAATAATAATAATAATAATAATAATAATAATAATAATAATAATAATAATGTTAATAGTAATAGTAATAATGATGCTAATACCTAACAACAGAACAAACCAAAAAAGAACTAATAATAAAAATAAAAAAACATAAAAGGAACAAACCAAAAGAATAAATTAAATAAATAAATAATAAAAAAAATAAAAAAATAACAAGTTCATTGTTGCTTCTCCATGAGACAGCTGACCCAAAAATTAAGGAACCAGAGGAATAGTGAGAAGAAGAGAAGGGAGAACGAGAAGAAGAGAGACGAGAGAGTGTCTGTGAGGGAGAGAGAGGTCCAGCGGGATGTGAGAGAGTGGGATGGCGGGAAGGTGAACGGAGAAGGGAGGGTGAGCTCGGGGCGGAGGCTAGGGGTTTCTGGCCGGAAAGAGGCGACGACGGGGTTTAGGGCAAGGTTGCTCCGGTGAGGACGGAAGGCCAGGGACGTCGGCGCTCAGCGATTTGGAGTGGCGGAGGGCGAATCTGAGGCGGTGGGGCGCTGCAGTCGTGGGTGGCCACCGCTAGGCGTGACGGAGACGGACGGGATATGGGTTCTAGCGGAGATCGGGTGGTGGTCGGACGCGGAGTTAGGGCGGCAGGCGGTGAGTGGTCTGCGAGAACTGAGGCGGAGGATGCGATCGGAGAAGATCGGAGCTCAGGTCGTGGCGGAGAAGCGGGGTCTGACGCGGTGGCAGCGACGGCCACTCCTGGTGCTCTTACGGTGGAGGACGCCGGGATGCGCAGGAGGCGGTGGGCACGGTGCTCCCGACGACAGCAGCGAAAGAGAGGTTTCTCGGCTGTGCGGGAGAGGGAACTCGAGCACGGCGATGCTCGGCGCACGGCGGGGATGTGCCTACCGCGGCGGAGGAATTCGCGGCGAGGGCGGAGGATGGAAGGTGAGGGTTTCTATTTTCTATTTTATGTCGGGTTTTCTGGTGGCTTTGGTGATGGCTCCGGCGAGAGTTGGCCGGAGTCGACGCTGGTGGTTTTGTGGGTACTGGTGTCGGTGAATTTCTGGGGAGGATGACCGTGGGAGGTTCGGTCGGGTGTGGCGGGGTGACGATGTGGTCGATGGTGGTGGTGCTAGTGAAGGTGGCGATGAAGACGGTGGCGACGGTGGCAGGGGGTGTAGGCTGTGGCGGTGGTGTCGTGTGGGGTTTTGGCCTACGTCGAGAGGAGGGTGAGTCGGGGCAGGAGACCGGGCTTAGAGTTTAGGGATTTATCGGGGTTTGATTGTGTCGGGGTTGTGTCCGACACGGGAGAATAATGTATATGTAATAACATGGAATAAGAATGGGGAGTGGACACGGACACGAACACGGACACGAGGCACTGCACTTGTGAAATTTGTGGAGAAAATAATAAAAAGGTTGGTGGAGTACCTGCCTATTTATAGGATGTGGGAATTCCCAATTAGATAGAATTTGGAATAGATTTAAAACCCAAAATAGATAATTCCTAATTTAATTTAAAGCAATCAAATCCAAATCCAATCTATATCCCAATCTAATTTCAAATTAAATATCTAATTTAAATCAAATTAAATTTCTAGTATAAAATCCATGAGATAAATCAATTTCAAATATTTAACCATTTAAATAAATCTAAAATATTTAAATCAAGATTTAAATGTCCCAATAATTTAAAACATGTTTTCCAAAAATTACTATAATAATTAATTTTGAAAATACATTATTATTTACAATATAAACTTAATAAATTTTTATGAAATACTTATGTATACGGGAATAATATTTATTATTAATAACTGTTTTCACGAAGTCTTTTTATAAATAATAAATAAAATAATAATTTAGAAACTTGGGTACGATAACAAAATAATTAAACTATAAAAAGATAGAAAATATTTTTCTTAAATATGTACGCTCGCACATATTCGTACTCGTCGAGCAAAAATAAAATTTCGTGCGTGACAAAAAATACGATTACGTGACGTACAATACAAAATTTTAAATCGGTGCCAAATTTTAAATTAAAAAAATAGTAGAAATTTAGGGGTTTTACAGTCAAGCCGGCCCTTCTTCCGGCCATGGTGTGTAGTATACACCACGGCCTTCGCGCCTTTTTGTCCAAAGTCATTGCTCGCAAGACGACACTGGACTTTAAACGAATAGAGCTACCCTACCATTATCTAATGGGGTGGCTACTGATGCATTATCGGTCGTTGATGAGGCTCGGAGCAGAAGATGGCGTTACCGATGATGACGCTTTCCTTTTCCGATACCATCTTCAGTCTTGGGAATACGACACCATGCCAGCCTATCGGAGGGCGTTGGCGATAGTAGACGGACACGACTTCTTTGTGTCTGTTCCTTAATTTACCGCTAGGGGTGTACATGTTGATGGCATTGAACCTCTCCTCCTTTTATCTGAGAAAATGCTCCTTTGGCTGCACAATATTCGTCCGGCGCACCTAGTATATCGTTACCGCAATAACGTATACCTGGAGCCCTACTTGCCGAGCAGGTTCTCCCGCCAGTTCGGGTATAGCCAGTTGTTCCTTGATTATCCCAGTGCTTGCCTAGGCTTTGAGGGCAGTGTCCTTGTTGGTATCAGGGCTTGGCATTATTACAATAAGGTTCATACCCGAGCTAGCTTCTCGGTCCCCGATGCTAATACGCAAGGGAAGATTTTGTACAGGGCGGCCCTCTATCATGTTGCGGCGAGCAAGCCTTCCGTTAATTTTGATATGGGTACCAGCTTTATTGTCGGTACTGGCTTGGCAGAGAAGCTCGAGGGGTCCAAGAAGAGAAAGAAAAAGGCGAATATGGTTCCTGTGCCGGACTCAGAGTCCACGACGGCGGGCGAAGAGGATGATGAGAAGGATGCCGATGATTCATTCCATTCCTCGGACGAGGAGGTGGGGGATCAGCCACCTATTGTGCCGGATGACGTAGTTACGGGGCAGCCGTCTGCTGTGCCTGGTCCTTCGCGCAAGCGAAGCAGGCGTATGCCTACTGACGATAGCATAACCTACTCCACGAAGCGAGCTGCGGTAAGACACCGCAGGCTATTTATTGAGGATGTTGGTGCTATTTTTGAGGTGATTTGAATTTCAACTACCTTTTCCTTCTTTTTCTAAACTATGGTCTAATCATTTTCTTTTGCTCTTTGTAGGCGTCAGAGGAGTCGGTTTCTTGGGATCCGACTGCTGAGGCCGATCCGGCCCTGACCACTTTGGTCAATGATATGTGCACCGCTATCATTTCTGTTGGGGTCCTTCCGGAGGCGGCCGAGGAGTCCCGCCTTGCTGAGCCCTCCACCCATGGGGACGGGGGCTCTACTGTACATGTCCCTGAGACAGCTAAATTTCAACGGGTCATGCTGAACTGGCTGGCTCCCTTTCAGGGGTGGCTGGGGCAGAGAAACTAGTTGAATTCAACTTGGAAGTCACGGGCGAGAAGACTATGTCAGGTGCGAGCGAGCTGCGGCCTCCCTGCTCCTCCCTTGGTAAGATAAGCCGAATCTTAACTTGTGAGGAGGCCTATCTGCTATATCATCACATCCTTCGGGTTACGTCGATTGATGGTTGCTTTGGACGTACAGGTCCCGCCCCTTTATTGCCGGTGACGGATATTGTCGGGGCGGACTCTACCGAAAGGGATATGATGGAAGCACGTGTGCCTCCTTCTCTTCCACCCTATATTGAGGGGCCTCCGACTGGGTCGAGTTTGGGGACCCAAGTGGCGGCACAGTCGGGGCCGGAAATAATGCTTCTTGCGTCCTCCTCTGCGAATATGGTTTCGGGGGTTAACCTTTCCGCCTTGCCAAGTATCCAAGCTCTTCGGGCGACGGAAGATGAGCTAGCCGCTATTCATGCATCTTTTCGCACAGAATTTGTTTTCTTGGTGGCAGGGATGACAAGTTCCGATGCTACTCCTTCGACACTGCCAGCCATACTTCCTTTGACGCCGTCCTCCACAGAAGTTTTGGATGAGGTATCACAGGATGTGGTTGACAGCTTTTACCGCCACCTGAAGAGAGGGGTCGAGTCAGCTGTGGAGAGGGGGACTCCCTTTGCTAAGGCCCGTCAGTACGCCGGTGGCCAAATCGACATCCTTAGAACACTCCCTGGCTGGGCGGGGTTAGCTGCACTTTTGGAGCCCAAACTGCTAGAGGCTGATCGACTTGTGACCCAGTTTCACGTGCTGTGGCAAGCTGATTTGTCTGTGGCAATAGATCAAGAGTGTACTTTCCTCAAAACCGCGGTGGAGAAGGTGAGGCTTGCTCGGGAGTCGATCAAGCCGACCATACTGAAGGACCGCCATGATCTGTTCCAGTTATACGATCAATTGAGTCATAGAAATAAAGATTGTACGGCTCAGGAAGCGACCGCCTCCCGCGGGGTAATCGACACCAAGGAACAGATCCTCGAACTCCAGAGAAAGCTGGCCTTTCTGGAATCTGAGCTCGAAGCCGCCCGTGCCGAAAAGGGACTTGTTATGCAGGAGGCTGACAGACTTAGTCGAGCTTCTGCCAATCTGGAGCTCGCCCTGAAGAAGATGGAAGATGGCTGGCGGGCTGTCACGCCCCAGAACCAGAATACTGGAGAGCGGGGGAATGACTCAGCCAGCTACGTATTTCGGGTAGATGAATACCGTATAATACGATCAATGCTGTCTAAAAGACGAGGGGGTGCATACTATATAAAAGTCTCACTATTGTCACTTCCCATCTATTGTCTCAATCATTCAAACAAGAAACAGAAATAGAGAACATGTGAGATAAAGCAGTAAGGCGTCCCAAATGCTCAGTCAAAATGTTCTTGATATCTGGCTTTACAAAACACAGCCAGATGATGTAGTCAGTATACACAATTGTTATCAGCTGCAGCCTGACTTAGTTACAATTATACAAAAGTAGGTACAAGACAATCCGACTAACATGTCGGTGCCAAACGGCAAAGTATAAAGTATTTAACAAAACGAGCGGGGAAGTAAGAAAACCCACTCGAGCCCTCCTGCGATCATCCCTCTAGTGTTGACCATCGTGGAGGTAGAAGTAAGCTGGATCCTCGGGAACCGGCTCTAAATCTGGCCATGCAAAACCAGAGAGGTTAGACCTCTAACAGCAAGTACCGCAAGGAAGCACGATATGAGGGATTAAAACCAGTAATGAGAAAATATGATAAATAGATCTCTGCTTTCTACTGGGATTCACATAGTATCACGACACTTCGAACCAACCTCCCAACCAAACAAGGACAGAAGTTGGCACGTCATGTCCTGACATTCTGATCATCTCAGGTAGGTAACAGAGGACATATAGTACACAAACAAATTAATTTAAACGGTCATTCAACTACTACGGCTTGCTACTGTGAGTTCCAAGTTATCTTGGAATTATGCAATAGCGATTCCTCAGTTCTTACTATGTGCAAGCAAGGCTAGTTTACCCAGTCAATCAATTGCGCCAATCATGAATTAGACGAGTCCCAGCAGGACGCCCGTCATCAATATACAATATACAATAGATAATATAACCAGATACCGCTCCCTGCCCGTGTGGCAGATTTGTAGTATCTGTGGGGACCAGCCGGCCTGTCGGGCACTACTAGTCCCAAGAGGGCTGCCATGTAAGAACTCGGGAATCCATCCTCTCCATGCAATCATTATTTTATTTAACTTAATAGTCTCTACATTAAGTGAAATCCTATGCCGTGGGTCATGGTCATTCAAATGAGTACTTTCGTACGGGGTACGATATGCACAACTCTACAACGATACCAGTGCGGTTAGGTTGTAGGTCTTGCATAGCATAATGCAACAATCAAAACTAACTACGGATTAATCATGCCTTGACCATAAAGTACACATGCTGCTTTTGTAAAATAAATAAATAAATAAATAAATAAATAAATTGAAGCCTGCATGTGCCTGTATGTCAATATTCGGGATCAGCCAGTCGATTACAATAGTTCATAATTAATATGAACGTGTCTCATTCATTCAATTCAATAAGACGACTAGCCAGTCTTTTAGTTCCAACTAGGAATGCATGATCAATTATTAGTCAAAGTAACAGTCGGGGTCAATTCGTGATAAGGCATGAATGTCAAATTAGTATTAAGCATGGTTGAGTCTATAACTAGCATAAAATAGTTGGTAACACATTCTTGAAGCCAAGAAAAAGATCTACAACTTTCATGTTGGGACTTAGAAGAAATTCTAGCCATAATTCAGTCAAAATAGGACATATAACAGTCAGAAACAACCAAAATAGGCATATGCGACCTATTCTGCGACATGCATGCGGACCTACTGCGACACCATATACGGCTCAACTGCGACATGCGGCCTCATGCGGCCCAACCGCGACATCTATGTGGCTCTACTGCGATATGTGCCTCATGCGGCCCAACCGCGACATCTATGCGGCTCTACTGCGATATGTGCCTCATGCGGCCCAACCGCGACATCTATGCGGCTCTACTACGACATGCGGCCTATGCGGCCCAACCGCGACATCTATGCGGCTCTACTGTGACATGCGTCTCATGCGGCCCAACCGCGACATCTATGCGGCTCTACTGCGACATGCGGCCTCATGCGGCCCAACCGCGACATCTATGCGGCTCTACTGCGACATATGCCTCATGCGGCCCAACCGCGACATCTATGCGGCTCTACTGCGACATGCAGTTCATACTGCAGATGAACATAGAAGTTTGACCAAAATTATTTTGGCCATAACTTCTTCAAAATAAATCGGAATCTAACTTTTCAAAAGCCAAAGTTTAGCAGAATTAAATTCTCTACAACATGGAACCACTTATTTTTGAAAATAACAAAGTTTGATAGATCAAAACCATAAAATCCATATGAAAACCAAAACTTGAAACTTAGATCTACACCCAACCATCCATGGAAATCAAGAACTTCAAGACCTAAACTTGTAGAGGAAGAGAAGATGAACAACATAGACTAAAAATAAATAGGGATGCATGAAATCCCTCATGGTGTGCAAGATGTACTTGCCTCTCACAGGTGGGTTAGGGTTTGGTGGAGGAGTAAATGTGAATGAATGAAGAGAGAGAATGAAAGAAGAAGTTTTATATCAAGGTCAAGTGCATCTCCACCATCCATCCTACCCCATCAAATCCAAACCACCCATTCATTTCCATGTAAAGCCAAACCAAATTGGCTCACCATGAACCGAAATAAATCAAGAGCCAAGAAAAAGCAGAAAATAAAATACAGAGAAATAATTAGCATGAAATTAAAATAATTAAATATAAAATAAATGTATGACAGATACTAAATAAATTCGGGCAAGCGGTATACGTATAAAAATACGCATTCCGGAAACGGGGAGTGACATCTCTACCCACCTTAGATAAATTTCGTCCTCGGAATTGTAAATCCAAGCAGGATAGGAAAAACCAAGCTGATCTAGGTACAAGAAACTTGAGCAAGCAATCATTCTTTAATGTTTAACTAGCAGATAACATATCTATATTAACAATCTACGATATCAAGTAGTTCTATCTATGAGGTGACAAGCATGAGGGGTTAAGGCAATCGAGGTACACGGGAAGAAATATACCATGTGAGTCAAACAGATATGGATACCGTGATCGGATATCATCCTCACGTTTCCACGTTGACTCTCCTAATGAGTGATGATCCCAAGCAACCCGGACAAGGCTAATTGTTTGGTTCTTGAGTATCTTCTCTCTTCGGTCCAAAATGGACACCGGCTGCTCCTCGTAAGACAAGTTGGTACCAACAACCAACTCAGAATGATCAAGGATATGGCTGGGGTCCGATACATACCTTCACAATTGAGATACATGAAACACATCATGCACCTCTCGTAACGAAGGTGGAAGGGACAAACGATAAGCAACATCGCCTACCCTATCAAGGATAACGAATGGTCCTACGTATCGCGGACTCAACTTCCCGCGAACGCCAAATCTAATGACCCCACGGGTAGGTGAGATTCGCAAGAACACGTGGTCCTCAACAGAAAACTCTAGCGGTCTGCGTTGCTGGTCTGCCCAATGATGATGTCGGTCCTGTGCAACTCGAAGTCGCTCTCTAATTTCCTTGACCAATTCAACTGTCTGAACAATTATTTCTGGGCCTAACATCTTCCTCTCCCCGATATCATCCCATGCTAGTGGCCACCTACACTTCTTACCATATAGAGCTTCAAATGGTGCCATCTGGATACTGGCTTGATAACTGTTGTTATAAGAAAACTCAACTAAGTACATGTGGCTCTCCCAAGATCCTCCAAAATCTAGGGTGCAAGCTCGCAACATATCTTCCAAAGTCTGAATTGTTCTTTCTGATTGCCCGTCTGTCTGGGGATGGTAAGCCGTGCTAAATCTTAACTTGGTACCCAGACTATGATGTAAGCTCTTCCAAAAATGTGATATAAAACGGGTATCTCTATCTGACACAATGCTGACAGGGACTCCATGCTGCCTGACTATCTGTTGTATATACAACTCTGCCAACTTTTCTGTAGATTGCCCTACTCTGAAAGGGAGAAAGTGTGCTACCTTTGTAAGCCGGTCCACTATCACCCAAATAGCATCTTTACCACTTGGTGATCTCGGTAAACCGGTTACAAAGTCCATTGTGATGTGTTCCCACTTCCATTCCGGGATAGGAAGCGGTTGCAATAACCCAGCTGGCCTCTGCTGTTCTGCCTTCACTTGCTGACATACCAAGCAACGGAAAACGAATCTAGCTATCTCCCTCTTTATCCCGTTCCACCAGAAGTGCTGCTTGATATCTTGGTACATGTTGGTCCCTCCAGGGTGTATAGAGTACTGAGAACTGTGAGCTTCTGTCATAACCTCCTGTCTGATATCTCCACTAGGCACACATAGGCGTGATCCAAACCTAAGCGTACCATCTTCATGAATTCTCATCTCCTTTCTGAGTCTTGACTCACATTCTGCTCTAAGCTTCTGAATCCTTGGGTCATGTGCCTGAGCTGTCTTGATCCTGTTTACCAAGTCGGATTGAACTTGTAAACTCGCCAAAATTCCTACATCATAAGGAAGTATAACCTCGATGCCCATCTCCTGAAGGTCTTCTAAGATATGCCTCTGTGTTGTCAACATAAATGCGTCGCCTCTCCTGCTAAGAGCGTCTGCTACCACATTAGCCTTGCCTGGATGATACTGAAGCTCCACGTCGTAATCTTTGATCAGCTCTAACCATCTTCTCTGTCTCATGTTCAGCTCCTTCTGAGTAAAGATGTACTTCAGACTTTTATGGTCCATGTACATATCCACTCGATCACCATATACGTAATGCCTCCACAGCTTCAAAGCAAATACTACTGCTGCCAACTCCAAGTCATGAGTTGGGTAATTCTTCTCGTGGTCCCGAAGCTGCCTAGATGCATACGCTATCACCTTCCCATGCTGCATGAGGACACATCTAAGTCCTTTACCTGACGCATCACAATATACTGTAAAACCTCCGGGTCCAACTGGAAATGTAAGAATAGGCGCTGATATTAACTTCTGCTTCAAGGTGTCAAATGATGCCTAGCACTCTGCCGACCAGACGAATGGCACATCCTTCCGTGTCAAGCGGGTCATGGGTGCTGAAAGTCTTGCAAAATTCGATACGAATCTCCTGTAATATCCTGCCAATCCCAAGAAACTCCGTACATCAGCTACGGTCTTGGGTACTGGCCAGCTCTCTACTGCTTCTACCTTTTTAGGATCTACTGCTACTCCAGCTCCTGATATGATATGACCCAAAAATGAAATGTGATCCGTCCAGAACTCACACTTGCTGAGCTTGGCATACAACTGGTTCTCTCTCAAAACCTGCAACACTGTCCTGAGGTGGTCTTCATGCTCCTTTTCACTGGCAGAGTACACAAGAATGTCATCGAGAAACACCATGACAAACTGATCTAGGTATGGCATAAAGATACGGTTCATCAAGTCCATAAATATTGCTGGAGCATTGGTCAAACCAAACGGCATTACCAAGAATTCATAATGCCCATACTTCGACCTGAATGCTGTCTTAGGAATATCCTACCTCCAAACCCTCACCTGATGGTACCCTGAACGAAGATCTATCTTGGAGAAAACTCTAGCTTTGCTCAACTGATCAAATAAGTCGTCGATCCTGGGTAGTGGGTACTTGTTCTTTACTGTTGCCGCGTTAAGCTTCCTGTAATCAATGCACAATCTGGATGATCCATCCTTCTTTTCTACAAGTACCACTGGTGCTGTCCATGGCGATATGCTAGCTTGGATGAACTTCTTCTCCTTCAGTTCCTCTATGTGCTGATATACCTTGGCCTGCTCTGAATCCGCCATTCTGTAAACTCGATCTGATATCGGTTTAGTTCCAGGTGCCAATTCTATACTGAACTCAATATCCCTAACCGGTGGTAGACCTGGAAGTTCTTCAAGAAATACATCCAGAAACTCTTCAACTACCTTCGGAACTTGAACTTCTTCCATTGCCGTTATTACTCCCTGCTCTTGCTGAGTTGACTCTGATCTGACTAAGGTGAATCTCTCCATGCCTGGAATATCAAAAGATACACTCCCACTACGACAATCTATTGTTGTATGACTGTCTTTCAGCCAGTCCATGCCTAAGATAACGTCGAAATTTCTAATAGAAAATTCTATCAACTGGGCGGGTAAGGAATGCCCGCAAACTACAACGCTACACGCTAGAATAACTCTACTAACTCCTACGAGCCCATTGCCAGTGAGTATATTCAACCTCCCTGGCAATGTCTCGAACTCTATTCCTAGCCGTGTCGTAAATTGTGCAGATAAAAATGAGTGTGATGCTCCCGAATCAAACAATGCTACTGCGGGATATGAGGTGACGAGAATGTTACCTGCCACAACATCTTTCGATGCTAATGCCTCCTCTAAGGACAGAGTGAAGGCCTGCCCTCGACCTTCTTGTTGGTTCCCATGTTGCGGCCTAGCCTGGTGTTGCTGCTGGCCCCTTCCTTGATGATGCTGGGGTGGTCTATGCTGGTGTTGCTGCATCGGCGGTCCCTGCTGCCGAAACATCTGAGCTTGCGGCATTAACGGACGCTGGGCCAATGGTCTCACTGCCACTGCTGGTCCTCGATACTGTCCTGTCCCTGGTGCTGGCAGAGCAGGAAACTGCTGCACTGGTCCTCCTGACCTCGAATTCATGGGACAGGTGGTAACCCGATGATCTAGATTTCCACATATCAAACACAGCCCGTTCAATGTCCGACACACATCTCTAGTGTGTCCTACCTTCCCACAATAAGTGCAGCCTGTCGGGGGTTGCTGGTTCTTCCTCTGTTACTGTTGTTGCTGCCTGGATGGTGGTGCTGGCCCTCGTATTGCCATATCGTGGATGCGAATGCCAAGGGATGGTGCTGTTGTTCGGGGAGCTGCTCCCCCTCCTCCTTCAATCTGACTGTGAGATCTCTTCTGACCTCCAGTCCTTGCCGTGATCCTCTGAACGGTGATCTCATGCCTTCGGGTTGCCATCAATACTTCATCAAAAGTCTGGTAGTTGTGCCCTTCTATCAATTGCAAGAGCTCAAGATAAAACCCTTGCTGGAACCTCATAGCCCTCTGGCTCTCCGTTGCTACCATCTCTGGGGCAAACCTACTCAATCTGCAGAACTCCGCTGCGTAAGCATCTACCGTCTTGCCGGCCTGCTTGAGGTTGATAAACTTCTGTTGTAGCTCAAACTGCGCCACAACTCTATAGTACTTCGTCTTGAATCTTGCTGTGAAATCGTCCCAAGCAACAGGACGTCTGATACCTACTTCCTCTGATTCCCACCAATCACGTGCGAGATCCAGAAGTAACAACTTTACCTGATCCACACGTTCTTCTGCCGGCACCTTAGCGGCTGTCAGAATAGCCTCAATATCCTTAAGCCACGCATCAGCTGAGATGGCATCCTCCGTGCCCTCGATACGACGGAGGTTGTACTTGCAAAACCTGGCTGATGCTCTTGAATCTGGCCTCGCCCCTCTTTCCAATACCGTCTGTAACCCTTGGTTGAGTAGTACGTTCTGCTCTTGTAACTGAGCGTGCATGCGTTGCTGGGCTAACATCTGATGTTGCTGAGTAGCCATCATTCCTCTCATGATCTCTAGAAGGGCTAGTGTGTCTACTTCCACAGGGGTAGGTGGAACTGTTGGTGGTGGTGGAACATCCGGATACTGCGGTCCAGCTGCTGCTTCTACTATTACTTCTTCTTGGATGGTCTCCTGAGTTAGTACCGGCCCTTGTTGCTGACCAACATGGTCAGGTTGTCCGTGTTACCCTTGTTGTTGTTGTTGTCCAGTCCTGGCAGATGCGGACGAAGTACCCCTAAGAAAAGGGACAAAAGAACAATCAAACGACCGAACAGGAAAGATCAATGAAGTCAAAGGATACCGGAATGTCAAGCTAGAGTCGAGAGTAATGAATCATGAGATTAAGGAGGAACATGTGTGATTGAGACATCCTATAAATTAAAACACCCCACAAGTCTGAAATCAGACCTACATGGGCCACCACTAAAACCTTGTCACGCCCCAGAATCAGAATACTGGAGAGCGGGGGGATGACTCAGCCAGCTACGTATTACGGGTAGATGAATACCGTATAATACGATCAATGCTGTCTAAAAGACGAGGGGGTGCATACTATATAAAAGTCTCACTATGGTCACTTTCCATCTATTGTCTCAATCATTCAAACAAGAAACAGAAATAGAGAACATGTGAGATAAAGCAGTAAGGCGTTCCAAACGCTCAGTCAAAATGTTCTTGATATCTGGCTTTACAAAATACAGCCAGATGATGTAGTCAGTATACACAATTGTTATCAGCTGCAGCCTGACTTAGTTACAATTATGCAAAAGTAGGTACAAAATAATCCGACTAACATGTCGGTGCCAAACGGCAAAGTATAAAGTATTTAACAAAACGAGCGAGGAAGTAAGAAAACCCACTCGAGCCCTCCTGCGATCATCCCTCTAGTGTTGACCATCGTGGAGGTAGAAGTAAGCTGGATCCTCGGGGACCGGCTCTAAATCTGGCCATGCAAAACCAGAGAGGTTAGACCTCTAACAGCAAGTACCGCAAGGAAGCACGATATGAGGGATTAAAACCAGTAATGAGAAAATATGATAAATAGATCTCTGCTTTCTACTGGGATTCATATAGTATCACGACACTTCGAACTAACCTCCCAACCAAACAAGGACAGAAGTTGACACGTCATGTCCTGACATTCTGATCATCTCAGGTAGGTAACAGAGGACATACAGTACACAAACAAATTAATTTAAACGGCCATTCAACTACTACGGCTTGCTACTGTGAGTTCCAAGTTATCCTGGAATTATGCAATAGAGATTCCTCAGTTCTTACTATGTGCAAGCAAGGCTAGTTTACCCAGTCAATCAATTGCACCAATCATGAATTAGACGAGTCCCAGCAGGGCGCCCGTCATCAATATACAATATACAATAGATAATATAACCAGATACCGCTCCCTGCCCGTGTGGCAGATTTGCAGTATATATGGGGACCAGCCGGCCTGTCAGGCACTACTAGTCCCAAGAGGGATGCCATGTAAGAACTCGGAAATCCATCCTCTCCATGCAATCATTATTTTATTTAACTTAATAGTCTCTACGTTAAGTGAAATCCCATGTCGTGGGTCATGGTCATTCAAATGAGTACTTTCGTACGGGGTACGATATGCACAACTCTACAATGATACCAGTGCGGTTAGGTTGCAGGTCTTGCATAGCATAATACAACAATCAAAACTAACTACGGAGTAATCATGCCTTGACCATAAAGTACACATGCTGCTTTTGTAAAATAAATAAATAAATAAATAAATTGAAGCCTGCATGTGCCTGTATGTCAATATTCGGGATCAGCCAGTCGATTACAATAGTTCATAATTAATATGAACGTGTCTCATTCATTCAATTCAATAAGACGACTAGCCAGTCTCTTAGTTCCAACTAGGAACGCATGATCAATTATTAGTTAAAGTAACAGTCGGGGTCAATTCGTGATAAGGCATGAAAGTCAAATTAGTATTAAGCATGGTCGAGTCTATAACTAGCATAAAATAGTTGGTAACACATTCTTGAAGCCAAGAAAAAGATCTACAATTTTCATGTTGGGACTTAGAAGAAATTCTAGCCATAATTCAGTCAAAATAGGACATATAACAGTCAGAAACAACCAAAATAGGCATATACGGCCTATTCTGCGACATGCATGCGGACCTACTGTAACATGCGGCTCATACGACCCTACTGCGATACCATATGCGGCTCAACTGCGACATGCGGCCTCATACGGCCCAACCGCGACATCTATGCGGCTCTACTGCGACATGTGCCTCATGCGGCCCAACCGCGACATCTATGCGGCTCTACTACGACATGTGCCTCATGCGGCCCAACCGCGACATCTATGAGGCTCTACTGTGACATGCGGCCTATGCGGCCCAACCGCGACATCTATGCGGCTCTACTGCGACATGCGTCTCATGCGGCCCAACTGCGACATCTATGCGGCTCTACTGCGACATGCGGCCTCATGCGGCCCAACCGCGACATCTATGCGGCTCTACTGCGACATGTGCCTCATGCGGCCCAACCGCGACATCTATGCGGCTCTACTGTAACATGTGCCTCATGCGGCCCAACCGCGACATCTATGCGGCTCTACTGCGACATGCAGTTCATGCTGCAGATGAACATAGAAGTTTGACCAAAATTATTTTGGCCATAACTTCCTCAAAATAAATCGGAATCGAACTTTTCAAAAGCCAAAGTTTAGCAGAATTAAATTCTCTACAACATGGAACCACTTATTTTTGAAAATAACAATGTTTGATAGATCAAAACCATAAAATCTATATGAAAACCAAAACTTGAAACTTAGATCTACACCCAACCATCCATGGAAATCAAGAACTTCAAGACCTAAACTTGTAGAGGAAGAGAAGATGAACAACATAGACTAAAAATAAATAGGGATGCATGAAATCCCTCATGGTGTGCAAGATGTACTTGCCTCTCACAGGTGGGTTAGGGTTTGGTGGAGGAGTAAATGTGAATGAATGAAAAGAGAGACTGAAAGAAGAAGTTTTATATCAAGGTCAAGTGCATCTCCACCATCCATCCTACTCCATCAAATCCTAGCCACCCATTCCTTTCCATGTAAAGCCAAACCAAATTGGCTCACCATGAACCGAAATGAATCAAGAGCCAAGAAAAAGCAGAAAATAAAATACAGAGAAATAATTAGCATGAAATTAAAATAATTAAATATAAAATAAATGCATGACAGATACTAAATAAATTCGGGCAAGCGGTATACGTATAAAAATACATATTCCAGAAACGGGGAGTGACACGGGCACACATGTATTTTGATGATTCGGAACGGTTATCCCAGGAAGCGAAGCGCCGAGCTAAGCAGCGGCTTGAACGGGGGACCGCCTTGGTGAAGAACCGTCTCCTGGAATTGTGTAATGCCGAACCATAGTCGGCCTTTTCTTCTTTTGTTATGTTCTTTTTTTTAGGTGGACATGGTCCCCGAACATGTAATACTTTTTTGGCTTCCAAATAAAGAGTATATTTTATTCTATCCTTTATCTGTACTGCTTGTTGTGCTTGTGGTGTTATGGTGGCGTTTGCCCCGAATGGGGGACTTATTTGTGGACCTGTTACCCATGGCATACCTTGGTTTTAGGTACAGATAACAAGTTTGATTGGGGATACTAGAACAATTCTACGGCAAGTTGATCATGGACGTTCCGGGTATCAGGAGAGAGAATGCCATGGAGCAACTGGGCTTCCGGGGCATGATGAGGAATGATGGGCATGTACTAATAAACTTAGCAAAGGACATTTGTGGGCCTATTATCCTTGGAGTACCCTGACTTAGGATACGGATAATAGGATGAAAGAGAACCCACATACTTACTCAGAGGTAATGAGGACATGGCAAGTATGGGATTTTATCGCGGAGTCTTCCTACTCAGAGGTAATAAGGACATGGCAGGAGTGGACTCAACGGAGGATATTTGTGGTCAACAGAGGACATTTGTGGACCCATTATCCTTGGTGTACCCTGGCTTAGGATATGGATAATAGGATGAGAGGGAACCAACATACTTACTCAGAGGTTATGAGGACATGGCAAGTATGATGGTTTTACCGTAGAGTCTTCCTACTCAGAGGTAATAAGGACATGGCAGGAGTGGACTCAACGGGGGATATTTGTGGACCTATTATCCTTGGCGTACCCTGGGTTTTTTTTTGGTACAGATAATAAGTCGAGTGAGGACCAACATATTTACTCAGAGGTAATGAGGACATGGCAAACATGAGGGTTTCTTCGATGGAGCCTTCCCACTCAGAGGTAATGAGGACATGGCAGGAGTGGGCTCCATGAAGGGGTACATAGAACGACTCAGAGGTAATGAGGACATGGAAGTTCTATGTAGAAGGGTGAATTGTTTTTGGCAGAAGTGAAACGACTCAGATGTAACATCGACGTGGTCGTTTTGGAAATTTTGTGGATCCGTTACCCTTTTGTGCATAGAGAGTGCGGGTAGTGGATCATGAAGGAGGAGCTATTTCAGAGAAATAAGTTCAGAGGTATGATCATACATGACTTACTACCTAAAAGAGTGACCGAATGTGAGTTCAGAGGCACCTGCGGGTACATAACTCGATAATCTAGGAGAGTTGGAATGTGAGTTCAGCGGTACCGGCGAGTACATGACTCGATAATCTGGAATGTTGTGGATGTGAGTTCAGCGGCACCAGCGGGTACATAACTCAATAATCTAGAGTTTGGAATATGAGTTCAGCGGCACCAGCGGGTACATAACTCGATAATCTGGAGTGTTGTAGATGTGAGTTCAGCGGCACCAGCGGGTACATAATTCGATAATCTGGAGTATAGAATATAAGTTCAGCGGTACCAGCAGGTACATAACTCGATAATCTGGAGTGTTGTGGATGTGAGTTCAGTGGCACCAGCGGGTACATAACTCAATAATCTGGGATTTTTATGAATATGAGCTCAGCGGTACCAGCGGGTACATGACTCGGTAATCTAGAAAATATCGTTTAGACATAATACTTCTTCAGGAACTTGCCATTGACGGGAAGCATGAGCAAGTCTCCATTTTATTTTGCGAGACGATAAGCACCGTTGGAGAATATGGCCTCAATGATAAATGGACCTTCCCATTTTGGCTGGAATTTGTTGGCGATTTTGTGAGTCCTGACCATCGGCCTTCGAACTGCCAGGACGAGATCGCCCACTTGGAATGTTCTGATTTTAACCTTCTTGTTGAAGGCTCGGGAGATGCGTGCTTGGTAAAAGATCGATTCGTTGCTGAGCCAAGAGGCACTTTTTATCTAAGGCCTCCAACTCTTGTAGTCGGTGACGGTAGTTATCGTCCGTCGTCAATTGGTAAGTAAGGGCGACGCGGAGTGAGGGTATTTAAGTCTCCAATGGGATAACTGCCTCACTCCCGTACACTAGGGAGAATGGCGTGTTTTCTGTGACTGTTCGGACTGCGCTACGGTACGCCCATAAGCATTCACCAAGCTTCTTGTTCTAGTCGCATTTGTTGGACGATACGAACTTCTTGAGAAGTTTGATGATTGTTTTATTGAATGCTTTTGCTAACCCATTCGTTGCCGGATTGTATGGTGTCGAAGAGACATTCTGAATTCGGTGTTTGTCGCAGAACCGATAGAAGGCGTGGCTTGCAAATTGCGGACCTTTATCGTGGATGTTCCTTCGGGGCAGTCCAAAGCGATAGATGACGTGATACTTGAAGAAGCTGATCACGTTTGAAGTTTTGACTTCTGTAAGCGAGACAGCTTCCGCCTATTTGGAGAAGTAATCTGTGATTGCGAGTATGAAGCGATGTCCTCGGGAGGAAGGTGGAGTAATCGAACCGATGATATCTATTCCCCATGCTTCAAATGGCCAGGATGCTACCGTCGGATGTAGAAATTCGGATGGTTGGTGGATGAAGTCCGCGTGGACTTGGGAAGCTTTGTACTTTCTTGCATAGTCTATCGTATCTACTACCATCATGGGCCAATAGTAGCACATTCGGCGAAGACGGTCTTATAATTTTGGGCCAGGCTGATGGGCCCCGCAGACACCGTCATGAACTTTGTGTACGGCTTCTTTGGCTTCTGCGTTTGACAGACATCAAAGCAATAATCCATCGTAGGATCGACGATACAGCATTTTTGTCTCTGTATCGTAGAAGAATCTGAGAGAACGCCTTCTGATAGAGGTGGCCTCTTTTGGGTTCTCGGGCAGGATATCGTAAACTACGAAGTCAATGAATGGTTGTCTCTAGTCTGGTGCTTCGTCGATCGTCTGAGCGGAATAACTCGCCATGAATTAAACATTGTTCTTGGGACAGACCAGTTCATAGCCTATCATATCCACCGATTAATGAGTATGATTTGGCACTGCTAAGGAAGCGGCAAGGCCTGCTAAGGCATCGGCTTCGATATTTCGGAGTCTGGGAACGTGTTCGATGAAGAACCCCTCGAACGAAGAGATATTATCGATCGCTATTTGGTGATAGGGGATCATGTCTTCATGGCGGACTTCGTATGATCCCCGGATCTGATTGACGATTAACTGTGAATCGTCGTATGCTTCAAGATATTCTACCCCCAGCTCTCTTGCAAGTTGGAGGCCAATGACCAAAGCGTTGTACTCGGCCACATTGTTAGAGCAGGGTTCTGTAAGGGAGTAAGCGCGATTGATCACCAATCCGGAAGAAGAAACCAGCACCACCCCGACTCCGATGACGATGTTGCCCTTAGGTCTGGTCCTTGAGGCGCCATCGAAGAACATTCGCCATATATCATCGTGAGAGGTTGCGTGCGAGTCGGCAACCTCATCTGTGATTCCTTTATATATTTTGGATGACTCCGAGCCTGGGTGGGCTGCCAAAAAGTCTGCCAGGGCTTGACCTTTAACAGCCTTTTATGGGACGAAGATCATATGGTAGGGGGACAGTAATATTGCCAATGTAGCGAGGCGAGAGCTGAGTGCCCCTGGTTTCGTCGTGAGGACCCTGAGGGGGTTGACTTGTGAGATCATATGTATGGTTTGTCCTGTGACATAGTGTCGCATCTTTTGATTGGCGAACACCAGGGCGAGGCATTCTTTTTCTATGGCGGTATATCGATGCTCTGGCCCAATCATCATTCGGCTGAGGTAATATATAGCTTGTTCATGGCCTGCACCGTTGTTTTGTGCTAGCAAAACGCTGAGGGAATGCTCTATTGCTCGTACATAGAGCAGGAATGGTTTTTCAGCAACCGGGGCCACCAGGACTGGAGGGTTCGACAAATATTCTTTGATGTTGTCGAAGGCACGCTGACATTCTTCGTCCCATACGAATAAGACGCCCTTCTTCATGAGATGGGTGAATGGCCGACATCGCCCGGAGAGGTTAGAAATGAACCTCCTGATGTAAGCTAGCCTCCCTTGAAGGCCTCTGAGTTCGCGGAGATTTTTTCGGGGGACCCATCTCCATAATTGCCTTCGTCTTCTCAGGGTCTACGTGGATACCCTGGGCGGTGATGATGAAACCCAAGAACTTTCTGCTGGATACGCCCAAGAAAGATTTTATGGGATTCTTCTTCAGGTTGTGTGCTCGCATCAGGTCGAATACCGTCCTCAGATCCTGGAGGTGGTCACCCTTACAGCGACTCTTGACGACGATGTCATCAGCATAGCACTCCACAGTCTTGCACAAGTGTCCCCGAAGATGATACTCATAGCTCTTTGATATGTGGCGCCAGCATTCTTTAAACCGAAAGGCATGACTGTGTAGCAGTATGTGCCAATCGGTGTTCGGAATGATGTATGCTTTTCGTCGTCAGGAGACATCTTGATTTGGTTGTACCCCGAAAAACCATCCATGAATGACATGCGTTCGAAGTCGCATGTGTTGTCGATCATGATGTCTGTGATAGGGAGAGGGAATTCATCTTTGGGACATGCCTCGTTCAGATTGCGGAAGTCGATGCAGATTCGAATCCTCCCATTCTTTTTGAGGACCGAAACTATGTTGACGAAGAGTCGTTGCCTAGATCCACTTATATGACCTTATCTTCAGTAGGAGGCTCTCTCTGTTCGAACCGCTTTTCCCATTGTGTATCCAGCTGTTGGGCCCACGGCTCTAACTCGAGGATTTCAGGAATGTCTTTATCTTCTTCGTAAGCGTCGACGAATGCCATGTTGACTGACAGAACTTGTCTGAATACATCTCCAATGTTGGTGTCTGAATCAGAAGTTGGTGACCCGGTTGAATGTGAATGCCAGTCGCATTCCTCATCTCAACTTTCAGGGGTCGTTGTGGGCATAACATACCCTAATGCACATCGGGTCTTGCTGTATTAGTCCCGTGGTTTGCCAGCCGGGACTGGTGGTTTTAAAGGTAATCGTCGCCCAATGCCGTAGTTCAAGCCTGGCGTAGTCTCCAGATCATACCCCTGTTTTTGCATGAGGTATTTTGATTGGGGGCTATAAAGATACAGAGGCAGTCTTCCGGCATCTGATTCAAGATCGACCTTCTCTACGGTGAAGGGTTGTGGGTCGTCCTTCCGGCCGAAGATGATTGGATGGTCCCCTCCCTCGATTATATGGTAAGCGTCTTCCACTAGAGTAAGCCAGTTTACGGTGTACACATTTGTCACCTGTGTGTGTAGGTGAGTGCCTATCCCGTGTTCCATAGCATACATTGTACAAAGCTTATTAAGCTCGAGGTAGTTCAAAGATAGTCCTTTATTGATAAAGTAAGGTATCTTTCCTAGCGGGATTACATCATCTATAAAGGGAACATCAGTATGGACAGCCACATACTTGGCTAGCTCCGGTTCTTCTTCGGCCACCCCCAGTATAAATGAAGACTGACAAGATGACCTGGGCATCTTGATCGTCAGGGGTTCCATCGGCGGAGCAGAACGTGGAGTCGTTGGCAAACTAGCGACCCCCAGTTTGGTACTCGATGCTGGGCGGGGAGTTGTTGGCTCACTAGAAGCCCCAGACCTTGCATCGGGGTGACGACTCTTCTTGGGAAGGCATATCGTCATTGGCTTGTCGGAGGGATTGAGCTTCTCCATTTGTGGCTGGCCGACTCTAGGCAGTCTGATTGTTAGTGGCTCCGTTGTGGGTCTTGACACTTAGCCAGACCTTGGCAGTCGGATTATCATTTGCTCTTCTTGTGCCGAGAGGCTGATTGCGTCCTTACGCAGAGTGGCTGTAAGGGGTGCAAACTTTCCAGGTTTACGAGCTTGGAGGTGGATCGTTAGGGGTTCTTCTGATCCTGTGGCTGTCTCGGTACGAGCTTGCATATCTCCTTCACCAAGGTGCCTCTTCGACTTTTCGTATAGGCAGGAGTCTGAGTAGTAGGATTCGACCCCTTTGAAGGGATCGATGTCGACAAATTCTGTCATCACGAAGCCGTGTTTGTCGACATACTTGAAGCACTGGTACAGAGTGGAAGGCACGATCATATAATCATGTATCCAAGGGCGCCCCAAGAGGATGTTGTAGGAAGTGTCTGCGTCTATGACGTAACAGGTTACTTCTGAGTGAAGATCGCCAATTTGGCACTTCAAGCGAATCTTTCCAATCGGGTAGCTCCTGTCCAAATTGAAACCGCTGATGGTGGTGCTTGTTCGCGTCAGACGATGCATAGGAATACGGAGATGATGTAACAGACCATTCGGGATGATGCTTATGGAAGAACCAGGATCAATGTGCATCCGATCCATATTTACGTCGTTGATGTATCCAGTGTAATATAACGGGCGATCGTGCAGGTTGGTTTTGATGAGCATATCCTGCGGAGTGAATACAATATTGGGCATCGCTCCCGTGCAAGCGCTGTCTTGGAGATCTGCAGGCGGGCTCTCTCCTGTGAGGTTGACCTGAGCCAGATAGGCGTCGGCATTCTGGAGTGCATCGCTCAAAGCCGTGCGAACATCCTTTGAGAGTCTCAGGAGCTCGTATAATAACAATTTGGCCGGTGTGTTGGCCAATTGCGCCAAGATGTCGAAGTTGTAGGGCCTCTTCAGCCCCTGCGGTGCCTCTTTTCGGAGGGATTTGTCAAAGCGAGCCTCCTTCGGCCTAGGCTTGTCGGTCATCGGAGGCTGAGCAGGTCCTGGAGCATCAGCAGTAGCTGGCTGATGATCTTCAGCCGAGTTATCAGCCACATGTTGGGATTGTGCCCAGACCAGGTAACGACAGCCGTGACTTCTTCGACATCTGCCGAGATTGTGCGGCAGGATCTGACTTTTCCACTCTTCTTCTTACGAATGGAAGGTGGTGTAGATTGAGTCACCTCGAGTACCAGGTCCGGAAGGACCCACATGACCTTCTCCCGTGATGTGGTGAGGGGCACTAGACCAGCAGCCTGATCCCGAGGAGGTAGAAGATTAGCAATTTCCATTGTTGCCAGAAGGATGGGTACCACACCGTCTTGAGTTTCTGTTGGAGGGAAGCTGCCAAATTGTACTGACACCATATTGGCAGCCACAGTTACCTCTTCGAAATTGATGGCCAGAGCGTTCGAATCGATGAGATGTTGGATGTACCGTTTCAGTTGGTAGCAGTCGTGTGTAGCATGGTGGACGTAGCGGTGGTAATGGCAGTACTTTAGGCTCTCTATTTCTGTCGGTCGAGATTTCCGTCTTGGCGGAGGGAGCTGAATTCTGTCTCCTTGTATGAGCATGTCCAAGATGGGCTTGACGTGGCCGTCTTCAAAAGAGTAGGTAATTTGCGGCCATTGTTTGTCTGCCGGTTTTGACTCAGGTTTCTGTGTTGTGTCGGCCACCATAGCCTGCTTGCCCTTATTATCCCAATTGTTGGCGGAGCTACCCCCATTGTTATTGTTGGCATTAGGACGCCTGTCCTTGTCCTCTCTCTCTTAGATGTGCAATCCCAGTTGGCGAGCCTTCTTCAATCGTTCTTTGGCACTAGTGGCACTGATAATAAACGTCTTCCAGTCCTTGAATTGACTTTCACCCATCCAGAGGCTGATTGTTGGAAGCAGTCTCTTTTGGCAGATTTCAATTAAGGAGGAATCCGGATTACCGGACGGTAATTTTATGGCGGTTTGGTGAAACCGCTCGATATAGTTCCTTGTCAGTTCTATCTCCCCTTGAACGACGTCCATTAGGGTGGACATTGTGACGTCCTGTCCTACTTCATAGAATCTCTCCAAGAATATGCGCTTGAAGCTGGCAAAGGAGTGGATGCAGTTGTCGGGCAAGTTGCGGTACCAGTCGAAGGCGACCCATTCCAATGCCCCAATAAATAATCGTGTAAGGATGGCATCGTCATGGGGCAGATGGTCGGTGGTGATCTCGAAGTAAGTGATGTACCGACTTGTGGAGGTCTTTCCATCATATGGATTAATGTGGAATGGTTTATACTTTGGTGGGAAGGGAACATCTCTCCATGCAGCGGGATACGCTGTCGTATCCTGAGGTCTTGGCAGTTTTTTCGGGCGTGGAACATGGCCCGGAGCTCCTGGACCTCCCTTCTTGCCTCCCTGGCTTCGTCTGCAGTGGTAGGAGTCGACATTTCAGGAGAAATATTGCCCGAGTTTGGTGCCGCTGAGTTTGAGTCTGTATTGACCGCGGAGCCCAAGTTTGTTTGGCCAGGCGTCCCTCCTTGCAGAGTAGGAAGGGCTGCTTTGATCTCGTCCACGGATTTTACCAAAGTGCGTAGTATGTCCTCCAGAGTGTCGATGCGTTGGCGATCACTGGGACCGTCCTGTTCGTCGTTTGTCATGAATGCTGTCCTGACATAAGTAGAAATAGAAGGGACGGTAGATGACGTACACTCTGAATCATACCCCTGTAATGAGAACTCATCGAGGTATGTGGGAATGTCTTCCTCTGGTTTGGACTCAGAAGGAACAATACCTCCATCTTTCGAGTTCGCCTCGTCTTGGAAATTTTGGACGCCTTCGGGGACATCGGGATTTGCTGCATTTGATGGAAGAGTTGTTTCCCCCAGCTCGTCTTCTTGAAACATCGGATTGTCGTGGAGGTTCGGAGGAGTGCTACCTCCAGTTCCAGCAACCCCCAGTGATATGGACGATGAATCTCCTACTGTAGCAAATTTTGTCTTTGAACGGGTACCCTGAAAAACTCCGGTGGTGGGCACCCGCTTAGACGACAGCCTCTTAGTCATAGTGGTTGAAATCTTCGGGCTGAAAACATTTGTCTTCTTCCCTTTCCCATCGGCGGGGATTTTCTGAGCAGAGTTGCAGGAGATGACGGGAAGTGCCTCATCTGAACATGGTTGTTGCAGTCTTTGGAAGACGGACTGCCGGTCTTCTCGTACCGTCGCATTATTGCAACAGCAGTTGACGATGACTTTGGTGCAGTGACGTCCGTGGGAGGACTCTTTGCACCCCGAGGCCCCTTCTCTTTCCTTGCATTTGTGGAGGATGGCCTCACGCAAGTCAGATGGGTCCAGAGCGACCATGTTTGCTCCCTAGATTTTGGGAGACTTTTGGGAACCTCTCTGTCCGTTTGCCACCGGGGGCTGGACTCGAGTGGTTTTGTACAATTTTCCATCAGAGGCCCGCATAACAGTATGTGGAACGCTCGGATAGTCAGAGGTCGGATCAACGGACCGAGCTTGCCAAGCTCGTGCTGTCCTAGACTTCTTTACTCTAGTACGTGAAGGCACATAATAGCAAGAGTCTAAGTGGTGCTGGAGAGAGTCAGACATGTCTTCTTGGGAGCACAAGAGATCAGGACCATAGTATAGGCGATCGAAGACTGAGCCGCATGGAGCAGACGGCATGCGGCTGGAATCAATAGTTTCCATACGGCTGGCAGTCGTAGCCGTATGGGCTTTCTTCATGCGGCTGAAAGTCTCAGCCGCATAGGTCTTCTCCATGCGGCTGAAAATCCTGGCCGCATGAGTGTTACGCATTTGGATGGCAGTTTCGGCTGCATGGTCATCATTCATGCGGCTGGCAATCTTGGCCGCATGAGTCTTCGTTTTGCGGCCAGTGCCTTTGTTCGGTTTCTTCCTGGAGCACATAGAATTATTCTTTGCCTCTGCAAGTCCAGTATCGTAGTGCTTTCCTCTGCCGAACTTGGGGACAGCAGAGTCCTCTATGGCTTGAAGTGGGGCCGTATGAGAGTCGCCTTCTCCGTCTTGGGCAGCAGAGAGTACTCCGTCCAGAGCTTGGGGAGGAGCAAATGACTTTGGCCTCCACTCCCTGCGAGCCTTCTTTGTGCGGGTTCGCTTCTGGACCGGGCCAGCGCTTCCTTCAGAGAGCATTTCTTCGAACGCCTGTTGGTCGAAGCGGACGACCATCTTCTATTGTGTGGAGCCAAGTTTGGCTGCATCCGATTGCGTCACCAACTCCTCAGCTGTGGAGAAGTTTATCCCCAGCAGAGTCGCCATCGTGTTTGCCATTGATTTTTAAATGAACAAAACAATTATCGGAGGACTGAACTTAGACTCACAATACAAACTCGCTCGTACAAAGAAAGCTTAGGGACAAAAACCTAGGTACAGCAATCTAAGTACAATTGTTTATTTTAGATTCTAGGGGGTGACGATAGAGGCTCTGGAAAGCGACCGCAGCTCTGCCTTACTCCTTGGACGATCGGGTGCAGCCTTGGCTCTGGACAAGAAGTACTTGGCGTTGATGAAGAAATGCTCTTTTGTTCTCTCTGTATGCACCTCTGTCCTTTCGATCTCTGTATATTCTTTCTCTGATTCTCTCTAGATTCGGGCCGGGGTTCCTCTGTCCTCTGTCTGTGTGTGTTGCAAGGGAATGGCACCTTGCTATTTATAAGAGTTGGGATGCATCATTAGGGTTTTACAATGATTGCCCATTCTCGAAAGTCGGCGGTCTAAAAGTTAATTAATCTGGGCCGTCCATTCGCGACTTGTAATGGTTTGCCACGTGTCTAATTTGCTCAATTTGATTTGATCTGGGCACTTATTGCAACAAATTTGATTAGGATTTGTTAACACCCATAATTCTAGGAAGATAAGACTGCCACGTGTCTCAATCATCTTGGCAGAGCCGCAGATAAGTGGGCCGCATGAGGCTATATGGCCGCATGAAGATTGACAGCCGCATGGGGATGAACAGCCGCATGAAGATGGGCAGCCGCATGGGAGTGGGCAGCCGCATGCTGATGGGCGGCCGTATAAGGGATGCAGCCGCATGCTGATGGGTGGCCGCATAAAGGATGCAGCCGCATGAAGATAGGCGGCCGCAGCCGCATGCCTCGGGATTAGATGGATTCTGCCAGCTGTGAGAAGATTTTCTCTTTCCTAGGGACGCATCATTACGTTAGTCATTATTGCGCCTTTTTGTCAGAGCTATCATTTGTCAGAGCTGTCAGCCGTCAGGGTATTAAATGCAGCAAAAGACGAAGAGAAGAGCTGTTGAAGGCCATGTGGCTCCTCTCTGGGCCGCATGGAATTATTCGAGCCGCATAGACTCTTGAACCGCATGGGCTCTCTGAGCCGCATGGGGATCCTTGGCCGCATGAACCTTTCTTTATTCTTTTCCATGCTTCTATACAAATGGGCCTCCTCACTAGTCAAGATTTGGCTTATTTTACCTGGGAAGGGTTGTGGAGGCTGAGGTTCGCTCACAGCCGCCGTAGTCCCCTCACCAGCGACCTCCAAGCCGAATTCAGCTGGTTCCTCTGCCCCAGCCACCCCGGAAGGAGATACGACTGGATCAGCGTCACCCTGCTGAAATTTAGCAGTCTCGGGGACGGGTTCAGCAGAGCCCCCGTCGCCCTGGGTCGAGACCTTAGCAACGTGAGACCCCTCAGCCGTCGCCGAGAGAACCCCGGCAGAAATAATCTCGGCACACATGTCACTAATCAAAGTGGTCAGGGACGAATTGACTTCAGAAACAGCGGCCGGTTCTCGAGAGTCCGACTCTTCTGACGCCTACAGAGAAAAAAATAATAATTAGAACAAAGTTCAAGAAAAGCTAAAGAAAGAGAGGGTTGTCATTCAATTCACCTCCAAAATGGCGCCCATATCCTCGCCTCTCTCCTTAATGAGCATCCGACGAGGCCTAACCGCAGCCCGTTTCACGGAGTAGGTTCTGTCTCCTCCAGCAGACTCAGGCCTGCTTCGTTTTCGGAAAGGACTCGGCCCAACAGGCGGCTGATCCGCCACCACCTCTTCTGCAGGAGGAAGAGAGTTATCGGCATCATGCTCGTCATCCTCTTCGTTCGCATTGGTGGACTCCGAGTTTGGTACAGGAACCGTGTTCGCCCTCTTCTTCCTCGTCTTGGAACCCTTGGGCTTCTCCGCCAAACCAGTACCCACAATAAAGCTGGTACTCGGGTCAAAATTAACGGGAGGCTTGCTCGTCGTAACATGATATAGGGCCGCCATGTAAAAAATCTCCCCTGGCACCTCAGCATCAGGAACTGAGAAGCTGGTTCGGGTATGAACCGCGTCATAATAATGCCAGGCCCTGATACCGTCGAGGACGCTACCTACAAAACCCAGGCAAGAGCTGGGACTGTCAAAGAATAGCTGGCTATACCTGAACTGGCGGGAGAACCTGCTGGACAAGTAGGGCTCCAAGTAGACATTGTTGCGGTTACGGTATACTAGGTACGCTGGACGGATATTACGCAACCAAAGGAACATCTTCTCAGGCAAGAGGTGAGGAGGTCCGGTACTATCAATATGTACGCCCCTCACTTCTTCATCGGTAAAACGAGAAACAGACACAAAAAAGTCATATCCGTCCACTCTCGCCAGCGCCCTCCCACAGGCTGGCATAGTGCTATACTCCCAGGGCTGATGGTGATATTAGAAAATGAAAGCATCATCAGCCGTAACGTCGTCTTCTACTCCAGGCCTCATTAAAGACCAGCAGTGCATCAATAGCCACCCCATCAGATAATGGTAGGGTAGCTCTATACGCTCAAAATCTATCGCCGTATCATGGGCGATGACCTTGGACGAGAAGGTATGAAGGCCATGGTGTATGCTGCACACCATGGCCGAAAGAAGGGCCAGTCTGACCCTAAAGACCAGCTTTACGACAGGGAGGATAAAGTGGTAGCTGATCCTCTCAATGGAACCCACCCCTCCTGAGACCACGTAGTTCCGTAGCCACACCATCAGGAATCCTGCCAAGAGTGCCTTCTTTGACAGCCGCTGAGTACCAAAATAAAAATAACTAAAGAAGTCAGTTTGACTCCCAAATGTGTCGCCCGTGGCCCTCGATCTCTTGGCAGTCAACGCCAATTTTTGTACCTCCTCCTGGGTTTGAGGATCTCGGGGAGAAACCCGGCATGAGGCACCTAGTATAAAAAGGTATGAGACCCAGGACGTGGTGTGAGGAATGCTCCCTTCCGAGCTACCATCCTTCTTGATGGACGTCTGGTGACAGGTACTGTGGTGACATAACAATTCCCGGTATACGGCAACAAAGCCCAAGAACTGCCGATCCAAATCTTCGAACTCTTCGTTCGTAGGGGTGTACACTTCAAAGACTTTTTCCCCAGGACAGCTTAGAAATAACGTACATCTCGTGGAAAGCGAGTCCCAGCTCCCCTCCAGGCGTGAAGAAGGTTCCCGTCCACCGATTGTACATCTCCAGGAGAGCCATGAACAATTTCCTATTTATGGGTAGACCATGACAGGTACCCCGAATGGCATGGTAGAGGACGATCTCACGCAGGGGAGTCTCATACTTCTGCAGAATCCACGTGGTCAAGTTAGCCCACGCAGGGATGGGGTTTATCCAGTTCAGCAGCGCCAACCGGCTGACGCGGTAGGACCCCTTCCAAGCATGCTGGTTCAAGAAGGTGTCAGCTTGAGAGAACGTGAAATTAGGACCCGATACATTTATGAAGGTACCCAGGGCCAGTCCCATTACGTACCGACTGACCGATTCCCTTCCCGCATACGCTGACCCCAAATTCCTGTTATAATGGATGTTACCCACAATCATCCCCGACTTGCTTGGAGTCAAGGAGTCCACCATCTTTCTGTCCATCGGTAACATGTTGAACCATGACAGAGGAAAATGACGCTCCATCGGAGGGATATGGATCGCCATCCCATCAAGAGTAAAGTCCCAACTCTCGGATATATCCAGCAATCGGGGGTTCTTCACAGTCAAGGCATCCCCAAAGAGGAACGCTGGCTTCAGGTATTTTTCCTCCAATTGCCCTAAGTTCATCATGTCACAGAGAAAGTAGATGGGCTGGTTCCTGATAGCATTTAGCCTCTCCAAAGGCTCATTTGTGGGAAGCTGGTTCGCCACATATTGGACTAAGTGGTCGAATCGCAAACCCACAGCAGATTAGGTCGAACCCACCAGGGGTTCTCCCGCTGGATTGACTGGCAGATTCACTGGAGAAAGATAAAAGAAACAAGTTAAAAGATGGCTAAACAAAGCCACTTAGTGTTTCTAGGCTTATGCAACCCAGTCCACATGAGCTTATGCGGCTCTGATTTAGTAGGGGTCCCATGTGGCCCATTTCAGATGAGCTTATGCGGCTTTGTGTAAACACGAGCTTATGCGGCTCTGTTTAGCGTGAGCTTATGTGGTTCTGTTTAAAAGAGCTTATACGGCTCTGTTTGAATATGAGCTTATGCGGCACTGATTAGTGTAAGCTTATGTGGCTCTGTTTTAGCATGAGCTTATACAGTTCTGTTTAAAAGAGCTTATGCGGCTCTGTTTGAACATGAGCTTATGCGGCACTGATTAGCGTAAGCTTATACGGCTCTGTTTAGCGTGAGCTTATGCGGTTCTGATTTGATGGGACCTTATGCGGCACAGTTCAAAGGGGGGCTCATGCGGTCCTGTTTGATGGGGCTTCATGCGGCTCAGTTCAGAGGGACTTATGTAGTTCTGTTCGACGGGCCTTTATACGGTTCAGTTTGCAAAGTGCTTATGCGACCGCAAGACGACTCTCATACAGCTCGGACATGGGGAATACCCCCATGTGGCTCGGACATGGGATGTACATGCGGCACATACAATACAGTATACGGATGAATTTGAACAGTTCAATAAAGACGAAGAAGGCCCGCACAAAAAATATGTTGTTGGCCCAATGATTACATCGTATTTTTGAATATGGCTAATCAGTTAAGTTTAACAAAATTATGTCACTAATATTCATATACTCACTATCATGTTGCTACTTAAACTTAGCATTGTCCTAATTGTCCTATATTATATTGCTATGCTTGTATCGTACTGCAACATATTTTGCTTAGCATTGTCCTAATTGTCCTAATTGTCCTATATTATATTGCTATGCTTGTTTCGTACTGCACTATATTTTGCTGGCCTAACATGTATTTGTAGACATGCAGTAAGCATGATCTCACTTGATCAAACCAGGATATAGACAATAAAGAATTAATGATGGACCAAAGACGGCGTCATACAAAGAGACTTCTCCAGATCTGTTTATCTTCGGACGACTGCTGTCAAGGAAAAAGACGTCTTCAGGGCTGCTCAAATATCAGAAGAAAGGCATCATCAAAGGGCTCTTGGTTTTTTGACTTGTTCCAAGTCTGTAATCTTCAATTTATTGAGTCTAGGAGAATGTGTACGTTGAGTCGCACTGAGTCATCTCAACCCCTAGACATATCTCTCCAAACTCTACCATACAAACAGACCAATTCCTGAACCAAGCCCAAGCTCCACAAAGCCCAAAAGCCCAAAGGACCAATTCTGTCTTCTGGAGACAGAGTTCGGGCCGAACTCTGCCTCCACACAGAGTTCGGGCCGAACTCTGTCCCCTGATTTCCAGCACCCTGATTTTTAGGGCCTGCTTGCTACAAGCTGTCCAACGGCCAAAAATTTGAATTATTTATACCGAATTCTGGCCGAATTCTACATGTCCCGAACCCTATAAATAGGCCTTGGTTTCTCTCATTTGAAACCATCCACTCTTCTTTTCTTCTTCTCTTACATAGCCTATATAGTCATGAGCCTTACTCTTCCAATCTACTAACCACAAAACTTCTTAAGCCCCAAGGTGCTCAAGTACGATTCAGCTAGAAGTTTTTGTGCAAGAGTTGAAAAGAAAAGTCATTTGGACAATTCCAAGTCGCTTGGAAAATTCCAAGCAAATCGCCACTGCGATCCTCTGTAAGAAGTTGACGTGCTCTTCTGAAGAAAAGACACGGGTTGTAAACTACTATTTCACAAATAGTAGATTTAATCCTGAGCTAGAGTTCTCAGGTCTGGACTAGTCCTCCACGAGGGAAACCAGGTTAAAACTGATGTGTCTGCGAATGCTCTTCTGATCTTTATTTACTTCCGTATTTATTTCTGATTTATTTACTATCTTGATAGTTGTTTTTGTGGAGGTGATATAGAGTTAATTTTTTTTTGGTGATTATTGACACAAACTCTATTCACCCCCTCTAGAGTTGCCTACACGTTTTTTCAATTGGTATCAGAGCAAGGTTTCTATTGTTAGGCTTAACATCCTTAGAGTAGATCCTTGTTTATTTGTGTATGGCATCGTATTCTTCCTCTTCCGATGAAGAGGGTTTTACTTCTAGTAGCATAGACAATCATGTTTCTTCTAAATGCAATAAATGCTCTAAGTGGAAAGCCATGGCTAACCAATCCTTAAAGTTTGCTAAGGCTTTTCATTCTACAAATGAAGAACTTGTAGAAAAGGTTATTCATTTAGAAGAAGCTAATGAGTTTTTGAGAAATGAAAATAATGTTTTATTATCTAGACTTGACTCTCAAAACTCATCTTGTGTTTCTTTAAAAAGTTTGAATGATTCTTTAATTTTAAAAATCAAATCTCTTTCCTCATCAATAGAAGATCTTAAGAAGCAAGCACATGAGCTAAATCATTTGCATGATTCTTCTATTGACTCTTTAAAGAAACAAAATGATGATTTTATTTCTAGAATTGCTTTATTTGAAAAAGAGAATTATGCTTTAAATGCTAAATTTGATTCTCTTACTTGTTTGCATAATGATTTGTTATTAGAACATGATATTCTTAAGACCAAATCCATGCATAGTGATTCTCTTACTTGTGTGCATAATGATTTGCTATTAGAACATGATAGTCTTAAGACCAAATCTATGCATGCTCACTCTAGAAATATTCATCATTCTAGTATGTCACATGTTCATAATCATGCTCATTCTGATACATGTGCACACACTAGTATTATGTGCTTCTATTACTCTCGTATTGGACACATGAGTGTAACTTGTCCTATTCGTAGGAGTTTTTCTACCAATGCTAGAGTAAATAGTATATGGGTCCCTAAATCTAACAAATGTGGATCCAAGTTTATTTGGATACCAAAGTCTTCGCCTAATATTGTAGGTGGAGCTACTTGTATCAAGACATAGCACCGAGGAAGCGTGTTGGTGGTTGCAAAGCTCAAAGGTTATCTTCCAAGCAATTGCACCAACACAAGTGTGGCCACTAGAGCCACTTTGGTAACATGCTAAACGATTCTCTTTAAATGGTTTATTTTTGTAGAATTTAGCATGTTTCTCTTGATGTCTTGCTACTAGCTCACTTTGACATCCTTTGGTTGCTTATTATATAAATCAATGTGAGATATAATACTAGCATGCTTAGTTAATGTTTTATTTCTTTTATCTAGCATGACTAATTACTTAGCTTAAATGACTAGTTCACACTATATAGTTTATCACTCATTTTCTAGTAGTGTGACACATCTATATATGCATCCTCGTTTTTTTTTAATCCTTATTTATAAAGTATGCATATCACTCTAGTCCATATGACCTTGGTTTTGATTTGAGTTAATATGATTTTATCTCTTCATCTTTAAAAGTTTTGAGATAGTTACTTCTTGCCAATTTGTATTTAGTATATCATTGGTATTTGTGAATATATGTGTTTAGCACAAGCTTCTTATCACTTGATAAGTATATACTTATACTTCTTGTTAACCTTGTGCTTACATAATATATTCATTATTGATTCTCATGTTTTATTTTGATTATCCTATTGAGAATCAATTATGTCTTTGCCTAATAAAGTCTATTTATACGTGCTTTTGAATTTGTGATAGTTTTTCAAACATTCATGATGGATACATGACTATATTCATTAAATCTTCATTTACATGTAGATCATGTATTTATTATATTGACATCTATTTTTGTATAAATATCATTATGTGGACATATGAGATAAGCTCAAGTTTCATATTATTTTGAAGAGTATTTATTCATACTTGTGCTTACCTTATAATTTAGCTATTGATTCTTTTGACTAAATTTGTGTTATCTCTACTTGAATCAATTAGCTTATTCCTTAAAGTCTTCTTTTTGATGATATCTTATTGGCTTTTATTTGTTGACTTTATGGATACATGTCTTTCACTCTTATTTTGATCTTTTTGCTTAACCAATTTTCAGCCTGATTCCAGTTCTGTCACCAGAATCCGGAATTCGGGCCGAACTCTGCCCTTACCAGAGTTCGGGCCGAATTTGGCCTGGCTGTTCCAGAACTGAAAACAGCCTCAGCCGTTGATCAAATTATAGATCCAATGGCCATTATTGATTCCAAATGTTGATATTTATTTATTCAAATGCCTTTAAGTTGGAATGTTGAGAGAAAATATTTATTAGTGTCGTGTTCATGACTTTTATGGAAGTTCTTTTAAGAATTGCTTGGTTTTGTGCTTTACCTTACTTGTTGAGATCATCATACTTATTTTGACTATAAATCTTCTATATATTTATTTTCATAAAGTGTATTATGAAAATATTTGTTTTGAAAATATTCTTAGCAAATTTTGATGATCATTCTTTCATTATTATTTGGGTATTTACCTCTCTTATTCATAGGGATTTTTATACTTTGATGTTGTTTGATGATATTGCATATATTCCTCTAAATCTAATTTCTTAAAAGTAAAGAACATTTTGGGAACAAGCCGAAAGGGTCCTTCTTTCATACAGGTGTAAATAGCCTGAAGCGACACGGTGCACTAGTCTTCGGACTACCGCTAGCTGGGAACCGGCCCCTACAGCTAACCCAAAGTGATCAACACTTTATAGACTTAAGATTTATTAAGGTCTACTTGCAACCATTATCTAGTTCTGGATCCTCCCCTAAGTTCCAGAATACTTCATCATATCTAGCCTTATATTTGAGCTATAAATATTTTATTATTATTGTCCAATGATGTTTTGTAGCACATGAGAATACATGTAATTGATATATCATAGTTCTCATGTCTTTAGCTACTATGGGTTGAACTTTTACGTTGAGATTTTCCATTTCTAGAGAATACACTTTCATAATGGTTATAATTTTGCACTCTCTAGATCAATCTATTATTTCATTATCTTGGGTTAATCTCAATATTTTTGGCAAAGAGATTTGCTTTATTGTGTTTTCATGAACATCTCTTTTGTCCTTTACTTGATGAGAGTCTAATTCATTTACGCTATCTTATACTCTTATCCTTGCTTAGCAAAGAGTATATAAATTATTTTGATCATTCAAAATGTATTACCCTTATTATGAACTCTATGCTTAAGCATGTATTTTTTAGTGTTAGTGACTTAAGATTTAATGAGCACATTTATTATGTTAATGGCCTATCTCATTAATCTTAATTAGTTATGTAGCTAGCTTGCTTATTTGCGATGTATTGTTAAGCTACATAATTTTTGTTCACTTTCACTCATCTAGCTATCTTCTTGAACTTCAATCTGTATGTGATATACTAGTTTACAAAAACAAGATTTATGAATTCTTTCTAATTTGTATTCTATTTTAGATACATATGTTTGGTTTCTAAAATTAGTTTGACAAAAAAAATTTTATCTTGTTTCCATTGAGATTTGTGATTCATCGCTTTAACTTCCTTTCATACTAGTCATTGACAAGCATCTCTTAAATTTCTCTCATCTTTTGAGTCATGATTCTATTATATTATCATTTCTTTGGAATAAATTTGCAATCATTTAAATAAGATTGACTCTTTTCTATATTTTCCATTGGTTTGTTTATATGGTTTTTAGATGGAATTTATGACGGATCATAATTATTTATTGGTTTACTTTATGAATGATCCTATTGATAGAGTAGTCCTATATTATCTAATTATGTGGTTATCAAGTTAATTTATTACTCTACTTTGACTACTCATGGATTATCACATATGCTCTTTGCTATTTGAACTTCATTGGTTTCTTATTTAGTATTAGCAAGGTTGGATTATTACCCGTTGATGGGTACATATGTGGTAAAACATACATAGTCCATGCAAAGCAATAAATTGGTTGATCATTTCTTAATTAGATAATCATGGACATGATATTTGAGATTTATTTTTTATTTTTGAGCTATATTTTGACTTTTCATCATGATTGATTTAATTGACTTTATTGATGATGATATTTTTCTTCAGTTTTATTTTTATCTTTTGAGCTATATTGTGATTCTCATCATGATTGTTTTTAATGGACCTTATTTCTTTTCATGATGATCATTTTCTCAAAAGGTAACATGCATTGATCTATCATATTTAAATATGAGATTCTTCTATATAGGCTAATGTATGTCATCTTTTGATTATATGTGCTTAATTAAGATATTATTTTGATCGTTCATCTTTAGTGACTATTTATTGGATATCTCTTCTAAAGATGACATTATTCGTTTTATGACGTTTTTATAGCCTTATATGCATTGAGCAAGGGGGAGAAATCAATACTTGATTTATCCCTAGATCTTGAAGTTATCATTTTTTTTTTGTTGTAAGTGCTTTGGAACTAGATACGCATATTTTAAGGGGGAGCAAATAAATTGGTTCAATTCATTTATACCCTTTAATATGTCGTATACGTAGTTCATCATTGACCCATTTTTTTTTGAATACTGATATTTTGTGAAAGGATTATGAGAGTTTATGCAATTGTTTTCATCATATTATCTCTCTCTTTTATATGAGTCATCTCATTTAATTTCGTATTTTATCTTGATGACGATTGTGCTTTCTTTGATTTGGTTTTCTTTGTATGTTTCATTTGGCTTTCCTTGTTGAGGACTTATCCAATATTTATGATTTTATCTATATTGGTCATAGTTTGAGGGGGAGCATTCAATTCGACTGAATTTCTCCTTCTCAAACATTGTTTCTCCTTTACCTTCATGTTTATTCATATAGCATGATAAGGTAATTGAGTTCAAATGCATGAATTTTGGATAAGCAAATAGATTTGCAAATAATGAGATCTTTTTATATCAATTGCTTCTATTTTACATTGATCATTCATTTATTTTGTTTCACTATTTATCTGTGGACAATTATGACTATCATAGTTTCATTGATCAATGTTTCAAGTTTATATATTTCAATTGATATCAAGTTTGTCTATTTCAATATCTCAATTGGTATCTTTCTACTTTGATATCTATTATTTGCAATTATCTTATCCCTATGGTTTTTAACTGAATTTTTTTTCATAATTCTCTTCCAAAAGTTTTTGGATGTCTTTCTTGGATTTCATGTAATACTATGTTTTGGGATGTCTTTCTTGGATTTCATGTTGGTAAACTATCTATTGATTATTTTCATATTCTTTTAGTTTTACCAACTATTTGTGTTTTGACAAACTATTTTCTATTTGGCACTCTACATTGGGTATGTAGTCTCTATACTTGTCTTTACACACTTCTCCCTTTGTTCCTTTTTTAGTATATCTTGATCATGATTGTCTATGCCTTCCTCCTTATGCTTGAGTTCATTTTATCTCTTATTACGGGGGAGCTTATTTTTTGATCATGTCAAAGGGGAAGAAATAAGTTTATGTTAGCGCACAATCTTCTCGTAATATGTGTTTATTAGTGACACATGCATCTATCGTATCTGTCTTAAACTTAACCGATTTGCCATAATCAAAAAGGGGGAGATTGTTGGCCCAATGATTACATCGGGCGACCTATCCGGGGCCTCGCATCGGGGGAAAAAGACGTCTTCAGGGCTACTCAAATATCAGAAGAAAGGCATCATCAAAGGGCTCTTGGTTTTCCGACTTGTTCCAAGTCTGTAATCTTCAATTTATTGAGTCTAGAAGAATGTGTACATTGAGTCGCACTGAGTCATCTCAATCCCTAGACATATCTCTCCAAACTCTACCATACAAACAGACCAATTCCTGAACCAAGCCCAAGCTCCACAAAGCCCAATGGACCAATTCTGTCTTCTGGAGACAGAGTTCGGGCCGAACTCTGCCTCCACACAGAGTTCGGGCCGAACTCTGTCCCCTAATTTCCAGCACCCTGATTTTTAGGGCCTGCTTGCTACAAGCTGTCCAACGGCCAAAAATTTGAATTATTTATATCGAATTCTGACCGAATTCTGCATGTCCCGAACCCTATAAATAGGCCTTGGTTTCTCTCATTTGAAACCATCCACTCTTCTTTTCTTCTTCTCTTACATAGCCTATATAGTCAAGAGCCTTACTCTTCCAATCTACTAGCCACAAAACTTCCTAAGCCCCAAGGTGCTCAAGTGCGATTCAGCTAGAAGTTTTTGTGCAAGAGTTGAAAAGAAAAGTCATTTGGACAATTCCAAGTCGCTTGGAAAATTCCAAGCAAATCGCCACTGCGATCCTCTGTAAGAAGTTGACGTGCTCTTCTGAAGAAAAGGCACGGGTTGTAAACTACTATTTCACAAATAGTGGATTTAATCCTGAGCTAGAGTTCTCAGGCCTGGACTAGTCCTCCACGAGGGAAACCAGGTTAAAACTGCTGTGTCTGCGAATGCTCTTCTGATCTTTATTTACTTCCGCATTTATTTCGGATTTATTTACTATCTTGATAGTTGTTTTTGTGGAGGTGATATAGAGTTAATTTTTTTTTGGTGATTATTGACACAAACTCTATTCACCCCCCTCTAGAGTTGCCTACACGTTTTTTCATATGCGACATAGCCATGATGGTTAGGCTCTGAGTTCATGCAATTTCTTCCAAAATCCTTACCAGCAATGGTGGGGTAAACGTCGGGATGAACTTCAGGCACCGCAGTCGACGTAGAAGCCACTCCCTTACCCTTCGTCGCAGCCTTGGAAGTCTTGGGGGCCATCGGTGATCGAAGAAGAAGAAGAAGAAGATGACAGCTAGGGCAAGAGATGTTCGAATAAAAGAAGAAAGTAAAGAGTTTCTTTCTAAAAGTTACTCTTACTTATAGGCGGACAGGGGGCTCATAGATCGATGGACGCTTCGATCCATGTGCCGTCTAAAGAACAAAATCGACTCTTTGGTCATCGAGGCAAATCTGAATATTTAAAACTGACCCTTGGGATCCTACTCCAAAAGGCGGCTTTAAATCCAAAACAAATCAAGGGCCATTAAATGAGAAACATACGTGGCAGAAAGGACAACATGCGGTCAGAACAGTCCATGCGGCTAGGCAGTCCATGCGGCCAGGCAGTCCATACGGCTAGAAAGTCCATGCGGCCAGGCAGTCCATGCGGCCAGAACAGTCCATGCGGCTAGGAAGTCCATACGGCCAGGCAGTCCATGCGGCCAGACAGTCCATGTGGCTAGGAAGTCCATGCGGCTAGGAAGTCCATGCGGCCAGAATATCCTATACGGCCAGAAGAGCTTAGGTGGACATAGCCATGCTTCTTATTCAAAGTATTTCAATTTTACAAATTAAAAACTTTGAAAGGGGTCTTGTAGAAGTATGGAAAAGAACAGGAAAGTCCATGCGGCTCAAAATAGAAGGAGTTTCATGCGGTTCAAAGAATCTCTTAGAGCTTCATGCGGCTCAAGGGTCCTCTAGAGCTTCATGCGGCTCAAAAGTCCTTCAGAGCTTCATGCGGCTCAGAAATTCCTAATAGCTCCATGCGGCTCGGGCAAAAGCCACGTGGCCCTATGCGGTTCGCCTCTACATATGCCATCAAGCAGCGGTCTCATTTAATGCTCTGACGCAACACGGAAGCTCTGACATAAAGATGAATTGACAGCTCTGACATAAAGCTGCAATGATGACTCTAACATAATGGTGTGCTCCTAGGGAAACAAAGGAAATCTTTATAACTGGCACGATCCACCAATTCCGAAGCTCACTATGCGGCTGCCACTCTCATGCAGCTGCTACCTTCATGCGGCTGCCACCCTCATGCGGCTGCCACTCTCATGCGGCTGCCACCCTCATGCGGCTGCCACCTTCATGCGGCTGCCACCCTCATGCGGTTGCCACCTTCATGCGGTTCAACAATGACAGTCCTCCACGCGGTTCACAGCAGTTGGGACACATGGCAGGAGTTGATCAAATCCCAACAATCCAGATTTATGGCAATCAACATAACAGGCAGTTGGGACACGTGGCAGGAGATTGACCAAGATTTATTCAATCGGATTTGCTGATATCAACAAATCATCACGATATAGATTTGTTGCAATCAACATTAACTGCCCATGCAGATTTGTTGCAATCAACATTAACTGTCCATACAGATTTGGTGCAATCAACATTAACTGTCCAGATTTTTTACAATCAATATTAACGACCCAGATTAATTTCCAACAAACAAGATCAAGGCAAATCGTAACCAATCCCTAACCGTCCACTTTTCAAGGAGCAATTATTACAAATCCTACTTATCACATCCCACTCCTATAAATAGCAAGGTGTCATTCCCTTGCAAAGAGAGAGGAAAGAGACACGCACAGAGAGAGCAGCGGCGCACAGAAGAATCTTCCCACACATCCTGAGAGCATTTCTTCATCAGAGCCAAGGCTACGTCCGATCGTCCAAGGAGTAAGGCAGAGTTGATAGCACTCTCCCGAGCCTCTACCGTCACCCCCTAAAAAACTAAACAATTGTACTTAGATTGCTGTACCTAGGTTTTTATCCCTAGGCTTTCTTTGTACGAGCGAGTTTGTGTTGTGAAGTAAAAGTCCAGTCCTTCCATAAAACTGTTCTGTTCTTTTACAATCAATGGCAAACAGGGAGCTCTAACCCTTCTTGTAATAAAGAAGGATGGTTCATCGCGTATGGTAACTGACTATCGTCAACTCAATATAATGGTCGTGAAGAACAAGTATCCCTTGCCCAGGATATATGACTTGTTTGATCAGCTTAGTAGAGCAACTGTATTTTTGAAGATCGATTTGAGGTCTGGGTACCATCAGATTAGAGTTAGAGAGCAGGATATACCCAACATGGCATTCGGATCTAGATATGGCTATTGGGAGTTTTTTGTTATGCTATTTGGAGTGACAAATGTGCCAGCAATATTCATAGATCTCATAAATCGTATCTTTATGTCCCACTTAGACCAATTCGTGACAGTTTTCACTGATCATATCTTGGTCTATAATCGAGTTAAGATCGAACACGAGCAGCATCTTTGCGTAGTTATTCAAATTCTTTGGGAGCATCAATTATACACAAAGTTCAGCAAGTGCAATTTCTTGCTCGATCCTATATCTTTTTTGGGGCATATTATTGCAAGAGGTGGTATTGAGGTGGACCCCAAGAAGGTAGAGGCTATCGAAAGTTGGCCAATACCTTGTATAACTTCAGATGTACGTAGTTTTTTGGGATTAACATGCTACTACAGATAGTTTGTGGCAGACTTTGCTAGGATCTCCGCATCATTAACACGATTAACGTGTAAGGATGTACGCTTTGAGTGGTCAGATGCTTGTCAAGCTTCCTTAGAGAATCTTAAGCTGAGTTTGATTTTGGCTCCTATTCTGATACTACCCGTTGGACTAGGTGGGTTCACTGTGTATTATGATTCGTCGGGCAGAGGACTTAGATGTGTCCTTTTGTAGTATGATAGAGTTATAGCTTATGCATCTCGACGGCTTAAGACCACGAGAGGAACTATTCGATGTATCATCTTGAGTTAGCCGTAGTTTTGTTTGTACCCAAGCTCTGGAGACATTATTTGTAAGGTGATATAGTGGAGATTTTTACTGATCATAAGAGCTTGAGGTATGTGTTCACCAAGAGGGATCTCAACATGCGCAGAGGAGATGGCTAGAGTTACTAAAGGACTATGATATTGACCTTCAGTGTCATCTTGGGAAGGCTAATGTCGTTGCAAATGCTTTGAACAAGAAACCCAAAGTTTACGTCTTGACAAGGCAGCATCACATCCAAAAGGATCTTTGGGAGATAAGCATTGAGGTAGTATTACCTTGTGAGGCAGCTTTAATGGCAGGCTTGCATATTTAGTCTACTATTATGGAGAGTAGCAGAGTAGCACAGTCAGGTGATTCCAGGCTTCAGCGACTTAGAGCAGAGTGTATGACAGGACGCAGTACATAGTTGAGCATCCATGAGGATGGGACACTCTGATTTGGGAGTCATTTTTTTGTGTCGAATGGAGATATTCGGTATGAGATTATGTTAGAGGCCTATAGTTCTCAGTATTCTGTTCATTTAAGATAAACCTTGATATTCGTCAGCATTTCTCATGGAATGTGATAAAGAGTAAGATAACATGGTTTGTTTCTCGATGTTTAGTTTGATAGAAGATCAAGGCTGAGCATCAGAGACCAACCGAACTTCTTCAGCCTTTACCGATTTCGTAGTGGAAGTGGGAGTGCATTACTATAGACTTCATGATATGTCTTCCTAGATCCCTGACTGGTAGAGATGCTGTTTGGGTGATAGTGGATCAGCTCACGAAGGTGGCTCACTTTCTACCTTTCAAAGTTGATTAGTTTACAGATTAGTTGGTCGAGTTGTACATGAGGCAGATTGTCAGATTACATGGAGTGCTAGTTAGCATAGTCTTAGATAGGGATTCTAGATTCACTTTGTATTTCTGGCAGAGTCTTCAGCAGAGTTTGGATACCCATTTAAGCTTCAGTTCAGCTTACCATCCTCAAACAGATGGTTAGTCAAAGCGTACGATTTAGACTTTAGAGGATGTGCTTTGATCGTACACTCTTGACTTCAGTAGTTCTTGGAAGGATCACTTGCATCTAGTGGAGTTATCTTACAACAACAGCTTCTAGTCGAGCATTCAGATGTCACCTTTCGAGGCGTTGTATGGTAGAAGATGTAGATCACCCCTAACATAGGATGAAATTTGGGAGATGCATATCCTTGGTCCATAGTTGATTGTTCAGTCAGTTGGGGTAGTCATGCAGATCATAGAGCATCTCAGAGTGGCTTAGGATCGTCAGCATCATTGGAAAGATCAACACTGACGTCATCCTAAGTTTTTTGTCAACGACTACGTATTTCTCGAATCTCGTCTACCTATGTAGCTATCAGATTTGGTTTACGAGGAAAGTTTAGTTCTAGATTTATTGGGTCGTTCGATATTCTCGAACGAGTAGGAGATGTATTATGTCATCTTCTGTAACGCCCCAGTCCCAAAATACGTAGGACTAAGTACGTAGACTTGCCAGCTATATACATACGAAGTATAAGGACCTTGTATGTATACATAAGCTGTAAAATACAGTAAACCACAACTAACTAATCTCATCCACAAAATAAGGAAATAAAAGATATCATATAATGAATTGTTCTGATACAATATGTTGGGTGGAGACACATCCACTACCAACCAAAATAAAAAGAAAGAAGTATATGATATATATAAAAGGATTAAGTGGAAGTAGCAAGGAGGAACCAAGTCACGTCATCTTCGAATAAATGGAGAAGACCACGATCCCGGCTAGGATACCTGCGGAAGACATGAACACACACCTGGGGAATAATCGGGTCCTCAGAGTGACGTAACAAGACACATAATATCATGTCCTAAATTGAATAATAAAAGCTCAATAGAAAAGTATATATGACTAAATAGATAAAGGTCCTTAACCATTCTATGTGAAAATGTATTTTGAAGACAAAGTTCCACACAAGGGCTTTCGAGACATGAAACACGGCGCGTTAGCGTTTCAACCGAGGTACTAGTGGCATCTAGAGGAAAATAAATAAATGTACGGCACACTAGTCTCTCGAGTGAGTCACTAACGGCAGCTAAAGGAAAGTAAATGCACGACACATTTGTGTTTCAACCGAGGCACTAGTGGCATCCAGAGAAAAGTAAATAAATGCACGACACACTAGCTCTCGGCTGAGTCACTAATGGCAGCTAGAGAAAAGTAAATGTGTGAAAGCCCCTGCGTCTAAAACTATCTTCCCCCTCCCCATGCACTACTCGTGCTGAATCCATACCACGATATTTCTAATAACCGCTAAGTCTTCTAGGCAATTATATTAGCAGTTATATCCTAACGTTCGTCTTGTACGCACCGATGTACGGTCGGTACGCAAATCCGAATCTATATGAGACATATGACATCGTGGCACACAGGTGTTGGATCAATGAATGTGGCACAAACAAAGGTGGTCCCTTAACTCTAGGCCAAATGCATAAAGAAAACTAAAGTATAGTAATTTGCAACTACATATGGTTTTAAAAGAACAACTTATAAGAAATAAAATATGCATGATATTGAGCAAAAAATTAAATAGTGAAGGCAAGATGTCTTGTCTGATATCCGAGTGAGGTAAGATGATGTCCTGGCGACGAATCAACAACAACGCATAAAAAGGAAGGTGTAGGAACAACTTCGGATACTGAAAATAGTTTATTATCTAATTATAATTAATACTACACCTATTATATTTATTTAATAAAATTTGAAATTAGGATATGGCATAGGTTTTCGTATCAGCTTTCCGAAAAACTAAACGGATCGCATTTTCGTTTTCGGAATCTCCCGAAATCGCAAAAATACTGAAACACATTTATTTTGGGGATACTAGATACTCAAATAGTTTTGCAGAAATCTACAGAATGAATTTTCTTTATTAAAATATGTTTCTGGAAAGCTTACCTCAATATGCTTCTTTTAAAAAAAACTGGAGGCATAACGGAGTTCGGAGCTAGGAGATATCGTCGTTCCAAGTTGCTCTTGCTGCTAAAAAGCGGGGCTGAATTCTAATGACGAATTTTAGAGTTTCTATTGGACTAAAAATAATTTCGAATTATGGCTGATAGAAGGGGAATGTATTGGGTTTATATAGGTATTTATTTCAAATTTATCTCCTAAATTAGATAGGATTTGATTTAAATAAATTGGAGTTTGCTTTATTAGGATAGGATATAGATAGAGATGTTTTCCTAGTAGAAGTAGGATTAGTATTTGTTTAAAATATTGTTTATATTTATCTAAATTATCTACAACATTATTTAAAATTACTATAGATAATAAATTGAGTTAATATTTATTTAAACAACCTTCATCTAATCTCATTTATACAAGCTGAAATATTTAATACTAATTTGACATTTATTCTATATTATGTAAATAGTGTACAATATAATTAACATGTAAAAAGTAATAAAAGTTATAAAATAAATCCTAAAATTTTGAGAAATATTGTATAATACAGTTTAGATCCTTAATGTACTAGAAAAATAGCTTTATATATTTGTATACTAAATTCACTAATGAGCATTATACTAAATATATGTAAAATAATACAAAGTATATAATAAGTCAATAAATAGTTATTTAAAAATTCAAAAATTCAACAAATATTTATTTTAAAAAGATTAGGGGGTTTACATAAGTCTTATCTAGATAAGGACTAAGAACAGTTTTAATTTCCCTTGGATTTTTTACTATTTAATTCAAATTGATTTAAAAGTAACTCAATCAAATATAATCCAATGTAGATAGATTCTACCTTTAATTTAAACTATATTTAAGTAACTTTTTTTCCAACTTAAATCACCAAAATTAATTACATATTAAATTAACCCATATTTAATATACGTTTTTCGAAATAATATATTAATGATAATAATTAATTTCGAAAATACAAATATATATACACTCGTATGCAAAAATAATACTTACATAAAACACAGTTTTTCTAAATTACTAGTTATACCTGTACCATAAAATAAAATGGCCTTTTTTAAATAAAAATAAAGTTCGACAATCCTCGACGCGATGTATTTACAACTTCAAGCAATATAAAATATTTATCGTCTATTATTTTGAAATATTTTCGACATCTATATAATTAAAACATTTTATAAAAATATGTACTTCGCACTTATTCACACTTGACGAGAAATTTACGAAACGCAACTCGTACGCGACGTATAAATACGAAGTACAAAAATCAATACCATATTTATTAAAAAAAAATCATAGTATAAATTTAGGGTTTTACATCCTACCCAACTTACAAGAATTTCGTCCTCGAAATTTAGGAATAGCTAAGGTAGGGGAGATAGAAAGAGTTCAACAATACCGAAATACGATTAAATTTTTGGATGAGGAGAAGAAACGACGTTCGACACAAACATGCATTGGAAGATTGTGATTTTGATATTTGCGAAAATACATCATGGTTATGGAATTGAAGAAGGGTCGCTAGTTAAGGTAATAAAATTATGATAACACGAATTAGAGAATAGAAAGGAATTGAGTAGGTCAAAGAGAATAATTTAGACATTTAGGAGAGATGGTTTCTTGAGCGAATATAGTCGTCTAGGCTTAAGGTATGGTTAAGAAAATGATTTGAATCATTTTCAAGTTTCAAGAACGATTAGAAGGTTGCGATAATGAATCTAGGGTAGAAGAAAAAGGTAACTCAAGACGGGGATATAGTCACATTGGTTGGTTAGTGGTTAACTATCTTGGCAATAGATGGTGGACAACTAAGGGAATATCAAGTACGAGTGTTTGTCTTTCTAATATAGGCGAAAGACGAAAATAATAAAGAGTTCGAAGAAAATATTATTGAATACGAATAAGTGGTTCAAAGACGATTGAAAATTTTCAAAAAGAATTGCCAAGGCAGTCGCAGATGGAATTCTAGAGGCCAAGTTTAACTATGTCTCCATCCACGTCGAACAATATATGAAAAAAGAACCAAAGTGCACTAGGTTGATCAGACTATCATGCACCGGTTCTGATTGGACAATGTATTAGTGGGCATCCCCAATAACACATATGTCGTGAACAAGCTCGATAAAAGAATAAGCTTGCAAAACTAAGGCTAAATTAGCATCATAAGTTAGTCAAAATATAAGTAAGGAATACTAATGAAGGAAATTAAATAGTCGAAGATCCACTAAAATCTAAGTCTTGCCCGAAGTTTGGGCTTATGCAGTCGTCCTAGTGTTTTCTTATCTATGGCTTGGTTGACTAGATAAGTTAGGGTCCTCTGAATTCTATAGTCTAAGTAAACTTATCAATATGGGTCACAAGGACAAAGGTTTGTTAGGTCATGAGATATTCTGCCCAACTTACAAGAGTTAAACTAGTAGTGTGATGGGACAATGGGTCAAGCAATCAAGATAAAGCACAAAGTTAAGCGGAATTAAGTAGAACAAAATCACATATCGGATCGAAAGAATTGAGTCGAGGTTGAATCCCTATCCTTGGTCGAAAATATATCGGCATCATGGTAAAGGTTATAGTCTAGTCTTTATGATCCGAAAGTTATATCATAAAAATAGAGTACCAAGGGACGTGTTTGAGTGGGACATGATATACCTACATGAAGGTGAGCTCGTCTAGGTCTTACATATAAAATTTGTTGGAAGGTAACATCTAGTATTACACTCCAAATATCAAATTCACGGTAAAGGACACAAAAAGATCTAAAATATAAAGTGGGAGTTCATGAAGTGATAATTAATGCACAAACATTAAAGAAGATCAAGTTGAAGCATGAAATAAAATTAATTAAGCAATCTAGTAAAATAATTTAGGGACACAATTTTCAGAGAGAAGATAGTCTCCTAGGTGGATACAGTCAAGGAACGATTAATTCATTTCTCAAATTTCAAACGGTTAGAAGGTCACAATAAAAGATCTGGATTTGGGGAAAGGTCGAGTAAGTCAAAATTGAGATATAATCACATGGTTTGGTAGATGACTAACTTCACTTGTGTATGTGCAATGGTCACGGATGATATGGCAATTAATGGGGTATACTTCCATCTCATTAAGGTGACCCCATGTCTATCATGGTTTCTTATCAATACAAGTCTAAACTTCTAATTTTTCAAGCTTCCTTAACAATTCTCAATGGGATTCTCAAATTAATTTACCAAAAATCATTTTATTTCGCCAAGTATAATCTACTTTAAAATTTTAATTCCTTCAATAAATCTGGAGGTATCCCTTTAGATTATTGTCAACACCTTTTCTCTTCTCATTTTTTTACCAATATTTAATACACAAATCGAAACCTTAAACTCAAAATCTAAATAACTTTATTTTTAAATCACATGACACAAAAAAGTTAAGATATATTTTTTTCTCGTTCACATCCCCACATATCATAAGTATTTCTAAAACCTTTAAATAAAATTTTGTTTTCTCCATATTATAGGATTTATCGGCCCTTTCGTGAATACCTTCCAAAAGTCTCAAATTAACCTTTATCATAACACCAATAAATTGTTCATCAAGTTTTTAATGTTATCAATCCAATTTTAAACTCAAAATAATCTTATCAATCAATCATCAAATATAAATTTGAAATTTGAAATTTCCTTCAATCAATTTCATATCTTCCAAGATATTTTAAACCAAAATTTTTACTATCATCCTTCAAAAATAAACTTGTAAATCGTACCACTAAATTTAAAAATCTTAAGCTATTTCTTATATCGATTTCATACTCAAATAAATCGTAACTATCTCACAAAAATCAACATTTTGTTTTCTCAATTTATCAATCCTTTAGTAGTATCAAGATAAAATACATCTCTACTACCCAACTTAGAATTTACTAACTCTTAAGAACATACTTTTAGGAAACATAAATGCTTTTATACACAAATAAGACCTCAATGCATACTAATTGTCAATGTAATCCTTCTAGCCATGTGTTTAATCTATGAGCGTATACTAGTGTAGTCATCTTTCTAGTTGTCACTAAGCATGAAACTAAAAATTTACGATAGAAGGAGTCAAGCAAGATGCAAATCAAGGAGGTCGAACGAGAGTTCGAAATTTGAAGTCAAAAAAGGATGTCAAGTATATGGATGAGATTCTAGACTCTAATCCTATATGCAGGCTCATATCGGTACAATAACGTAATCGAAGTGATAAACTTAACCTGCATGGGCCACCACAAAAATATGTAACGCCCTAGTCCCAAAATATGTAGGACTAAGTACGTAGACATACCAGCTATATATGTCACGCCCCGATCCGGGAAATCGCTCGTCCTCGCTAGATTTTACCCGAATCATCGTCCTCGCTGGGGCGTGATGCCGCACGAGCCTGGAGTTGCGCTCGTGCAAGGCAAGATAACAGTTCACATGGTGATTATCTCAAATTCGTAACATAAGCAGCGAAAGAAAACAAAGTATAACACAAGAATCTCTTTTATTCATAGTGACCTGAAGATTACAAAGGCTCTGAATAGCCCAACATATATGCCAATTGGCTACAACGCTCATGATCTCTCTAGCTCACAAAGGATTACATTGTTCCATATATTATGCCTTTTTATAGCCACCAAGTTGTCTTCGGCCGAACATCTCCATGTCTCAAGTCCGAACGCCTATGCGGAAGCTTCTCTTGAACGCCAAGGACTCTATGCCTCGGCACGTCCAAGCCAAGCTCCGCCCCGAGCCGATCATAACCTGAGCCTGCACATAAACTAGTGGGGGATTAGTGCTTTCGTCCTCGCTTCGCACTGATCAAGACCCACTCGCACCCATACCAAATACTAAATCATTTAGTGAACATGCATATCAATTTGTGGTCTTTCTATTTAGCCTTAGGATCGGTTTCATGGCAATCTTCGTATATAACAACTTATCATAAATGTGTCCCATATCCCGTGTTCCTGCACCAGATACAGTTAGGCATAATAGGAACATAAACGTAGTGATCGTGCACATCCCGTCCCATTTTCCTTATCCTGCAGTGGTTAGAACTTAACATAAGCAAACATACGATTCGTTCAACCGACCAATTCATAAACATAAACATATACATAATGGGTGGCAGGCCCTGTGCCTGCACCCAGCTCTCATCTCAGCCCACCGGCCCTATCTATATGAAGGTCACGGTGTTTCGCACCGTAATGGCTTGGCATCTCTTATGGGTAAGCCTACGATCGCTTCGATACGGGTTGCTAGCCCAGTATTCGAAGGATCCCAAACTTACGGATATCATAGCTTATCACAACACTGGACGGTCGCAATCCGTCCGAATGTTATACACCATAAATACCACACATAATTCCCTCCTAGGCCGAACGGTCCCGACACCCCGACGTAACCGTTCGAGTGAAGCCGTACCCGTGCACGGGCCATCCGAGTCCATTGACCATGTAATACGCGCCATAGCAAACACACATAACAATCCAACCAAATCCTTCGTTGCATAAACATAGTCTAGCTCCATAAACGATTTCCCGTGCCATAAACGGTTTCCCGTGCCATAAACATAATCCACCATTCATATGGGGAGCTCCGTCGGCGTTATGCCCCAACACATCCATATTGATGCACGACGCCCAACGGCTTAGTCATCTCATACTCGTATTCAACGCATACCATTCGTAAGTTATTCTCATAGTATAATTTCGTATTACTTAGTCTTTTCGTAACATAAGTGCCCGAGGGCACGCTCAGCGCCGTAATCGATGTTCTACGCCTAGTGTTCAATGTTCTCGGAGCCATGCACATGATGCACATCTCAATATCGTCTTTCAATGTTCTACCATCATTGTCCTACCGCGACCCGTACACTTGATGCACGTCGCTTTAATTGTTTGATTGTTCAATGTTCTATCTTAATGTTCAACATATACTTAGACCTTTCGTCGCCGAGCCACGCTCGCTAACTCGATAACATCTTACGCATACCATAACATATTTTATAAGACATGAAGGAATAGGGAGAGAGAGTCAAGAACCCGCCCACCTTAAGTTGATATGCCTTGCCGTTTCGCTGAGTTGAAGTGTCTCGCTTCCATAACTCGATCGTATAGCTAACTCCCGGACTTAGCCATTCCTTTGAACTACTCGGTTGATTTGGCCTATCGCGCCCATACCACGATCCGTAATCCAGCATAAAGGCATAGCCTTTGGCCAACGTAACTCTCGCATCGATTCGCATCGATACTTCATCGGCTCAACGCAACTCTTCGAGTCAACGACTCATCATAATGTACCGTACGGAGTGGGGCATTACATAATATACCACTCAAAATCAGGTTCGTCCTCGAACCGAAACCAACACTTAACCCAAGTACCTCGCTAGATCGTTTCACGATCTCGTGCTACTATCGTTGGAATCATACAACTCAGTCTGGATCATACACATATTTTAGGCGTCCCACCAATATATGTATTTCAGCCAAGCTCAGTTGTAGGATATCGGAACAACTAACAAGCTCCACTTAAATCCTCAAGCAGCAATCAGTTCGTACTCGACTTAGTCAAATCTTAGCGCCTATTTCCAAAATACTTCTCGTATGTTTATTCCATAACATGCGATCATCTTCCAACATCTTGCACATAACTTAATTCAAACCATAACTTCGATCTCATAAGTTTCTCGCCGGTCATCTAACACTCGCGTTGCATCAAGTCATTGCGCATCCGATCGTAACAATTCCCCGCAACGTCTATTCGCCCAACCGTTTCCTATCTCTCACATAACTCAAGTCTTTCATCCAATCCTTCATAACATTTAGCCTTAACGACATGGACTAAGCCACATGTCTCTATTTTCCTGTGCTTACAATCCATACTAAGTCTCGCACATAACTATCCCAACACGACCCACATTCTCGAACTGCCTACGCATCGTGTCTGCGGCTACCCCCGCTAGGTAACTTATCCAGACATCATGCTCGCACTCTCCCGACCCAGAGGTCAACTTGAGTCTACGATGCTCAAAGGCAACAATCTTTTCGACCCAAGGTCTCTTACGATACGCTCATCTCTTATTCTCAATCGAATATGAATCCCATACTCAATCTTTGAATTAATCCCGACTAGTTCATTCCATGATATAGATCGCACGTTCAACACACATAGCCTAACCGTTACTCAACCGATCTACGACACACTCTTAGGTCGTTCTACTATCTGTTGCTCTCGCGCATTGCAAAAATCCTTGCAATCGCCTTACCGTATCGCTATGCTAAGCACGTTCCTCTACATATACTCGATCCAACATAACTTTTCTTGACCATATCGATTCTAGTACTTGCTAACTTTCGAGACACGATACTTACTCGCTTAGACTTATCCTCAACATGCACTACCTCATTCCTTATCCTTCTTATGCGACTTCTTTAGGGTCATCCTATGGGACTTCAACATTCACTTGATTTGACGGTCAAGTCTTCTAGGGTCATCTGCCCCGAAAGTATGCTCGATAATTGAAGATCATCAACGAGGGACAGTTACAACGAACCACGCTATATCCTATCACGGAGCCAAATCAATTCCCGACAATTCCTATGGGACTTTACCCAATCCGACATACCAATCTATAATTTATTCATCCCCGCACAACCGATACGCCGTTACTACTCGAATGACTCATGAGCTTGCGCGTCGTTACTACTCGAATCACACCTGCATAACCGTAAACTTGTCAGTCGTATGACATCTACTCGCCTCAAGTCCGAGTTTACCTATCCGTGATCATAGCTCGACACATTTCGTACTCATCAAAACCATCCTCGAACAACTTTCGCATCAAACCACAAGTCGAATCCAATTTTGCCACGCCTTGCAAGTTCGATCATCCCCGCTGGATGAATCACCATACCAGCACTCACGCGGAATGATCGCCCTAATTTGACGTGACGCATGTGCGAGGCTGGTGTTGCGCTCGCTCAAGACAAGAATGTCAACGTAGTGGTGATCCACGAATCAATCCAGACACTTTCAATTTCATCCGAGTAACACTATCCACTCTTAAACTTTCTGAAGCACTGCCACTATCATTATCTCATTGCCATAACTTAACTTGCATCTTATTCATCCAACAACAATGCTCAATATAAATTTCGTTCATTCGATCAGAGTATCCCCGAATTATTGCATATCGTCTTTGATACGCCTTAATACCATCGTCGATATGCATAACTTGAACATCTTCCTTTCTCATAAGCTTAAATTCGTTACAATTACTGCCGTTATCCGAACTCGAATACGAATCAAGTCTTGCACACATCAAGATTCATTTCGTTGTAATCATCTATCATCTTCACGATATAATTTCTAATTCACATATTCATTCTTATATCCCTAGCTCGCACTTCCAAACCGTGCTACCGACTTATCGCACTAACTCGAATTCGTTCGAACGATTCTTTCGTACCTACTCAACATGTTCCGAACAAGTCTTCATACTAACTCAACATAAGTTCGATCCGGTCGACTATTTCTCAACGTAACATTCCTTCGCTATGCTCAACTTATCGTTCGACTTACACTTAACAAATCCTCGTTCGACGTATCATCCATAAGTACGACTTCGCATATAATTATTCAACTCAATTCATCAAGGCATACTTGCATCGACTTCTATCAAATCATTCCCACTCGAGTCTCGGTACTACTCCGTCCGTTGCGGACAACATATCATAACAGTACAATTGTCTCGATGTAACCTATCGTAAGTCACCAACCGGCTTAACATAGCTATCGCTAAGTGGTATTCCATATACCACTCAGGATCGAGCCTATCGTTATCGACACAATACTTCGCTATACTTGCTCGCATAGTTGGCATTGCATATACCACTCGAAATCGAGTCATTACTCGACATCACATTCTGCATAGGTTCGACATTTATTCCCCAATCAACTATCCCGTATGGCGATCTTTCCGATCCCAGCTCTAGCGTTCACTCAAGTTTTACATATATTCGATCTAACCATGTCATGACGATCATATCGATCACACCCGCAACATTCGCTTATTCAAAGCTCAACGCGACATACGGCCAACATAAACGTTCACCAACTCAACTCGACTCGTTATTATCGTATCCACGATTTTCCAATCTCGTTCGTTGCAACTCATGCAACAACTCATTCTCGATACTTAAGGTCTTTATTCAATCTCGTACAACATATCGCTATCCATCCATATAGCCATACAACACGCATCATACCATATCGACTCGTTGCACCGATGCAACGAATGATTCACGACTTGCTACACTCCGTACAACCCACGACATATAACCATTCGCATAGCCACATAATACGCATCACCTCACATATCGATCCGTTGCACTTCGTGCAACCAATAATACATATCTCCTCGCACTTCGTGCGACCAACAACACATAACTCCTGGCACTTCATGCGACCGACTATACATATCGTTGCACTTCATACAACCAACAATACATATTGTTGTACTTCATGCAACCAACATCACCATATTCGTTGCACTTCGTGTGACCAGCATTCCATAACTCGTTGCACTTCGTGCAACCAATATCTCATAACTCGTTGCACTTTGTGCAACCAACACTCTCCGATGGCACCCAAAGATAGCGTGATAGTCACGATATACTTATGGCAGACGTACGCACTTAATATAGACTTATTGTACGAAACATCCAATGTAGCGTCGAGCAGATCCATGAGCCATGCAGTTGCGGAAACAACTGAGTCAACTGAATTCGATAGCGAAGCAACTGAGGGTTAAAGAGATTCACGCATGGTCCAAAGGATGGAACTGCTTTGATACCAACTTGTCACGCCCCGATCCGGGAAATCGCTCGTCCTCGCTAGATTTTACCCGAATCATCGTCCTCACTGGGGCGTGATGCCGCACGAGCCTGGAGTTGCGCTCGTGCAAGGCAAGATAACAGTTCACATGGTGATTATCTCAAATTCGTAACATAAGCAGCGGAAGGAAACAAAGTATAACACAAGAATCTCTTTTATTCATAATGAACTGAAGATTACAAAGGCTCTGAATAGCCCAACATATATGCCAATTGGCTACAACGCTCATGATCTCTCTAGCTCACAAAGGATTACATTGTTCCATACATTATGCCTCTTTATAGCCACCAAGTTGTCTTCGGCCGAACATCTCCATGTCTCAAGTCCGAACGCCTATGCGGAAGCTCCTCTTGAACGCCAAGGACTCCACGCCTCGGCACGTCCAAGACAAGCTCTGTCCCGAGCCGATCATAACCTGAGCCTGCACATAAACTAGTGGGGGATTAGTGCTTTCGTCCTCGCTTCGTACTGATCAAGACCCGCTCGCACCCATACCAAATACTAAATCATTTAGTGAACATGCATATCAATTTGTGGTCTTTCTATTTAACCTTAGGATCGGTTTCATGGCAATCTTCGTATATAACAACTTATCATAAATGTGTCCCATATCCCGTGTTCCTGTAGCAAATACAGTTAGGCATAATAGGAACATAAACGTAGTGATCGTGCACATCCCGTCCCATTTTTCTTAGCCTGCAGTGGTTAGAACTTAACATAAGCAAACATACGATTCGTTCAACCGACCAATTCATAAACATAAACTTATGCATAATGGGTGGCAGGCCCTGCGCCTGCACCCAGCTCTCATCTCAGCCCACTGGCCCTATCTATATGAAGGTCACGATGTTTCGCACCGTAATGGGCTGGGCATCTCTTATGGGTAAGCCTACGATCGCTTCGATACGGGTTGCTAGCCCAGTATCCGAAGGATCCCAAACTTACGGATATCATAGCTTATCACAGCACTGGACGGTCGCAATCCGTCAGAATGCTGTACACCATAAATACCACACATAATTCCCTCCTAGGCCGAACGGTCCCGGCGCCCCGGCGTAACCGTTTGAGGGAATTCGTACCCGTGCACGGGCCATCCGAGTCCATTGACCATGCAATACGCGCCATAGCAAACACACATAACAATCCAACCAAATCCTCCGTTGCATAAACATAGTCTCGCTCCATAAACGATTTCCTGTGCCATAAACGGTTTCTTGTGCCATAAACATAATCCACCATTCATATGGGGAGCTCCGTCGACGTTATGCCCCAACACATCCATATTGATGCACGACGCCCAACGGCTTAGTCATCTCATACTCGTATTCAATACGTACCATTCGTAAGTTATTCTCATAGCATAATTCTGTATTACTTAGTCTTTTCGTAACATAAGTGCCCGAGGACACGCTCAGCGCCGTAATCGATGTTCTACGCCTAGTGTTCAATGTTCTCGGAGCCGTGCACATGATGCACATCTCAATATCGTCTTTCAATATTCTACCATCATTGTCCGACCGCGACCCGTACACTTGATGCACATCGCTTCAATTATTTGATTGTTCAATGTTCTATCTTAATGTTCAACATATACTTAGACCTTTCGTCGCCGAGCTACGCTTGCTAACTCGATAACATCTTACGCATACCATAATATATTTTATTAGACGTGAAGGAATACGGAAAGAGAGTCAAGAACCCGCCCACCTTAAGTCGATACGCCTTACCGTTTTGCTGAGTTGAAGTGTCTCGCTTCCATAACTCAATCGCATAGCTAACTCCCGGAATTAGCCATTTCTTTGAACTACTCGGTTGATTTGGCCTATCGCGCCCATACCACGATCCGTAATCCAGCATAAAGGCATAGCCTTTGGCCAACGTAACTCTTGCATCGATTCACATCGATACTTCATCGGGTCAACGCAACTCTTCGAGTCAACGACTCATCATAATGCACCATACGGAGCGGGGCATTACAGTATACATACGAAGTACAAGGACCTTGTATGTATACATAAGCTGTAAAATGCAGTAAACCACAACTAACTAATCTCATCCACAAAATAAGGGAATAAAAGATATCATATAATGAATTGTTCTGATACAATATGTTGGGTGGAGACACATCCACTACCAACCAAAATAAAAAGGAAAAAGTACATGATATATAAAAGGACTAAGTGAAAGTAGCAAGGAGGAACCAAGTCATGTCATCTTCAAATAAATGGAGAAGACCACGATCCCGGCTAGAATACCTGCGGAAGACATGAACACACACATGGGGAATAACCAGGTCCTCAGACTGACGTAACAAGACACATAATATCATGCCCTAAACTGAATAATAAAAGCTCAATAGAAAAGTATATATGACTAAACAGATAAAGGTCCTTAACCATTCTATGTGAAAATACATTTTGAAGACAATGTTCCACACAAGGGCTTCCGAGACTAGAAACACGGCACGTTAGCGTTTCAACCGAGGTACTAGTGGCATCTAGAGGAAAATAAATAAAAGCACGGCACACTAGTCTCTCGAGTGAGTCACTAACGGCAGCTAGAGGAAAGTAAATGCACGGCACATTTGTGTTTCAAGCGAGGCACTAGTGGCATCTAGAGAAAAGTAAATAAATGCACGGCACACTAGCTCTCGGCTGAGTCACTAATGGCAGCTAGAGAAAAGTAAATATATGAAAGCCCCTGAGCCTAATAACTGTCTTCCCCCTACCCATGCACTAGTCGTGCTGAATCCATACCACAATATTTCTAATAACCGCTAAGTCTTCTAGGCAATTATATTAGCAGTTATATCCTAACGCTCGTCCTGTACGCACCGATGTACTATCGGTATGCAGTTCAAATCTATATGAGACACATGACATCATGGCACACAGGTGTTGGGCCAATGAATGTGGCACAAACAAAGGTGGTCCCTTAACTCTAGGCCAAATGCATAAAGAAAACTAAAGTATAGTAATTTGCAACTACATATGGTTTTAAAAGAACAACTTATAAAAAATAAAACATGCATGATATTGAGCAAAAAATTAAACAGAAAAGGCAAGATGTCTTGCCTGATGTCCGAATAAGGTAAGATGATGTCCTGGCGACGAATCAACACTAACGCACAAAGAGGAAGGTGAAGGAACAACTTTGGATGCTGAAAATAGTTTATTATCTAATTATAATTAATACTACACCTATTACATTTATTTAATAAATTTTGAAATTAGGATATGGCATAGGATTTCGTATCAGCTTTCCGAAAAACTAAACGGATCGCATTTTTGTTTCTGGAATCTCCCGAAATCGTAAAAATATTGAAATACGTTTATTTTTTGGACACTAGATACTCAAACAGTTTTGCAAAAATCTACAGAACAAATTTTGTTTATTAAAATATGTTTCTGGAAAGCTTACCTCAATGCGCTTCTTTAAAAAAAACTGGAGGCATAACGGAGTTTGGAGCTAGGAGATATCGTCATTTCAAGTTGCTCTTGCTGCTAAAAAGTGGGGCTGAATTCTAATGACGAATTTTAGAGTTTCTATTGGACTAAAAATAATTTTGAATTATGGCTGGTAGAAGGAGAATGTATTGGGTTTATATAGGTATTTATTTCAGATTTATCTTCTAAATTAGATAGGATTTGATTTAAATAAATTGGAGTTTGCTTTGTTAGGATAGGATATAGATAGAGATATTTTTCTAGTAGAAGTAGGATTAGTATTTGTTTAAAATATTATTTATATTTATCTAAATTATCTATAACTGTCACGCCCCAGAACCAGAATACTAGAGAGCGGAGGACAGACACAGCCAGCTACGTACATTGAAGTGAATTCTACCTCGCAATACGGTCACGGCTGTCTAGATGCATGAGGGTTTACAACAAGCCATTAATCTCTTAAGGTCAAGAACAAGCCTAGTGTCTCAATCTCAAGCAAGAAAGCAAATGTAACAAGATGGTAGATCATCAGACATACAAAGTAAGGCTTCCCAAATATTACATATTCAGATGATCATGAAACTAGTCATGCAAAATGCGAAGACTAGCAAGAGTTCAAGTCATACATGATCAACCCTAGGATTTGTCGATCATGTTACAGCCCGTAGGCAGACAGGAATATAAATTCAATATGAGCTAACACTTGCTCGGCGGCTAAACGCCTCAAAAGAATAATTTTATAATAGAGTGGGAGAGCAAAATAAAACCCCCTCATTGCCAGGGTTTCTTCTAGTGGTCACCATCTGGCAGAAAGGCTGGGAGATCCACGGAAGCTGCTCTGAAATCTGGCCATACAAAACCAGCTGGGTCAGACCCCAGAAAGAGCAAGTACCACAAAGGAGGCTTCACTTAAGAACTAAAACCAGCATATTAGCACGTAAGTCATAGATAAAATAACATAGGACATGAGTTAAAGAAAACAGGATGATAAACGATAAGATGACTAAGGGACTATTCCGGTAACCAAGTTACAACCCGTGAACCAAACAAGGACCAGGGTTGTAACCCTTCACCTGAACGAAACTTTAGTCTCTAACCAATTATCGATAGAGTAAAGCATATACAAGCGTGTCCAGAGATAGCCATGTACTGGGTCTAGACATGACTAGACAAGATGGGACTCCATCCAACATTCACAGCCAAGCAAGAGTATGGCTTGATAGTTAACTAGCTAGGGTTATCACAAGCCTAGTTACTAGCAAGATGCAATGAGGATTCCTACGGCCACAAGCCCTGCAGACTATCCAGGTTATCTAGACGCAAGGTTCAAGCTTAGAGTTATCATGTCTTGTTAGGTGACTTGGGTACAACACATGACAGTGTGCATAGTAATTATTTCATAAAGTGCCCCACATGACAGTGAGCTGGAAATGTGCCCTACTCGTCGGCAGGCTACAAGTCCATCAAGGAAGGCGCCCAGATAATGGGATTACTTATAGCCGGAATGCCTCTCTATATGCTCTACTTGATCAATCTAGTCATTAACCTAGTCAGATTCGGTATGAATCCCTGGCCGTGGTAACGAGGGACACATGTCCTAGACATGATGCAAGACAAGACTGGTAGCTTATACAAGCACATTCAATACAATCACCCACGGTGTCATGATAAGAATTTACTAGCAAGTCAAGGTAGTCGTTGCAACAGCATTCAAGATTACATGTTAGACATACTTGTCAAGAGTGTGCCACGACGGGCCACAATCATGTCATGTTACTTGTTACTTGTCAGGAGTGCGCCTTAACAGGCCACTATCGTGTAGTATCATGCTAAGCCATATATCATATCTTGTCATGTTCATAGAGAAGTCCAAAATTTATATGGTACTAGCATTATAATTAAAAGAATTCCAAGTTACACAAGGGCTATTAAAATAAGGCATGCATAATGCCACAACTAATATGGCAAAGAATGCAAGGGGCTGATGGAAGGCTATGCGGCCACGGCGCATAAATTGTCATGCGGCCCAGAGTGGTCCCATGCGGCCCGATTGGTCTCAAGTGGCCCAATTGGTCTCATGCGGCAAGAATGGTCTTATGCGGCCAGAATGGTCTCATGCGGCCAGAATGGTCTCATGCGGCCAGAATGGTCTCATGCGGCCAGATTAGTCCCATGCGGCCAGAATGGTCTCATGCGGCCAGATTAGTCCCATACGGCCAAAATGGTCTCATGCGGTCAGATTAGTCCCATGCGGCTAGAATGGTCTCATGCGGCCAGATTAGTGCTAGTCAGCACTTGCATCAACTCCAACCGAGGAGAAGTTCATAGAAAAACACCATGGCTTCCATGCTCCACCCAATCTACAATATGAGCCCAAATCTAGACCCCCCATAAGTCAATTTGGGGTAAAATAAAATTCTCTACAACATGGAACCATTTGTTTTTAAAAATATGCAAGTTTGATAGATCAAAACTCATGAAATTTGAAAATGCATCAAAGCTAGATCTACAAGAAATTAACCAAGCAAATTAAAAATGCTAAGTACTAAAGTGTCTTAGAATCTTGTGAGGAAGAAAATGGAACAAATAAAAATAGAGTTCCTCCATGAAGCAAGTTGCACTTGCCTAACCTTCTCTTAGTAGGTAGAGAAGTAATGGAGGAAGAAGAAGAAGTAATAAAGGAAGAAGGAGAAGTAAATGAGGAGAGAGAGAGGGGTTTGTAGCTTTTAAATGGAGGGGTCACATATTGAACCAACCCAACCAAGCCAAACCAAACCCAACCAAGCCATGCCAATATTAAACCAATACAAGATTAAACCAAGATTAGCTAGTTAAGACAAGTCACAATATGGTTCAGAATTCCGTACGCGTATACTGAAATACGTAAAACAAAAAATGGGGGTGACAACTCTACCCACCTTAAAAGAATTTCATCCTCGAAATTTAATCAAGAGGCTAGAGATGTCGAGCAAGCTATACTAATCACAGGCAAGTTATAACTAAGCACTCAATCAAGCAATCGTTCATGCACGCAATGAAGTTGAAGGCGTAAGGCATAAGAAGACATTATACCATACGAGTCAAATAGGTTGGGATATCGCGATCGGATATCATCCTCACGCTCCCATGTTGACTCACCCAAGGAGTGATGACCCCAAGCAACACGGACTAACTTGATAGTCTTGTTCTTGAGTATCTTCTCTCTTCGGTCCAATATGGATACGAGCATTTCCTCAGACGAAAGGTTGGTACCAACAACCAATTCCGAATGATCAAGGACATGACTCAGATCTGGAATATACCGTCGTAATTGGGATACATGGAAGACATCATGCACCTCACATAGCGACGGCGGAAGAGCGAGACGATAGGACACATCACCTACTTGCTCCAGGATGTCGAAAGGCCCTATATACCTAGGACTAAGCTTTTTCCGCACGCCGAAACGAATGACGCCACGGGTAGGCGAGATCCTAAGAAATACATGGTCCACAAGGGCTATTAAAATAAGGCATGCATAATGCCACAACTAACATGGCAAAGGATGCAACCCATGCGGCCAGAATGGTCTCATGCGGCCAGAATGGTCTCATTCTGGCCGTATGAGACCATTCTGGCCGCATGGGACCAATCTAGCCGTATAAGACCATTCTTGCCGCATGAGACCAATTGGGCCGCATGAGACCAATCGGGCCGCATGGGACCATTCTGGGCCGCATGACAATTCATGCGCCCTGGCCGCATAGCCTTCCATCAGCCCCTTGCATTCTTTGCCATGTTAGTTATGGCATTATGTATGCCTTATTTTAATAGCACTTGTGTAACTTGGAATTCTTTTGATTATATAGGGCCCTATATACCTAGGACCTGCATGGGCCACCACTTAAACCGTGTCACGCTCCAGAACCAGAATACTGGAGAGCGGGGGACAGACACAGCCAGCTACGTATATTGAAGTAAATTCCACCTCACAATACGGTCACGGCTGTCTAGATGCATGAGGGTTTACTACAAGCCATTAATCTCTTAAGGTCAAGAACAAGCCTAGTGTCTCAATCTCAAGCAAGCAAGAAAATATAACAAGATGGTTGATCATCAGACATACAAAGTAAGGCGTCCCAAACATTACATATTCAGATGATCATGAAGCTAGTCATACAAAATGCGAAGACTAGCAAGATTTAAGTCATACATGATCAACCCTAGGATTTTTCAATCATGTTACAGCCCGTAGGCAGACAGGAATGTAAATTCAATACGAGCTAACACTTGTTCGGCGGCTAAACGCCTCAAAAGAATAATTTTACAATAGAGTGGGAGAGCAAAATAAAACCCACTCGTTGCTAGGGTTTCTTCTAGTGGTCACCATCTGGCAGAAAGGCTGGGAGATCCTCGGAAGCTGCTCCGAAATCTGGCCATACAAAACCAGGTGGGTCAGACCCCAGAAAGAGCAAGTGCCATAAAGGAGGCTTCACTTAAGAACTAAAACCAGCATATTAGCACGTAAGTCATAGATGAAATAACATAGGACATGAGTTAAAGAAAACATGATGATAAACGATAAGATGACTAAGGGACTATTCCGGTAACCAAGTTACAACCCGTGAACCAAACAAGGACCGGGGTTGTAACCCTTCACCTGAACGAAACTTTAGTCTCTAACCAATTATCGATAGAGTAAAGCATATACAAGCGTGTCCAGAGATAGCCATGTACTAGGTCTAGACATGACTAGACAAGATAGGACTCTATCCAACATTCACGGCCAAGCAAGAGTACGGCTTGATAGTTAACTAGCTAGGGTTATCACAAGCCTAGTTACTAGCAAGATGCAATAAGGATTTATATGGCCACAAGTCCTGCAGACTATCCAGGTTATCCAGACGCAAGGTTCAAGCTTAGAGTTATCATGTCTTGTTATGTGACTTGGGTGTAACACATGACAGTGTGCATAGTAATCATTTCATAAAGTGACCTACATGACAGTGAGATGGAAATGTGCTCTACTCGTCGGCAGGCTACAAGTCCATCAAGGAAGGCGCCTAGATAACGGGATTGCCTGTAGTCGGAATGCCTCTCTATATGCTCTACTTGATCAATCTAGTCATTAACCTAGTCAGATTCGGTATGAATCCCTGACCGTGGTAACCAGGGATACATGTCCTAGACATGATGCAAGACAAGACTGGTAGCTTATACAAGCACATTCAATACAATTACCCTCGGTGTCATGATGAGAATTTACTAGCAAGTCGAGGTAGCCGTCGCAACAGCATTCAAGATTACATGTTAGACATACTTGTCAAGAGTACGCCACGATGGGCCACAATCATGTCATGTTACTTGTTACTTGTCAGGAGTGCGCCTTAACAGACCACTATCGTGTAGTATCATGCTAAGCCATATATCATATCTTGTCATGTTCATAGAGAAGTCCAAAATTTACATGGTACTAGCATTATAATCAAAAGAATTCCAAGTTACACAAGGGCTATTAAAATAAGGCATGCATAATGCCATAACTAACATGGCAAAGAATGCAAGGGGCTGATGAAAGGCTATGCGGCCAGGGCGCATGAATTGTCATACGGCCCAGAGTGGCCAGAATGGTCTCATGCGGCCTGAATGGTCTCATGCGGCCTGAATAGTCCCATGCGGCCAGAATGGTCTCATGCGGCCAGATTAGTCCCATGCGACCAGAATGGTCTCATGCGGCCAGATTAGTGCTAGTTAGCACTTGCATCAACTCCAATCGAGAAGAAGTTCATGGAAAAACACCATGGCTTCCATGCTCCACCCAATCTACAATATGAGCCCAAATCCAGACCCTCCATAAGTCAATTTAGGGTAAAATGATATTCTCTACAACATGGAACCATTTGTTTTCAATAATATACAAGTTTGATAGATCAAAACTCAAGAAAATTGAATGCATCAAAGCTAGATCTACAAGAAATTAACTATGGAAATTGAAAATGCTAAGTACTAAAGTGTCTTAGATTCTTGTGAGGAAGGAGATGGAACAAATAAAAATAGAGTTCCTCCATGAAGTAAGTTGCACTTGCCTAAGCTTCTCTTGGTAGGTAGAGAAGTAATGGAGGAAGAAGAAGAAGTAACAAAGGAAGAAGAAGAAGTAAATGAGGAGAGAGAGAGGGGTTGGTAGCTTTTAAAGGTAGCTTTTAAAGGAAGGGGTCACATGTTGAACCAACCCAACCAAGCCATGCCAATATTAAACCAATGCAAGATTAAACCAAGATTAGCTAGTTAAGACAAGTCACAATATGGTTCAGAATTCCGTACGCGTATACTGAAATACGTAAAACAGAAAACGGGGGTGACAATAACATTATTTAAAATTACTATAGAATATATATAGTTAATATTTATTTAAACAACCTTCGTCTAATCTCATTTATACAAGCTGAAATATTTAATACTAATTTGACATTTATTCTACATTATGCAAATAGTGTACAATATAAGTAACATGTAAAAAATAATAAAATTTATAAAATAAATCCTAAAATTTTGAGAAATATTGTATAATATAGTTTAGATCCTTAATGTACTAGAAAAATAGCTTTATATATTTGTATACTAAATTTACTAATGAGCATTATACTAAATATATGTAAAATAATACAAAGTATATAATAAGTCAATAAATGGTTATTTAAAAATCCAAAAATTCAACAAATATTTATTTTAAAAAAATCAGGGGGTTTACATAAGTCTTATCTAGATAAGGACTAAGAAGAGTTTTAATTCCCCTTGGATTTTCCACTATATAATTCAAATTGATTTAAAAGTACGAGTACAATTTGGGGTACGAGTACGTAACAGCGCCCAGCCTACGCCGCAGTGTCGGCGGTAGAACGCTGTTCTAGGTCATGAACTATAACTAGCTAACAAGCAATACTCTCCAAAAGGAGTCCAACACAGAGGTACAACTCAATCACAAACTAAGGTAGAATATAGCACGATGGAAATAGATAAGAAACTCCTCAACTGAGGCACAACAGAATGAATACAAATCTCAACATCTACCAGTTTTAATATCTCTAAAAAAATATACAACTCTGAAAATAAAGACAACAGCTAAACATGAAAAGAGAACAGACTAAGCTATCTATACTAAGCAAGGTGTCATCCTCAGCAGCTGCCTGAACCTCCCCAGGGGTCCAAGTCGCGAGTGTCATCTAGGCAAGCTCCAAAGTAAGGGGTGCAGGGTTCCTCATCATCCTCTGTAAAATTTTCAATAGGTCCAGTCAGGACGGAAGCGCGCATAATACATCTCACGCAGATCATAACAGGTTAGAGAATATAAACATGCAAGAGAGTACGATACATAAAACTGAAAGAAGATACATGATGTAAACAGGAAGAGAACTATAATAGAAATATCTACTATAAGTAGGGAGCTACCAGTGACTAGTGATTTAGAGTACAAAGTCGACATATGAACGGCTGGATTTGCACATGACTATACTAAAGAGGTGCATATGGCTATACTACTTTGGAATTGTTCACATGACTATTTATACTCCCCCATACCCCAATCAATACACAAGGATCCAAACAAGTTATGTTACGTACATGGTTTTCACATGAAACCCATAAAGGGTGCACATGAAATATACACGAGAGCTCATACATGAGTGCACATGAAGTTCACATGGGGGCCCATAAATGGGTGTACATAAAATTTACATGAAGGCTCATAAATGAGTGCACATGCAATATAGGTTATACATGAGATACATGGGAAACATGACCGATTCATAGGAGCACATGAGAGTACACGAGCATGCATGAACGAGCATGAAGCACATGAGAAACATGAATAACATGAGAGCGAGGAACACATGATGTACACGAAACACATGACATAATGTATCCGATGCTCCCGAGGGGGATAACATCTCAATGTAGGGATCCATATAGTACCAATCCGTGATAATATCGTGACAGCATCAAATAAGGTAAACTAGAGCAGGAATATAATTCTAAGCAAGTTATGAAATGATCAGAGAATGTACTCGCCTCGTATCTGAATGTCTGAAGTAAATGTACTGTCCGAGATGAGGTACCTGACTCCTAGTTAGAGCAACACAAGTCAAGATGTATACAGGGGATGATAATAGTAATCTACAATGCATCTGCATGCTGTCTAGATCAAACTAGGCCAAAGTCAACACTTGGTCAACTCTAGTCAACCACACTAGTCAAACTAGGTCAACCTAACCCAGACAAGTCTTACTAAGCCTAACCAAGGCTATCCTAGCAAGCACACATCAAATCTAGGCTATACAACCAACCAGACACTTACTGGCATTCAAACCACATACCTAGGCTATGAGCCATAGGTATACACCCATAGGCAATGTCATGCCTATACCAAACCACATATTCACATATATCTATATATTAATATATAATAACACACATTATAAGTATATAGCTACAACATAATATATGCATCACATACATATATATATGCATCACATACATATATATGTGTATACCTAGAGTGATAGGTAGAGGAAAATCATGTGAGGGTGTGTGCTACACATGGAGAAAATTCAGTGTCTTAACTAGCAATGTGATCCTGTGGGTGTGGTAGTGTAGTGATAGGGTCAATTGGTTTAAGGTGTAACAGTGATGATATATGTGTGTGTGTGGAGTGAGGGTGCATCATGTGTAGAGAGTTGCTATTAAAAACTGAAAATCAGTGTACAAGCTCAGAATGCAATGACAGTTAATATATGAACTAGTTGACAGTTCTATAAGAAAAATCAAGACAGTTTCAGTAACCACTTTAAACCTGCTCTCAGGTATTGAAGAAAGAACTGGAATCTAACATTTAGAAATCAATTTCAGTTAAGAAAGGAATGAAAAGTTCAGGATTTACATGTTGAAATCCCATCACAAAACATAAACCTAATCCATCATGAAGGATCAAACTAACAGGGACTAACATAGGGGTACTTGAATCTAACATGTAATTTAAACATCATATTTCAGTTAGAATAGGAATGTAAACCCAGGTTTGGAGTTTGCACTAAGCATCAGTCAATATTCATCAGTCCACCCACTGTCAATCTCATCAAACAGTGAGTGAAAGAAATAGATGTGTGGGAGTTTTCCTGTGTACTGGAATGTGTCCCTGTGTGTTAACACAAGGGGGAAATCAGTGTCATGTTCTAATAAACCATTCTCAAGTTTTCAATGCAAGTGTCTTAGTCATGTGTCAAAGTAACACGGATTATTCCCAGGTTCAGTACAGTGCAATGTGTGTCTTGTGTGTATGGTATTGTGTCAATGTATGTGTCAATATGGTGTGTGTGTGTGTGTGGGAGGTATCACATAGGTTTAGTTCTCAGGTTCTTCAGGACTCAACTGTGTTTTAGTACAGATTTCAGAGGGTCATATATGTTAAAAATTCAAACAGGGAAAAGTGTCAAAATCAGTGATGTACAAAGGAAAGGGAATTAGTTCATGTAATAAGGAAAACTGAAATTGCTATCCCTTGGACTTTAAACATACACCAAGGTTAGGAAGAGTAATTCTCAGGTTAATACACTTAGGAAAGAACCCATTCAAATCCATTCAACCCAATCCTGTGACAGTAACCTTCAAACAAATCCTCATTCAAAACAGTTAAGTACTTGACAGTTAAAATTGAAACAAAACCAGTTAACATATTTTGAGAGAATCATTTCAACCCCAAATAGCTATTACATTCTCAACATACCAATAACCAATTCTCCTATCAATAGCCAATTTTGAAAGGAAAGGAAATCAATTTAAATGATTTTAGAAACAATTTTCAGGCAAAACCAATGTATACACTGTCATTTGAAGACTACCATCAAATCCAAAATCTCAATTCCAACGCCAAAAGTCTATTTCGAAAGGAAATCGATTCAGTACATTAGAGATTACAATCTCAGGTGTGAATCTCATATTTTAGTAAAAAAGAAATCTCAGGTTCAGGATTAATGACAGTTCTAAGCTAATAGTGAGATATTCCAGTTTTTGATAGTTCTAGGTGATTTGAACTAATGATTAACACTAATCATGAGAACCCTAACATGAGACCAAAACCTAGATACATGAAGATTAATTTAGCATTGCAAGAACCATTTGGAAATCAGTAACATCAATTTGAATTCTCAGAAATTTACAAACAGAGCAATATGTATCAGCAATTGGGGAAAAACCTAACCCAAATCCGAAATTCAAACAACTATTCAAAACTAATGGTTGGTAAACCATTGGCTACATGTGCACATGCCTCACAGTGTGTGTCGTATCCCCAAAGTGGGATACGACGTGTCCAAACAACAAAACACACACACAGACACGAACTGTGCACTGACAGTGTCGTGCACGCGTGCACGTGTGTCTAGTGCACGACACAGGCCACGTGGTGACACGTGGCCATGCACACGTGTACACCTAGGGTATAGGTACGTGTCCACGTGACTGAAACGTGTCCAAGTGGTGTCGTGTCATAGCTACACGTGCGTATCAGACGCGTTTTCTCGCACGGCACAACACAGTGCGTGACCAGTGCAGCCTCGATTTCGTGTCCGACACAAATCGAGGTGCACTGAAAGTTTGGGGGAGTGTGCGCAGACACTGCCCCTGTGTCCATGCAAATTTTGGCGTGTCCTAGTGTCGTGTACAGGGCGTACGGGACACGTGGTAGCAGGGAAGCCAACCGTGCTCGCGCATGCGCGTGGGCACAGCGTGTTCGTGTCCAAAATACGACACAACATGACACGAAGACTACCTTAGTGAATCAAAATCGTGTAAGCGACACAAAGACCTAAATTCCTATTCAAACACAATTTGAAAATTCGAACGAAATGCCCTTTGTGGCATTTCGTCGAACACCTGCACCTGTCTCTGATACGTGTCCGATACGGACACGTAGAGGACACAAAACTTGGAAAACCCTATACCTACAGAATCAGGACTCCTAGGGCTAGATGAATATGCAATTTAAACCTAGTTTTAATGAGTGGAATAGAATGTACCTATTGGTTGTTCTTCACACAAAAAGTCTCTTCCAAGGAGTTCTTCAAAGCTACCCCAAATCCCCAAATTGATGCAAATATGAGATTTGACTCCACCATCAGCAAGGAAACATTAATTAGATCATGATGGAAGAAATTCCAATCAAAAAGGAGGCCTATTGATTAAACTAGGAAGAAAAATTAAGGAGACTCACCTATTTCCTTAAGAAATGAATAGCTATTAAAGAAAGAGGCACAAATCCCCATAGAGACATTATATAGGCAAGGGGTGTCTCTTGGCTGGTCATAATAGTTAGGGTTAGGGTTTTGGGATTCAATCCAAGGGCTCTCATCCCATCTAGTATATTTAATGGTCAAAATCAAGGTCCCCCTTTAATCAAGTTGCAACCTAGTTTATTCTAACTAGTCATGACTAACCATGACCAAACAAATTCTAACTTTGTCTAACCATGACTAACTAGGACTAACCTAGGTTAGGTCAATTCTAGGTTGGGGCTAATAACAATCATATAGCAATTAATTAAATAATATTAAATCATACCATCTAATATAATATATATTAATTTCCAAATAATTATAATAAATTCAAATAAATTCAAGATAACCAAAATACCCTCAAGCTAAATGTACTAAACAAAATCTCTACCCACATGGTTAGGCTCTAGGGCAGACAGTCACTACGGCTTCACTAGCTGCACACCAAATTACAAGTCATGATTTAAATAGTTTTTAAAATTATTAAAAATCACCAAAAATAATATTAAAAATTTTAAATACCATAATTAAATATATTAAATACAAAATTTCAAAATTACCCTCATCTGGAAAACTGGGTGTTACAATCCTACCCACCTTATAAAAATTTTGTCCTCAAAATTTAAGATGGTAGCAGTCCTTCTAGGTCAAACACCCCACAATCAAAGTCTCAAACATACCGTCAGATAATCATATGCGTCTGTCCAAAATCATGATACTCAGAATCTTCGTCGTGCTAGTGAGCAAGGCTACAATAATCACAGAGTCCTCGACTAAGGCACATACCTCTAGAATCATGGTATTTAAAATTTTCGCATTGTCGCATGCTTGGCAGCGAAAACCTTAAATTCCCAGACCCAAGAAATACGTCCTAAATCTGACTATATGTCCTCACTATGCCAGCTAAACACGACCATCGAAGATTCTCGATTCCATAACCAAGGTGACCTAGCCCATATGATTCATCATAGAAGAAAATTAAACATAACACAAGAACAATAGGACAAAATTGATAAATCAACAAGGAACAGAAGGAATCGAAATTTCAAGGCAGTTATAAGAGACAATTGCGAAAAGGAAATCGAATAGAACGAAACCTGCAGCAAGATCTCTACTGGCCTGAGCATCCTTGACTGTCCTACCGAAAGCTCGCTCCTGCTGGCCTCCCCTGGCCTGCTGCTGATGCTGCATGTACCTCTGCTGCTGAGTCGGTAAGGGTAATCCCGTCTGCTGGTCTACCGGAGCCCTAGCTCCTGCTCCCTGAACTGTCTGTCCCGATGACTCGGGACACTCTCTCAGACGATGATCGGATCCTCCGTAAAGCAAACATCTGCCCAGCCTCTTCCGGCATTCGCCCCAACCATGCCCTGGTCTCTTACAGAAGGTGCAAATAATAACTAGCTACTGTTCCGGGGCCTGCTGCTGCTTCTGTGGCTGCTACGTCTGCTGAAAGGGTACACGGTCCTGAAACTGCCGCTGCTGAAGGTAGACCCTCGGCTGCTGATACTGCTACTGGAACTGCTGCTGAATCTACAAACGGGGCACCTGCTGCTGAATCTGTAGGTGGGGCCTCTTAACCGGTCCCGCACTGCCACTAGCTCCCTGAGTACCTCGCATCCTCTTCTCCTTCAGCCCAAGATCGTCCTCCGCTGTCATGGCTCCTACCAGAATCTGCTCGAAAGTGGCGTCGCAGTCGCTCTTGGTATATGACTTGATCTCTCTGATCAAACCCCTGTGGAACCTCCTCGCCTTCCCGACCTCGGTAAGATCCTCGATGAATCTGCTCAAACGGCTAAACTCTCCAGCGTACTCCTCAACGGTCTGGTTCCCCTGAACCAAACTCTCGAACTACGCCTCCAAAGTACGGAGTGCGGTATCGGGAAAGAATTTCTTCTTGAACAGTTTCTTGAACGCTGCCCAAGTCTGGCCGGCTGTACCAACCCTCGGGTCCGTCTAGTACCAGGAACGGGCCAAGTCCTGTATCTGGCTGGCGGCTGCCTCGATCTGTAATCCTGCTGGTATCTGTGCCAATCAGAAAATCTCCTCAATGTGCTCTATCCAATCGTCAGCGTATATGATGCCCTCTGTACCCTTGAAGTCTCGGGGTCCCATCTTCTTGAAGGAATGGATGTCTGGAGTCCTCGGCTGATACGGCTGCATCTGGCCTCCCTGTGGCTGAGCAGCCACCAGCTCCACTGTCGTCCTGACCAACTGGTGAGTATCTTGTATGCTCTGTCGGATATCAGCAGACTGGCTCTGCTGCATCTGCTGCTGAAACTCCATGAATCGTTAGAAGAGGGTAAACATCTGAGCCGCATCTACTGTCCCTGAAGGTAACTGCTGCTGGTACATATCTGGAATGACGGGGGAAGACCTCCGGACAGGTGGAGGTGCACTCCCAAAAGCTGCAGAAGCTCCTATATGAGCAGAAATAGGGGATGCTGTGGTCCCAGCATCCACGATCAGGCGAGGGGTGGTAGGCCACTCACCAGCGTCTACTGGACCAGAGCGATACGATCGTGTCTCAATCACCATCCTGGAGACAGATCAAACAAGGAATCAATACTGAGATAGAATCGATAATTCAAGGGAGGACAATTATCCAAGGAAGCAAATTTTCAACAGGAATTTAGATGGCAGGAATCCAGTTAAGAGTTTTTTTTTTCCTAATGTGATTGAGTACCTCAAAATAATTAAAATCCTACTACAGGCTATAGTGATACTCTAATTCGAATACCACTACACAAACTCGACCTGCATGGGCCACCACTAAAAACGTGTCACGACCCGCACCCACCGTGAGGGTACGAGTACGTAACATCGCCCAGCCTACGCCACAGTGTCGGCGGTAGAACGCTGTTCTAGGTCATGAACTATAACTAGCTAACAAGCAATACTCTCCAAAAGGAGTCCAACACAGAGGTACAACTCAATCATAAACTATGGTAGAATGTAGCACGATGGAAATAAATAAGAAACTCCTCAACTGAGGCACAACAGAATGAATACAAATCTCAACATCTACCAGTTTCAATATCTCTAAAAAAATATACAACTCTGAAAATAAAGACAACAGCTAAACATGAAAAGAGAACAGACTAAGCTATCTATACTAAGCAAGGTGTCGTCCTCAGCAGCTGCCTGAACCTCCCCAGGGGTCCAGGTCGCGAGTCTCATCTAGGCAAGCTCCAAAGTAAGGGGTGCAGGGTTCCTCATCATCCTCTATAAAATTTTCAACAGGTCTAGTCAGGACGGGAGCGAGCACAATACATCTCACGTAGATCATAACAGGTTAGAGAATATAAACATGCGAGAGAGTACGATACATGAAACTGAAAGAAGATACATGATGTAAACAGGAAGAGAACTGTAATAGAAATATCTACTATAAATAGGGAGCTACCAGTGACTAGTGATTTAGAGTACAAAGTCGACATATGAACGGCTGGATTTGCACATGACTATACTAAAGAGGTGCACATGGCTATACTACTTTAGAATTATTCACGTGACTATTTATACTCCCCCATACCCCAATCAATACACAAGGATCCAAACAAGTTATGTTACGTACATGGTTTTCACATGAAACCCATAAATGGGTACACATGAAATATACACGAGAGCTCATACATGAGTGCACATGAAGTTCACATGGGGGCCCATAAATGGGTGCACATAAAATTCACATGAAGGCTCATAAATGAGTGCACATGCAAAATAGGTTATACATGAGATACATGGGAAACATGACCGATTCATAGGAGCACATGAGAGTACATGAGCATGCATGAACGAGCATGAAGAACATGAGAAACATGAATAACATGAGAGCAAGGAACACATGATGTACACGAAACACATGACACAATGTATCCGATGCTCCCGAGGGGGATAACATCTCAATGTAGGGATCCATATAGTACCAATCCGTGATAATATCGTGACAGCATCAAATAAGGTAAACTAGAGCAGGAATATAATTCTAAGCAAGTTATGAAATGATCAAAGAATGAACTCACCTCGTATCTGAATGTCTGAAGTAAATGTACTGTCCGAGATGAGGTACCTGGCTCCTAGTTAGAGCAACATAAGTCAAGATGTATACAAGGGATGATAATAGTAATCTACAATGCATCTGCATGCTGTCTAGGTCAAACTAGGCCAAAGTCAACACTTGGTCAACTCTAGTCAACCACACTAGTCAAACTAGGTCAACCTAACCCAGACAAGTCTTACTAAGCCTAACCAAGGCTATCCTAGCAAGCACACATCAAATCTAGGCTATACAACCAACCAGACACTTACTGGCATTCAAACCACATACCTAGGCTATGAGCCATAGGTATACACCCATAGGCAATGTCATGCCTATACCAAACCACATATTCACATATATCCATATATTAATATATAATAACACACGTTATAAGTATATAGCTACAACATAATATATGCATCACATACATATATATGTGTATACCTAGAGTGATAGGTAGAGGAAAATCATGTGAGGGTGTGTGCTAGACATGGAGAAAATTCAGTGTCTTAACTAGCAATGTGATCCTGTGGGTGTGGTAGTGTAGTGATAGGGTCAATTGGTTTAAGGTGTAACAGTGATGATACATGTGTGTGTGTGGAGTGAGGGTGCATCATGTGTAGAGAGTTGCTATTAAAAACTGAAAATCAGTGTACAAGCTCAGAATGCAATGACAGTTAATATATGAACTAGTTGACAGTTCTATAAGAAAAATCAAGACAGTTTCAGTAACCACTTTAAACCTGCTCTCAGGTATTGAAGAAAGAACTGGAATCTAACATTTAGAAATCAATTTCAGTTAAGAAAGGAATGAAAAGTTCAGGATTTACATGTTGAAATCCCATCACAAAACATAAACCTAATCCATCATGAAGGATCAAACTAACAGGGACTAACACAGGGGTACTTGAATCTAACATGTAATTTAAACATCATATTTCAGTTAGAATAGGAATGTAAACCCAGGTTTGGAGTTTGTACTAAGCATCAGTCAATATTCATCAGTCCACCCACTGTCAATCTCATCAAACAGTGAGTGAAAGAAATAGATGTGTGGGAGTTTTCCTGTGTACTGGAATGTGTCCCTGTGTGTTAACACAAAGGGGAAATCAGTGTCATGTTCGAATAAACCATTCTCAAGTTTTCAATGCAAGTGTCTTAGTCATGTGTCAAAGTAACACGGATTATTCCCAGGTTCAGTACAGTGCAATGTGTGTCTTGTGTGTATGGTATTTTGTCAATGTGTGTGTCAATATGGTGTGTGTGTGTGGGAGGTATCACATAGGTTTAGTTCTCAGGTTCTTCAGGACTCAACTGTATTTTAGTACAGATTTCAGAGGGTCATGTATGTTAAAAATTCAAACAGGGAAAAGTGTCAAAATCAGTGATGTGCAAAGGAAAGGGAATTAGTTCATGTAATAAGGAAAACTGAAATTGCTATCCCATGGACTTTAAACATACACCAAGGTTAGGAAGAGTAATTCTCAGGTTAATACACTTAGGAAAGAACCCATTCAAATCCATTCAACCCAATCCTGTGACAGTAACCTTCAAACACATCCTCATTCAAAACAGTTAAGTACTTGACAGTTAAAATTGAAACAAAACCAGTTAACATATTTTGAGAGAATCATTTCAACCCCAAATAGCTATTACATTCTCAACATACCAATAACCCATTCTCCTATCAATAGCCAATTTCGAAAGGAAAGGAAATCAATTCAAATGATTTTAGAAACAATTTTCAGGCAAAACCAATGCATCCACTGTCATTTGAAGACTACCATCAAATCCAAAATCTCAATTCCAATGCCAAAAGTCTATTTCGAAAGGAAATCGATTCAGTACATTAGAGATTACAATCTCAGGTGTGAATCTCATATTTCACTAAAAAAGAAATCTCAGGTTCAGGAATAATGACAGTTCTAAGCTAATAGTGAGATATTCCAGTTTTTGATAGTTCTAGGTGATTTGAACTAATGATTAACACTAATCATGAGAACCCTAACATGAGACCAAAACCTAGATACATGAAGATTAATTTAGCATTGCAAGAACCATTTGGAAATCAGTAACATCAATTTGAATTCTCAGAAATTTACAAACAGAGCAATATGTATCAACAATTGGGGAAAAACCCAACCCAAATCCGAAATTCAAACAACAATTCGAAACTAATGGTTGGTAAACCATTGGCTACATGTGCACATGCCTCACAGTGTGTGTCGTGTCCCCAAAGTGGGACATGACGTGTCCAAACAACAAAACACACACACAGACACGAACTGTGCACTGACAGTGTCGTGCACGCGTGCACGTGTGTCTAGTGCACGATACAGGCCACGTGGTGACACGTGGCCATGCACACGTGTACACCTAGGGTATAGGTACGTGTCTACGTGACTGAAACGTGTCCAAGTGGTGTCGTGTCATAGCTACACGTGCGTATCAGACGCATTTTCTCGCACGGCACAGCACAGTACGTGACCAGTGCAGCCTCGATTTCGTGTCCGACAAAAATAGAGGTGCACTGAAAGTTTGGAGGAGTGTGCACAGACACTGCCCCCGTGTCCATGTAAATTTTGGCGTGTCCTAGTGTCGTGTACAGGGCGCACGGGACACGTGGTAGCAGGAAAGCCAACATTGCTCGCGTGCGCGCGTGGGCACAGCGTGTTCGTGTCCAAAATACGACACGACACGACACGAAGACTACCTCAGTGAATCAAAATCGTGTAAGCGACACAAAGACCTAAATTCCTATTCAAACACAATTTGAAAATTGGACGAAATACCCTTTGTGGCATTTCGTCGAACACCTGCACCTGTCTCTGATACGTGTCCGATACGGACACGTACAGGATACAAAACTTGGGAAACCCTATACCTACAGAATCAGGACTCCTAGGGCTAGATGAATATGCAATTTAAACCTAGTTTTAATGGGTGGAATAGAATGTACCTATTGGTTGTTCTTCACACAAAAAGTCTCTTCCAAGGAGTTCTTCAAAGCCACCCCCAAATCCCCAAATTGATGCAAATCTGAGATTTGCCTCTACCATCAGCAAGGAAACATTAATTAGATCATGATGGAAGAAATTCCAATCAAAAAGGAGGCCTATTGATTAAACTAGGAAGAAAAATTAAGGAGACTCACATATTTCCTTAAGAAATGAATAGCTATTAAAGAAAGAGGCACAAATCCCCATAGAGACATTATATAGGCAAGGCGGGTCTCTTGGCTGGTCATAATAGTTAGGGTTAGGGTTAGGGTTTGGGGATTCAATCCAAGGGCTCTCATCCCATCTAGTATATTCAATGGTCAAAATCAAGGTCCCCCTTTAATCAAGTTGCAACCTAGTTTATTCTAACTAGTCATGACTGACCATGACCAAACAAATTCTAACTTAGTCTAACCATGACTAACTAGGACTAACCTAGGTTAGGTCAATTCTAGGTTGGGGCTAATAACAATCACATGGCAATTAATTAAATAATATTAAATCACACCATCTAATATAATATATATTAATTTCCAAATAATTATAATAAATTCAAGATAACCAAAATACCCTCAAGCTAAATGTACTAAACAAAATCTCTACCCACATGGTTAGGCTCTAGGGCAGACAGTCACTACGGCTTCACTAGCTGCACACCAAATCACAAGTCATAATTTAAATAGTTTTTAAAATTATTAAAAATTACCAAAAATCATATTAAAAATTTTAAATACCATAATTAAATATATTAAATACAAAATTTTAAAATTACCCTCATCTGGAAAACTGGGTGTTATAATCTACAATGCATTCTACATGAATCTAGGTCAATCTAGGCCAAAGTCAACTCTTGGTCAACTCTGGTCAACCCTAGAAGTCAAACTAGGTCAAACCTAAGTCAACAAGTCTATACTATTCTATTATAGGTCTAACAAGGCTACACAAGACTAATCTAGACTCTATATTGGCATTTAAGCCACCCATAGGCCATAGGCTATACCATGCCTTTGAACCAACCCATAAATCACATACACAAGTCAAATACATCTAATATATAATATACTCTAATATAGGATACACATATTGATATTATACAATATAACTTAGAATATACATAACCTATAGGCTACTATATGTATACCATACCAACATATTTATATCTAATATATATTAGTAGGCACACATAGATGTAGGATATATATGTGTATACATAGAGAATAGGAAGGGGATGTGTTCAAGTGTGTGTGTGTGGGGATACAAGAGTGTGTGTTGAGAGAGACAAGAGTGTGTGTAGTGAGACATGTGTGTGTGTGTGAGGGTGATCCTGAAATCAGTGAGTGTTAAAGGGAATACATGTGTGTGCACAGAAATTAGGAAACATCAGTGTAACAGTGAGCAAAATAGGAGAAAAATAAGTGAATGGGAACATGTGTGGTGTTAGTGAGACATGGCAGTGGTGTCTCATAGAGTGTGAACCTGTGAATCAGTGAAATGGAAACCATGAAGTTTCAGTTAAGGAAAAGGAAAATCAATTCAAAGAATAAAGCATTCATTCAAATCTCAGTTATAAGCTCAATTCAAATCACAGTTGAAAAGGGGCAGGAAATCAGTTCAGGGAAGTTAAGGAAAAAGAAATCAACATCTCAGTTAAGAGAAGAACATACTCAGGTTATTAGGCAGTTCAGTTCAGGTTACAGCTTCAGTTAAGAGGGAAAAAACTAGTTCTCAGGAACTCTCACATTTTAGTTAAGTAACAAAGGAAATCAGTGTACATTTGTGCTTAAGGAAAACAGGGAATGATTCTCAGTTAAACAGGGAATGGAATAATCAAAATCAGTTTAAAGGAAACTAAATAAAATTGCAAAAAGGAAAGGAAATCAGTTAATGATAAATCATTCAAATCTCAGGTTAGAAAATCAGTTTACAGTTCAGGTTAAGGGAAGATTAGTTCAGGATATTAAGAATTGAAACTAAAACATTTATTTACAGTTCATACATAGAACTGAAACCCAATCCTCAATGTATCAGCTATCCCATTCTCACACAAAACCAATTTCGAATGAACCCACATGCCCAAATTCCAATCACAAATCCAAAAGCCAAATTCGAATACAATATTGAACTAACATGAACAACCAATCATGTGGGGATCATTAATCAGTGAAGAACATAATTAAACAGGGATTTAAAGTGTTTAGGAAATAGAAAAAATAATGTATCAGTAATATGTGTCAGTTATCATGCAAATAACCCCATTCGAATCCAATTCCCATGCTACAAAACCTAAACTAATATGTAACTAATTTAACATAGATAATATTTCATATTTAGGATCTAATGAACAATTAAAAACACAATTTAAACTATTTAAAACTAAATCGAAATAGAGAACCAAATGAACACTGATACACGTACAGGGTACACACAGTACACGCACGAATCCGTGTCCGACACGACACGAGGGGTCGTGTCACTTGACACACGTGGTGTCAGTGGTCGCCCCTTCGTGTGTGTCAAGTATCATGTGTCAAAGTGGCGTGTCCAGCTCGAAATCAGCCCCGAGTAGCAGGGGAGGAAAACTGTACGCGCGTGTGAGGTACACCCGTGTGTTCCCGTGTGTCCGTGGCGACTCGACACGACACCAAAACGTGCTCAGTGCAATAAAAACACAGAAGCGAGGTCAAAACCCTAATTCCTATTCAAATACATTCTTAAAGTTAAATCGAAATGCCCTTTGGGGCATTTCGTCAAACACATTTATATACGAACTGATACGTATCCGATACGGACACGTATAGGACTCAAAACCTAGGGTTAGCTAGTCCTACAGCTAGGATAGGCCTAGGGCTTCCTAGATATGCAATAAAAATAGTATTTTATGAAAGGGATTAGAATATTACCTAGGGATTTGCAATGTAACAAAAAGCTCCAAATAAGAGGATCATCAAACCACCAAAACTCTCCCAAATTGTTTCTTTCCTGAAATTACTCAATAACAACAGCAAGTAAACTAGATTTAGGTCCTATTGCAATTGGTTTGGGGGAAAAATGAATTGAAATGGAATTTCTATGGATTAAAGAAGATGGAGACTCACCTCTTTCTCAACTTGCAAATATTCCTAATGGAGGCTAGCCCTAATTTCTAGGAGGGGATTAAATAGTGGGGGAATCCCTATGCTAGTGTGGCCGGCCAAGTGGGATGGGCTAGGGCTAGGTTCACTTGATGTTGGGTTGGGCCTTTAAGGCTAAAATCACAAGTCATGACTTGTGAAACCACAAGCCATTTACTATTTAAATCAATTCCTAATTTCCCCAAAATAATTCTAATGGGTTAAATGTCACTAACTTAGGTCAAGTTAGGGTTCCATAACCTAACCAAATAGTCATGACCTTGGTTAGCCTCTAGGACAGTCTCCAAGTCAACACTAGTCAAAGTCTAAAACTAGCACCAAATCAATTATACTAAAAATCACTTAAAAATTCTAATAATTATAATTAATACTAATAATTCCAAATTAATTCCAAAATTTTAAAAATGACCAAAATACCCTCAAGCTATAAAAGTGGTAGTGACAAATCTACCCCCTTAAAATAATTTTGTCTTCGAAATTAAAGGCGAAACTAACTGCTGAGAAGGATAGAAAAGTATACCTCAAGGTCCAAAAAGATAGGGGTACCGCTCGCGCATCTCATCCTCCCGCTCCCAGGTAGACTCTCCTGGAGAATGATGTCTCTATGCGACGCGTACCAAGGGTATCACCTGGTTCCTCAGAACCTTCTCTCGGCGATCCAGAATCTCCACAGGCTGCTCTGGATAACTGAGAGTAGGTCCAACCTCAATCTTCGAATGATCGAGCACATGGCTAGGGTTAGCCATGTACCGTCTCAACTGTGATACGTGGAATACGTTGTGAACTCCCACTAGTGCAGGTGGCAAGTCTAGCCTGTATGCCACGTCACCGACTCTCCCGCTGATAACGAAAGGGCCGATAAAGTACGGGCTAAGCTTCCTACCTCCACCAAAACGTATCGCACCACGAGTCAGAGATATCCGCAGAAAAACCATGTCTCCAACCTAATCACAAGCAAGGTCTCAAGTTACTAAAAATCAAACACGATCAATCAAACAAACAAAAATACAACCTACTTCTAATCCTATCTCTAAATCTGTACCTCAAACTCTAACGACCTCCGGTGGCTATCGGCCCAGTGCCGATGTCTGTCCTGCGCCACGCGAAGTCTGTCCCTGATAAGCTTCACCTTCTCGGCTGCGTCAACAACCATCTCTGGTCCCAGTAAAGCTCGCTCTCCAACATCATCCTAAGATAAGGGTGTAAAACACCTATGCCCGTACAGAGCCTCAAAAGGTAACATCTCAATGCTGGCCTGATAACTGTTGTTGTAAGCAAACTCCACCAAATGTAGATGATCCTTCCAGGAACCTCTAAAATCTAGGACATACGTCCGCAGCATGTCCTCAAGCATCTGAATAGTCCTCTCTGACTGTCCGTCCGTCTGGGGGTGGTATGCAGTACTAAACTTGAGCTGAGTGCCCAAACTAGTCTGCAGACTCCTCCAAAAATAGGAAGTAAAGCAACTATCCCGATCTGAGATAATGCTGACGTGAACTCTGTGAATCCTGACTATCTGCCTCATATACAACTCCGTAAGCCTCTCTGTAGACGTACCCACTTTGAATGACAAGAAGTGGACCGATTTGGTCAACCTGTCAACGATGACCCAAATTACGTCTTTCCCTCCTGGTGTACACGACAACCCAGATACGAAATCCATGGTGATATATTCCCACTTCCCCTCTGGAATGGGCAACAGCTGCAATAATCCTCCGGGCCTCTGCCTCTCTGCCTTGACCTGCTGACAGACCAAGCATCTAGCTACGAAGCGAGCTACCTCCCGCTTTATCTCGTACCACCAGACATGCTCTCGCAGATCCCTGTACATCTTGTTGGCACCAGGATATATAGAGTACTGCGATCTGTGAGCCTCCTGTATGATCTTCTCTCTGAGCTCCCCGCTAGGCACACATAACCTGGAACCGTGCCTCAGGGTACCATCCTCTGCAAGTAAAAACTCGCCATCCACCAACCCTGCACAAATCTGCTCTCGGATACACTGTAGAGCCACATCCTCGAACTGCGTCGCCTTGATCCTCTCCATCAAGTTCGACTGTATCTGAAGGCCCCATAACTGCATCTGTATCCCTGGCACAATCACCTCAATCCCAAGGCTCTCCAAGTCTGCAAGCAAGTGCCGATCCATAGTCAAACACATGGCTGTCGTATACCTACTCAAGGCATCGACAACCACGTTGGCCTTTCCTGGGTGATACTGAAGTGAGATGTCAAAGTCCTTCATCAACTCTAGCCATCTGTGCTGCCTCATGTTGAGCTCTTTATGTGTAAACACATACTTCAAGCTCTTATGATCTGTGAAAATCTCTACCCTCTCGCCATACAGATAGTGCTTCCACAACTTCAGAGCAAAAATCACCGCTGCCAACTCCAGGTCATGGGTAGGGTAGTTCTTCTCATGGGGACGTAATTACCTGGAAGCATAGGCAATCACCTTCCCATGCTGTTGTAAGACACAACCCAGCCCCTTCCCGGAAGCATCACTATAAATAGTGAATCCACCTGATCCTGAAGGCAATGTCAAAATTGGAGCTGTCGTAAGCCGCTTCTTCAACTCATCAAAAGCTGCCTGACACCCCTCTGACCAAACGAACTCAGTATCCTTCCGGGTCAACCGAGTCAACGGCTCTGCAACCCGGAAGAAATCCTGCATAAATCTCCTGTAGTATCCTGCCAGCCCCAGGAAACTCCTGATCTCTGCCACTGAAGTCGGCATTGCCCAAGCCTTAACTGTTGTGATCTTCTTAGGGTCCAATGAGATACCATCTCCAGTCACCATATGACCCAAGAAGTCAACTCTGTCTAGGAAGAACTCATACTTCGAGAGCTTGTCGTACAATCTCTCCCTCCTGAGTGTCTCCAGCACCACTCTCAAGTGCTCCTTGTGCTCTTCCTCTGTCTTCGAATACACCAGGATATCATCAATAAATACCACTACGAACTTGTCCGAGTACTGGTGGAACACCTTGTTCATTAGGTTCATAAACACTGCTGGTGCATTGGTCAGCCCAAACGACATAACCAAAAACTCAAACTGCCCGTACCGCATCCTGAAAGCGGTCTTAGGAATATCCTTCCTCTTCACCTTCACCTGGTGATAACCTGACCTCAAATCAATCTTGGAGAACACCCGAGCTCTGCTCAACTGATCAAAGAGATCATCGATCTGCGGCAGTGGGTATCTGTTCTTGATCGTCAGGTTGTTAAGTGCCCTGTAGTCGATACATGTAAAACCCCTTATAATTTAAAGGAATATTTAAATTATTTTTGGATTTTATTTAATTCTAATTTATTTTTATCTTATTTATATTATATAAAAGGACTATAGCCATGGTTGAGTTTGAATATGCAAGACGACTAGAAAGTATGGCATGCCTAGCGTAGTCGGGTGCTTTAACTAGTATGCTAGCCATGTTAGGAATGCCATGGTCATATTATAATCTTTTGCATGTTAACCATTCAGATTATGGTACAAGTTATATTTTTATTTAATTAATTAGTTAAGAAAGCCTTTATGACTTTTTAGGAGACCCGGTTGCACCAAACCTTCCCAAACCTCTTCCAAGCCAAACCCAACCCTATGTAGGCATGTTGGGCATTAATAATTATTAATAATTATATTTATTTGTATTTAATTCAGATTTTGTAGTATAATTACATAGATAGAATTAAATAATTCTATATTAGGAAACCCCTCTTTAAATCCTCAATCCAATCAACTTGCCAACTCACCAAACAACTAAATCATGCCAAGTGGACCCCCACCATGATAATTTCGACCAAGCAACCCCCCCCCCCATGGCCTAATGCATCAAATTAAATAGGATTTAAATCCTAGATTGCTTAAAATTCATTTAAGGATATGTTTAAATATACCAACTTATCCTAAACCTTAACCAAATCCAAATCTTTCTCTCCCTCACCTTTGGGCGACAAAAACCCCTCTCCCTCTCCATAATTTCAGCAGCAACAAACTCTCTATAACATCTATACATCATCTCCTCCATTGCATATCTCTCCATCCTTCACAAAAACTCATCTCCTCCACCATACATCCCCGAAACCCCTCAAAACAAACCCTAAAAACTCCATCTCCCCCATCCAATCCTCTATAGCCATTATCAACTCTCCCATACTTACCAGGAGAGGATTAGCAAGCAAGGATAGCGGAAAAGATTGGAGCTTTGGTGAAGAGAAGTCATCATCACCCTTTCTAGCGAGGATCTTTGGTAAAAACCCAAATTTTTTCTTCTAAAAACTTTTGCTAAAATTCTATAGGAAAATATGTTATTAATTTTATAGAAATCATATTTTGATATATTTTGTTAGATATAATCATCCATAAAGGTTTCATAAAATATATGCGTAATATTCAAGTGTCAGTAGGATCAAATTAACCCCATTGTAAAGGAACTATGAGTTATTGGTGCCTATTTTCAAAACTGAATTTTATGTATGTTCATATTCATAAATTAGGATTTTTAAGTATTTTTCCATGATTTTAGCAACTCAAATCTGGTCGGAAAAATTATAGGTCAAAACTAGCTAATTTCGGGTAACCGACTGACCTAGAATATCCCAAACTTGTAGTATAACTCAACCCTTGTACCTCTGATATTATTCTATGAAATAAATTATTTTATTGCTTTTTAAAACATATTTTTGGTTATTTTAGCAATTTTGAGTCATTAACTATGTTCCGGGCGAGTTTCGATAGACTAGCTGACTTACTAATCAACTAGTCATAAATGTCTTTAGAAATATTAATTCTGGAATTTTAGAGATAAATTTGTAGAAAATTAGTTTAGATATTATTTTTATGATTTTTATATGATTTTTAAGTATGTTATTGAAGTAGGGGCATAACCGACTAATTAAAAGTTAGAAACCCTAAAACTGTGTTTCGATGTCTCGTGGAACCTGTGTATGATTGTATGGATCTAAATGGTTCCACAAGAGGTTGAATATAATTTTAACACATTACTTTGACTAATTAAGTCGTATCGTAAGTTTCATAAGTAGTGACTTAATTTAGTTAATTAATTATCTAGGAACGTCGGATTCCGGAGGCGTGGACGCGGGAGCGACGTTTCATATTTACATCACGAAATCAGGCAAGACACCTTGCCTTTACTGTTTAATTTCTTGCTCAATATCATGCATGCTTTTTCTTTATGTTGTTCTTTCAAAATATATATAGATACAAATTATTATACTTTATGCAATTGGCTTAGAGTTAAGGGACTACCGTATGTTTAGTGCATCTCATAAACTGTCACGACGTGCCACAGATTGTGTGTGAGTTGTGAGTCGCATATAGATGCAAACTTGCGTGCTGACTGATTATTGGTGCGTACAGGCCGTGCGTTAGGATATAAATGCTAATAGATTTGTGTAGAAGACTTGGCAGTTATTAAGGATTAAACAGTGTCGTGGAGACGACGCATAGATAGTATCAATGGGGGGAGGGGACAGTTATTAGCGTAGAGGCTACATTTTATTTTTACACATATTTTGGGCCGACTCTTATGAGCACTACCTTCTGTCCAGGGCCGATAGTGACTCGGATGAGCGCTACTTACTGCCACTCTTTATTTACTCTGCTGAGCCTATAGCCCCTGCGTAGAACGTTGTCCACAAAGTGCATATCACATAGAATGGTTAAGAACCTTTACTCATGCATACTTTTCTGTTGAGCCTTATTATTCAGTTTATTGGCATGATATTATGTGTCTTGTTACGTCCCTCTAAGGACCTGATTATCTCTCCAGGTGTGTCTTGTGATTTCTGCAGGTGCTCTAGCTAAGGCCATGACTTGTGCTCTATTCTTCGAGATGTTGCTTTTTGGATCGTCATCTCCTTCGCTCGACCAATCATTATCTTGTACAATTTTTTCTTATTTAAATTAGTTGGTAGTGGATTTGTCTCCGCCCAACGATTGTATACATGACAAACTCAAAGTTGCTTTTATATTATTATTTATCTTTGTGGATGAGATTTAGTATCTTGGCTTTCTACATTTTACAGCTTATGTATACATACGAGCCGTATATTTACTCGTATGATTACAGCTGGCATGATACGTATCTAGTCTCAAGTATTTGGGACTGGGACGTTACATATTTTTGTGGTGGCCCATGCAGGTCAAGTTTGTCACATCGGTTACGCTACTGTACCGATGTGAACCTGCATATAGGATTAGGATATAGGAATCTCATCCACAAGCTTGATTTCCTCCCTCAATTCCAAATCTCGAACTCTCGTCCGATTATCTTGACTTCCTTCTGTTTGATTCCTTTCACTGCAAATCTTATCTTCTTTCGTGCCGAATAGAGAGGTTAGGAGATAATTCATATGAGTATACGTGTTATATTCCTCAATTACTCCATTAGTTGACTTCATAAGTTGAGTAGTATGACTATAACCTACCACCCGTATCCTTTTAACCTAGTATTAAAGTGTAACAGAGTGATAATGAATATATGCTAGTGTATGAGAGATGTTTACCTAGAATATAGAGATTTCGTAGCCCATACCCATTGGTCAACTAAGGCCTGATACAAGAACCAGTATGACGACTGTATACGCAAGCACACCAGATAAGACTTAGATCCTTGTGAAACTCGAACTATTTATTACTGCTTTCAACATATTCTTCCGTACTTATACTTTAAACTACCATGAATAATGACGCTATTTATAGCCTAGTTTTGCAAGATTATTCTTTGTCGAGCTTGTTCAGGATATATGTATACTGGGGACGCCTACAAGCATATCGTCTAATTAGAATCAATATATTATGGTCTGATCAACCATAGTACACTTGGTTCGCTCTTCATATGATTATCCCACGTGGATTGAGATATAGAGGTATCTAGGATCTCATCCGCGACTGCATTGACAATTCTTTTTGAATTACACATTCGCCTTTGAATTACGTAACTGTATTCAATGACATCTTTCTTGAACTCTTTATTGCTTTTGTCTTTTATTGATTGGAAGGATGAACGCTCATATTTGATAGATAAATACAGAGTATCCCCATGGCCACGGTAGTTATATGCACAAGTATAGCAACCATCGGCCAAGCCATATAACTACAACCTTGCCTAAAGTTGCTCGTCATTCCCTCGACCCTAATAGTAATATCGTAACCTTCTAGTCATTTGAGCTTGAAAGATGAGTAAGATCTTACCCTTGGGTAAACCACACACCTATGAGACTATCTAATCTCTAGGAATCATTTATTGTGAGTCTCCAAATATTCATCTTGATTCTTGGCTTAACTAGCAACCCGTATGCCTTAACTCAAACCTTACTTGACTAGGCCCCCACAGTTTAGACAAAGAAGAATAGACCAAAATAAGGACAAGCATTGTAAGGACCATGGTAGACACCCATTCCAAGATTAGAGATTCAGCAGATGTTACTCTAGGTATAAAATTCTATTGTCAAAGAAGTGACATAATATTAGAACAACACATTCACCAGCTTAGCCAAAATCTGTAGCATGATGCCCCGTCATTATGTTGTATTAGTAATCAACAAGTGATGCATGAGCACTACATTTAGTACCTCTAGAACGCTTGTGACTATAGTCTGGCAGGTTTGACACAAATAGAAATTTATAACTTAGTAGTTAGGGATCTTTCCCATGACGTGCTTTAGAGTTCGTTATTCCACCGATAGACTCTCGTATACCATGGACAAGCGGGTCATTCCATCTTATCGACTCAGGTACCACTGTATACGATCATTTCCATTTATTAGGACTCGGGGTACAATCCTCGAAACTGATTCACAACTACCCTATCATGTTATCGATCACATCGTGACTTATTATTACCAAATGTCATGGTACGATATCACGACTCAAATATTCCTAACCTCATTATTCCTAAAACCATATCTTAGTCTCTAGAGTCAATAGATTGTAAGCCATTCTTACTTTTAGGAATTTGGGGATCACCGATTGATTAAGGTAAATTGGTTCTCACTAGGATGATAAATTAGTGACTCGTGAACTCCCACTTTCTTTTAGATCTTTTGGTGTTCCTTACCGTGACTTTGATATTTGAAGTATAATACTAGCTGTTACCTTCCAACAAAATTTATATACAAAACTTAAACGAGTCTACCTTCAAGTAGACATATCATGTCCCACACAAACACATCTCTTTGGACTCTATTATTATGATACAACTTTCAGGTCAAAAGGGACTAGCGATAACCTTTGCCATAACACCGATGTACTTGTTTGCCATTAAAATTCTTTGATTGTAAATTTCAATACAAACAGAATAGTGTTACAATATAGGACTTAGATGTAGCCCTAGAAGTACACTTTTGTTTAATCTGGGTCCCTTGTGCCGATGGAGCGAGTGGTAATACGTTAACTCCGTTGACGAGCTGACGACGGTTATCGGTTCTCTGAAGGTTTGGTTTGCTCTGGGTGCTGGAGCTTGCTGAGAGGAGAAAGACGTTGAGTGTCTGTATCTGCCTCTCTGGTGGTATGTTCGTTCGTATCTGTGTGTGTGTGGAAGAAGGAAATGATTCCTCTATTTATAGCTGGGCAGGTTGGCTGCTCATGCGCGCATATGTAGGATGTGCCAGTGCATGGGGACGCCACGTATTGATTGCTGATGGAGGCATATGGGTGATGCGCCCTGATCGAGGGGTTGACTTCTTTATACTGATGTTGTGAGCCGGTACGTAGCAGAGGAGCAGATCTTTCTGTTGCTGAGATCTTGGATGAGTTGAGTCAAAGGACATGTGTCATCGACCCATGGCTCGAAGATCTCAGATTTGGTGGGGAATGATCTGGTAAGATGCGTCTAGGATTGGGCGCATGAGGAGATTTTTGCTCGTAACCATTAGGAGTCACGAACCATTCTGGGTGCATGGCTTTTGAGGCGCATGCAGGCGACTTTCCTTCTGTCTTTTGGGATCAGAGAGCAGTCTGGGGCGCATGACTTTTGAGGCGCATACAGAACTTCAGATGGAGACTTTCCTTCTGTCTTTAGGGATCAGTGAAGAGTCTGAGGCGCATGGCTTTTGAGGTGCATGCAGATTTGGATGCATGGCTACAGAGGCGCATGCGGGTGGTTGAGTGGCCACGTGGCAGTAGCCGTCGGGGTAAAGTCATGATTATGCTGACGTTCCTGATGCTTCGTCTTCTGAAAAAGCTGTCGACTGTTCAGACTTTGGGAGATATGCTGCCAACTCTGTCAGTTCAGCATTTAATGTTTGTGACATTCGATGGACAGCTGAGGGGGCGCATCGATTGGCGTTCCACTGGGTATGGGGACGCATGGGGGCGCATCCTCTGTGATGTGCTTAATTCTGAAGGGCGCATCTGTGTGATGCGCCTGAAGTCGAAGGGCACGTGCGGCTGTTTCGTTCCTTGAGTGCTTTAAATAGCCGTTTGGCTGAATTCGAGGCGTCCGGTTCATCCATTAAATGCAAGTTCATTGCTCAGAATTTAGAGAGCCATCCACTTGGCACGTAGGTTTGATCTGCCCGGCCTATAAATAGTGGCATGGAGAGAGGGTTTGCCTTTCGTTCTCACACGTACTTCCAATCATGAACTTGGGTACTCGAGTGCATTCTGTGGACGAAGTGCTCCCGAGGGTGAAGATGAGACGCCATACCATCGTTGCTGCACTTGAAGGTGACTGTTACATCCAAAAGATAGAGTCGAGGGCTTCCGAGGCAGGCAGAAGGTGCCTGTTGCATCCAAAGATAGGGATGCTCGGGCCTCGTCTCCGTTGTTCCGGAAGAGCCGTAGATCGGAATGGCGGTGCTAGGCTCTTTCTTCCTTCAAAGTGGGTGTTGCCCACTCTGGTTGTGTTGAAAGCTGCTCCTTTAGCCGTATTTCGATTACGGTCTTCCTTGGTCTTTGGAGGCTCTTTCGAAGCCTCCCCTGGCCACAGATTTGCGGTGCTTTTCACTTCCTCGGTTTCAGCCAGAGGGTTAAATGCTTTATTAGTCGAAGCACTTATCAGGTGAGCCTGGCTGGAAGAGTGGCACATAACTGGGCTGCTGAAGGGATGCACATAACTGGGGATGCACATAACTGAGCTGCTGAAGGAATGCGCCTTGCTGAGGGCGCATGGTGGGATACGCCCGGTTGAAGGCGTATGGTGATTGCTGTACCTGACTGGAGGCGTATGATGGCTGCTGCGCCTGACCGGAGGTGCATGGTGACTGCTGCGCCTGACTGGAGGCGCATGGTGACTGCTGGCCGTAGACTTAGGATCTTTCCGTTGTAGAAGTTTTCCTTTGTACAGCCTCCTCTAGACATGTAATAGACTTTTATGTGTGAAATAAAAAGTTCTCTTTCTATGTCTATATTTGCTGCTTTTGTTATTTTGTCCGAGCTCTGATGTATAGATTGTCTGACGCATGGGCCTTCTGGTTGTGAATTTCCATGCTTCTACAAGACCCCCTTCAAAGTTTTTAAAACTTTTGGATAAGTTTTGGAATACTTTGAATAAGAAGCATGGAGGTCAGGGCACATGACTGTTGGGGTGCATGCCTGTTCGAGCGCATGCTCCTCTCAGTTAATGTATATGATGATGCCACGGTAACCGAAAAGATTAATGATGATCTTTTGGTTTTGTTTGATGTTATCTCTTCACAGAACCCGAGGCGACGGCTGAGATCACACATCATCGGGTCACGCGTGCGACCAAGCCCTATAAATAGGCAAGAGATGGAGTGAGAGAGTTCTTCTTCTCCTTGCTTTTTGCTTTTTTAGAGTTCTTCTTCAAAAAAACCCTAACTTTTTCTTCTTTCAAAGAAATGGCTCCCAAGACTCCTCACGGCGGTGCCGGCAAGGGAAAGGAGCCGGTGGAGTATCCTAAGGGGGATGCCCCTATCACCATTGTGACTTCGGCCGACGTTCGCCCTGCTGTGACGGGTGGGTGTCATCTTTTCCACTACTTTCTTTGTTCAGGCGGTCCTTGGATCATACGACTGAGTTGACAACTCTCTTCTGCCGACGCGCATGGACCGCTGTCCTCACCGAGGTTTCACCCCGCCAACGTGCATAGGTTTAGGCCTTTATCATGCACCAAGGTTTAACTGCGGACGCGCATGGGTTCACACCCTACATGCGCCGAAGCCTTTGCTGATGCGCATGGGTTTATGCCCTGATGATGCGCCGAAGCCTTTCACCGAGGCGCATGGGTTTACACCCTGGTGATGCGCCGAAGCTTTCGACACACCTTGTCTTTTTGCCTGACCTTTGATTTTTGTTGTGCCAGTATCGATGATGATTTCGCTGCTGAATGAGGTCCTTCTGGATGCCTTCCTTTGTCAAATGGGAGTCGATTTTGACGAGGCTGTTGTCAATCCTGCCAAGGGTGTTATCTTACAGGATCAACCTCCTGAAAGGGTGCTGCAGATCCAGAACCAGTTGCCGACTTTCCTCCAGAGTATGATGGAGAGCGGAAAACTGAAATCTGCTGAATCCGGAGATGTGAACTTCTTGAGACCCGCCTTTTTGTTTGGTGACCGCTTGATCTCCACGGAAGCGAAGTTACTGAAGGTCAAAGAAGACTGGTTCTTTTCAGCAAAAGGCATGGTGCTGTACATGCGACAACTCGATCGCCAATTGCCGCTGACAGCCTTCTATCGTCTAGCTTCGAAGAGAAGGATGTCCTGGGATCTTACTCCTTCTCAGGGAGGGGCTCTAGGAGGTGCTCTTTCGATTGATGCTACCTCGAATCAAAGGGATACCCTATCTGCTTCACGAACCAGTCCCTCGTTCAGTTGCCAAACTTTGCATCCCGGGAGCCTCTACAGTGAGGTCCCCACCGACACTTTTGCCTTCAATGCTCCAACCTTCGCGAGCCGGATGTTGACATCGAAGGTTGTGTACCCGAAAGGTGGCTTTAGGGTCGAAGGTTGGTGTCATCACATCTCGAGGTGGGACGAGTTGACCATTTGGGTGCTTTCGAAGTTCAAGGCTGAACTTAAGGAGATTGGACTGACAGCCGCCATCTGTGCCACGCAGGCTGGTGTGGATCTCAATAAGCCTATGTTCCTTGCACTCTTGGAGTTGCTCAATACCCAGACTGGTACCTTTTACACTCCCGTGGAGGAGTTGGGGTTGGCCCTCCACGAGATGTACGAAGTGTCCAAGCTTTCCTAGGGCTCAGAGCCGTATGAGGAATATTTCCCATCGAATGAAGAGATCCAGGTCCTGGAAAATAAGAACTCGGAGATGATGGCCGTCTTCAAGGAAGTGGCGAGCCACCATTATTTGATGCATCGAAAGGACAAAGTCAAGACTCAGCCTCATGTGACTGCTTGGAGGGATTATGTTTTCAAGCAGGATTTGATAGATCCTTCGAGGATCCGATTTACGACTCCGCAAGGGCTGAAACCTGCGGAAGTGACTTCTGAGATAAGCCGGCTGGACGAGAGGACTCCTCGTTCCAATGAGGATGGTGAGAACGCGTATAGCTGCTTCTGGCATTGCGCGTACCGGATATCGTCTAAAGCGGTGCTGACATCATACTTGATGATATGGCTCCGAGATTGTGTGTTCACGGGCGGATCTGGTGCCGTAGAGAGGGTACATCAGAACCTCATTTTACCCGCCGTGAAGTTGGCCTTTGGACGACCTTTAGCTCTCCTCCCCGCGATGGTGTGTAACCTGTTGCGGGGTTTGAGGTCTTTTGCTGACGATGTGATCCTCGGGAAAGGAAACAACGACAACTTTCCCCGGGCCGAGCTGCCCTTCCATTATCTTATGGGATGGCTAATTTTGCATCATCCGAACGTGATGAGTCCCGGTCCGGAGGAGGATCTTTGAAGAAGATGCCTTCATCTGCCGCTTCTGCAAGAGGAAGTGGTTATACACTGACGTTCCCGTTTGCAGGAGGGTTTTGTCCTACCTTCAGGGGTGGGAGATTGTCAAGGTTGGCCCCATCTTCAAAGATTTCGAGGCCGATCAAGACTTAGTTGACTCGAGAGAAGATGCGATTACTTTGCCGAAATGGGGTTTTCGTTGGTTGTAAAGCATTCGGCCTTCTCACCTGGTCTACCGTAACCAAAATAGATGTTATCTGGAGCCATATCTGCCCAGCCGGTTCGCTCGCCAGTTTGGCTATACTCAGCTGATGCTACGGAATCCCAGTAGCAGTCTGGGGTTCATCGGTAGTTTGCTGGATGGAGCTCGGGGCTGGCAATATTATAATGTCGGGTGTACTGGTGTTCAGTTTACGGCGCCCGTTTACTACCCTCGGCCACAGATCCTGTATTCGGCCGCCAAGCTATATTGCACTATAAATACTGCGTCTCCTGGTTATGACAGGGAGACTAGTTTCATCGTTGGAACTCAGCTGGAGGCCACGGCGAATATGTTGATGGTAGCCCGATCATATCGTCCACCAGAATTGGCGGGATATCGGGCTGCTGCTGCAGCACCAGTGAGAGATCCGTCTGTTGGAAAGAGGCGGGCCGACACAGAAGCTGGTTCTTCTGTACCAAAAAGGCCGAAAAGGACGTCGACTCCAAAGGCTACAGGAGTGCCACTTGAAATGCCAGCGGGATCTGCCGAGGTAAGGCGTCCTCTGTAATTTTGGTCCATCTTGTCACTTTGGTGGCTTTATGCTTTTCTTCTTATAGGGATCGAAGAAGAAGACCCGTGTTCCAAAACCGGGTGTTAGTAAACCGAAGGAGGTGGCAAGCTCTTCTGATGAGCGCATTCCACTGATGATAATGTCTCTCATGGAGGGGAGTCCCAAAGATGTTCCTGCAGAGATTTCAGTATCTCCTGACTTTGTTGAAAGAATTGCGGAGGTTGCAACAACTTTCGGAAAGGTACAATCTGCCATGGAGGCCTTGGACGTTGAGGGTCCTACGGACTCAAGGCATCCTGATGATGAAGTGGATTGGAGTTCATCGCCTTCCAATGACGTCCCTCCAGCGTTGTAAGAGTCTGTTGCGGGGGCAACAGATATGGTTGGAACAGAGGAGAGGGTTGATTCCCCTCCTTATCATGATGAGGGGAGATCGGCTATATCTTTGCCGAGTCCTAACCCAGCCTCACCCGTGGGAGTTGAGGTGGCTACCGATCAGGCGGTAGCGACAGATCCTGTCCCTGCAGAGGGACTTGAGAAGGATGAGACTCATCTGCCAGTCCTGTCTCCCGGGGCGGGCCAGGAGATGAGTGTTGATCTCCCCGTTCTGCCAGGGGAGGTACTGACCGCTGATAGGATGTTGGAGGCAGAAGAGGTGGCCATTGATGTCGGTAGTTCCTCCGAACTTGAGAAGGGTAAGGGCGTGGAACCCTCTGTTGCCCCTCCTACTTGGGATACTATTTCAACGCCTGTGCCGGCTTCCTCTGTTCTTTCGGCTCCTCGGGCTATCAGTCCGGCCCATGTTGATGAAGAGCCTATTGATACCGAGATTCCAGTCTCGCAGGTTGAGGTTGGCGGATCTATTTCCGGTCCGCTAACTACAGCAGCCCCTCCAACTCCTGCTATGACGCCGCAGGTGCTGGCGGACGCAGATGAATATGTGAAATTCATCGTCGAAGGGGTGTATAAAATGCTGCAGAGGGGTGTATCTGCGGTGATGGATGCCAACGGGAGTTTTGCGACGGCAAGAACTCTGGCAATGCCTTATATCGAGCTGATCCGCGTTCACCAAGGCTACGACCATATGGCCGAGATCCTGGAGGCTTCGATGATTGAGCTGGACCAGCGGCTCACGAAACTTCAGCGCATCCAGCGAAATGACCTTTCCGTCTTGATAGATGCGGAGAAGGAGAAGTTGATCGCTGAGATTGAGTCTTCCTACCAGTCTACTGTGAGCATCTGGGAGTACGAGGTGGCTGAGACCGAGGCTGCGGTGGGGCAGTTGTCTCAGTCCATGAAGGAGACAATGGAAACGCAAGCTGCGTTGGACGCTAATATCGCGGAGATCAACGCCCAGATGCGCCGTCTTGAGGACCAACGGGCCCGACTCCAGTTAGATGTCGAACGTGTCCAGGCTGAACACGTAGCTTTCAAGAAGGAGGAAGCAACCTTCACTCACCGGGCTCTTGCCCTAGCTCGGCAGCGACAACAGCTTGATGAGAAGCATGAGAATGATACTTCCGCTGAGGCCATTGAATTGATGCGTCAAGAAGCTGAGCGTCGAGTCCTGGCGACTGTGGAGACTCATGCAGCCGACTTGAGACGTCGAGTTAGAGAGCTCTCAACCAACCCTGGAGATGTTTAGGGACTGTAGCGTCTCCTTTTTATGTTTTTGCAACTCTTGCTAGGGGATAGTGTAGTTCTGTACTCTTTTTTTTTAGAAAATAAAGGAGTACGCAGCTTTTTTGTGATGTGTTCATTTTTGTTATCATAAACTTGATGATTTATGTGGACCTATTATCTTTTGCGCACCTTGGCTTTTAGGTACAGATAATAAGTTTTAAGGAACCAACATGTTTGCTCAGAGGTAATATGGACGTGGCAATCATTGGGGTTCAAATGATAGAATCTTCCTACTCAAAGGTATTATGGACATGGTAGGAGTGATCCTGGGGGATACGCTGAACAACTCAGAGGTGATGTGGACGTGGAAGTTCTGCGATCAATGTACGACAACGCAAGGGTCGTTTGTACGAGATGTTTACTCAGAGGTAATATGGACGTGGTAAACATGAAGGATAGCGTAGGCTTACGAAGTGTAAGATTCCGCTTTGCAGGGTGTAGAGGGACAACTCAGAGGTGATGTGGACATGGTTGTCTTTCTACTGGAGGATGCTACGGAACAGCTGGGTTTCGGAAGCGTATGGTTTTGTTGGAAGGGAATTGTCTGTGAATCCTGATGATTGGGTCCATAGATCCCTTTGTGGAAGCACATATCTGAAAGATGTCAAGAGTAGTACTTCTTCAGGAACTTGCCGTTGATGGGCATCATGAACAAGTCCCCATTGGATTTGGCGAGGCGGTAAGCACCGTTTGAGTATACCGTCTCAATGATGAAAGGTCCTTCCCACTTGGGCTCGAACTTTCCTGGTGTCTTGTGAGTTAATACCATCGGCCTTCTGACTGCCAGAACCAGGTCGCCAACTTGAAAAGTTCTCTGTTTGACCTTCTTGTTGAAAGCCTGTGATATACGGGCTTGGTAGAGTTCGATACGTTGTTGAGCTAGGAGACGCTTTTCGTCAAGTGACTCCAGCTCCCGCAGACGACGACGTTGATTGTCCTCTTCTGTGAGTTTGTTCGTGATTGCAACGCGGAGTGAGGGTATCTGGATCTCGAGAGACAGTACCACTTCACTCCCGTAGACCAGGGAGAATGGTGTGTTGCCTGTTGGGGTTCGTACAGTTGTGCGGTAGGCCCAAAGACATTCGCCCAGCTTTTCGTCCCAGTCACGTTTGTTGGATGACACGACTTTTTTGAGCAGCCTAACGATAGTTTTGTTGAACGCCTCGGCCAATCCGTTTGCTGCCGAATTGTAGGCGGTTGATGCCACGTTTTGAATGCGATTCTTGTCACAGAATCTGCTGAAAGCATGGCTGATGAACTGAGGACCATTATCGTGGATGATCCTCCGGGGTACTCCGAAGCGGTAGATGACATGGTGTTTGATGAAGCTGACCACTCTGGAGCTCTTTACTTCCGCCAATGGGACTGCCTCTGTCCACTTGGAGAAGTAATCGGTAATGGCCAGGATGAAGCGGTGCCCCCTTGATGAAGGAGGGGTGATCGGTACTACAATGTCCATGCCCCAGGCTTCGAAGGGCCAGGAGGCGACTGTAGGATGTAGTGGTTCTGACGGCGTATGAATGAAGTCTGCGTAAAGTTGGCACGCATGGCACTTCTTAGCATAGTCGACAGTATCAGCGGCCATGGTTGGCTAATAGTAGCCCATACGTCGCAGTCGATCCTGCAACTTAGGACCAGGTTGATGAGCTCCGCAAGTTCCGTTATGAGCTTCTCGAAGAGCTTCGGTCGCCTCTTCGTTGGACAGACATCGAAGGAGGAGCCCATCATAGGAGCGTCGATACAGCATTTTAGTGGCTGTATCTTAGTAGAATCGAAGAGAACGTCTCCTGACTGAGACGGCTTCCTTTGGGTCCTCTGGAAGAATTCCGTAGATGGCGTAGTCGATGAACGGGAACCTCCAGTCTCGGATATTAACACCAGTATCTGTCGGCATGGCGTGGTCTACTCGTAAGCATAGGTTGTTTTTAGGACAAACCAAGTCTCGGCCAACTATCGTGACGTAATGTCGAGTCCCAAGGGGTGCTGCTAATGAGGCCGCGAGGCCAGCCAGAGCATCAGCCTCTAGGTTTTGTAGACGAGGTACGTGTTCGATGAAGAACCTGGTAAAGGTTAAAATGATGTTCAATGCAACTTCATGGTAAGGGAACAGATCTTCATGGCGAACTTCGTATTGCCCTCGGATCTGGTTTACGACGAGTTTCGATCGCCGTAGGCTTCTAGATGATCCACCCCCAGCTGTTGTGCCAGCTGGAGTCCCATAATAAGCGTGTTGTACTCGACAACATTGTTGGAGCACGGCTTCGAAAGAGAGTAAGCACGCTGGATGACCAGCTGATCGGGAGAGACTAAGACTACCCCCACTCCTGCGACGATCTGGCCTTTAGGGCCTGTTCTTGAAGCGCCATCGAAAAACATCCGCCAAATGGAGCTTCCTTCGGTGACATTTGATTCTTGGACCTCATCCGGGATGTCTTCATAGAGTCTTGAGGACTCCGGGATGGGATATGCAGCTAAAAAGTCGGCCAGGGCCTGACCCTTAACGGTTTTTTGTGGCACAAACACCATGTTGTATGGTGTTAGCAGGATCGCCCATGTAGTTAGCCGGGAGTTTAATGACCCTGGCTTTGTCATGAGGACTCTTAGTGGATTGACTCGGGAGATGACATGAATTGTCTGGCCCGAGACATAATGGCGAGTCTTCTGGATGGCAAACACCAAGGCCAGGCACTCCTTTTCAACGGAGTTGTACCGGTGTTCAGCCCCGATGAGTGTTCGACTGAGGTAGTAGATCGCTTGCTCGTAGCCTGTATCGCTGTTTTGAGCCAGCAGAGCACCCAGGGAATGATCCATAGCACGGACGTAGAGGAGAAATGGTTTGCCGGCGACAGGTGCTACCAGGACTGGCGGGCTTGTCAAGTAAGCCTTGATGTCATCGAAAGCCTTTTGGCACTCCTCTGTCCAGACGTAAGAGACTCCCTTCTTCATGAGCTAAGTAAAGGGTTGACATTTACCGGAAAGATTTGCTATGAACCTCCGGATGTACGCCAGACGTCCCTGTAGGCCTCGAAGTTCTCGAAGATTCTTCGGAGGGTCCATGTTGAGGATGGCATTGGTTTTCTCGGGATCAACATGAATGCCTTTTGCCGTGATGACAAAGCCCAAGAATTTTCTGCTAGAAACCCCCAGAAAGGATTTAGCGGGGTTCATCTTGAGTTGATGTGCCCGCATGAGATCGAAGACTGTCTTCAGGTCCTGTAGGTGATCTCCTTTAAAGCGGCTCTTGACTGCGATGTCGTCAACATAGCATTCGACTGTCTTACAAATATGTTGACGGAAGATGGTGTTCATAGCTCGTTGGTATGTCGTACCAGCGTTCTTCAAGCCGAAGGGCATCACTGTGTAGCAGAAAATGCCTTTTGGAGTCCTGAATGACGTATGTTTTACGTCATCGGGGAACATCTTGATTTGATTGTAGCCTGAATACCCGTCCATAAAAGACATGCGTTCGAAGCCACACGTGTTGTCGATCATCACGTCAGTGATTGGAAGTGGGAATTCGTCCTTCGGGCAAGCAGAGTTGAGGTCTCTGAAGTCGATACAGACTCGTATCTTCCCATTCTTTTTGGTGATAGGTACGACGTTGGCTACCCAATCTGGGTGTTGCTCTTCATGGATGAAGCCGCTAGTCAAGAGTTTGTCTACCTCCTGATCGATGGCGTTCATGATGTCCAGACGGAAGCGTCGCTGTTGTTGCTTGATAGGCTTGGCATCAGGCAAGATATTCAACCTATGCATCGTAATCTGGGGATCAAGTCCCGGCATATCTTCGTAGCTCCAGGCGAAGACGTTGATATACTCCTTAGCCAGTTGGATTAAAGATTCTCGGTCTTCTCCTTCTAGGCTTTTGCTGACGAAGATGGATTTGGAAGAAGACCCGTCTCCAAGGTCGATCTGCTCGACTTCATCCTCGGTGGGAGGTTCACGTAATTTGAAATGAGACTCCCATTGTTGTCCCAGGCGTTGAGCCCAGGGTTCTTCTTCGAAGGGTTCCGACGCTTGGTCTTCGCCTTCATCTTTTTGAGGCTGTGCTGATGTCATGTTAGCTGACAGCACTTTCCTGAAGACTGATCCGATACGGGTATCGGAATCCCAAGTCGATGCTTCGGACGAGTGGGAATATTCAACGTCTTCTGCGTCTGAACTCTCTGGAGTTGATGGCGGCGTGACATAGCCTACCCCCCGTCGAGTTTTGCTATAGTAGTCTTGTGGCTTTCCTTTAGGTGTTGGAAGCCGGAGAGGGAGACGTCGACCTTTGTCGTAGTTTAGGCCTTTGTCGCTTTTTAGGTCGTAACCCATCTTTTGGATGAGATACTTTGCCTTATCCGTGTATCGATAGAGTTGCATTCTGTCGGCATCTGGTTCTGGCTTGAGTGGCGGGAGGTCCTGATGACGCTCGACCTTGCCGAAGATGATGGATCCTTCGTCTCGACTTCGTGGAGGGACTATGTAACAGACTCCTTGAGACAGGACTACTCGATTTACATGATGGACGGTCGTTAGTTGTGTTTTCAACGACCGTAGAGCGTTATCTAATGTATACATGGCATTCCAATATGGAAGACAAGAATAATTAAAAGACACTCTATTATTGATAAATACGAGATTTTATCCCGTGGGATTACATTGTCTAAGGAGGGTGCATCTACATCAGCAGAGATATATTCGCCAAGCTCCTCATCTGTAAGTACTGGGGTTGGATCAGGTGAGTCCACCACAGCTTTGATTTTGGGGTCCGAGAGGGTTACGTGAGCCCTCCCTGGTATCTTGGATAACTACGGCGGCTTGCCCTTGAGACGCACCTTCAGTGGTACCTCAGTCGCGCCTCCAGTGATTGGTGCCTTCCCCTGTAATTTTACCACTAGGGGAGCCGATATTTGAGGCGGCTTCCCTTTGAGGCGTATCTTCAGGGGAGCTTCAGGAGTTGGTGCTTTTCCTGGTAGCTTGATGCTCATTGGAGGCACCTTCTGGGGCGGTTTGCCCTTGAGTTGGATCTTCAAAGGGGTATCGGGAGTCATCTCAGGCTCCATGTCCGGCCCGGCTGCCGTCTCTGCCTCGTCATTAGCATCATTGGCTTCCTCCTCATCAAGTGATTTGTACAAGTCAGAATCGGTGAAGTAGGCTTCAATCCCTTTGAAAGGATCGATGTCTGCGAACTCCGTCCTGATAACGCCGTTGGTGGATACATATTTCATGCATTGGTGGAGCGTGGATGGCACCACCATGTACTCATGTAGCCATGGTCGACCGAGCAGGATGTTGTAGTTGACCTCGGCATCCACAACATAGCAAGTCACCTCAGTTTTGAGGTTACCGATGTGACACTTCAGTCAAATTTTGCCTAGTGGCTTACTTTTGCTAGCGTTGAAGCCGCTGATGGTTGTGTTGGAGGGCGCCAGCCGGTACATTGGGATCCCCAGTGTTGATAATAGCACCTTCAGAATGATGCTGAGAGAAGACCCCGGATCGATCTGAATCCGGTTCACCTTGACTGAACCGACATACCCTGTATAATACAGCGGCCGGTTATGTCGGTGGTACTTGAGCAGCATGTCTTGTTGGGTGAAAGTTATGTTTGGGATAACTTCATCCGCACAATGACAGTGCGCACAAGTAGTTGGGAGGTCTTCAGGCTGCTTGACCTGACTGAGAAAGGATTCGGCATCCTTCAGAGCTTCACAGAGAGCTTCTCGGGAGTCTTTGGAAAGACGCAGGAGCTCGAACAAAGATAGGCGGGCAGGAGTACTGGCCAGTTGTGCCAGTATGTCGAAGTTGTGGGGCTTGGCTAGCCCCGAAGCATTCTCCTTTCGTAGAGGCCTGTCGAAACGAGCCTCCACCTGCTTCTACTTATTGGCTGCTGAGGGCTTAGACGGGCCCTCTTCCTGGACAGCGGGGACGGTGCAAGGAGGCACCACTTCGGCGGCAGCTTCGCCGGGTTGGACGTTCTGTTGTGAATGCGTCTGCACAGGAAGTACCTCTTCTGTTGAAGAAGAGACCATGCGGCAAGACTTGATCTTCCTGCCTTTGGATTTGGAGGTAGGACGTACCTCTGGTTGAGTCATCTCGAAGACGAGGTCGGGGTGGACCCATAGGACCTCTCCTTGAGATGTGGTGAGTGGGATGAGTCCACTCACATTGTCACGGGTAGGTGGTAAGTTAACCACCTCCATTGTCGCCTTAGGGATGGGGACGATGCCATCTTGTGTGGTAGTTGACGGCAAGGTGTCGAACTGGAGTGACACCATATTGGCTGACACCGTCTTCTCTTCGTAGTCGACGGAGATTACATCCGCATTGATCATGCGCTGGATGTAATTTTTGAGGACATAACAGTCCTTGGTCGGGTGTCCGACAAACCGATGGTAGTGACAGTACCTCGGGTTGTCCACTTTCCCAACTTTATCGGGCCGCTTTGGATCCGGTAGCTTGATCTTGTCACCCTGCTTCAGTATTTCAAAAAGTTGCAAGGTGTCTTCGTCGTTGAACGAATAAACATCCTTGGGCCTTGGTACAAGTGGAGGTTTCTGAGTAGGCGCAGATGCGCCTTTCGAGGCATTAACAGTCAACGCCTGCTTCCCCTTTGTCTCACGTCTGGGGTTGTTAGCCGCAGACCTTTTCTCCTTGTCATCAAAGGCAGGGAAGCTGACCCCCAGAAGACGTGTATTGGCCGCCTTCTTTTCTGCGGCTTCTGCTTCGATGATCAGGGAGCTCCAGTCGGGGGGAGGAGTAGAGTTGAGCCAGAGTTTGACTGCAGGCAGCATGTTCATGCTGCAAGAGGAGAGGAGCGCATGTTCCGGCATGCCTGGAGGTAGTCTGAAGTAGGCCTGTCGAAAGCGTTCGATGAACACCCGAACCGTTTCCTTCTCCTTCTGGCGTATCTCTATGAGGGATGCCATCGTCATGTCCTTCCCGCCGTCGTAGAAGCGGTCGAGGAAGAGGCGCGTCAAATCGTCAAAGGATGATATGGAATTGTCGAGGAGGCTGCAGTACCAGTCATACGCCACTCCCTTCAATGCACCGACAAATATGCTAGTGAGGAGCGCGTCCTCCTTCGGGAGATGTCCCATTTGGGACTGGAAGTATGTCAGGTAGCGACGCGGAGAGTCCTTCCCGTCGTATGGCATCAGTGTTTGTGGTTTATACTTTGGAGGATAAACCACCTTGTTCCACTCGAGGGGATAGGGTTGGGGGATGCCCATCTTCTGGTGCTCCTCTTGCCTGTTCTTGGACTGAAAGTGCTCCCGTAAGTCCTTGATCATTTCGACCACATCCTCCGTGGAGCTGGGAGTTGGGGAAGGTGGTACTACCTGGAGTTGGGCGTTTGAGGGCTCAGACGTCCGAGGTACTTCTCGGCGGTCTGTGTCTGAGGGTACCCGTTGAAGGGGCACAGTCGACTCCCCATTGGCCCCTGGGTCGGGACCGGTCGAAGGTGTTCGGGTCAAGGCCGACCGTATTTCAAATACCGCCTGAGTCAGTATTTGCATGGAAGCAGAGAGGGTTTTGAGTCCTCCTTCTAATGTGTCTATGCGCTGGACGATGTCCTGCGGCGGCGCATCAGACTCGAAATCATCCCCAGCCATGTATACTGTCATGACACGGCCGGGAGTGGATGGATTGGTTGAGGCTTCGCTCTCGGCCTTACTCTCATGTAGGGGAGTCGCCTCTCCTGGAGTTTCATCTTGGCCACCCCCAGCCACGTTCTGGAGGTCATTCTCGACGGGCGCATCTGCAAGGGTCTGATTACCTTCAGCTCCGTCTTGAAGGGCCTATTCGTCTCCGGAACTACCCCCAGCTGTGTTCTGGGGGACATCCTCGTTTTGAGAGACTTTTGGGAGGCAGACTTCGCCTCGAGGATGAAGATCCGCCGCAGCTGTGCTTTGGACATCTTCGTCTCCGGAAACAAGGGTCTGACTACCCCCAGCTTCCTCCAAGAACTTCTTCCTCGACCGAGTGCCTTCGAACACTCCGGAAGACGAGACAGCTGCCTTGGTTTTCCTCGGCTGGCTTTTGGATGAGGACGAGGAATTGCCGGTCGTCTTTCGGACTGACGAGGAGTTGGAGATCACGTTGCATGAAGCAACCCTTGGCTCCTCTTCTGTCGACACCTTCCTCCCAAGGCGATGTCGGAGGGGTGTCGATGATTGCAGCCGCTGAAAGACTGACTGCCTTGATGGTACTGCCGCCTTGCAACAGCAGTTGATGGTGACCACCGCACAAGTATGCCCCGTGAGAGGCGTATCATGCTTGTTGGTCGACTCTCCTGACCGACGCTTGTGAGTGATCACGTTACGCAGGTCGTTGGAGGAGAGTGCTACCTTCGCACCCCCTTCAAACGCATGGCAAGGCCAAGCGCTGGGGTGGTCAGGTGAGTGTTGTACCCCCTGATCGGATACCAAACAGGCATCCCGATCAGTAGTGGGGGAACCACAACATTTGTTTGTCTTGTTCGACTTGGTTGTGCACGCAGTAGATGCGCCCAAGTGAGACAAGGGTTTTGAAGGTCGGCTTGTTCTCGGCGCCGCAGCACTCGAGTCGACCTTGTACAACTTACCATCAGCAGCGCGCATGATTGTGAGTGCATGCTTCTGGCTTGTTGCTGGCATAGCACGTTTGGGACGCATGGCCCGTGCTGCCTTGGACTTCTTCGTACCAGGCCGCTGGGGCACATAGTACTCAGAATCCAAATTCTCCTCGCCACTACAGCGAGTGAGTCTGTCAAAGACAGAGATCTTTTATGGCGCATCAGAGACGATGTGCGGGGCATTGGCTACGCCCCTGCTCCGTCGACGCATCTTCCTCGCCTGAGAGGGAGATGGCTGGAGAATGAGGTTAGCCGCACGTTTCCCCGAGAGATGCACTGCACCAGCGGGCGCATCTTGGTTGCTGAGGACGTCAGTAGGAAGGGAAGGCTGGATTGGCGCATCCCCTTCGGTGGTGGTGCCCGAGGCGTCGACCTTGCGCACCCAGACTCGGCAGGTCTTCTTCGGCTTCGGCAGCCGCTTCGAAGGACTCGTACTGCCTTCAGATATGAACTCCTCATACGTTTGTTGATTGAGGCGTATGACCAGCGTCTTGTGGGAGGAGCCCACCTTCACGTCGTCGGCTTGCGACATAACTTTCTCGGTAGAGGAGAAAGAGGTCCCAGCAGAGTCACCTGTTTGTTTGCCATTAAAATTCTTTGATTGTAAATTTCAATACAAACAGAACAGTGTTACAATATAGGACTTAGATGTAGCCCTAGAAGTACACTTTTGTTTAATCTGGGTCCCTTGTGCCGATGGAGCGAGTGGTAATACGTTGACTCCGTTGACGAGCTGACGACGGTTATCGATTCTCTAAAGGTTTGGATTGCTCTGGGTGCTGGAGCTTGCTGAGAGGAGGAAGATGTTGAGTATCTGTATATGCCTCTCTGGTGGTATGTTCGTTCGTATCTGTGTGTGTGTGTGGAAGAAGGAAATGATTCCTCTATTTATAGCTGGACAGGTTGGCTGCTCATGCGCACATATGTAGGATGCGCCGGTGCGTGAGGATGCCACGTGTTGATTGCTGATGGAGGCGTATGGGTGATGCGCCCTGATCGAGGGGTTGACTTCTTCATACTGCTGTTGTAAGCCTGCATGTAGCAGAGGAGAAGATCTTTTTTTTGCTGAAATCTTGGATGAGTTGAGTCAAAGGACATGTGTCATCGACCCATGGCTCGGAGATCTCGGATTTGGTGGGGAATGATCTGGTAAGATGCGCCTAGGATTGGGCGCATGAGAAGATTTTGGCTCGTAACCTTTAGGAGTCACGAACCATTCTGGGTGCATGGCTTTTGAGGCGTATGCAGGCGACTTTCCTTCTGTCTTTTGGGATCAGAGAGCAGTCTGGGGCGCATGGCTTTTGAGGCGCATGCAGAACTTCAGATGGAGACTTTCCTTCTATCTTTAGGGATCAGTAAAGAGTCTGAGGCGCATGGCTTTTGAGGTGCATGCAGATTTGGACGCATGGCTGCAGAGGCGCATGCGGGTGGTTGAGTGGCCACGTGGCAGTAGTCGTCGGGGTAAAGTCATGATGATGCTGACGTTGCCGATGCTTCGTCTTCTAAAAAAGCTGCCGACTGTTCAGACTTTGGGAGATGTGCTGCCAACTCTGTCAGTTCAGCATTTAATGTTTGTGACATTCGATGGACAGCTGAGGGGGCGCATCGATTGGCGTTCTACTGGGTATGGGGACGCATGGGGGCGCATCCTCTATGATGCGCTTGGTTCTGAAGGGCGCATCTGTGTGATGCGCCTGAAGTCGAAGGGCGCGTGCGGCTGTTTCGTTCCTCGAGTGCTTTAAATAGCCGTTTGGCTGAATTCGAGGCGTCCGGTTCATCCATTAAATGCAAGTTCATTGCTCAGAATTCGGAGAGCCATCCACTTGGCACGTGGGTTTGATCTGCCCGGCCTATAAATAGTGGCATGGAGAGAGGGTTTGCCTCTCGTTCTCTCACGTACTTCCAATCATGAACTTGGGTACTCGAGTGCATTCTGTTGACAAAGTGCTCCCGAGGGTGAAGATGAGACGCCATGCCGTCGTTGCTGCACTTGAAGGTGACTGTTACATCCAAAAGACGGAGTCGAGGGCTTCCGAGGCAGGCGGAAGGTGCCTGTTGCATCCAAAGATAGGGATGCTCGGGCCTCGTCTCCGTTGTTCCGGAAGAGCCGTAGATCGGAATGGCGGTGCTAGGCTCTTTCTTCCTTCAAAGTGGGTGTTGCCCACTCTGGTTGTGTTGAAAGCTGCTCCTTTAGCCGTATTTCGATTACGGTCTTCCTTGGTCTTTGGAGGCTCTTTCGAAGCCTCCCCTGGCCACAGATTTGCGGTGCTCTTCACTTTCTCGGTTCCAGACAGAGGGTTAAATGCTTCATTAGTCAAAGCACTTATCAGGTGAGCCTGGCTGGAAGAACGGCACATAACTGGGCTGCTGATGGGATGCACATAACTGGGGATGCACATAACTGAGCTGCTGAAGGAATGTGCCTTGCTAAGGGCGCATGGTAGGATGCGCCTGGTTGAAGGCGCATGGTGATTGCTGCGCCTGACTGGAGGCGTATGATGGCTGCTGCGCCTGACCGGAGGCGCATGGTGACTGCTGCGCCTGACTGGAGGCGTATGGTGACTGCTGGCCGTAGACTTAAGATCTTTCTGTTGTAGAAGTTTTCCTTTGTACAGCCTCCTCTAGACATGTAATAGACTTTTATGTATGAAATAAAAAGTTCTCTTTCCATGTCTATATTTGCTGCTTTTGTTGTTTTGTCCGAGCTCTGACGTATAGATTGTCTGACGCTTGGGCCTTCTGGTTGTGAATTTCCATGCTTCTACAGTACTTTCGGACTGCAGTTAGAGATCCAACCTTGACTCAAATCTTTTGGTCCAATATATGGTTGTGATCTACTCGAAGCCCTCTACGCACATGCCACTAGTGTGCCACTCAATAGAGGCCTTGTGTGCTACTTAAACACAAAAGTCATGGAAGGCGCATCTCATGACTTACAGAACCTATTCTACCAACCCGACGAGAAATTTGCCCAACCACTTGAATTTGAACCTATTCTAAATTACCCTAACCTAATAGGGATGGTTTAAAATTCTACAAAATTTTGTCCAGCCACTATAGATTAAAATCTAAAGTTCATGCAATCAAAGATTAAAGTCCAATTAGGGAACCTATTGAGACTCAGTTAAACCCATCATAGCCCATCGCCATATTGGGACTATAAAACCAAACTTGATGAAATAGGCGCTCACCCCTATTATGTAGGTCCCACCTCTTGGCTCACTAATTCTCCTTACATAGATTTTATAACTGTATCTCTTCGTAGCCTATATTATGCATCTCTCGGTACCAACTTGCTTCCGGATATACTTGACCAAGACCTCTCATACCGTCTTGACCAAAAATAATTAATATATGGGCCATATTAAATAGATAATACCTAGACTTCCTATAGAGTCTGTGACTATGATTGGAAATACCTCATACTTCTTATACCTCCTTGAAATTTGACCTTCTTAGAAGCCCTATTATTGTGCTTTTCCCGATTAACCAACATCTATAAAGTTGGGTAAAACATTAAACTTATTATACTCTACCTCTTAGAATGGGATTACAATCGTGATCGTTCTTTCTCTGTATGGAATTTATGAAACGATCTTTTATTTTGCATTTTATATCCCTTTGCTCATGCGTTTAGATAACTACGGTAACAGACTGTAACCTAAATTCTTCAAGTCAATCATAGAATCATTTTTTTTAAATCAAAAGCAAATTTTTTTTGAGGCAAATAGATCGCAAGCCTCTCTAAGGAACATAAGATTTTGGAATTAACAAGTGGTTGGAAATGATTGGTTCCAATTAGACTAATAATTCAATGGTTTATAACGTCGATCCATATTCATATCATGTGATACCCTCGACAGTGATTTTGATAACTGAAGCACAACGCTAGCCTTTTCATTTTGACAAAGTTCACACTCACGAACTAGACTAGTCATGCTACTCATATGACATATATGTCCCACACAAACGAACTTTCCAGTACTCCATTTAAAAATTATACCACGTGTATGACACATTGTTTCCTCAAAACAAACCATAGAGACCCAAATTCGACCTATTCGATTTCACCCATGCAAATATCGACCCATTCCCTTAACTAAACTGAATACTCAAGATCTATGTAATATGCACACCTATGACGTATGCCTTCCAACAAGCAAGCGCATGCCTCCTATACAACACCAAACATCAGCCCACACATATTAGTCATTTTGACTTAGATTTTTTAAAACACTTGCCTAATTATATTCTATAGCCTGGGTTCTTTAATTATCATCAATTCTCATCACTTGGCCATAAATTCTTCTTCTCTAAGTTTTCAAGCTCACTTCTTAGTTTCCCATGTTAGACGTAGAACGAATCCTTCTAAACTGCGAGATTCTATAAAAGGACTATAGCCATGGTTGAGTTTGAATATGCGAGATTCTGATTTATTTAATTCTAATTTATTTTTATCTTATTTATATTATATAAAAGGACTATAGCCATGGTTGAGTTTGAATATGCAAGACGACTAGAAAGTATGGCATGCCTAGCGTAGTCGGGTGCTTTAACTAGTATACTAGCCATATTAGGAATGCCATGGTCATATTATAATCTCTTGCATGTTAACCATTCAAATTATTGCACAAGTTATATTTTTATTTAATTAATTAGTTAAGAAAGCCTTTATGACTTTTTAGGAGACCCGGTTGCACCAAACCTTTCCAAACCTCTTCCAAGCCAAACCCAACCCTATGTAGGCATGTTGGGCATTAATAAATATTAATAAATATATTTATTTGTATTTAATTCAGATTTTGTAGTATAATTACATAGATAGAATTAAATAGTTCTATATTAGGAAATCCCTTTTTAAATCCTCAATCCAATCAACTTGCCAACTCACCAAACAACCAAATCATGCCAAGTGGACCCCCACCATGATAATTTCGGCCAAGCAACCCCCCCATGGTCTAATGCATCAAATTAAATAGGATTTAAATCCTAGATTGCTTAAAATTTATTTAAGGATATGTTTAAATATACCAACTTATCCCAAACCTTAACCAAATCCAAATCTTTCTCTCCCTCACCTTTGGCCGACCAAAACCCCTCTCCCTCTCCATAATTTCAGCAGCAACAAACTCCCTATAACATCTATACATCATCTCCTCCATTGCACATCTCTCCATCCTTCACAAAAACTTATCTCCTCCACCATACATCCCCGAAACACCTCAAAACAAACCCTAAAAACTCCATCTCCCCCATCCAATCCTCTATAGCCATTATCAACTCTCCCATACTCACCAGGAGAGGATTAGCAAGCGAGGATAGCGGAAAAGATTGGAGCTTTGGTGAAGAGAAGTCATCATCACCCTTTCTAGCGAGGATCTTTGGTAAAAATCCAAATTTTTTCTTCTAAAAATCCTTGCTAAAATTCTATAGGAAAATATGTTATTAATTCTGTAGAAATCATATTTTTATAGATTTTGTTAGGTATAATCATCCATAAAGGTTTCATGAAATATATGCGTAATATTCATGTGTCAGTAGGATCAAATTAACCCCATTGTAAAGGAACTATGAGTTATTGGTGCCTATTTTCAAACTGAATTTTATGTATGTTCATATATATAAATTAGGATTTTTAAGTATTTTTCACGATTTTAGCAACACAAATCTGGTCGGGAAAATTATAGGTCAAAACTAGCTAATTTTGGGTAACCGGCTGACCTAGAATGTCCCAAACTTGTAGTATAACTCAACCCTTGTACCTCTGATATTATTCTATGAAATATATTATTTTATTGTTGTTTAAAATATATTTTTGGTTATTTTAGCAATTTTGAGTCATTAACTATGTTCCGGGCGAGTTTCGGTAGACTAGCTGACTTATTAATCAACTAGTCATAAATGTCTTTAGAAATATTAATTCTAGAATTTTAGAGATAAATCTGTAGAAAATTAGTTTAAATATTATTTTTATGTTTTTTATATGATTTTTAAGTATGTTATTGAAGTAGGGGCATAACCGACTAATTAAAAGTTAGAAACCCTAAAACTGTGTTTCGATATCTCGTGGAACCTGTGTGTAATTGTATGGATCTAAATGGTTCCACGAGAGATTGAATATAATTTTAACACATTACTTTGACTAATTAAGTCGTATCGTAAGTTTCATAAGTAGTGACTTAATTTAGTTAATTAATTATCTAGGAACGTCGGATTCCGGAGGTATGGACGCGGGAGCGGCGTTTCATATTTACAGCACAGAATCAGGCAAGACACCTTGCCTTTACTGTTTAATTTTTTGCTCAATATCATGCATACTTTTTCTTTATATTGTTCTTTCAAAATATATATAGATACAAATTATTATACTTTATGCAATTGGCTTAGAGTTAAGGGACCACCGTATGTTTAGTGCATCTCATAAACTGTCACGATGTGCCACAGATTGTGTGTGAGTTGTGAGTCGCATATAGATGCGGACTTGCGTGCTGACTGATCATTGGTGCGTACAGGTCGTACGTTAGGATATAACTGCTAATAGATTTGTGTAGAAGACTTGGCAGTTATTAAGGATTAAACAGTGTCGTGGAGACGACGCATGGATAGTATCATTGGAGGGAGGGGACAGTTATTAGAGTAGGGGCTACATTTTATTTTTACACACATTTTGGGCCGAGGGTGACTCTTATGAGCACTACCTTCTGCCTAGGGCCGATAGTGACTCGGATAAGCGCTACTTACTACCACTCTTTATTTACTCTGCTGAGCCTACAGCCCCTGCGTAGAACGTTGTCCTCAAAGTGCATATCACATAGAATGGTTAGGAACCTTTACTCATGCATACTTTTCTGTTGAGCTTTATTATTCAGTTTATTGGCATGATATTATGTGTCTTGTTACGTCCCTCTGAGGACCTGGTTATCTCTCCAGGTGTGTCTTGTGATTTCTGCAGGTGCTCTAGCTAAGGCCATGACTAGCGCTCTATTCTTCGAGATATTGCTTTTTGAATCGTCATCTCCTTCGCTCGACCAATCATTATCTTGTACAATTTTTCCTTATTTCAATTAGTTGGTAGTGGATTTGTCTCCGCCCAACGATTGTATACATGACAAACTCAAAGTTGCTTTTATATTATTATTTATCTTTGTGGATGAGATTTAGTGTCTTGGCTTTCTATATTTTACAGCTTATGTATACATATGAGCCATATATTTGCTCGTATGATTACAGCTGGCAGGATACGTCTCTAGTCTCAAGTATTTAGGACTGGGACGTTACAATACACATCCGTACCGACCCATCCTTCTTGGGTACAAAAAGTACCGGTGCACCCTAAGGTGAAGAACTCGACCGGATTAAGCCCTTGTCCTGCAACTCATCTACCTGCTTCTTCAGCTCCACCAATTCACTGTTGTTTACTCGATAGACATGCTGAGATATCGGTTCCGCGTCGGGAACCAAGTCTATCGAGAACTCTACATCCCTGTCCGGTGGAAGCCCTGGCAACTCCTCTGGAAATACGTCCATAAACTCTGCGATCAAGGGATGCGGAGCCACCTGCTCCTCAACTGATGCTCCACAGAAGACTCCGCCGTCCTGTTCTGTCTGCCGTCGGGTGTACTCAAACTCTGGCTCTCCTGGCGCCCCAAACAAAACTCTACCCCCTCGGCAGTCAATGCGGGCGTGGTGTCTACTCAGCCAGTCCATACCTAATACAATATCGTAGTTCGGTAGTGGCATGACGAGTAGACTCACTCCCAACTCTCGGCCTCCCAATATGACGCTCCGCCCTCTGTAAACATCACTCACGATGATGACCCCACCCCCGGTCGTAATCTTGCTGGTCCTAGGCAATGGTTCAGAAACCAGACTGTGTCTAATAGCATACGATACTGACACAAAGTTGTGGGATGCCCCGGAATCAAAGAGTACAAATGCTGGAATGGAGTCTAGGAGAACCGAATCTGCTATCAGCTCTCCGATGGCCTCTGCATCCTCAGCTGCCATGGCGAAAGCTCGCCCCTGCTGTCCACCTCGTACCTGCTGTTGGTGCTGAAAGAAATCGAGAATGACGGGAAAAAGTCTCTGTACAGACGGAGGTGCACCTCCAATGTAGCAGAAACACCAACCTAAGTCAGCACAACAGGAGCTACGGTCTCGAGGCCCTGATGAACAGGACGAGAGGTGGCCAGCCTCTCGATAGTATCTCCCGAACCGGAGCGATGAGATTGCGTCTCCATAACTATCATGATGACAGATCAAAACAAGAAGCAATTTCTAAGAATGAAGCAAAAATTCAAAGGAGGGCAGTTTATACTCAAGGGAAGACAATAAACAGCAAATTTAGATAAAATGAATCTGATTAAGAGTTTTTCTAGTGTGATTGAGTTCCTTCAAAAATATACTAATTCCTACTGCAGGCTGCAGCGATATTCTAGTTCGAATACCACTACATTTTCAACCTAAACCTGCATGAGCCACCACTAAAAACGTGTCACGATCTGCACCCTAGAGTAAGGGCACGAGACGTGGGTACGTCCAGCCTACGCCACAGTGTCGGTGGTAGAACGCTGTCCTAGGTCACAACATCTAACAGTTGAAGGTAATAAATAGTTATACTCCCTGAATGGGGGTGACATAACAGAATATATTTCAATCACATCTAAGGTAGAATACGATAAGATATAATGATATAAAAGATGCAAGATCCAATCCACAGGAAATACAGATAGAGAGAAAGCTAAGTGTCTATGATAACTCCACTAACATCCAGAATAATACAGATCCAAATATATACAACTCAATCTCCAATACTATAAAATAAGATAAATATCTATGGAGCAACAGTCTCTACTGCTAAGGGATCCGACTGGAAGTCCGGATCGTAAGTGTCCTCTAAGGCTATCCCATAGAAAGTATCTAAGCAGGCCTCCTCCTCATCCTCTGTAAAACTTTCAACATGTCCAGTCAGGACGGGAACGAGCACATATCTCTAAAAACAGTTCATAGCAGGTTAGGAGTATAAATCATACAATAGAGTAAAATACATGAAATGCTAAAAAGAAAGTACAGGAAAATAGAAGATATTTGTAACTGAAAGTAAATACATGATAAGTAAAGGCTGTAAGTGGCTAAGTGATTTAGAGTACAATATGGTTATGTAAACGGCTTAAGAGCATATGAATACAACTAAGAAACACATGAATACCTACTGGGGATAATGATCACATAACCAATTCTACTCATCCCGCCCCAATCAATACACAAGGATCCATTCAAGTTACGTTATAGGCACATGAATACAGCTAAAGATACGTGAACTCATGTAATGAGTAGTACATGAGGCACATGATAGTACATGAAAGCACATGAGAACATGTAAAAACATGAACTAGTACGAGTACAAGGAGTACCTGATGCACATGATAAAGTACATGAACATGAAATACCCGATGCACCCGTAGAGGGATAACATCTCAGGAAAGGATCCATATAGTACTAATCCGTAAAGATACATGTCAGCATCAAGTAGAGTAATCTAGAGCAAAAATATAGTCCAGACAGGTATGAAAAGATCAGAGAATATACTCGCCTGCTATCTGAATGTCCAAGATGAAAGTACTGTCTGAGGAGTGGTGTCTGGCTCCTATTTAGAACAGCACAAGTCACAACAGGTCCAGAATGGTAATAAGATGCACTATAATGCATTCTACATGAATCTAGGTCAATCTAGGCGAAAGTCAACACTTGGTCAACCCTAGAAGTCAAACTAGGTCAAACCTAAGTCAACAAGTCTATACTATTTTATTCTAGGTCTAACAAGGCTACACAAGACTAATCTAGACTCTATACTGGCATTTAAGCCACCTATAGGCCATAGGCTATACCATGCCTATGAACCAACCCATAAATCACATACACAAGTCAAATACATCTAATATATAATATACTCTAATATAGGATTCACATATTGATATTATACATTATAACTTAGAATATACATAACCTATAGGCTACTATATGTATACCATACCAACATATTTATATCTAATATATATACTAGTAGGCACACATAGATGTAGGATACATATATGTATACATAGAGAATAGGAAGGGGATGTGTTCAAGTGTGTGTGTGTGGGGATACAAGAGTGTGTGTCAAGAGAGACAAGAGTGTGTGTAGTGAGACATGTATGTGTGCGTGAGGGTGATCCTGAAATCAGTGAGTGTTAAAGGGAATACATGTGTGTGCACAGAAATTAGGAAACATCAGTGTAACAGTGAGCAAAATAGGAGAAAAATAAGTGAATGGGAACATGTGCGGTGTTAGTGAGACATGGCAGTGGTGTCTCATAGAGTGTGAACCTGTGAATCAGTGAAATGGAAACCATGAAGTTTCAGTTAAGGAAAAGGAAAATCAATTCAAAGAATAAAGCATTCATTCAAATCTCAGTTATAAGCTCAATTCAAATCACAATTGAAAAGGGGAAGGAAATCAGTTCAGGGAAGTTAAGGAAAAAAAAAATCAACATCTCAGTTAAGAGAAGAACATACTCAGGTTATTAGGCAGTTCAGTTCAGGTTACAGCTTCAGTTAAGAGGGGAAAAACTAGTTCTCAGGAACTCTCACATTTCAGTTAAGTAACATAGGAAATCAGTGTACATTTATGCTTAAGGAAAACAGGGAATGATTCTCAGTTAAACAGGGAATGGAATAATCAAAATCAGTTTAAAGGAAACTAAATACAATTATAAAAAGGAAAGAAAATCGGTTAATGATAAATCATTCAAATCTCAGGTTAGGAAATCAGTTTACAGTTCAGGTTAAGGGAAGATTAGTTCAGGATATTAAGAATTGAAACTAAAACATCCATTTACAGTTCATACATAGAACTGAAACCCAATCCTCAATGTATCAGCTATCCCATACTCACACAAAACCAATTTCGAATGAACCCACATGCCCAAATTCCAATCACAAATCCAAAAGCCAAATTCGAATGCAATATTGAACTAACATGAACAACCAATCATGTGGGGATCATTAATCAGTGAAGAACATAATTAAATAGGGATTTAAAGTGTTTAGGAAATGGGAAAAATAATGTATCAGTAACATGTGTCAGTTATCATGCAAATAACCCCATTCGAATCCAATTCCCATGCTACAAAATCTAAACTAACATGTAACTAATTTAACATAGATAATATTTCATATTTAGGATCTAATGAACAATTAAAAACATAATTTAAACTATTTAAAACTGAATCAAAATAGAGAACCAAATGAACAATGATACACGCACAGGGCACATACAGTACACGCACAAATTCGTGTCCGACACGACACGAAGGATCGTGTCACTTGACACACATGGTGTCAGTGGTCTCCCCTTCGTGTGTGTTAAGTATCATGTGTCGAAGTGGCGTGTCCAGCTCGAAATCAGCCCCGAGTAGTAGGGGAGGAAAACTGTGCGCGTACGTGAGATGCACCCGCGTGTTCCCGTGTGTCCGTGGCGACTCGACACGACACCAAAACGTGCTCAGTGCAATGGAAACACAGAAGCGAGGTCAAAATCGTAATTCCTATTCAAATACATTCCTAAAATTAAATCAAAATATCCTTTAGGGCATTTCGTCAAACACATTCATATACGAACTGATACGTGTCCGATACGGACACGTATAGGACTCAAAACCTAGGGTTAGCTAGTCCTACAGCTAGGGTAGGCCTAGGGCTTCCTAGATATGTAATAAAATAGTATTTTATGGAAGGGATTAGAATATTACCTAGGGATTTGCAATGTAACAAAAAGCCCTAAATGAGAGGATCCTCAAACCACCAAAACTCTCCCAAATTGATTCTTCCTTGAAATTACTCAATAACAACAGCAAGTAAACTAGATTTAGGTCCTATTGCAATTGGTTTGGGGGAAAAATGAATTGAAATGGAATTTCTATGGATTAAAGAAGATGGAGACTCACCTCTTTCTCAACTTGCAAATATTCCTAATGGAGGCTAGCCCTAATTTCTAGGAGGGGATTAAATAGAGGAGGAATACCTATGCTAGTGTGGCCGGCCAAGTGGGATGGGCTAGGGCTAGGTTCACTTGGTGTTGGGTTGGGCCTTTAAGGCTAAAATCACAAGTCATGACTTGTGAAACCACAAGCCATTTACTATTCAAATCAATTCCTAATTTCCCCAAAATAATTCTAATGGGTTAAATGTCACTAACTTAGGTCAAGCTAGGGTTCCATAACCTAACCAAATAGTCATGACCTAGGTTAGCCTCTAGGACAGTCTCCAAGTCAACACTAGTCAAAGTCTAAAACTAGCACCAAATCAATTATACTAAAAATCACTTAAAAATTCTAATAATTATAATTAATACTAATAATTCAAAATTAATTCCAAAATTTTAAAAATGACCAAAATACCCACAAGCTAGAAAAGTGGTAGTGACAAAGGTACATGATATGTTTTATGTATCTCAGTTGTGCTGGTATGTTCTGATCCGAGCTATATCCAAGATCATTTTGAGTTGGTTATTGGTACTGACATATCGTATGCGTAGGCCCACTTCCTGAATTTTTGATTTTTATTTTATTTTGATTAATTTTATGATCATTAGGAGTCATGCCGAAGCTTATAGGTGAGCTATGACTATTTTAAGGTCATATGGCCCCTAGAGATCTTATATAAGTATTACTTTAGCTATTTTATATTTTCTATATTTTTGAATATTTTTAAGTATTTAATATTTAAGGGTTTATTATTTTTAAGGACTTTCAATATTTACTATAAGGTCATTCGGGGGTATTTTAGGACCAAATATTTTATTTGGGCTCTAGATGACTAAAAATATTTTTTTTGAATATTCTAGGATTTTTCTGAATTTTTCTAGAATTTTTTAGAATTTTTGAGAATTTTTAGATAATTAAAACCTATATAATTTATTTTTCATAGGATTTTGGAATTTACTGTGGGGTCACACGATGATATTTTGAGTTAAAATATTTTTATTTAGGTTCTAGATACTTAGAATTGTTTTCTAGAAATTTCTAAAAATTTTCTAAATTTTTTTGCAATTTATTTGGAGTTAAAATAATTTTTAAATAATTTTTTGTAATTAAATAAATAATTACACAGTCATCCAGCCTGGGCGGGCCCACCTGTCGGTGCTCAACCGTCTCTTTCTCTCTCCCATATATATATATATATATATATATATATATATATATATATATATATATATATATATATATATATATATATCCAAAAACCCTAGTTTATTTCCTTGGTCGAGTTTGGAGTTTTGATCTTGATGATTCCCTGACTTTTCGGAGCGGTTGCGGACAGCCCCGACCTCGTTTTTGTGCGCCATTTTTTTATTGGAATCATCTCGAGGTTAGCTTTTAGAATATATATTTTATTTTCTGAGATTTTGCTTGTGAATTTCAGGAGAATTGTTTAAGTATTGGTTTCCCAAAACTCGACGCATCGTATGGTTTTTGAGATCCCGAGAGATCTCGAACTCCGATTCGCGATCCTTTTTAGGTTTTGGAAATTTGACATGACGGTCTTCGACATATAATTTTTCCAGAATTTTAGATGTTCGTTTACTATTTTATTTATTACGTTTACTATTTTATTTATTACGTTGACGCTTTTGTTTACTATTTTATTTATTACGTTGAACTCAGATTTGATCCATAACGGCGATATCTTTTGACAAAAGCGTGATTTTACAACACGGTCAATTCCGGTGCACTCATGGCACTGAAATCTACCAAGATACACTTTCAAAATCTTGAGTTCATAACGTTTGAATAGTTAGTCAACGACACGTCTTGATTTGCGTGTCGTGGTTTCCAAAATTGGAAATATTACTTTCTATGACCAAATTTTCTTATTTGATTTATATTTCAGATTATTATTAGGTTAAATTAGATTTTAAGTGATTTATGTTGATTTATGTCAAAATTAAATAATGTTATTATTATTTTGGGTTTTAATGATGGGTTGGAATTCAAACTTTGTTTTATATTACATTAAGTTGTCTATTTGAAATATAGTTTTTGGCCTACAAATATTATCGTAGTATTTCCTAAAACTATAGTTTTGACTTAAAAACATGGTTTCTATATTTTCAAGTATTTACCTAGAATATATTTTCAAGTATCATAATTATTTTCTAAAAATAGGTTATAAATCTTATTTGGACTACTACGATATAGTTTCCAAATGTGATAAGTATTTTCTATAATAGTTTTCTAAATTATATTATGACTAAAATATACTATGTAGTTTTGGCTATATGTGATTCAAGATGGGGTTATAAGCCCAAAAATATATTAGTACTTTTCCATCTATATATAGTTTTCGAATATAGTAAATATTTTCCAAAATGGTTATATATATATATATATATATATATATATATATATATATATATATATATATTCTCTTCGAATTTTGAATCTTGACCGAGATTAGTCATATATTCCTATTTCTTGTGATTCTGACTACTGCATATCGACCCTAGGCTAATTGGACCGTTCTGGACCCAATGATATGGTCCGTCCCATCAATTAAGATCATCTTGCGTACTTTTGACATCTACGACTATTATGTGCCAACACGATCATATCGTGCGTCAACTGCAACCTAACTCAAGGCAAGTTTCACTATGGCATTATATTACCTTTATTTTGTACTGCATGTATCTTCACATCTTTATATTTCATATTGTCACTATTCTTGACTGATCATGATTACCGTTTATGCATGAGAGTTAGAGTTGATATAGTAAGTACATGTTCATGCCTAACTTCTAGTTTATCGTGATTATCGTTTATCGTGTTGTTAATGTTTATCGTGTTGGACATGTACTGGTGAGTTAGTCGGGTGGAAAAATACGACTAGTAGACATGTGGTACCCCACTGTAGTCTAAAGTTTATTTGGTCAGGGGATTGTCTTACAGTGTTTGTTCGGTCAATACACCTCACGTGTTGACTGTCTGATTCCTAACCCAACCACATGTTGAACATTGGTATTCTAAAACACACAGTACATGTGATCTTTTGTTGCTATATTGTTCATTCACTTCCTTTCCATCAAGTTGACTATCATGTTGTCTTTATGTTATAGCTATACTCTTTCATGTTATGCATATAGTTCGTTTTCCTTATTATTGTTTCCTTCATGCATGTATATTATATTATGTAGTGTGGTGTCATGGTGAACTTGTTCCAATCCTGATTGGATATGTTTTTCAAGTTGACAGATTCTTGATGACTTGCTCTCTTGCTTTGGGTTTCCTTCGGGTGGAGTTAGAGATATCTTGAAGGCCAAAACCTAGAGACTAGTTAGATAGTTTAGATTTGTTGTATTAGATTTTGTGAGACATTGTATTTGGCTAATTAAATATAAATTTTGTAAATTTTGTAATTGATTTAGAAATGTGATGAGCAATAAAATGATTATTTTATGAGCATTTTGTTTATTGTGGGCTAGACAGTGTACTACCGTCTAAACTGTGGCGTAGGATGGACTTGGACACACACTCGCATCCCGAAAAGTGGGAGCGGGTCATGACTGTATAAGTATAGGCCCTTATCTATTTTGGACCGGAGGAAGAAGGTTCTCAAGAATCGGGTTATCTGACTAGTTCGTGTTTTTTGGGATTATCACTCACCGGACTAGTCGACATGGGAGCGCGAGGATGATATCGAGCTCGTTATCCGTATCTGTTCGATTCGTGAGGTATACTTATCCGTGTATCATGTACCTTATCTTTAGCTTGAGTATGATTGTAGGTATGTATGATTCTTTAGTATGTTAATTGCTTTTACATTTTCATAGATATTTTTCAATCTATATTTCATGGTTTTATGAGTTTCTTGTATGGTACCTGATATGATATTTTTTTGGATTTCTTGTCTGTCTTGCTTGCCTTATCGAAATTCGAATTACGTAATTTTTTTGAGTGAAGAGTTGCGAGACTCATCTCACGGTACCGATATTTGTATACGGATACATGAGTATTTACTGTTTGTTCAGTTTTTTTTCCAGTTTTTATGATTGTGGTATCGTGTGACACTCCCAAATTATTGAGTTTTGGTGACCATGTTTACTTCAAAACTACGCGAGACTTTTAAAATACCTTTTGGATTTGCCATAGACCCTTGTTAGGACCTGTGGATAGAACAGAGAACCCAATAATTTCTTAAAGTGGGAATTTTCTTTTCTTTCGAAAATATGTCGAATATCCGCGTCACATCATCCGAATGGGATTTTTTTCGAAGGCAAAAAATTGTTGTGACCAAATAAAAAATCTGTAGGTCGTAAAAATTCGCCGGATAATCTACCCATAAGATATTTGATATATTTGTGACAAATAGTGTTTGATGCACACTATTGTCCATTGGTTTCTTGGTTCTGAAGCATTCTATTATTTTTTTCTTTGATGGACGAATAAGATTGATTTAGATCGAGTCATGGATCGCTGACGTGACGGATCCGACGGTCATGATTAATTCATCCCGTCTATATACCCCCTTCGGTTTATTTCAATTTTTTTACTTTCTCTCTCTCTCTCTTTTTCTTCTTTTTCTCTCTTTATTTCCTCTCCATTTTCTTCGACAGCTTAGAGCTTGATCTTGAGTCCTAGGAGTGTGGTTTCTAAATCCTTTTTGGTAGTGGAGTAGAAGAGTTAGGATGGAAGCTTGTTTTAGGTAAGGACATATAGCTATCACATTTAAATCTGAGCGAGTGAGATAAGGAAATTTTTTGTGTAACCTCTAGTCTAGAGAAGTAGAAGTTCGTTTAGAGAACCAGTAGTTCGTCTAGAGAACCAGAAGTTCGTCTATAGAGATAATCCAACTATTACTAAGGATACATGTCACTCATTTTGGGAATGTCAAGTTGCATACTACCATGAGTTAGAAGCTCAATCCTAAGACTCCAGTGTGAGCCAGAAGTCGAATGATCCTATAACTTTTGTACTATGACATGATCAAGACACCCCAGGATAATGATGATGAGAATTATCAAAACTAATTCATGTGGTTATCTCTTATCAAATGATATCCAAAACTAAAGGTCAATTGGGTTTCCTTAACCGAAAGATAATTTATTCTAAACTATCAATCCTGAAGAGTGTTTTCGAATAATAAGTAGTATAGTTTTATTTTGAATTGTATTATTTTGGATTTATATAGATTATATTAGTATCATTTGAAACTGTAATCTTGGAATCTATTTTATATTTTCTATATTTTTGAATATTTTTAAGTATTTAATATTTAAGGGTTTATTATTTTTAAGGACTTTCAAGATTTACTATAAGGTCATTCGGGGGTATTTTAGGACCAAATATTTTATTTGGGCTCTAGATGACTAGAAATATTTTTTTTGAATATTCTAGGATTTTTCTGAATTTTTCTAGAATTTTTTAGAATTTTTGAGAATTTTTAGATAATTAAAACCTATATAATTTATTTTTCATAGGATTTTGGAATTTACTGTGGGGTCACACGATGATATTTTGAGTTAAAATATTTTTATTTAGGTTCTAGACACTTAGAATTGTTTTCTAGAATTTTCTAGAAATTTTCTGAATTTTTTTGCAATTTATTTGGAGTTAAAATAATTTTTAAATAATTTTTTGTAATTAAATAAATAATTACACAGTCATCCAGCCTGGGCGGGCCCACCTGTCGGTGCTCAACCGCCTCTCTCTCTCCCCTATATATATATATATATATATATATATATATATATATATATATATATATATATATATATATATATATATATTTTATATATATAAATATATATATATATATATATATATATATATATATATATATATATATATATATATCCAAAAACCCTAGTTTATTTCCTTGGTCGAGTTTGGAGTTTTGATCTTGATGATTCCCTGACTTTTCGGAGCGATTGCGGACAGCCCCGACCTCGTTTTTGTGCGCCATTTTTTTATTGGAATCATCTCGAGGTTAGCTTTTAGAATATATATTTTATTTTCTGAGATTTTGCTTGTGAATTTCTAGAGAATTGTTTAAGTATTGGTTGTCCAAAACTCGACGCATCGTATGGTTTTCGAGATCCCGAGAGATCTCGAACTCCGATTCGCGATCCTTTTTAGGTTTTGGAAATTTGACATGACGGTCTTCAACATATAATTTTTCCAGAATTTTAGATGTTCGTTTACTATTTTATTTATTACGTTTACTATTTTATTTATTACGTTGACGCTTTCGTTTACTATTTTATTTATTACGTTGAACTCAAATTTGATCGATAACGGCGATATCTTTTGACAAAAGCGTGATTTTACAGCACGGTCAATTTCGGTGCACTCATGGCACTGAAATCTACCAAGATGCACTTTCAAAATCTTGAGTTCATAACGTTTGAATAGTTAGTCAATGACACGTCTCGATTTGCATGTCATAGTTTCCAAAATTGGAAATATTACTTTCTATGACCAAATTTTCTTATTTGATTTATATTTCAGATTATTATTAGGTTAAATTAGATTTTAAGTGATTTATGTCAAAATTAAATAATGTTATTATTATTTTGGGTTTTAATGATGGGTTGGAATTCAAACTTTGTTTTATATTACATTAAGTTGTCTATTTGAAATATAGTTTTTGGCCTACAAATATTATCGTAGTATTTCCTAAAACTATAGTTTTGACTTAAAAACATGGTTTCTATATTTTCAAGTATTTACCTAGAATATATTTTCAAGTATCATAATTATTCTCTAAAAATAGGTTATAAATCTTATTTGGACTACTACGATATAGTTTCCAAATGTGATAAGTATTTTCTATAATAGTTTTCTAAATTATATTATGACTAAAATATACTATGTAGTTTTGGCTATATGTGACTTCAAGATGGGGTTATAAGCCCAAAAATATATTAGTACTTTTCCATCTATATATAGTTTTCGAATATAGTAAATATTTTCCAAAATGGTTATATATATATATATATATATATATATATATATATATATATATATATATATATATATATATATATATAAAAATATATATATATATATATATATATATATATATATATATATATATATATATATATATATATATATATATATATATATATATATATATATATTCTCTTCGAATTTTGAATCTTGACCGAGATTAGTCATACATTCCTATTTCTTGTGATTCTGACTACTGCATATCGACCCTAGGCTAATTGGACCGTTCTGGACCCAATGATATGGTCCGTCCCATCAATTGAGATCATCTTGCGTACTTTTGACATCTACGACTATTATGTGCCAACACGATCATATCGCGCGTCAACTGCAACCTAACTCAAGGCAAGTTTCACTATGGCATTATATTACCTTTATTTTGTACTGCATGTATCTTCACATCTTTATATTTCATATTGTCACTATTCTTGACTGATCATGATTACCGTTTATGCATGAGAGTTAGAGTTGATATAGTAATGTACATGTTCATGCCTAACTTCTAGTTTATTGTGATTATCGTTTATCGTGTTGTTAATGTTTATCGTGTTGGACATGTACTGGTGAGTTAGTCGGGTGGAAGAATACGACTAGTAGATATGTGGTACCCCACTGTAGTCCAAAGTTTATTTGGTCAGGGGATTGTCTTACAGTGTTTGTTCGGTCAATACACCTCACGTGTTGACTGTCTGATTCCTAACCCAACCACATGTTGAACATTGGTATTCTAAAACACACGGTACATGTGATCTTTTGTTGCTATATTGTTCATTCACTTCCTTTCCATCAAGTTGACTATCATGTTGTCTTTATGTTATAGCTATACTCTTTCATGTCATGCATATAGTTCGTTTTCCTTATTATTGTTTCCTTCATGCATGTATATTATATTGTGTAGTGTGGTGTCATGGTGAACTTGTTCCAATCCTGATTGGATATGTTTTTCAAGTTGACAGATTCTTGATGACTTGCTCTCTTGCTTTGGGTTTCCTTCTGGTGGAGTTAGAGATATCTTGAAGGCCAAAACCTAGAGACTAGTTAGATAGTTTAGATTTGTTGTATTAGATTTTGTGAGATTGTATTTGGCTAATTAAATATAAATTTTGTAAATTTTGTAATTGATTTAGAAATGTGGATGAGCAATAAAATGATTATTTTATGAGCATTTTGTTTATTGTGGGCTAGACAGTATACTACCGTCTAAACTGTGGCGTAGGATGGACTTGGACACACACTCGCATCCCGAAAAGTGGGAGAGGGTCATGACTGTATAAGTATAGGCCCTTATCTATTTTGGACCGGAGGAAGAAGGTTCTCAAGAATCGGGCTATCCGACTAGTTCGTGTTTTTTGGGATTATCACTCACCGGACTAGTCGACATGGGAGCGCGAGGATGATATCGAGCTCGTTATCCGTATCTGTTCGATTCGTGAGGTATACTTATCCGTGTATCATGTACCTTATCTTTAGCTTGAGTATGATTGTAGGTATGTATGATTCTTTAGTATGTTAATTGCTTTTACATTTTCATAGATATTTTTCAATCTATATTTCATGGTTTTATGAGTTTCTTGTATGGTACCTGATATGATATTTTTTTGGATTTCTTGTCTGTCTTGCTTGCCTTATCGAAATTCGAATTACGTAATTTTTCTGAGTGGAGAGTTGCGAGACTCATCTCACGGTACCGATATTTGTATACGGATACATGAGTATTTACTGTTCGTTGAGTTTTTTTTTCCAGTTTTTATGATTGTGGTATCGTGTGACACTCCCAAATTATTGAGTTTTGGTGACCATGTTTACTTCTAAACTGCGCGAGACTTTTAAAATACCTTTTGGATTTGCCATAGACCCTTGTTAGGACCTGTGGATAGAACAGAGAACCCAATAATTTCTTAAAGTGGGAATTTTCTTTTCTTTCGAAAATATGTCGAATATCTGCGTCACATCATCCGAATGAGATTTTTTCCGAAGGCAAAAACTTGTTGTGACCAAATAGAAAATCTGTAGGTCGTAGAAATTCGCCGGATAATCTACACATAAGATATTTGAGATATTTGTGACAAATAGTGTTTGATGCACGCTATTGTCCATTGGTTTCTTGGTTCTGAAGCATTCTATTATTTTTTTCTTTGATGGACGAATAAGATTGATTTAGATCGAGTCATGGATCGCTGACGTGACAGATCCGACGGTCATGATTAATTCATCCCGTCTATATACCCCCTTCGGTTTATTTCAATTTTTTTTACTTTCTCTCTCTCTCTCTCTTTTTCTTCTTTTTCTCTCTTCATTTCCTCTCCATTTTCTTCGACAGCTTAGAGCTTGATCTTGAGTCCTAGGAGTGTGGTTTCTAAATCCTTTTTGGTAGTGGAGTAGAAAAGTTTGGATGGAAGCTTGTTTTAGGTAAGGACATATAGCTATCACATTTAAATCTGAGCGAGTGAGATAAGGAAATTTTTTGTGTAACCTCTAGTCTAGAGAAGTAGAAGTTCGTTTAGAGAACCAGTAGTTCGTCTAGAGAACCAGAAGTTCGTCTATAGAGATAATCCAACTATTACTAAGGATACATGTCACTCATTTTGGGAATGTCAAGTTGCATACTACCATGAGTTAGAAGCTCAATCCTAAGACTCCAGTGTGAGCCAGAAGTCGAATGATCCTATAACTTTTGTACTATGACATGATCAAGACACCCCAGGATAATGATGATGAGAATTATCAAAACTAATTCATGTGGTTATCTCTTATCAAATGATATCCAAAACTAAAGGTCAATTAGGTTTCCTTAACCGAAAGATAATTTATTCTAAACTATCAATCCTGAAGAGTGTTTTCGAATAATAAGTAGTATAGTTTCATTTTGAATTGTATTATTTTGGATTTATATAGATTATATTAGTATCATTTGAAACTGTAATCTTGGAATCTATGTTTTGTGAATTATAATATTAAAATTTTATATTTTTCTCTCCTTAGATTATTAAATCTTTTAGACATGGGATATCTTTAATGTAAATTTACGATATGTCACTTTGATAAGACAAAATTCCTGCCGCAAGGGGGAGAAAGGAAGAAGATAAATATATTGTTCCAAAAGAATGTCGTGAATTATCGTTATAGAAGAACGACATTAAACATCATTCCAGAAATGAATCATGGCATACTTCCTATTTATTTAATCTCAATTAAATTAGGAGAGTCCAGAATAGTCCAAATAGCCCAATTTGATATGTAGAAATTAGATTTGGAAATCGATACGATTATCGAGGAAAAAAATGATTTGATTAGTCGTAATCGCGATTTGATCAAATAAGCCAAAAGGAGAATTAATTAAGGTATTTGGTCATGATCAAAAATTGAATTTATTTATAGGAAATTATTAGTCATAATTGACTTCAAGAAATTATTTACAACATATATGTAAATCTTTAGGGCCTGAAGCCCGAATAAGTAATTTAGGAGCCTAGCTCAATTTATGAAATCAAAACAAATTAATAATATATTTATTAGGTTCAAACCCAATTGATCATTGTAGGACCAAATTCCATGAAATAAAATAGTAAAATAAATTGTAGGGCTCGAAGCCCAATTTGTGTGTATACAATGTAGGGCCAAAGCCCATTCTAATATCTAATTAATAAACATATTCATAATAATAGGTAATGATAAAACTAACAGCATCATAGTACAAAATATTATATATATATATATATATATATATATATATATATATATATATATATATATATATATATATATATATTTCTTGTATTTTATTACAAAAGAATTATTAGATGCTTACTAGATTATGCTAAATAGCTATACCAACTATGAATATATCTTCTAATATAAGTAAGTACCAAAAGAACTAAATAAGGCCAACAAATGAATAAGTTATATATTAAGAACGCGTAAGACTTAAATGTTCTAAAGATTTATCTCTCCAGAAGAAGAGAATGAATAAACACACCTTGATGTTCTTGAAGAAGCAGCTCCTGAAGTAGCATCACATGAAAAGAAAGTTCATGACGACCCGAAAAATGTCATGAATCAAAGATCCAATTTCTCAAAATATATCGTCCGGTCGAGGATATACCTTAGATTCCAGAAGAGACTGAGAAAGAGGTACCAGTACCCAAGAAATCTATGTTTTATTCATAGTCAAGAGAAATTTGGAATCAAGATGTTTGTCATAGATGCCATTATCAAATAAGAATAAAAATGGTGATAAAAATAAAGGAGAATACTAAACCATGAATAATCCTCGAATATTAAAAGGGGTAATGGAAATATGCGATTTATTTTGCAAAACGTGGGGTGTTCAGTCATATAGTACAAAATCCAAAAGAAATAAACCCGACGTTTAAATGTGTGTTTATAACAAATAAAAGGAGAGATCCAAATATATAAAGCAAAACTAGCTAAAGGATAATCTAAATAACCATGAACAAATATAAAAAATATATTTTTCGGTCATAATAACCTAGACAAAAAGATTCGTGAAGGATTTAAAATTATCATGATATCCCCAAAGAATTTGCAACACGAGCCATATATCAGCTAAAATCATCAGGAAAAATGTGAGAGGCTCATAAAGTATATGTGTAGAGAAGGATATAATAATAATCCTAAAATGTATAGTCATATTTATGAAAAAATTCCTGAACGGATTCATCAAAGCGGTCACCTATATATACATGACAATAACTCTTTAAAAGAAGGTCTCTTCAAAGGATAATCTCCTGAAGAGAGAGAAAATATGACATCTCCCGAAGAGATTGGAAGTATCTCCCGAAGAGGTTGAAAATATCTACTAAAAAGATTGAAAATATATCCTAAAGAGATAATCTCCAGAAGAGATCTCATGTAATCTCTTGAAGAGATAATACTAGAATAGATAAATCTCCAGAAGTGACCTACTATAATCTTCCGAAGAGAAAAATATTAATCTCCTGAAGAGATAATCTCCCGTAGAGATGAATCTTCTAAAAAGATTTAATATGAGTAGTTATTATTTGCTCAATATATTTATAAAAGTCATATCAATAAGATCCGTTACAATCGAAAGAATAAGAGAACATGTTCTGTGTCCTGAAGTACCATATTTAAAGAAGATAAATACAAATCCTTTACTGTTATTCACTCAGCACAATATATTTATGTGAACTTACTAACATACACTTATACTGGAATGACATAAGGCACTTAAATTATTTTTGACTTAATTCATATAAACGTTTTGATCTTGTGAGATATGCAGATGAATGGTTTTTATCTGATCCTCCTTAAGTGGATACCACAAACAAGATATGTTTTCTAAAAATGTTACAGGTATTTCGGATATAAATAGAGCAAAATACTGCGACGATCTCTTCAAATCTTTCTTACACTTAATGAAGTAAATAGAGAATGTGCAGGACTAAAATTTTATCATTTCGTCCGAACTCTCTAACCTAGTGTTATTAGAGCGGACACCCTGAGAGACCGGCAATGATCGAGTCTCACAATTGTATGTGTGTATGATTTTAATTTTTTTTCCATCATTTCAACATATCAGGGGAGTTGCGAGCTTACATAAATCACAAATGAAGTCTGTAAACTCTTCATAAGGATATGAGTATATAAATGTATATTCAGATAAAGTGTTGGGGTGAGATATAATATTCAAATGTATTGGAGGGTTAATTTTTCTTTTGAATTGATGTAAGAACTAAAATGTAATATTTTTTCGAGGAAAAGCATCCTGAAGATGCTAATGGAGATATCTTAAAGAATGTTTTTACGTATTGTACTCTCTTTTTAATGAGGTTTTTTCACTAGGATTTTCGTTGAAATTTTTTTAACGAGACAATATAAGTTGCACCCACTTAGAATCCTGAAGAATCATATCATTGAAGAATAATTTATTGTACTTTTTTTTTCTTTTACTATGAATTTTTTCCAAAGATGATTTTTTCCATAGAAAAGTTTTTAATGAGGCAATAATTAAAGTTAGGGTTTGCACATTAAGTCGAACCGACCAAATCGATCCAAACAAACTAAATCGATCGATTTTTAACTGAACCGTTGGTCCGGTCGAATTGGTTCGGTTATTCGGTTCACAATTTGTTATTCCAAAACCGTTTAAAGTGAACCAAACCGGATGCATGTACTATGTTTAAACTGTCACGGTTGGCTTTATATCATTTTCTAAAAGGATTCCTGCTATTAGACTATCATTGATGGCTTTATATTGCTGTTGGCATTATATACTTTATAGTTATATTGGTGACTTAGATCCTGTTGATATTTTGCTAAGGGAATGGAACCTCACTTTCTCATAGCACCAACTATCAAAGACATGGAACATACTCTTTGATAAGTGAGAGCAAGTGAGGTTCAATTCTTGATACTTAAAAATAATGAACAACTGGTGCTGTATGTTTAATGTCTTTATACTCTTTGATAAGTGAGAGCATGTTCATTATGTTGGGTTTGTAGCCTTTTGTTTTGGTTTTTAGTCCCACATCGGCTAGAAAGGAATGTGTATCTCCATATATATGAGTCTTTTCTCTTTATGGAGATGCACATGTAGTGCACATGGGTGTGTGCCATGTGGGATTAATTATTAATGGTATAAAGGCTTAATCAACAATTAAGAAGCTGTAAGCTTTTTGCTCTTGGAAATTTATTTCCATGGAGCTAAGCTCCGTAGGAGCTTAGCGACTCGGACTCGGACTCGGGCTCGGGCTCGGACTCGGGCTCGGGCCCAAGGGCTCATGAGGCGTAATGTGGCGTTTTGTTGGCTTACGTTGCGCGGCCCGTTACGCGAGCCCAGTACGCCCAGTGTGCGCAGCGTACGCAGCGTACGTAGAGTGCACAGTGTGCGCAGCGTACGCAGTGTGCGTAGAGTACGTAGTGTGCGTATGGCTGGCTGTATATTAGAGCGGGAACGGTTGCAGCAGTTGCTGCACGTTCAGGAGTGGTTCTGCCACTACCCTGAAGTTTAGGCAACTACTTGGCAACCGCCCCGTGGGCTATATATACAGGTTCTCTCCTCTCTCTGAGTGTAGAAGTAATCAGAATTCCAGGGAAAAAAACTCTAAGTGTTCTTTAACACAACAGAGTAGTGAGCGTCAGCATCGTCGCTAGGCGCATAGTGCGCTTAAGTTGCGCTCGTTGCGCGACCACGTTGCGCGGCCCATTACGCGAGCCCAGTTACGCTGGCCCAGTTATGCAGCCCAGTACGCCCAGTGTACGCAGCTTGCGTAGAGTGTGCAGTGTGCGCAGCGTACGCAGTGTGCGTAGAGTGCGTAGTGTGCGTATGGCTGGCTGCATATTAGAGCGGGAACGGTTGCAGCAGTTGTTGCACGTTCAGGAGTAGTTCTGCCACTACCCTGAAGTTCAGGCAACTGCTTGGCAACCGCCCCGTGGGCTATATATGCAGGTTCTCTCCTCTCTCTGAGTGTAGAAGTAATCAGAATTCCAGGGAGAAAAACTCTAAGTGTTCTTTAACACAACAGAGTAGTGAGCGTGTTCTTTAACACAAATACTAGTACTTTTTAGTACGCGTGGGTTCTGTTACTTCAAACAGAGAGAGAAGAGTAGAGCCATTGCCAGAGGAGTTCGTCGTCTTCCGAGGAGTCAGAAGAGCAGGAGTGTTCCAAGGTTTTCCGTCAACCTTGCTGGATGAATAAAGCTTTGAGCAACGGTGATAATTCACCCCAGCATTTCCATCTCTCGCCTGTCATCCTTCTGTTGCCTTTAGTAGTTCTGTCAGTATCTTCTTTTTAGAAGGCACTACTGCCAGTTTGCTACGATCACGAAAATCTCTTTAGATTATTCGTGTATTACGATATCTTTTTAGATCTCGTAATTTGCAGAATCCTTCTGGATCTCTGTTGCAAAACCTTCTTTAAGGAATTGCATTTGAAACATTGTCTTTACAACTGTTTCAGTTTCTGTATTTTCTATCGAAAAGCGTGCCCCGGCGTTCCCGACAATAACAATTTCAAAGCTTTATTGCTACGATGGAAAATATTAATGCTTCACTCCTAGACATTGACTTCTGTAAGTTAGAGAAGTTTGATGGAGAGCATTATCAAGTCTGGAAGAGGAAGGTTTATCTCACTCTTCAACTTAGAGACGTGGATCACATGCTTCTTGAAGAGGAACCTACCGTTCCAGATACTGGGTCTGCTGCCGCAATCTCTGCGGCTACTAAACTTCAGGCCAAGTGGAGAAGGGAGAATAGCATTTGTAGGTTGCTTATCCTGAATGCTATGGAGGATTCCCTAGCAGAATCCTATTCTAAGAAGAATATCGCTAGAGACATATGGGAGTCTCTAGAAAAACTCTACGAAGAAGACAAGAACCACAATAAAATATTTGTGGTTGAAAAATTTCACAAGTGGTTCTTTAAGGACGAAAAGTCTATGCTGTCGCAGGTAAAGGAGTTCCTGAAACTGCGACAGAAGCTGGAAGACGAGGCGATGCCCCTCCCCGACAAGTTTGTTGTTGGAGGGATTGTCTCAAAGCTCCCCGCTGGGTGCAGCAAGTTCTATGCAAACATGCATAGGAAGAAGTTGGAGATCACCCTTGAAGATCTCCTACAGGAAATCTATGTTGAGGACCAGATGCGGGCTCAACTGAAGGTGGACACACTGTCCAAGCAATTGGCTAACGCCAATCTGGTTCAGACCAAGGAACCAAAGGAAAAGCAGGCAGCTTTTCACAGCAAGAAGAAGAACTCTGACAATCTAAAAGTCAAGGGAACTTCTATCAAGAAAAAGAAGCCAAAGTCAGAAATGCCTTGCTTCAAGTGTGGTAAGAAGGGCCACTTTAAGAATGAGTGCAAAGCAAAAACCAAGCAATCAGAGCAAGGAGAGCCTAGTAAAGTATCTATGATCACTGACATTGTTGCTATGATTGCACAGGTTGATGCGGTAAGGACTGATTCTGACTGGTGGGTAGACACTGGAGCCTCCTGCCATGTCTGCTCCAGTAAGGAGTGGTTCACCACCTACACCCCTACTTCTGAAGTGGTTATGATGGCGAACCAGGCACAAGCTGAAGTGCTCGGGATCGGGACGGTGGTGTTGAAGCTGACTTCGGGGAAGTCTCTGATGCTTCAAGGCGTGAAGCACGTACCTGCTATTGCCAAGAACCTGGTCTCGGGAGGCCTACTCTGCAATGCAGGCCTCAGGATGGACATCAATGCTGGCCAGATGGTGATGTCTATCAAGGGAACATATTTCGGGAAAACTTTTTATACCGAAGGAATGTTCAAGATTCAGCTTGTAAATCAGTCCAATGTAATTAATATAATTAATGAAGTCACTCATTCTGCTTATACTTTTGACTTGTGGCATAATAGGCTAGGACATGTTCATTGTAAACGAATAAACAGAATGTCTAATCTAGGACTTATCTCCAAATGTGGGGGTAAGGTAGAGAAATGTGAAGTTTGTGCTCAAACGAAGATCACAAGGAAACCCTTTCCTCGGGTTAATCGAAGTACAGATCTTCTAGAGTTGGTTCACTCCGATATCTGTAACTTCAAACAGTTCTCTACAAAGGCCGGGATGAAGTATTTCATAACCTTCATCGATGACTTCTCAAAGTATGCGTTCGTCTACTTGCTGAAGGCTAAAGACGAAGCATTCGAGAAGTTCAAGGAGTTCAGAGCCGAAGCTGAGCGGCAGACTGGACAACAACTCAAAAGGATAAGAAGTGATCGAGGTGGGGAGTACAGGTCTCATGAATTCGCATCGTTCTGTAAGGAACATGGAATTGTCAATGAGACTACGGCTCCGTACTCTCCTCAATCAAACGGAGTAGCTGAGAGGAAGAACAGGATATTAACAGAAATGATAAATTCAATGTTGTTGACTGCTGGCCTTCCTAAGTGCTACTGGAGAGAAGCTGCATTGACAGCCACTTTTATTCTAAATAGAGTGCCTCATGCAACTTCAGACGTTACTCCTCATGAACTCTGGTTCAAGGTCAGACCTAACTTGAATGTCATTCGAGTGTGGGGGTGTCTGGCGTATGTCAAGCTTCCAGATCTAAAGATTCAGAAGCTTGGGACAAGGACTACAAAGACGATCTTCTTGGGGTATGCCGAGAAGAGTGATGCTCGGAGATTTCTTGATATTAAGTCAAATCATATCATTGAATCTCGCGATGCAGAATATTTTGAAGACAAGTTTGTAAGGCACAAGAATATTGTTCTTCCGGATGTTCCGGAGAATAATGAGGGTGCACAAGAGATTGAAGTCTTCAATGAAGATGTGGTCCAAGAAGATGTTGTTGTTGATACAACGGTTGAACCAGAACAATCTGAGCCGTCAGCTAAGCGTGTGAGGAGGCCGAAGGACTTCGAAAGTGACTTTGTCACCTATCATGTGGAAGCAGATCCGCTTACCTATGATGAGGTGATGAAGACCAGAGACGCAGTTTTCTGGAATGAGGCGATTGACAATGAGATTGATTCCATCACCTCAAATAACACTTGGGTGTTGGTTGATCTTCCTGAAGGAGCGAAACCCATCGGATGCAAATGGATCTTCAAGAAGAAGATGAAAGCAGACGGAACTATTGACAAGTTCAAGGCTAGGTTGGTAGCCAAGGGGTTTTCTCAGAAGTAGGGGATTGATTATTTTGACACGTATGCTCTAGTAGCCCGGATGACCACCATCAGAATGTTGATTGCTCTCGCAGCAATACATAAGATGGTGATACATCAGATGGATGTGAATACGGCTTTCCTAAATAGTGAGCTGACCGAAGAGATTTACATGCAATAGCCAGAGGGATTTGTCATCAGGGGTCTTGAAGACAAAGTCTGCAAGTTGGTAAAATCCTTGTACGGTCTTAAACAGGCTCCCAAGATGTGGCATGAAAAATTTGACAAAATTATAAGGTTAAATGGCTACATGGTCAGCGATACGGACAAGTGTGTTTACACGAAGTTCGCTGATGGAAGAGGTGTGATCGTTTGTCTGTACGTGGACGACATGCTTATCCTAGGTACGGATATTAGCTGTGTCACTGAGACAAAGAAGTTCATCTCTAGCAAGTTCAGTATGAAGGACTTGGGGGAAGCTGATGTGATCTTAGGGATCAAGATCATCCAGACAGACACTGGACTACCGCTGTCATAGTCTCATTATATTGAGAAAATGATCACTCGTTATGGGTATCGGGATCTTCCAGGGATCGATAAGCCGTACATGTGTGATCTGAAGCTGAAGCCTAATTCAGGGGAAAGCGTCAGGCAGCTGGAGTATGCAAGTGTAATCGGGAGTTTGATGTATGCTACTACTGCCACAAGGCCTGACATAGCTTTCGCCGTGGGAATGCTGAGTCGTTTTATGAGCAATCCAGGTGTTGAACACTGAAAAGCTGTGAAACGGGTTATGAGATATCTCAAGAAGACTCAGACATATACACTGTACTACAGCGGTGATCCGCAGGTAGTGGAAGGCTTCAGTGATGCCAGTTGGTGCTCAGAGGTGGAGAGCGAGAGGTCCACAGGTGGATACATTTTCACAATGGGTGGAGCTGCTATATCGTGGAAGTCGAAGAAGCAGACTATGCTCTTGCGGTCATCCATGGAATCTGAGTTCTTTGCACTAGATACCGCAGCCGAGGAAGCAGAATAGCTTCGGGAGCTCATGTATAATCTTCCATTGGTTGGGGCGCAAATACCGGCGATACCGATATACTGCGACAACCAGGCGACTACGGCGGTGGCATCAAATGACCTTTTCAACGGGAAGAAGAGGATTGTGCGGTTGAAGCACAGGGCAGTACACGATCTTATCAAGAGAGGTGTTATTGCAATGATTGATGTTCGGAGTCAGGAGAATCTGGCGGATCCGTTCACCAAGGGCCTCAAGCGCCAGCTGGTCAATAACACAGCTTGTAAAATGGGCTTGAAGGCATTCTGATATTGGATTATTGTATTCCTACCATAAAGTTTTATGCTAATAGTTCAAAGATTTATCTACTAGGCATCTAGCTTTTGGTTCAAGGGAGGACCACTAATCGAAAGAATATCAGGAATGGTGGGTACATGTTCTATTGGACATGGAGAGGTTACGGACCTATAATGACTGTTGTCTACTGTTGTTTTCTGCGGAAAATAGTTTCTGTGGGAAGGTTGGCTTAATTGCCTTAATGAGTTCTCAGGCAGAGTGAATGCCTGGTATGCTTTACAGGAAGCATGGTAGAATAGCACTATAAGGAGTGAAACTCCATGCTACAGTGGGGTGACTCCACGATGAGGTTCCTATATGTGGGGTGCTGCCCAGGAATAGGATAAAGCCTCGGCTTTGCAGGCCAAGTCACAGCGGCGTAGCACCGTAAATAGGCAGTTAGCCTAATGCTGTATATTAAATATAAAGAGGGATGTAGTCAGCACTACAAAGAGGAGGAGTTCCTCATGTTACAGTGGCACGATACCACCATGAGGTACCCGGTTAGGGATAAAGCCTCGGCCTTGCAAGCCATGTCATTGCGGCGTAACACCGCAAAGGAGCCTAAGGCTTCATGCTGGGTAGTTTGGCACTACAAAGAGGCGGTTGCCTCATGCTACTGTAGTATGACACTACGATGAGGTTCCCGGTACGGGGTAAGGCCTCGGCTTTAAGCCATGTCATAGCGACGTAGCACCGCAAGGGAAGCGCAAAGCGCTTCATGCCATGTCTCTTTATAATGAACTCACCTATAGTGTATGACAGAGATATCGGGCCGCCTCTTGAGGGTAAACTTGTAAACACCCAAAATTATACACTGAAACCAGGCTGACACAGGGCCTTTAATGTGTAGCCAGAGGCACATGTAACTACATTATGTGAGTGGGGAGAATTTCAGCTATGATGCAGAATTCAAGGTTTAGTCCATTCTTGTATTTGTAGTCTGTTGTTTGACTCACGTGGGAAGATTCAAGTCTTAAGTGGCATCTATCCTAAAAACATAATGGACAGTTACTGTGGGGAACACTCGTACTCATATATATAGAGATATGTGGGGGATTGTTGGGTTTGTAGCCTTTTGTTTTGGTTTTTAGTCCCACATCGGCTAGAAAGGAATGTGTATCTCCATATATATGAGTCTTTTCTCTTTATGGAGATGCACATGTAGTGCACATGGGTGTGTGCCATGTGGGATTAATTATTAATGGTATAAAGGCTTAATCAACAATTAAGAAGCTGTAAGCTTTTTGCTCTTGGAAATTTATTTCCATGGAGCTTAGCGACTCGGACTCGGACTCGGACTCGGGCTCGGGCTCGGACTCGGGCTCGGGCTCAAGGGCTCATGAGGCATAATGTGGCATTTTGTTGGCGCACTTTGCACTTGAAGTAATCAGAATTCCAGGGAGAAAAACTCTAAGTGTTCTTTAACACAACAGAGTAGTGAGCGTGTTCTTTAACACAAACACTAGTACTTTTTAGTACGCGTGGGTTCTGTTACTTCAAACAGAGAGAGAAGAGTAGAGCCATTGCCAGAGGAGTTCGTCGTCTTCCGAGGAGTCAGAAGAGCAGGAGTGTTCCAAGGTTTTCCGTCAACCTTGCTGGTTCCTGGAAGCTGTTCGCAGAGGACGAATAAAGCTTTGAGCAACGGTGATAATTCACCCCAGCATTTCCATCTCTCGCCTGTCATCCTTCTGTTGCCTTTAGTAGTTCTGTCAGTATCTTCTTTTTAGAAGGCACTACTGCCAGTTTGCTATGATCACGAAAATCTCTTTAGATTATTCGTGTATTACGATATCTTTTTAGATCTCGTAATTTGCAGAATCCTTCTGGATCTCTGTTGCAAAACCTTCTTTAAGGAATTGTATTTGAAACGTTGTCTTTACAACTGTTTCAGTTTCTGTATTTTCCATCGAAAAGCGTGCCCCGGCGTTCCGGCAATAACACATTATTCATAAGTATGTTCATTTGGAACAATTGGTGATGTTCCAAGCTCTGAGCAAGTGAGTTGGAACTATTGGTGTTGTATGTTCCATGCTCTGAGCCAAAATTTAATGGCAGTTCTTGCATATCAATACCGATCAACCGAGACAAGCTGAACCGAATCAAGTCGGTCGATTTCAAAATCGAAACGATCAGTTGGTTGGTTTGGTTCGGCTCTAATTATTTCTAAACCGATTAACTTTAATTAAAGTGGACATCTAAAAAGAGTGTTGTGATTAGGTAAACTTAAATATGAATACCTCTATTTTCATATATATATATATATATATATATATAATAGAAATAAGTCCGCTACAAATTTTCTGAGTACAATTTTTCTCTTCATGTCTCATTTTTATAACAAACTTGAAAATTTCAAAACCTTGCTAAGTTTTTTTTTTTTTTTTGAACCGTGGGATCCACTTCCACAAAACTTAGCTTACATGATCAATCTTGGCTTGGGTCCTCCAAATTGGTTCAATTGTACGCGCAATGTTAGCTCTATCCATCACCCCCTCACCTCCCCATCTTCCCTCCCAATCCATTACCCCCAAAAAGAACCCTCCCCTTTTCTTCCCCAACCCCTTCCCGACCGCCTCCCCCCACCACCCGAAACCCGCCACCCTCTGCACATCCGCGTCCGACCCGGTCCAGTCCGTAGATGGCACCGACCCAGACCCCGGACCCGAACCCGATAACGAGGGCGAGAGAGAGGAAGACGGGTTCGAGATGGAGGTGGAGAAGGTGGGGAAGAGGAACCGGCGGGTGATCCGGTCGCGGATCCGGGTCAACGCGGATCTCGAAACCGTTTGGGGCGTCCTCACGGACTACGAGGGCTTAGCGGATTTCATACCCGGTTTGGCCGTCAGCGAGCTGGTCGAGAAGAAGGACAAGTTCGCCAGATTGTATCAGGTTATGTGAAACCAAATTTATAGCTTTTTTTGGTTTAAAGTTGTGATTTTGCTATAAAAAGATTGGACTTTTACTACATTGCTACTAATTCGGTTGAAAATTTTGTGAATTCTATATAAAGTTGTGATTTGTTGCTATAAAAAGATTGGATTATTACTACATTATCACTAATTTGGTTAAAAATAGCGTGAATTTTATATAAAGTTGTGATTTTTACTATAAAAAGATTGGATTTTTTTACTACATTGCCACTAATTCGGTTGAAATTTTTGTGAGTTCTATATGAAGTTATGATTTTTTACTATAAAAAGATTTGTGATTTTTTGCTATAAAAAGAGTGGATTGCTACTACATTATCACTAATCTGGTTGAAAATTTGGTGAAGATTGGATTATTACTACATTATCACTAATCTGGTTGAAAATTTGGTGATTTTTATATAATTGTTATTTTAACTATAAAAATATTGGACTTTTACTAAATTGCCACTAATTCGGTTGAAAATTTTGTGAGTTCTATATGAAGTTGTGATTTTTTACTATAAAAAAATTACACTTATGCTGCATTGCCACTATTTTGGTTGAAATTTTTGAATAGATACAGTGCAAACAATGGAAATGGTTAAGTTATGCAGAAAACAATTAACATTACCATCTACTTTGCACTGACACCAATATGACAATACATGGGTAAAAAAATGATTTTGCCATGTCCTGGATCTCTGCCGATGCATGCCCGTTACAATGTGACAGAGAACGATGCACAAATTTTGAGTGTCCGTGCTTCTTAGACTACCATCAATGAGGTAGTAACTATATATCGGAAGAAGGAAATTTAGCATGTACTTGACATGCTTATGTTTATTTACTCCATTTCCAGTAGTTTCATTGAAATATTTTTGAACAAAATACAGTAATAAGATAGTGAAACGTGTCATTGAAAATTTTCATTTAGTTGGTGAGCTCTATATGGTCAAGATCTTGATTTTTAATCCATCGCCACTAATTTCAATGAAATGGTTAGCTTATGAAGATCACTGTTGACATTACCATCAATGTGCCATTATTATATATATGGAAAGAATGGAAAGTCAGGCATGTACTTGATACACTATCATTATTTATGCTCACTCTGTAGCAATTTTCTTAAAATATGATAAAAATCTTGAATTCTTTGAAACATTGAGGAACACTATATTTACATTATTAACTAGAATTGTTATTTCTTTGGACAAATTTGTACACTTTTGTCAAAAAAAAGAAGTTCTTAATTGAGTAGATCGTTTCTATGTTTAGAGATAAAATATAATAGGAATGTATTATAAGGTAAGTGAAGTCTCTAATATTATAGGACTTAGGTGATGTTTGTTTTGTCATATGAATCTGAAGTCTAAAGTTGGAAATTTTTGTTCAAATGTTAGATTTTAGAGGCTGTTTTACCTTTGAATGTTTTATAGGTAAAATTCAGACATTGCCTTTGATTTTTTTGACAACCAAACATGATGGCATGCCTCTGAAGTCTGAAACTTTCTCCTATTCAGACTTCAAAGGTGCAAACAAACAACACCTTAGTTGTCTTAGGTTTGAGTCTATTTTGTTTGCATTAAGTTGTATAATCTCTTACTGGAGAGATTTACATGCCTCCACTATGTAAACACTAACCCTCTGGATGAGAGTAGCCAGTCCAACATGTCTTTATCTTCAACAATTAGGTGACCACTTTTTTTGCTCAGGAGCGAATGGTATTGGTAATATGTAACATGTTAGTTGATTAAGGTCTTGAATTTACTTCATAGATTCCTGCCACATACCTTGAAACGAACTGGCCCAAATCATTTAGGCAATTGTAGATTTTGAATAAAATTATTTTTGTCTAGAGTCTTGAAATCATACTGATTTACACCATTGATTTTAAACAGGTGGGCAAGCAGGATCTGGCATTCGGGATAACATTCGATGCGAAGGGTACATTGGATTGTTATGAGGGAGATCTCGAGTGCTTGCCATCTGGTCGGAGGAGGAATATCGAGTTTAAGATGGTCGAGGGTGACTTTCAGACCTTTGAAGGTAAATGGTCCATTGAACAGGTGAGGAAATTTCATCCTTCTTTAATTGTTTCTTTGTGTTTAGCATAGACTCATTTTGTTATTTGCAATCCAAAATCAGAACTTGAAGGGCGATACTTGCAGAAGATGTAAACATTGTAGTAAGGGAAGAAGTAAAAAGGGAAACCATACAGGTTAAAATACTTTTCATAGCCTTTATCAAGACGATCACAAGATAGGGAAAGTTGAAGGAAATAACAATATAAAAATACCATTAACAGGGAGAAGTTGCCTGAATAAAAAATACTTAGTATTCTGAAAAAAGGGAGGCAACTAGAATGATGACTAACATTTGCCAGCATTAATAATTTAATATACTGATGTAGAGCCTCGATTATTACTTATCACCTTCCCTGGACCCTTTTGAAGTCCGCAATCCGAGAGAATTTTGGAAGGTCACCCACTGGTTGCATGATCTAACTTCAAGGAAATAAGGTAGGCTCCAATTCCTTTACCAGCCAACTTATCTTATAGTATACGAAAAGTTCCTCTTTTTATCGATAGTTATCTAAACCAGGATTTGATATCAATTCAGGATCTAATGTTAGGTTGATTCTTGAACTGTCACAGACTCATCAAGTCTTTTGTGGAGGAGCCTGCTAGATTTAGTCATTCTATGTAGTCTACTTTAGTCCTTCATCGAGTATACAGTCCTCCTCCTATATATATATATATATATATAAACAAAGCTATGCCACTTAAGTAGAGCAACTCTCTCAACATGGTATAAGAGCATGTTAGACGTAAACCTAGCTCTCTACTCTTCACCAAAAATAAAGTTCTTCCACTCCAAAACCTAACATATGTAGAACCCTAGCTCCGTCATCCCTAAACCCTAACCCTAAACCCATCCTCCTCTATCTCTTTCCCAAACATTTACTTATCCTCTTCCTCTTTTCCAAACCCTAACCCTCTTCCCTATCGCCCCAAACAGGTGACCAACCAATCCTAACCCAACCCCTACAACCAAAACACTAACCCTATCTCTTCCTATTCCCTATCATGAAACCAAACCACCACACCCTTTTAAGAAACCTAGCCACCACCCTCTCCAAGATCCATAAACCTTGCCCTGATCCTGTGCAAATTGCTTAAGTTATAATCATAGCTCTTTCCAAAACATCAACAATGACAACAAAGTGTTTGTCCCAAATTTTTATGTTCGTTGTTTGAATTCTTTTCATATGTTCAGCTCTGCCTAATGACCATATCCCATGCATCACTAACTAAAAAATATCATTATCTAAAGCTTCACTACATGTTGGTTTAGGCCTACCCTTGATCCTAGTGACTTCTTTAACTATTATGTAATTGCTTCTTACCAGGTACGTTTTAAGCATACATTCCACATGTCTAAACCTCCTAAGACGATTCTCTCATCTTGTCCAATTGTCACCACCTCCAAGGCTCCAACTTCCGACAAATACGCGAAGTTCTTATACTATATTTTATATTACTACTCATTCGTGTTAGAATTCTCATTTTAGCTACACTCATATTTTGGACATGTTTTTAAATTACCCAACATGAACACTTCCTATAAAGTATGACTGGGATTTAGCTATCTTTTAGAATTTTTCTCATATTCATTTGTATGCGACAAAAAAATAGTAAAAAACCCCATAATCGATCCTTCGTTTCAACCATCATGTTTTGAGCTCATGCTAGCATCCTTTTTCAATCTCTCAATAATGTTAAATTATTGATCCAGTTACATAGAACTATTACTCCAAGTGTTCTAATAGTCGGCCTAAGCGTCCGCCTATGTTATATTAAGCGTGAGGCGAGGCGAGGCGACGAAGCTGGCGCATTGCTTAAGCGGCGCTTAGTTAGCACTTCACCCATTTTTACCTACGGAGTCTCTTACATGTAAAATACTATGTATACACATAAATTTCAATATTTTTTCATACAGTCCTATTAGTATATGCATGAATAACAATACCAATTATCAATCAAACAAAGTAACAATATAAATACTATAATCAAAATACGAAGTCATCAAAATAGTCATCAAAATATTATGGTCAAAATAGTCAACAAGCCACACAATGTATACATACTATATAGTCATAAAAATACCATCAAACATAAAATCTAAGTCTCCAAAGTTTCTTTTTTTTTTCCAGGGTCAATTTTTGTTTTGTTCAGTTTTTTTATCCAAGGCACTTTTTTCGGCGCCTAACACTAGGCGAGGCGCTATTAAGCGCCGCCTAAGCGCGCCTAAGCGACGATTGCTTTTCTGGGGTGAGATTTTCCTAAGCGAGGCGTCCAAATTCAAGTTTTCGCTTAAGCGGCGCTTTTCACAACATAGGCGTCCGCCTAGACGTCTGGTGCCCATCCGATGTCTGCCTTGGCGCCCACCTAGGCCCCCCCCGCGACTATGTAAGTTTTGAGGTTTTATGAATTTTTTTGTGTAAATTTCAGTAGTTTTTTGTTTTATTTTATTTTTTGAACCGCTAGGCGCTAGGCGTCTGGTGCCCGTCCGACTAGCGCCTAGCGTCTTTTATAACCTTGATCACTCCTAGGTATCTCTTGCTCATTTGTATATACTTCTCTCTCGTTCAATGTTAATTTTTGCGGTTTTATCACGTACTTAGTCCAGGATCATGGTATGATTTATTAGATTAAATGGTGATTAATCGGATTACTAACTCGATACTATTTTCTCAATGAAAATACGAAAATTTTCACATGAACATACTATTGAATAGTTATAGAATAAACACAAAAGAAGTTCATATTTCCATAGAGTTAATAAGAGGTTTAAATAACAAGTTGTGGTTCATAGATTTGCTGGGGAAAGGAGCTCCAAGCTCGCCACAGAGAGGGGCTCTAAGATCCTAGAGAGAGAAGCCTTGGAGAGGAAGCAACACTGAGAATGAAAGAGATAATTAGGTTAACTTGAGTTATATATAATAATTGGTCGGCTTAATAGGTGAGTATGTGAATCTGACCCAATACCATATATTGGTAACTGATTAATCAATAATTTATCATTAATCGTTCGTATAATCATTTTATATAGGTTGAGTAAGCATATTAACCTTTCATAGTAATTGAATAAATGATTAATCATCTGCATAATTTTGTAACACGGGACAAGTAAGCGACCGACCGCTTAGTTGGCCCGCCTTCTTGAATTTTCTGCGATCTTGAGCCGCTTTCGAGTACAGTCGTGGAATCCATAGAATTGAATACTTGTCCCATATTTCTTTGACTTACAATTGAAGTTACATTTGATTTACTTTGTTTCGTCCTACTAGTTTTGAAGTCCTTAGATTCCAAAGTTGTATATGCTTATCATGGCTAACTCGAGGGCAAGTGTCTACGATACATTCTGGCGACAATCCCTACATATTGTACAATTTCTACCTATTTGTCTGCAGTCGTTTGATTGTTTGTCGCTCCTAATCATCTGTCTGGGACATGCCGACCTCTACTACTACTTTTAGGTGGCGTTTGGATGAAAACTTTGTATTCCTAGGAATCTACTTTGTATTCCTTTCCCATGGAAAAGCAATTTAACATTCTCATACCCATGTTTGGTTAGGTTGGAAATATGTAGTCCGAAAAATTCAATTTTTTCATTCACATATTTGGTTTAGACAAGAATAAGAATCTTAATTTATTTAGTTTTTCATAAATTAATTGTTCTATTACCTAAATTCACGTATTGGGAATAGAAGTTGAATTTTGGAAGTAAAAGGAGGGTATTACCGTCCAAAGAAAACACCCAAACAACATTTCCAGGAAAAGAAAACTATTTCCAAGGGCGGCCTTGGGATTTTCCCACAATAATGGAAATATGAAGCCCCCTAGTATTCTCTCCCAATTTCCAATCATAGACATACTAAACATGGGTAAAGAATCCAAAATCCATTCCCAAACCTCCAAAACTTGAACCAAACGCCCCCTTAGTTGCATCCTCACATGCGTTGGCCTTTACTACTCCTCCGTCCTTGAGTGTTGACCTGACCTCTGCTACTGCTTATGTTCGTGCATGCTCGTGTGTGAACCTCCATTATTGTCTACTCTGCCTACAGTCTTGATCGCTGATCGGATTATTTACTGCTGCTACTGTTGGTTGAGCTTTGACCTCTGCCTACTAAATTTCTATAGGTCATTTTTGCCCATTGCATTATTGTTGGTTCTGCAATGATGTTTAGCTCTAGATTTTTGTTTCTAATTTATGTAATAAGTTAGACATGTTTCAAATTTTCCAGCTTGAAAGAGTGTTAGATTTGGTGTCTATGTCACATTTAGCGAGTTTATGTAATCTACTTTAGTCCCACATCGGGTATAGTAGTATGAGGAAGCTTCCTTATATATATATATATATATATATATATATATATATATATATATATATTTTTTTTTTTTTGGAATAAGGGTGAATTTATTCCTCGCATATAGCGGAAAAGGTATTAAAATACAACATCACAACACTTCATGCCCCAATAAGTAATATTATGGGGCCATAACAGATACATCGAATTCTATATTGTGTAGAATTCCAATAAGGGGGGGGGGGGTAGTCAAGCCCTCAAAGATACGTCTGTTCCGCTCCTTCCAGATGTGCCAAACAGACGCAGCAAGACGAACTCTGGCTCTCCTAGCCCACCCCGGATCCCGGCCACTGTGATCTCGGATCCAGCTGAGAATGCTCCGGATGTCTCGGTCTATCCCAACTCCTCCTCTCAGCTGTGCACACTGCTCAGTCCAAATGTGCCAAGTCACCGGGCAACCAAAGAAGAGATGCCCCATAGATTCATCTTCCTCATTGCATAGCACACATTTGGCATCCGGGATCTGCATCCCAAACCGGAGGAGTCTGTCTCTCGTCATCAGTCTACCCCGGAGAAGGCGATATGCACAAAGTTGCATTTTCCGAGCTACGTCCTTGCCCCAGATGAAGTCCACCTCCTCAGCCTGGTCGTGGTGGGTTCGAACCAAATCGTAGCAGCTACGAAAGCAGAAATGACCTGACCCGCCCCCCGCACCTGGGCCTGCCCAGCTCCATGAGTCCTCAGCTTGACTAGTGTCGATAGTAATAAGGCGAATCTCCTCGGCTAGCTGAGCTGTATAAGTATACCCCTCTGGCCTCCATACTCCATCTCTGATGATCCGACTGCAGGTGAGCCCCCTGCCCGCTTCTCTGTCCAGCTGCCCCCCCAGAAGCTCGAGCAAGGATCTGGAACCCAACCAAGGGTCCAGCCAGAGGTCTGTAGTCGTCCCATCCTTCATGTGCCTACAGATAGCGGTCTGGAGCACCGGTCTACACCTCAGGATGGCCTTGAACGTGACCGAGAAATTGTTGTCTATCCTGCAAGCCCAGAAGTTGGTCCTCCTCAGGTATCTGCTCGCCATCCAATCTGTCCAGAGCGATCCCCCCTTGATGAATCTCCAGGCCATCTTCACACAAGCTGCCTTCCTGACTGTATGGAGAGGCCTCAACCCCACTCCTCCTTCCTCCCGTGGCCGACATAACTGGTCCCAGGATATCGCATGCATCCCTCTCCTCCAGATGAAGTCAGCACAAATGGCCTCCACTTTACGGATAGTAGCCGAGGGGATCTGGATAGACTGGAACCAGAACATCGTGATGCCTGCAATAACCGAACGCACCAACTCTATCCGGCCTTCGAAAGATAGACCCGCAGCTTGCCAGCCTTCCACCCTCCTCTGAGCAAAGTCCACCAAGCTGTGACAATCCTGCTCTCTGGCATAGTTGACCGTCAGCGGGACCCCCAGGTATTTCACTGGGAGCTCGCCTCTGTCCACTCCTAAGGCGAAGGCTCTCTCCTCCTGCTGTGTGCATCGTGAGCTAAAGTAGACTCTGCTCTTCTCCCTGTTTAACTGGAGCCCAGATAGCCGCCCGAACTCCTCCATAATATCAGAGAGCGCGCTCATTCCCCGCATGGAAGGTTGGAGAAGCACCAATAAGTCGTCAGCATAGATCAAGTGGGATACAACTGGTCTCACCAACCGGAAAATGGGAACAATCCTCTTGCTGTGCACTGCCATATCCATCATGCAGGTAAAGTACTCCATCACCAAGGTAAATAGATACGGGGAGAGGGGGTCACCCTGCCTCAACCCCCTGTTGCTACTGAAGTAGCCATGCGGCGTGCCCTGGATGAGGACAGAGAAAGTAGGGGAGCAGATGCACTCCCTCACCATCGCAACCCACCTCTCGTCGAAGCCCATGGCAAGCATCAAATGACACAAGAAGTCCCTTTTGACCGTATCATACGCTTTCCGGAGATCTAGCTTCACACAAGCCTTCATCCCTCCAGGCTTGCTGAACTCCCTCACCATCTCATGAGCTAGCAGGCTGTGCTCCGCTATCGACCGGCCCTTGATGAACGCTGCTTAATTCTGGGATACCAATCCCTGCATAATCTCCTCCATACGCCTGCACATAAGATGAGTGATAATCTTGTAAAAAAAATTACAGCAAGCAATGGGCCGAAAATCTGCAAGTGAGGTCGCTCCCTCCTTCTTAGGCACCAGCGTCAAGAATGTGTGGTTCATCTCCTTCAGAAGCCTGCCCTCCACAAAGAACTCCTGGACCGCCGCAAGGACCGGGGCCTTAAGCACACCCCAGTGTCGCTTAAAGAACCCAGAAGAGAAACCATCCGGCCCGAGGGCTTTGTTGGGATTGGCCTTCATCACAATGTCTTCCACCTCCTCCATCCGCACAGGTGCCAGAAGCAGACTGTTTCCGTGACGGGATACCAGTCTCTTCGTGACAAGGGCTGGGAACGTGCTAGTGTAGTCCGTCTGCTGATATAAGTCAGTGTAAAATCGGACGGCCTCCTCCTGTATCTCTACCGGGTCCCCTACTAGACGTCCCTCAGCATTCAGAAGTCTGGGAATGCTGTTCCGGTGCTGGCGGGTGCGAATCACATCGTAGAAGAATTTGGTGCAACGATCTCCATCTTTGAGCCAGGAACACTTGGCCCTCTGTGCCGTACTAATCTCCTCCTGCAGTCTCATGGTGCTGACCTCCTCAATCAGGATCTTCTCCTTAGCCGCCAGCTCCCCGTTCAGAATGTCAGCTTGGAGGGCCACCTGAGTGTTCCGGAGTTCAGCTTCCTTATCCGCCAGAGAGGTCCGCGGTCTCGTCTTCACCCACCCTCTGATGGCCCGCTTGAGCTGCTTGAGTTTGTGAACCATGCGGAACTGAGCCGTGCCATCTCGGAAGTGCTGCATCTCACCCATAACCACCTCCTCATATCCAGCCGACAGGTACCAGCTGTTGTTGTACCTGAACGGCCTCGCCCTCAAGATAGATCTCTCACAGAGGCCTACCTGGATGGGACAATGGTCACTAGTACCCGTCGCCAGACCTTCCGCCACCGAGTTCGGAAAGCATCTGAACCACTCACTATTGCCCAAGGCTCGGTCCAACTGACAAGCAATCCGATTTTGAGTAGCCTTGTTGTGCCAGGTCCAAATGTGTCCAGCCCTCTCCAGCCCTCGCATCCCAGACATAAGCAAACACCTCTGGAAGTCATATAAGATCGGGTCCGGAACTGGTCGACCTTCCACCTTCTCGTGCCGAAGCAGCATAGCATTGAAGTCCCCCATAATGAGCAGAGGGAGATGCATGTTGTCCGCCATCAGACCCAGATGCGCAATGTCCTCCCATAGAGCCTCCCGGAGTCTTCGGTCATTGTGCCCATAAACAGCACCTAGGATGAAACGGAACCCACCTTTGTTCTCGAAAGTAACGCCGATGAGTTGCTCTGATTTATGGATCTGCACCCCCTCCCAGCTACCTTTGTTCCACCTAACCCAGATCCTTGCCATACCGCAAAGATCTAAGTTGTGAATGTGATCCCAGCTAGTCGGTGTCCTTCGCGAGAGCATAGCGGTCCCTCTAATCTTCGTCTCCAGCAGGATAACAATGTCACACGCTTCTCTTCTCAGAACCCCTCTAATCTCCCTCCAACGTCCAATGGAACACCCCCCTAATGTTCCATGCTAGGACCGACATCTAATTGAGAGATGACGGGTCCCCCTGGAACTCGTCTGGATCGACACTCGAGGGAAATGTCTCATCCGCCTGATCAATGACAGCATCTACCATAGAAGAAGGAGCAAGGTGGGCCTGTATCCTGCTGAGAGTAAGGGTCCAGTCAGGGTTGTCTTCAATCTGGTCATCCATATCCCTCGCCTGAGGGATATCCTCCCGAGTGGCCGGGGCGTGCCTTTTCCTGCTGCTGTACACCATGATCGCTGGGGAGGCCTCCGTCACCATCTGACTTTCTCCAGCCGTGCTCATACCCCTGGTCACGATGTCCCTTTGTGGCCTGAACGGAACCAGTGCACCCTGCGTGCTCTCCTGTCACTGCGGTGATCCTGACTCCAGCCTCCTATCAACCTCCATCCCGGTGTCCTCCTCCATATGTCTGACGGGCTCCGTCTTCCCCGGCAGATGACCGGGGGTCGTCTCCTTCCCCGGTACCTCCATCCGAGTTGCCTGGGGCCTGGCAGGCTCCTTCCCCTTGTATTTGCACGCACTGGTAGTGTGCCCAAAACACTCACAGTGGGAGCACATGGGGGGGAACCCAATCATACTCCACCGCCTGGGTCAGAACCTCCCCAGACGGTACCTGATACTCAAGCATGCTTGGTAGCTCTGAGCCCGCCTTGATCTCCACGAAGACTCTGGCATACATCAGTCTAGTTCGGAAAGTAGTGGCCTCGTCGGCTTTGATCGGCTTCCCCACAAGACTGGCAAGTCGCATGAGAAGCGGAATACTCCAATACTTAACTGGAAACTCAGGAAATCTGACCCAGATGGGGATAGCATTCAGCACCTCCTTCTCACACCTCAACTCCGGTATCCACTCCTTCAGAATAATGAGTCTCCCATCAAATGACCAAGGCCCCCCTGCAGGATCCGTGACACGTCCTCCGCTAATCCAAATTTGACATAATAGAACCCGTTCTCCCGAGAGAAGAATTCCATACTACCTTTGGGTCTCCAGACACGCTCCGCATACCCCCGAATTTGGCCATAGAACGGCTTGTTCCCCAATACATACAGCACCAGGGTGTTCTTCCAGAATTCGGAGACAACCGCTATTTCCTCAGCGGGGAAATACGCCCGAAGTCCTCCTCCAACCGACATCGGTGTGACATACTCCATCGACATCGGACTTTTCGCAGTCACAGGCGTGCAAACCTCCTTCAAGGATCGAGGCCTCTGCTCCTCAGCGGGTGTCCTGGGCGGGGGGTTATCAGGGCCCTGGCCTGACTTTCCAGTATCGGTAGCAATACCCTTTGCCTTCTCGGCCGCCGTCGCCTTTGGCCTCCAACCCGGAACAGATCGCGCCGTGCCTCCTCCTCGTCGCCGGGGATCCATAGCGCCGATCAATGATCGGTTTCCATGAATTCCAGGCCCCGCCCTTCCCACAACTTGGGACTGAGCCCCTCTCCGTCCTCCAGTCCGTCGTCGAGTCACAGTTTGCCAGCCGGCCTCCTCAGAGATGTTCCCTCCGGACCCGAACTCGAACACGGGCGCCTCTCTGCCGGAGGAGCCACTGCCGCCTCCGCCCGACCCCTCCCCGCCTGGAGTGGTCCCTCCACTGCTACCCGACCCCCACCCCCCCCCCCCCCCCCGCGCGCGGGGGGGTACCGCCGCCGCCGCCCGGCCTGGGGCCTGTCCCGCTGCCACCCGGCCTGGGTCCTGTCCCGGCGCCTCCCGGCCGGTGCCCTAACCCGCTTCCTCCCAACCCCACCCCCCCGCCTGGGGGGGTTACGCTGAGACCGCCCGACCCCCCCCCCCCGCGTGGGGGGGTCCCGCTGCAGCCTTCTCCTGGGCCACCGGGGCCTCCAGGAGGCCGATCTCCCCCTCCCGCACCTCCCTGCCGACGTGCCCCCCTCCCCGCGAGCGGATCGGGGGGGAGGGGGGGAGGGGAAGGGGCGTCCGCCAAAACCCTAGGGGAGCCAACGATCGCCTGTTGCTGCCGCTGCATCTTATATATATATATATATATATATATATATACATATATATATATATATGAGAGGAAGTTTATGTAATCTACTTATTAGTCCCACATCCGGTAGTGAGTCTATGTCATGGTATATATATGAGAGGAAGTTTATGTAATCTACTTATTAGTCCTACATCCGATAGTGAGTCTATGTCATGGTATGAGATGGGCCGGTCGACTTAGTTTCTGGCCCGGGCCCGTGCCGGTCAAACCCGGTCTGGGCCGGCCCGAGCCCGGTCAACGACCAGGATCGGCTCGGTCCGAGTACTCTGCGGGTCCGGGCTGGGTTCTGCTTAATTTGACATCCCAAAACAACAGACCGACAACACAAATCCAATGATCCAAAAATTTGAACTTGTTCATTCACTTTCAGTTTTTATGTAGAAAATTGTGTGTTGTGCTTGGTGGTGGGAGTGGTTGCAGCTACTGAAGATGAGGCTCCACTGGAGAGCAATTTTTGTACAATTTATATGTAGAAAATCACGTGTGCGAGAGAGATCAGCTCGACACAACGTGTCGATTCCCAAATCACGTGTGTGAGAGAGAGAGATCGGCTCAACACAACGTGTCGATCCCCTAATCGTGTGTGTGAGAGAGAGAGATCGGCTCGACACAACGTGTCGAACCCGAAATCACATGTCAATCCCAAATTGCGTGTGTGAGAGATATCGGCTCGACACAACGTGTCGAACCCCAAATCACGTGTCGATCCTCAAATCGCGTGTGTGAGAGAGAGATCGGCTTGACACGTGTCGATCCCCAAATCGCATGAGAGAGATGCTCCAGAGAGGAGAGAGATGCTCGAGAGAAAAAAATTGACAAAGGAGGGAGAAGTACCTTTGCCGATCGCGTAGAGAAAGAGTCGATCTCCAAATCTGTTCGGGAGAGAGACGATCGCGCGCGAGAGAAAATTTTTGCCATGGAATTTATTTCTCATGGGCTGGACCTGTTTTTATTTTCCAGTTTTTAAAGAAAATATGGAAAATATTAATTTTATGGAAAACAATTCCATGGAAAATATAAGCAACCAAACACTACACGTCGGTGGAAAATTTGTGATGGAAATATTTTCCATGGAAAAAACAGCCCAATCAAACACAGCCTCAGTGCACCTTCAGAATTTGTGATCAAGATTATAGTTTTACATATTGGGTTGCTGTCTTTTAAGCACACATATATGTACCACTATGTCTTTGATACCAAAGACAGACTCAATGAGGGCCCAGATAGACTGTCCCTGATTTTTCCAATCTTTCCTTGGGCCTTAGGTAAAAATCCTTATCATCCCTCAAAACTTGCAAATTTGGCCTTTTTAGCAAGGTCTGGTTCAAGCAGGTGTGGCCAGGTTTCTGTCCAATTATCTGTCCAAGAAAATTTCCATCAGAAAGCCTCTACAAATTTGTACTGTAATCTGTGCTACTCAAATGGAGTTTTCTCTATAAGCAAATTCATAACTATGGAAAAGGGCTTAGAATATGACGATTCCTCTGCAAGAACTTTTAAAGCTTGTCTGGGCTTAGGTTTTTAATACAGCCCACATTTATAACTAGTTCGACTTGTTGCTGCAAGTTGGAGACTTTTGAACTGCTAGTCATCTCCCAAAGCATGTGATACGGATTCAAGATGATGGATTCTGTTTGATACAGCCAGGCCAAAATTGAAATATTTTGTGTCCTTGTTAAAAAGGAAGGCTAACTTAGGGTTTTCATACAGATTGATAAAGGAACATTCAAGGTTGGGGAGTTCTCGACTGGGCAGGAATTCCAGACAACACTTACTTATATTGTGGAATTAGAGCCAAAGCTCTGGGTGCCGGTGCACCTGCTCGAAGGAAGACTTTGCAAGGAGGTCAAAAATAACCTCCGTTGTGTTAAAGAAGAAGCTCAGAGGGTTAGAATGGTTGAGAGTTTTGCTACTACCTGGTAATACCCCTTATCTTCTATGTTCTGTGATATGAGATCATAGTTAAGGTTGTCTAGTTTGATCATTCTTGAAAAATATATTAGTCTTGCTTTCTCCATTTGTCCTCTCTTTTGGTCATAATCATTTCCCTGACTAGGTCGAAAATGTATGAATTTTGATGATGCCTCCCTTTTACAAAATTGATCAAGAATTTGCAGCAACTGCCTTTCTTCATTTGCTGCTCCTGTTATGATAGTCTGGCACCCTCTCGTTTCTTTTTTAATAAATGTAGTTTTCAACTTGAAGCCTTCTCTTCTGTTATTTATATAGGTTTATCCACTTAAAGTTGCCATTTCCCTCTTTCCATAGTTGTAGATTCAAATGGTGGAATGACATCCATGCTGACCTTATGTCTAGGTCTCTCCTGCTTCCACATGTTATTCTAAATGAAACTTTATCGTAAAGAATCAAGTCAGCACATATGATTGGGACGTTCTTGACTTGCTCATTTCAGGCCCCATATGTCATCTATCAGATTGTCGAATTGCATCTTGTAGGCAGTCTTCAGATTCCTCTAGGTCTATGAAATGTATTCCTCAGTGATTTGTTGGAAGTAAGTCTGGTCAAAAGGAATTTTGAATTGGAGATGGCAAAAGCGCAAGTTGATGTGCCTTTTTACCTCAAAAGTAACTGGTTGATGATAAACATTAACTCTCGAATCCCCTTTTACTTTTGCTAAAGGCAAAGATGCTCCATATACATGTTGATTCTTACATTTTTTTTTAATTTTATGTAGCTGGTCTCTTGTTTGGACGAATAATTTTGAGCATGGTTGTTCTTAAATTCCTGGTTAATGCGTTTGAGATACATTGTAACTTTATGTGCTTGATGATGATGTAGGGAAGCTGAAGAACTGTCTGAAGACAGCTGATAGCGGATTTAGGTAGAACCCGACAATCTGACACAATTGACAGAGATACTTGTTATCTTGTGGCATCGGCGATCCATCAGCCGAACTCGTTCTTGCTGCAAGTGAAAACTTTCTTCCTGTAAAGCCATACCATCTTTTTCTTATGTGTAAAAGCAAAAGATTTCGGCTGCTGTTTGCAATCATATCTACCATGTCCTCAAAGCTTCTTACCAATATGTGTCAGCCTGTAAAATTTAGCAGCCTCATCAAATCATGATCTGTTTCAATTGTAAAATGAGTGCCTGGACAAAAACATTTTTATAAGTACATAATTCTTGACCCTCTTAGAGGAGTGGCTGTTCCTACTAATATCGATGTCTATGACGAAGAAAGTAATAAAGCCATGTGAACTGAATTGTTTCTTGATTTTCTTCGCATTTGTATTATTGAAAGGGCTGGAAAGTGGGTATGTTCATACTTCATACCCTTATTTGTGTACCAGTGGATTATATTTAAATTAGTGATGATGGGATCTTACCACTGATAGTTTACATCAGGCATAATAAAGAAAAGAATTGCAATTGTTAAGGAGACTTTTACAAAAAATTTTGGATTTTTAAGTTGGGTTATCAAACTACTCTCAATTTATTACAGTTTTAAAAAAATAAAATGTATAGATTTTCATATAAATTAATGATAATTTTGGTAACACATTTTGAAAATTACAATTCCCAATAAAAAATTTATGTTTGAAAATTTGCATCGGGAGTCGGACCTAAACCATTTCGGGTTAGGAAAACTGTCTACTTAAAATTGGCTAACCACTATGTAGTCTAACTGTTCTACTCCCCGCTAAGCCCTTGGTCCTTCTGGTTCGGCACTATATTTGAATACTTGTGATACCCCTTGACTTTCCGGAACGACAGACAACCGTTTGTTGAGTATAACCCATATTTTGGTTGATTTTGTCTTTTAGCTGAGCTTTTTTAAAACTTTGCTCATCTTTGAAACTTATGGATGCATGCCCTGGGTTTTATAAGCAACTTCGATCTAGCAATCTGTGTCCATTAATGTATATGGATGCAATACTTAATATGCGACATGAATGATAAATGGACACATGTTATTTAATTATAGTGGATACAATAGTTACCAGTATGGTCACTAGACATTGTACCAGTATGGTCTCTAGACATTGTCTAAGCTTGAGGGTAGTTGTTTTAGTGACCACCAAAAATTGTACTTCTCATGGCATGTCATCTCCAAGCAGGGCATGGAGATCCCCCATAAATGTGTCGTGTATTATTTTGACAATTACTAGCTCATGTGGCTAAGGTAATAGTTGTCCTCAAAGAGATCTTGGGTTCAAGTCTTGGAAAAGGAACTTTAATTTCTAGTGGTGGGTGCGGAGCAGCTGTCACGACCCGCACCCACTGTGAGGGTACGAATACGTAACGACGTCCAGCCTACGCCGCAGTGTCGGCGGTAGAGCGCTGTCCTAGGTTACTATCTAACCAGCAACTCACGCAATTATAATGTACTCATCATGATCAACTCCGAACGGAGGACAAGTAAAAGATATTGAACTCAATCACAGTCTAAGCACGATAAGATAAACACAGAAGAATTAAACTAAGAATAGAAGAACAACTACTAAAATAATAACAACTCACAACAAATCTCAAATACTACACAAGTCTCAAACTTCTATAACAAGTTCAACATGGAACAGATGCTAATCTACTAAACTAAATCCCGATCACTCCTGAGTGTCGGGGCCAAAGGTAGTCATCCCGTCTCCGGGTCCATAATATGTAGGACATGTATCCTCAGGACAATCATCTGTAAAATTTCAACAGGTCCAGTCAGGACAGGAACGAGTACAACTCATCAAGAAATCCCAATTAAATGACAGAGAACTATAAAACAGTTATAAACAGTTTTATTGATGAAATATGACAGTTTATATACAGGTGATGGTATAGAGAGACAGTTAAGATGCAAGAAAAGTAAGGTAAGTAAAAACAAGAGAAAAAACATAGCAATAAGGACTGTAAATAGAAACTAGCTGAACTAGAGCAACATGATATAAGTCCAGAATGTAAATGTAATCAAGTGCAAAACCTAAGTAAATCCAGACAATATGAATCTGATACCAGGTGATTCCAGTACAAAATGAGTCCGGTATGAGGTGAGTCCAGTTGGTGATCAGAGGTTCCAGGGTAAGTCCAGCCTATACTCTAACAGTGTGTTTTAAAATATCGGGATCGACATGTGAACGGCTGTAGGTAATACGGCATATCACACACCTGGCCGGGTGTGAGATGGCTATCATTCCAGTATAATTCCAAGGGAGTGGTTCCAGTATTTGGGTATGTTCACATGCCTATTCCAATATTTCCCCGCCTAGCAAGTACAAGTGAATCCAGAAAACGACACGAGAAATCGGGATGAGTCCAGCCAAACATAATGATACCAGCAAAAGATTCCAGGGTGATTCAAGTAGGTGGTTCCAGTAGTGATTCCAGAAGGTGATGCCAGTAGTGGTTCCAGAAAATAGAGGCCAGACAGATGGTATGTGTGTCGCATACATGAATCCAGAAATATCCATACGTGTTGTAAGAATCACATAAAACTATCTAGAACTGAAGTACAGTAATTGACAAGTAAATGAAAGAACTATCAAAGAATGTACTCGCCTGTAACCGATGAATCTGAGAGAATATAGACTGTCCGAGGAGTGGTGTCTGTCTCCTATAGAACAGTACAAGTCATAACGAGTCCAGAATAGTAATAAGATGCACTACGATGCATACTACATGAATCTGGTTAATCTAGACCAAAGTCAACTCTTGGTCAACTCTGGTCAACCCTAGAAGTCAAACTAGGTCAACCAAGTCAAACCTAAGTTAACTAGTCTAATCTAGGTCTAACAAGCCATTCTAGGTCTAACAAGACTAAACAGTCTATTCTAGACTCCAAACTAGGCATACCATGCCATAGCCAACCCATAACTCATCTACATGACACTCTATAAGCCTAACTATAATGCACCCAATATATATATATATATATATATATATATATATATATATATATATATATATATATATATATAAAATCTAATATAGGATACACACATTAATATCTAAAAACACACATTAACAAGGCTATATAATGTAACTTGAAATACATAACCTATAGCCACTATACAATATCACCCATACCCTATATCATAATATATAACACCTTATATCATACATATACATTAACACACAACATTATCTATAGGAACCTATATATATATTTTTTTTTTTTTTTTTTTTTATAGGAACCTATATATATATATATATATATATATATATAGATATATATATATATATATATATATATATATATATATTATATATATATATATATATATTTTCTATATATATATTATATATATATATATATATATATATATATATATATATATATATATATATATATATATATATATATATATATATATATATATATAGAAAGAGTGAAAGGGGAAACATGTGAATATTCAAAGTGTGTGTGTGTGATAGGATAGTGTATTGATACATGAGGGGGGGGGGGGGGTCATGTGTATATGACAGTGAGGCAATTACACTAGGGTGTGTGTATGTGAGTGAAAAATAGTGAGGCATGCACTAGGGTGTGTGTGTCAAGAGAGGCAATAGGCATGTGGGCTTGTGTGTGATACACATGTGAGTGTCACATACAAGAGTGTGTGTGTCATATGGTATGTGAGAGAGTGACATATATATTTACTAGTGTATGGGTGAAGAGGGTGTGTGAACTAGTGAGGCATGTGTGTGTAGAGGAAACATGTGAGTACACATAAATTTCAGAATTGAATCCCCACAAAACCCCCAAACCAAGCTCAAATTTTACACATAAAACCATTCTCAGATTTTAATACCCAATCTCAGTTTTAACCCTCCCATACAATCTCAGATTTCAAAGTTAAAATAACAGTTCAATAATACCAGTTTTTAGTTCATTCTTGCATTCTCAGTAAAAAAAAAACATGTCCAAACAGTCCTCCAACCAGTTAACAGTATTGCCATAAAACCAAACAAAATAGTTCAAAAACAAACTCATGAATCACATACAAAACCAATTAACAAATCCCTAATCTCTGTTCAATATGAAAGAACATAAAAATCAGTTTAACCAGTTTCTAAACTTAGTGAAAACTGAACCCAAAATCAATTAAAACAGTCCTCATAATGAATTCTCAGTTTTCCATTTTAGGTTTCAAGAATTTTAATGTGTGTATGTGTATAAGGGCTGTTCTATGATTTTATGTGTGGATTGAGGAATACAAGGGAGTAGGTGGGGTTCAGTCTACATCAGTGTGAGGTGCAATGTGTAATAGGTAACAAATGTGCCTCAGGAACTGAAATCAGTGAATGATTCCAGGAAATCACATTTCCAGGATTCAAAATGAATGGCACTTCAAGGTCAGTAGGGTGTGTGGCTCATCTCAGGAACACTTGATTCGAATGGCAGTTAGTTAATCTCAGGATTTCAGTGATTAGAGTTAGTGAATGGGTGCACTAATCACAGGGTATGGTTCTCAAGAACAGGGAGCAAATGGCAGATGAGAAATTCTCATTTAAATAATCATCCAAATCAAAATCGAATCCCAATACCATAATAACATCGACCAAATCATGAACCAGCCTATAGTAATCTAATACACATGCGTATAGGAATTTAAACATGGCAAATTAATCATCCAAATAGTTTAAAAAAAAGAACTAAAGTTCAGGATCCCAATTTCAGGGAAAAATTGTGCACAGTCTACTGTTTCAGTTCATTCCCATATTCAAAATCCATTTCTCAAATGAAAAACCCAATCTTACATGATAATCCCACCTAGCATTAACTAATACACATGTAAATAGATTAAACATGCCAATTAAATACTAACATTTCAGTTAAACAGAAGAAGAAAGGTTCAGGAATTCATAACAGAACCTAAGTAACAGTCTAAATAGGAAATTCCAAATTCAAAATCAAAAATAAGTTAAATATACAATTTAATGGTTGGTAAACAATCCCCCACACGTGCACGTGTCCCCAGGAATCCCTTCGTGTCACCTTAGAGCCGGACACGGCGTGTCCACGTCTAGAATTACACACAGACACTATACAGCACGCAGTGTCGTGCACGCGTGCGTGTCACTTTAGGACACGACACAGGACACGACACGACTCGTGATCGTGCCCACGTGTTCACCACGTGTAGGGCTATACGTGTATGCCCCTGCACCGTATCCTCGTGTCCCCGTGTCTGAAATAAAAGTGCGTGTCAGTGGCCAAAACCCAAGCGTGCACAGCGCGCGCTGCGCGCGGCCAGTGCGGCCAGTGCGAGGAGGATTTCTCCTCGCACACGCAACCACGCGTGCCCATCTTTTGGAAGGATGGTGGCAGACGATGCCCCCAAGCTCCTCGCCAAAAATGGCGTGTCCACGTGTCCTACATCGGGAGTTATTGACCCCGTGATGCAGGACACAGCAAGTGTTTCAGTCCCCGCGTGTTCGTGTCCCCGTGTGGATACGACACGACACAAAAATTTGGAAATAAAAGCAAAAATCATTAAGCAAGCCCTAGAACATGTGTATGATGTGTTACCAACTTTAAATTTATCAATTTATCATGATTTGATTCAAAATTGGATTTTTTTCTCATTTGACTGATACGAGTATCAGTTTGTGTATCCGAAATTCTATTTTCCTGTTTAAAAACTGATATTGATGTTAATTTTCCATGTTTAATTCCTGTACAATTGTGTTAGTTCACTGCTAGGTTGGTTACATGTTGGATTTGGGATGATGTCAAAGAAAAATGGATTCGATTTGGTTTGGGAATGGGTAACTGTCATTGTGTTGAACTTCCCTAGTTATTGCACTCTTGATATCACAAACACCCACATCACATTGGCACTGTTAAACATTAGCTGAGACTGATTCCCAATGTTAAATTTGGCCATGTTTAAACTCATGGGTATGTGTATTAATTTATTTTAAAGATGGATTACATGTGGAACTTGATTTGGATTGATTATAGTTAGAATTGGTTTTGGAACTTGGGAATTGATTTTGATATGGGAATGGGTCATCGACTGAAAATTTCAGAATTCCATATGGTGACTGAATTCCTGAGATTTAATCTCAGTTTTCCTGAGAAGTTTTAATTGACCATGTACATTTCAACCCTCTTATCTATCACATAACACCCATTGTAAATCTCTGAGTAATATTTCATTAACCTGTCACTTGTTTTCAGTTTTCTGAAAACTGAAACTCTTATTTTATCACACTGTTTTCATATGCATGATAGGTAATGATAATTATGTTTGAAACTGATAAATGCATGAACTGAATTTCCTGAAATTGACATTCCTGAGATTGATCTCAGTTTTCTTAAAAAATTGGGAATGTTCATGTATGTTTTGCAGCCTTTACACACACTATTGTTGTATAAAGTCACACACACAACATCCCCTTCACATTAGTTCCCTGCCATTCACCATGTTCCTTTACTGTCATTTCCTGTTAGTCACACACACACATGCCTCACTAGTTCACACACCCTCATCCACTTGACACACAAGCCCACATGCCTATTGCCTCTATTGACACACACACCCTAGTGCATGCCTCACTGTTTTTTCACTCACATACACACACCCTAGTGTAATTGCCTCACTGTCATATACACATGACCCCCCCCCCCCCCTCATGTATCAATACACTATCCTATCACACACACACACACTTTGAATATTCACATGTTTCCCCTTTCACTCTTTTCATATATATATATATATATATATATATATATATATATATATATATATATATATATATATATATATAGGTTCCTATAGATAATGTTGTGTATTAATGTATATATATGATATAAGGTATTATATATTATGATATAGGGTATGGATGATATTGTATAGTGGCTATAGGTTATGTATTTCAAGTTACATTATATAGCCTTGTTAATGTGTGTTTTTAGATATTAATGTGTGTATCCTATATTAGATTATATATATATATTGGGTGCATTATAGTTTGGCTTATAGAGTGTCATGTAGATGAGTTATGGGTTGGCTATGGCATGGTATGCCTAGTTTGGAGTCTAGAATAGACTGTTTAGTCTTGTTAGACCTAGAATGGCTTGTTAGACCTAGATTAGACTAGTTGACTTAGGTTTGACTTGGTTGACCTAGTTTGACTTCTAGGGTTGACCAGAGTTGACCAAGAGTTGACTTTGGTCTAGATTGACCTAGATTCATGTAGTATGCATCGTAGTGCATCTTATTACTATTCTGGACTCGTTGTGACTTGTACTGTTCTATAGGAGACAGACACCACTCCTCGGACAGTCTATATTCTCTCAGATTCACCGATTACAGGCGAGTACATTCTCTGATAGTTCTTTCATTTACTTGTCAATTACTGTACTTCAGTTCTAGATAGTTTTATGTGATTCTTACAACACGTATGGATATTTCTGGATTCATGTATGCGACACCCATACCATCTGTCCGGCCTCTATTGTCTGGAACTACTACTGGCATCACCTTCTGGAATCACTACTGGAACCACCTACTGGAATCACCCTAGAATCTTTTGCTGGTATCATTATGTTTGGCTGGACTCATCCTGATTTCTTGTGTTGATTTCTATCACTTGTACTTACTGGACGGGAAAATATTGGAATATGCATGTGAACATACCCAAATACTGGAACCACTCCTTTGGAATTATACTGGAATGATAGCCATCTCACACCCGGCCAGGTGTGTGATGTGCCGTATTACCTACAGCCATTCACATGTCGATCCCGATATTTTAAAACACACTGTTAGAGTATAGGCTGGACTCACCCTGGAACCTTGATCACCAACTGGACTCACCTCATACCGGACTCATCTTGTACTGGAATCACCTGATATCAGATTCATGTTGTCTGGATTTACTTAGGTTTTGCACTTGATTACATTTATATTCTGGACTTATATCATGTTGCTCTAGTTCAGCTAGTTTCTATTTATAGTCCTTATTGCTATGTTTCTTCTCTTATTTTTACTTACCTTACTTTCCTTGCATCTTAACTGTCTCTCTATACCATCACCTGTATACAAACTGCCATATTTCATCAATAAAACTGTTTATAACTGCTTTATAGTTCTCTGTCATTTAATTGGGATTTCTTGATGAGTTGTACTCGTTCATGTCCTGACTGGACCTGTTAAAATTTTACATATGATTGCCCTGAGGACACATGCCCTACATATTATGGACCCGGAGACGGGATGACTACCTTTGGCCCCGACTCTCAGGAGTGATCGGGATTTAGTTTAGTAGACTAGTATCTGTTTTTATGTTGAACTTGTTATGGAAGTTTTGAGACTTGTGTAGTATTTGAGAATTGTTGAGAGAGTTGTTATTATTTTAGTAGTTGTTCTTCTATTCTTAGTTTAATTCCTCTGTGTTTATCTTATCGTGCTTAGACTTTGATTGAGTTCAATATCTTATACTTGTCCTCCGTTCGAAGTTGATCATGATGAGTACATTATAATTGTGTGAGTTGCTGGTTAGATAGTAACCTAGGACAACGCTCTACCGCCGACACTGCGGCGTAGGCTGGGCGTCGTTACGTATTCGTACCCTCACAGTGGGTGCGGGCCGTGACACATTTTTAGAGATACAAGGAAAGAAAGTAACTAAAACAAGAGAAGAATGATGGCAATGAAGACTGTAAAATAAATGTGTCGTGTATTATTTTGACAATTACTAGCTCATGTGGCTAAGGTAATAGTTGTCCTCAAAGAGATCTTGGGTTCACGTCTGGAAAAGGAACTTTAATTTCTAGTGGTGGGTGCGGAGCAGCGAGCCTTCGAGCTGGGTAGCAGTGGAGCGGGCCTAACGGTCGAGTTGTGTGAAAGTCGTTCGCTCCCTCAGTGAATGTCGCTAAGGTGTTTAATAACGCCTAATGAGAATGGAACTTGGTATGTCCTTGGGTCATGCGGGTCTCATGTGTGGATCTCTAAAGACATGTGGTTGTTTACAAAGTTAAAGGACTTTAGTATGTGGAGCTGGTAGAGGTCAATAAGAAAGGAGGGAGGCGCTCACCACGGACGATCTAGTGGAGACTCTGGAGTATTGAAAAAACATTGTTATTCTGTAGGTCCTAGGAAACTAGCCATTCTATAGTCAACTGAGAGGATTTGTAGCTAGAGTATGGAAACCGAGGGGGTTGATTGAGATATTTACTAGACATAATGGCTTCTTCCTCATTAATTTGACTTGGCAAAAGAGATGGAGCATGTTCTTGAGGGAGGCCCGTAGACATTCGATGGTAGTTGGTGGTTCTATGTAGCATCCTGAGTCAAATTTTGAACGAGATAGGTTATCAGTGGTCCCGATTTGGATTCTTCTCCCTTGGCTACATCCCCAGCTCTGCTGCACGTCGATAATCTTGAAGATGGCCAGCTTGTTGGGTACGCCTATCTACACTGATACGGGCATGGCCCGGAGATAGAGGTTGGAGTATTAATGTATTTTTATGGAAATCATGGCCACGAATAAACTACTTGACTCAATAAGGAGTGTTCTGCCTAGTGTAGAACTGATAGTGTCACGATGCGTACCCGTATGTAGGGGTACGAGTGCGTGAGACACGCACAGCCTATGCCGCAACATCGACGGTAGAACGCTGTCTAGGTCATTAATAACTATCTAGCATCTCACACAATATATATAAACTCTAGCAGTTAGTAATATCTCAACTTCATAAGGAGGACAAGATAATTAAAGCAACACAATACTCAATCACATTTCTAAGCATGATAATATATCAAATAAGTCTAACATAACCACATAGTCTAAACAGCAACAACATCCAACAACAACAATAATATCAAACATCCAAGTCTCAAATATAAGCTGGAAACAAATTCGGTACCAGAATGCTAATGAAAACTAACTAGGATAACTAGTGATTCCAGCTAGACTCCTGTGCTACTGGGTCCAAGGCCGCACCCTCAACCTTATGTGGCCTGTAATATGTCAGACACCAATTCTCTAAAAATGTTATCCATTCAGGATTGGAGCGAAGTACATAAACTAACATTAGTTCCGTTAATGTGACAAAAACTATAATTGACAGTAAGTAATAGAAATACATGATGTATAAGAAATACTGAAAAGTGAGAATATAGGAAAGCGGGGTAATCATATCATGGACAAGTATAAACTATAAGTAATCATAAGTACGATGTGTCAGTAGTTAATATCTAGAGTAGAGCATGTAATACTAAACTGTGCCTTGAGACAATAGTTTATTATGTGATCTTGGGACAAGATCATGCTATTTCATATGATCGGTTATGCACATATACAGGTAATGGATTAGATCGTCCATACATGAAACGTTATGCACAAGTACAATAAGATCAGGCTATATTCTGCGTGAGGTGAAGGTGAGCTATGCACAAGTATTTGGGGGTATGATCACATAATCTACTAATACCTCCCCATCATTCACTAATACAGTGGATCCAAACATGGTACATTACGACATGGAATTATCTGAGAGGGTAACTAATCTAATCAGGAATCGGTGTTCATACAAGTACAAGAACAACAATAAGACTTGCACAAGTACACCAAGATATACAAGGAATAACATCTCATGACGGGATCTAAGATATACTAATCCATGTACCCCCATGTCAGGAATCAAGTATATCACTACAGACTGATATCATAGAAGTCATCAAGATAACAAAAACTGTTAGAGAATGCACTCGCCTGTAGTCCTGAGCAACGAGTGTGGATCGACGTCCAAAGTGTGACACCCAGTTTCCAGATGAGGGTAATTTTAAAATTTGTAATTATAATTATAATTTATTGATTATTATTTTATATTATGATTTTTGGTGATTTTTAATTATTTTTAAACTATTTAAAATTATGACTTGTGATTTTGACATTTTACTATTGTTTGGTTTTAATTTCGAGGAAATTTGTCACCCCCAATTTTTAGGAACATGGATATTTTTGTTATTTTGTATTTTGAAATATTTTTGAAATTTATTTTATTATTTATGATATTATTTTAGGATTATTTGAGTTGGGTTCGAATTTTAGCTCAATCCGACTTGAAACGGAGACCCGGGGGTAGTGTTGACTTTAGTGGACCCACACACTAGTTAGGCATGGCCCACATGATATTAATTTTAGTCAATATGATATTTATTTTAGTTAGAGGTTAGACTAATTATTATGAATAAGGTTAGTGTGATTTGAGACTTTAGAATGACTAATTTAGCCCCAACCAATTAGCCCTTTCCTAATACTAATAGAATAGGTTAGTGGGGGCATTTTGGACCTTACCATAATAGGACAAATAGCCCCATATGGCCAGCCACTTTGGGAGAGGATAGGCTCAAGTTTATTTCATTATTCTCATCCACACTCTCTCTCTTGTTCTTTCCCAAATTTCTAGAGAGCAATCCCTAGCAATTTCTCCACCAAATCCTTCCATTTCGCCACCAAATCTTCTTATTTCCTTCTCCATTCTAGACAAGGAGGAAGCAACCCAAGTTTGGGAGGATTCGGAGCTCGTTCGTGTCCTTTTGGAATCTCTACGTGTCGGTGTCGCTCCGGGAAGGCTTTTCTTCGATTCGATCTACCGGAAGGTATAAATCCCTTCTCCTTTTCATTTTCTCATGCATATAGGTCTATTTTGAACCCATAGGAATGACCTCCATGGTTGTATCTCCATTTTGTGTCTATTTGGAGGTCATAGGAGTGTCCTTTGTGTTGTGATTGTGTCCTAGTGGAAAAAAACCCCAAATTTGGACACACTATGTGTTGATGTTATGTATGAATGAATTATTACATGTTTAATCTCATATTTTTGTATTGGAGATGTGTTCTATAGTGTCTTATATATATATATTAGTGTAGAGAGTGAGTTCTTGATATATTATGTTATATACTTGTGTTCTTTTGTCTCAAACTACCCAAATTCGTCATAATTTTTATCCACGTTTTTAGTAGCAATAGCAACTTAGAAATGTCATAACTTTTAGCTTAAAACTCTGATTTATCTCCCATTTTTTTTTAAAAGAACCATATCGAAGTTAGATTTTCAAATATATATTTTAATAAGCCAAATTCTTTCTGTAACTTTCTGTAGAATTATTTGAGTGTCAGCTGTACGAAAGACGAACGTGTTTCGGTATTTTCGCGATTCCGGGAGCTTCCGGACACGAAAATGCGATTTGTTTGAAGTTTCGGAAAGCTAACTATGAAGATCTACAACATACTTTAATCCTAAAATTTAGTGAATGCCCAATTGGTACAGTATTGGTTTTAAGTAAAAGAGTGACTATACGATATATGCATTTTGTGTAACCTATGAGCCTATGTAGTATGGATATTAAATGAATATAGAGTATGTAATGCATGATATGTTAGATGAATGAAATGATATATATATATGATATATATCCTCTTTACATTAATGTATATATATGGCTGAATGCAAGCATGTAGGAATGCAATTAATGTAATATATGTAAGTAATGCATGAATGAAAGAATGATATACAATGCATGCATGAAAGTATATAATGAATGCTAGATATAAATGTAAGGTATATATGTAATGATAGATATGAATGCATAATGTATAAATATTGTAAATGCAATATCAGATTTCATATGTAGACATAGAACCAATACATAGTAGAACTTCATATTGTCATTTTGGACTTGTTGTGACTTGTGCTGTTCTGATTAGGAGCCAGACACCTCTCATCGGACAGTATATTTACTTTGGACATTCAGACATCAGGCGAGTACATTCTCTGATAGTTCTCTCATTTATTTGTCAATTACTGTACTTCAGTTCTAGTTAGTTGTATGTGATTCTCTGTTACAATACGTATTGATATTCTAGATTCATGTATACGACACACATTTATTTTCTGGCCTCTATTACTGGTATCATCATTCCTGGCTTCTATTACTGGAATCATTTACTGGTATCATTATATTTTGGCTGGACTCATCTTGAATCATTGTGTCGGAATTTTGGATTCACTTGCTGGGAGGGAAAATACTAGAGTAAGACATGTAGACATACCCCAATCTGGAATCTTCCAACTGGAATCTACTGGAATGATAGCCATCTCACACCCGGCCAGGTATGTGATGTGCCGTATTACCTACAGTCGTTTACATGTCAAACTCGGTATTTTAAAATACACTGCTGGAGTATAGGCTGGACTTACCCTGGAATCTTTGATCACTGACTGGAATCATCTCATACCGGACTCATCTTGTACTGGAATCACCTGGTATCAGATTCATGTTGTCTGGATTTACGTTGGTCTTACACTTGTTTACATTTACTGTCTGGACTTATATCATGTTACCCTGGTTCAGCTAGTTCTATTTTTTACAGTCTTCATTGCTATGATTCTTCTCTTGTTTAGTTATTTACTTTCCTTACACTTTATCTGTCTTTCTTACCATCACCTGAATATAAACTGCCATTTTCATCAATACAACTGTCTATAACTGCTTTATAGTTCTCTGTCATTTACTTGGGTTTTCTAGATGAGATGTGCTCGTTCCTGTCCTGACTGGACCTGTTAAAATTTTTACAGAGGATGATGAAGAACCCTGCACCCTTACTTGGAGTTTGCCTAGTTGACACGCGCGACCTGGACCCCTAGGGAGGTTCAGACAGCTGCTCAGGATGATACCTTGTATAGTGTAGATAGCTTAGACTGTCCTTTCTTTTCATGTTTAGCTGTTGTCTTATTTTCAGAGTTGTATATTTTAGAGATGTTGAGACTTTGTTATTTCTTTCTGCTGTACCTCAGTTGAGGATTTCTTATCTATTTCTATCATGCTACATTCTACCTTAGATTGTGATTGAGTTGTACCTCTGTGTTGGCCTCCTTATGGAGAGTATTCATATTATGTAGTTATAGTTCATGACCTAGAACAGCGTTCTACCGCCGACATTGCGGCGTAGGCTGGGCATTGTTACGTACTCGTACCCTCACGGTGGGTGCGGGTCGTGACACGTTTTTATTGGTGGACCATGCAGGCCGAGTTTATGTAGTGGTATTCGAACTAGAGTATCACTACAGCCTGCAGTAGGATTAGAATATTTTTGGAGGTACTCAATCACATTAGGAAAAACTCTTAATCCGATTTCTTTTGTCTAAAATTGTTGCTTATTGACTTTCCTTGAATATAAACTGTTCTCTTTTGAATTTTCGCTTCATTCTCAGAAATTGCTTCTTGTTTTGATCTGTCTTCATGATGGTTATGAAGATACGATCTTATCGCTTCGGTTCGGGGGGATACTATCGAGAGGCTGGCCACCTCTCGTCCTGTTCATCAGGGCCTCGAGACCGCAGCTTCTGTTGTGCCGACTCAGGTTGGCAGTTTCTGCTACATTGGAGGTGCACCTCCGTCTGTACAGAGACTTTCCCTTCATTTTGGTTTCTCTCAGCAGCAGCGATTCATGCCGCATCAGCAGCAGAGATTTGTACAGTATCAGCATCAGGCTGGAGGAAACCAGCAGGGCGAGCTATCGTCAGGACAGTCGAGGATGCACAGACCGTTGGAGATCTTGCTGCAAGTTTCGTTCTTCTCAATTCCATTCCCGCAATTGTCTTTTATAATTACCTTGAAATCCGATTCTATCTGTTCCTTGTTGATTGATTAATTTTGTCATGTTACTCTTTTGTTGTGTTTGTTTTTCTTCTGAGAAAATCATATAGGATAGGTCGCCTAAATCATGGGATCTAGAATCCTCGATAGTCATGTTAGTTGGCATAGTGAGGACTTGTAGTCAGATTTTGGATGTATTCTCGAGTATGGGAATTTAAGGTTTTCGCCGTCGCATGCGGCAGTACGAAAATTTTAAATACCATGAACCTAGAGATACGTACCTTAGTCAAGGACTCTGTGATTATCGTAGCCTTGCTCACTAGCATGATGAAGACTCTGGACAACATGATTTTGGACAGACGCATATGATTAACAGATTGTATCTTGAGAAGGTTTAAACATCATACCCTTTTGATTGTTATAAATGACTTAGGAGTAAGGATATTTAGTTTTGTAGAGCTTATTCATAGGTAGTTCCTTCATAGTATAATGGTATGATGACTTGTAGAGTGTCTGTACCCTAGAGGTGATAGTTAGCATTGGTGTTAGAATAGTAACCCATTGCAGATAATTCTCCTGTTATCTATAATACCAACCAGTTACACATAGGATGTTAGTATGCCTTACAACCTTGATGATTATTACTACTTTTCCTTACCTTTTCCAGTGAGGCACCCATGACCAGAGCCTGCCTTTGAGTATAGTTGTAGTTTCACCTAAGACCGAGAGGTCTATTTGCATAGATAGATTGCAGATGATATTGGCATATGGGATATATGTTAGTTGGTATCTATAGGCCATTGTTGTATAGGGTTATAAACATGTTGTTTAGCCTATACTTGGTTCAGTTTTCCATTTTAGTTAAGTTCTCTTCGTGTTGAGTTCCTTTGTGTTGATCACCTTTATAGGCAGTATGCAGACCCTTCACTAGATACCATGTTCTCTTGATTCAGACCATTCATCCTTAGCCTAGTTCTAAGCATTGTTTCAGACCCTTATAAGTTTAGTCTGCCTTAACCCTTGGTTGATCAGTCATGTATATATATATATATATATATTATATATATATATATATATATATATATGATATACTTAGGATATATGTGATGGGTTGTTGTTCTTGAGCATATATATATATATATATATATATATATATATATATATATATATATATATATATATATATATATATATGTGGTATTTGGTATTCATGTGCTTAGCTTGTAGGTATTTAGTTATAGGTGACTTGATAGGATTGGGAAGTTAAGAGCTAGTATATTATAGAGTTTCTCTTTTGCTAAATTCTAGTTGCCAACATCTAAATAGCTAGCATAGGTAAAACCCTAAGAAGTTGACCAGTTGATGACCAAGTACTTGGATGTTGAGAAATTGACTAGTGATTGACCCTTGACTATGTTTGACCTAGAAGGGGGTACGATCATCTTAATTTCGAGGACAAAATTTTTATAAGGTGGGTAGGATTGTAACACCCAGTTTTCCACATAAGGGTAATTTTAAAATTTTGTAATTATAATTATTATTTATTGATTATTATTTTATATTATGATTTTTGGTGATTTTTAATCATTTTTAAACTATTTAAAATTATGACTTGTGATTTTGACATTTTACTATTGTTTGGTTTTAATTTCGAGGAAATTTGTCACCCCCAGTTTTCAGGAACAGGGGTATTTTTGTCATTTTGTATTTTTGAAATATTTTTGAAATTTATTTTATTATTTATGATATTGTTTTGGGATTATTTGAGTCGGGTTCGAATTTCAGCTCAATCCGACTTGAAACGGAGACCCGGGGGTAGTGTTGACTTTAGTGGACCCACACACTAGTTAGACATGGCCCACATGATATTAATTTTAGTCTACATGATATTAATTTTAGTTAGAGGTTAGACTAATTATTATGGATAAGGTTAGTGTGATTAGAGACTTTAGAATGACTAATTTAGCCCCAACCAATTAGCCCTTTCGTAATACTAAAGAATAGGTTAGTGGGGGCATTTTGGACCTTACCATAATAGGACAAATAGCCCCATATGGCCAGCTACTTTGGGAGAGGATAGGCTCAAGTTCATTTCATTATTCTCATCCACACTCTCTCTCTTGTTCTTCCCCAAATTTCTAGAGAGCAATCCCTAGCAATTTCTCCACCAAATCCTTCTATTTCGCCACCAAATCTTCTTCTTTCCTTCTCCATTCTAGCCAAGGAGGAAGCTACCCAAGTTTGGAGGATTCGGAGCTCGTTCGTGTTCTTTTAGAATCTCTACAGTGTCGGTGTCGCTCCGGGAAGGCTTTTCTTCGATTCGATCTACCGAAAGGTATAAATCCCTTTCTTCTTTTCATTTTCTCATGCATATAGGTCTATTTTGAACCCATAAGAATGACCCCTATGGTTGTATCTCCATTTTGTGTCCATTTCGTGTCCATTTGGAGGTCATAGGAGTGTCCTTTGTGTTGTGATTGTGTCCTAGTGGAAAAAAAACCCCAAATTTGGACACACTATGTGTTGATGTTATGTATGAATGAATTATTACATGTTTAATCTCATATTTTTGTATTGGAGATGTGTTCTATAGTGTCTTATATATATATTAGTGTAGAGAGTGAGTTCTTGATATATTATGTTATATACTTGTGTTCTTTTGTCTCAAACTACCCAAATTCGTCATAATATTTATCCACGTTTTTAGTAGCAATAGCAACTTAGAAATGTCATAACTTTTAGCTTAAAACTCTAATTTATCTCTCATTTTTTTTAAAAGAATTGTATCGAAGTTAGCTTTCCAAATATACATTTTAATAAGCCAAATTCTTTCTGTAACTTTCTGTAGAATTATTTGAGTGTCAGTTGTACGAAAGACGAACGTGTTTCGGTATTTTCGCGATTTCGGGAGCTTCCGGACACGAAAATGCAACCGTTTGAAGTTTCAGAAAGCTAACACGAAGAGCTACAACATACTTTAATCCTAGAATTTAGTGAATGCCCAATTGGTACAGTATTGGTTTTAAGTAAAAGAGTGACTATACGATATATGCATTTTGTGTAACCTATGAGCCTATGTAGTATGGATATTAAATGAATATAGAGTATGTAATGCATGATATGTTAGATGAATAAAATAATATATATATATATATGATATATATCCTCTTTACATTAATGTATATATATGGTTGAATGCAAGCATGTAGGAATGCAATTAATGTAATATATGTAAGCAATGCATGAATGAAAGAATGATATACAATGCATGCATGAAAGTATATAATGAATGCTAGATATAAATACAAGGTATATATGTAATGATAGATATGAATGCATAATGTATAAATATTGTAAATGCAATATCAGATTTCATATGTAGACATAGAACCAATACATAGTAGAACTTCATATTGTCATTTTGGACTTGTTGTGACTTGTGCTGTTCTGATTAGGAGCCAGACACCTCTCATCGGACAGTATATTTACTTTGGACATTCAGACATCAGGCGAGTACATTCTCTGATAATTCTCTCATTTATTTGTCAATTACTGTACTGCAGTTCTAGTTAGTTGTATGTGATTCTCTATTACAACACGTATGGATATTCTGGATTCATGTATACGACACACATTTACTTTCTGGCCTCTATTACTAGTATCATCATTCCTGGCTTCGATTACTGGAATCACCTACTGGAATCATTTACTGGAATCATTTACTGGTATCATTATATTTTGGCTGGACTCATCTTGAATTATTGTGTCGAAATTCTGGATTCATTTGCTGGAAGGGAAAATACTAGAGTAAGACATGTAGACATACCCCAATCTGGAATCTTCCAACTGGAATCTACTGGAATGATAGCCATCTCACACCCGGCCAGGTGTGTGATGTGCCGTATTACCTACAGTCGTTTACATGTCAAACTCGGTATTTTAAAACATACTGCTAGAGTATAGGCTGGACTCATCCTGGAATCTTTGATCACTGACTGGAATCATCTCATACCGGACTCATCTTGTACTGGAATCACCTGGTATCAGATTCATGTTGTCTGGATTTACGTTGGTCTTATACTTGTTTACATTTACTGTCTGGACTTATATTATGATACCCTGGTTCAGCTAGTTCTATTTTTTACAGTCTTCATTGCTATAATTCTTCTCTTGTTTAGTTATTTACTTTTCTTGTACTTTATCTGTCTTTCTTACCATCACCTGAATATAAACTGCCATTTTCATCAATACAACTGTCTATAACTACTTTATAGTTCTCTGTCATTTACTTGGGTTTTCTAGATGAGATGTGCTCGTTCGTGTCTGACTGGAACTGTTGAAAATTTTACAGAGGATGTGTCACGACCCGCACCCTAGAGTTTGGGCACGAGAACGTAACAACGCCCAGCCTACGCCGCAGTGTCGGCGGTAGAACGCTGTCCTAGGTCTCAATGCATCTAATAGTATAAGACTAAACAGTTTATACTCCCCGAATGGGGGTGACATAGCAGAATATAAACTCAATCACATCTAAGGTAGAGCATAAAGGAAGATAGATAAAACATGAAATCGAAAAGAGATACAACAGATAGAAGTCTAAGTGTCTAAGATACAAACTCAGAATACATCTCAAAACCCAAATACAGTAATCCATAAATACAACTCAAGATGACTGAAAATAAACTATAAGCAAAAACCCTAGCTATCTATGCAATCTCTACTGTCTCCTCTAGGCTAGCAGACAACCTCCAGGCTATCTGTAAAATTTATCAACGGGTCCAGTCAGGACTGGAGCGAGCATAGTACATCTCAACAGATCATAGCAGGTTAGAAAATATAATCATGCAGTAAAGTAAGATACATGAACTGAAGAAATATAGTATGTAAACAGAGAGAGAAAACTGTAATAGAAATATCTACTATAAGTAGAGAGGTAATAGTGACTAGTGAGTCAGAGTAAAATATAAACATGTGAATGGCATAGGAGATTCATGACTACAGCTAAGAGGGTGATTCATGACTACAGCTACTTGGATAATATTCACATGCCTATTTCCACTCCCCCATCCCCAATCAATACACAAGGATCTGTTCAAGTTATGTTAAGATTCGTGAAACTTCACATGGCTCATAAAATGAGTGATACGTGAAGGTGATTTATGATGGCTCTGTGAACATGAGAGTACATGTGTCATCAAGCGATTCGTGAATCAGAGAAAGCATAGAGATACGTGATGATTCATGAAACGCACAAAACATGCAGTATCCGATGCTTCCGAGGAGGATAACATCTCATGAAAAGATCCATATAGTACCAATCCGTGTGACCAACGTGACAGTATCAAGTAAAGTAATTTAAAGCTAGGAAAATGATTCTAAACAGGATATGAAATGATCAGAGAATGTACTCGCCTGATATCTGAATGTCCAGGGTAAAAATACTGTCCGAGGAGAGGTGTCTGGCTCCTAATTAGAACAGCACAAGTCACAATATGTCCAGAAGGGTAATATAAAGCACTACAATGCATTCTACATGAATCTAGGTCAAACTAGGCCAAAGTCAACCCTTGGTCAACTATGGTCAACTGTACTAGTCAAACTAGGTCATGTCCTAACCCAGTAAGTCTTACTAGGCCTAACCAAGACTATCCTAGCAAGCACACATCAATACAAGGCTATACAAGCCAACATACACCCAACTCTATATAGCAGTGCAATTATTCAATAGTCAAATAGGCAAGAATTCACATTAGATATACACTAGGTAATCTATTACTTTAAGCTATATATGTCTACACATATATACACATGCATATATTGGTATTCAACATTAGGTCTATAATCATGGCATTTCAAATGGTTATATAAACTTATATATTATAACACAATATGCTAACATATATATAATATACATACATAGCTAAGTTAACTATATTCATAAATACTTATTTAAGAGGCTATGTGTGTGTATGTGAACTTGGCAAAGGGGCAAGTGAGGGTTAAATGGACATACATAGTGTATACATATCAAAGAGTGTCAAAATGTAAGTGAACAATGTGTCAAGTGTGATAGTGTCAACATAGTGTAAGGGGGTACATGAGGTAATATAGGATTTATGTTAACATAGAACATTACATCTCTATTAACTTGTATATTGCATACATTACATCTATTATTACATTACATTCATGCTTGCATTCATTCATCATTCATTTATTCTCTTGCACTACTATATGCACCATACATTACATACTATGGAACCTACATATTCATTACAAGCCATACTTATACATGCTTACATTAGATAGGATACTTATACCTCATACATCATTTATTTAACCATTTACTCATGCTTGCATTCTCTATTTAGTTACATAATGTATATACATTAACATGGGTTAAAATTAAATAGAATATTATATTACACACAAGGGTGCACAAAATGCATATGCCGAATAGTAGCTCCTACTAATAATCAATACTGTACCATCTCAGCATGAATTAAAATTTAGGATTAAAGTATGTTATAAATCTATGTGTTAGCTTTCCGAAACTTCAAACGGATCGCGTTTTCGTTTCCGAAAACTCCCGGAATCGCGAAAACACCGAGAATGCGTTTGTCTTTCGTACAACTGACACTCAAATAATTCTTCAGAAAGTTACAGAAAGAATTAGGCCTATTAATACATGTTTTGGAAAGCTAACTTCAATACGCTTCTTTTAAAAAAATGGGAGATTAAACCGAGCTTTGATCTAGAAGTTATGATATTTCTAATTTAGGGCTGAAATTAAAAACGTAGATAAAAATCATGACGGATTTGGATAGTTTGAGACAAAAGAACACAAGTATATAACATAATATATCAAGAAGTCACTCTCTACACTAATATATATATATATATATATATATATATATATATATATATATATATATATATATATATATATATATATATATATATATATGAGACACTATAGAACACATCTCCAATACAAAAATATGAGATTAAACATGTAATAATTCATTCATACATAACAACAACACATAGTGTGTCCAAATTTGGGATTTTCCCACATGGACACAACCACAACACAAAGGACACTCCTATGACCTCCAAATGGACACGAAATGGACACAAATGGAGATACAACCATGGGGGTCATTCCTATGGGTTCAAAATAGACCTATATGTATGTGGAAATGAAAAGGAGAAGGGATTTATACCTCCCGGTAGATCGAATCGAAGAAAAGCCTTCCCGGAGCGACACCGACACGTAGAGATTCCAAAAGGACACGAACGAGCTCAGAATCCTCCCAAACTTGGGTAGCTTCCTACTTGGCTAGAATGGAGAAGGAAAGAAGAAGATTTGGTGGTGAAATGGAAGGATTTGGTGGAGAAATTGCTAGGGATTGCTCTCTAGAAATTTGGGGAAGAACAAGAGAGAGAGTGTGGATGAGAATAATGAAATGAACTTGAGCCTATCCTCTCCCAAAGTGGCTGGCCATATGGGGCTATTTGTCCTATTATGGAAAGGTCCAAAATGCCCCCACTAACCTATTCTATGAGTATTAGGAAAGGGCTAATTGGTTGGGGCTAAATTAGTCATTCTAAAGTCTCTAATCACACTAACCTTATCCATAATAATTAGTCTAACCTCTAACTAAAATATTTCTATCATGTGGACTAAAATTAATATCATGTGGGCTATGCCTAACTAGTGTGTGGGTCCCACTAGAGTCAAACTACCCCCGGGTCCCCGTTACAAGTCAGATTGAGATGAAATTCGAACCCGACTCAAATAATCCCAAAACAATATCATAAATAATAAAATAATATCAAAATAATTCAAAGAGGTCAAATGCAAAAATATCCTTAGGCCAGAAATGACATTAAAATATCATAATCACATGGTTAGGCTCTAGGTCAAACAGTCTCTAGGGTTTCACTAGCAAAACGTCAAAACCATAAGTCATTGATTTAAATAATTTTAAAATGATTTAAAATCACCAAAAAATCATATCATGAATTAAATATCATTATTAAAATAATTATAAATACAAAATTTCAAAATTACCCTCATTTGGGAAACTGGGTGCTACAACTCTACCCACCTTAGAAAAATTTCGTCCTCAAAATTTAAGATCGATAGTACTCCTTCTAGAGCCTCTAACCTACCCAATATCTAAGGTAACACTTTCTAACACTGGAATAATAAACGAAAATCTAAAAAGTGTCAATCTAGGAATACCTCCAATACTGCTCTGCTGTACGACGGTAATGGAACTTGAATAAAATATGGACTGGAACCTATATCTAAGGGACTGGACTTATTTTAAAGTGGTCTTAACTAAGGATGAAAAGGAACTGATCATAGGCTATAGGTATGCTCAAACTATTATCTTCCTATTAACCATCTATTAATACATTCTATTACCATAGGAACGATGCATTACTAATCATATAGGCCCCTATCTCTCATAACACATTTATACTCACCAAAAGACTAGTACATCCTATCAAGGCTGATACTATAATCTCTCATAAATCTCATAAGCTACATATTTATAGACACACATCCCCACATCAAGGACTAACCTATATATATCTACAACTGATAGTAATGGGGTGACGTCCCTATTTTCCAACAATCAAGGTCTAATTTTTTTATCTAAATCATGAAATTTGAAGGAATAGTATACAAGATCAGGGCATACCGTAGCAGTTGGAAGTCTCACCTAGGTACACTAATCATTCTAGGTCAAAACAGTACTATGGTATCAACACACAAACAATCTAGGGTGTCCTAATTGGGAAGGTAAGGGAACAACAATCATCAAGGTTGTAGGGCTGTCTACCATCCTATATAAAATTGGTCATTAACAAGCAACTAAGAAATTATCAAAAGGTTACTATTCCATAAAATGACAAAAATTGAAAATTTAGGCACAACAAATCACAAATAGATTTTTGTCTTGACACGATCTAAGTTGATCAATTTCGGGAATAAAACGAGATTTGGGACAAGAAGGGAAATCAATGAAATCAAAGTATGAGCACGAGCATCCAATGATGGAGGTTCAGGTCATGATTAAATTTAATTCGATTGAGTGCGAATATGAGGTTCATAGGCGATGAAAAGATTTCAAGGAGAATTGTCAAGGCTGTCGCGAATGAGACTCTAGGGTCAAGTTTAACTATGTCTCCATTCTCGTAGATTGATACATGAAAAAGCGAACCAAAGTACAATAGGTTGATCAGACCATCATGTACCGGTTCTGATTAGACAATATGTTAGTGGGTGGCCACCCAATAAAATATGTCATGACCAAGCTCGAAAATAGATAAGCTTGCAAAACTAAGGCTAATTTAGCAGCACAAGATATAAGGGTGGTAATGATGAAAGGAATTACATAGTCCAAGTTTCTTAACCAACGGGTCAAGTAATCAGATAAGGTACAAGGTTAAGCATCTAAGGAAACAAGCAGAACACCATCACATGTCGGGTCGAAAGAATTGAGTCAAGACTGGATTTCTAATTAAAATAAGAAGAAATTTAGTATAATGGTAGAGGTTATAGTTTAGCCAGTTGACCAGAAAATCATATCAAGAAAATAGAGTACAAGAAGACAGGTTTTAGTGGGACATGATATACCTACACGAAGGTGAGCTCGTCTAGGTCTTGCATATAAGATTTGTTGGAGGGTAACAGCTAGTATTATATTTCGAATATCAAAGTCACGATAAGGAACGTCAAGGATCTCAATTAGAAAGTGGGAGTTCAAGAGGTGGTAATTAATGCACAAAAATAATGAAGATCAAGTTAGTCATCTGCTTCTGATACTCTTAAGTTCATCTGGTCATAACTTGCCAATCATATCTTTACCTCACCAGTCTCCATATGAAAATTTAACCTTGACTTAAACCCTTACCATGACTACCGTAGGCAATTCCCAATTTCCAAACATCACTCTTGAAGCACAGGCCTCACATTTAGGAATCAACATTAACCATTTATTTAAATTTCCAAGTTCTTTCACATTGTCTTAAATTTGAGCCAAAACCTCTAAATTCCGTTTACGAATTCCTTAAACTTGTTCAAATTGTTCTCCTCGTATTATTTAATTTAAATCTCTAGGCCTTACAAAACTTATCTTCCATCATAAAATCAACTTCCGTATTTTCTTCGACATACACCCTTGAATATTATTCGCCTAAAATATTTCACAACAATCTCTAAACTTCCATAACTTTGTGTTCTCTATATTCCTAGTCATTTCCTCGCAACATCTTGTTTAATATCCTTATTAAACACAATTAACTTCTCTTTTCTATTACTAACCTTCTACATAGCCTCAGAGTAAAAGTTTTTCCCAGAATCAATAACCAAGATTTTCTAAGTTCTCAAAACTAGGTTGACCTCTGATATCCTCATTAGTTTTGAATACACCTATAAACTATCTCATAACCCCAAAATTTCTCAAAATATAATTGTTTCCAGATTGGCAGTATACATCTCTTTATTCTATTCGAGACCTTTACCACATTTCTATCTCAAGTTTCCATATGGAACACTCCACATTTGATTTCTTTAGATCATCATAAAATAACCAGTTACGTCTTCTCTGAGCTACATAATTTACGTCACTTCCTTAGCCTTCCCCATGCAAAAGATACGAAGATTCAAGGGTTTTAAAGTACATCTGGTAGGGACGACAAGATATGGATAATTAATGTAATGAGACAGAGTTTAAGATAAGAGGTAAATAAGAATACAAGGGAATAATGGCGAGAAAGAATAATGAAGATATGTTCCTTCTCATCGGTTCAAACGAGAGGAACCCATCAAGCTTAAATTGAATAGCAAGGAATGAGGGTGAATCCAAACAAGAGGAAAAGGAATTCCAATTGAAGTTCAAAATGAGTTTCTCAGGGGTCGTCCAAGAAATCTCTCAAAGAATCCTAAGTGTGATTGAGTACCTTGGATTTGAAAATATTAATTTAAATACAAAATTAAATCAACAACTACAAAATTTTATCAAAATCATCAACTAATACCAGGATTCAAAGTTCTACAATAAATCCACAAAATCAAATTCAAATCAAGGAAAAAAGTGAATCAAAACAAGAAAAAAGAGTTTAAATCGGAATTCAAAATGAGGTTCTCAAGGGTCATCCCAGGAATCTCTCAAGGAATCCTAACAGTGATTGAGTATCCTCTCATCATAACATCTTAATTTATATATCCTATAGCAGGCTCGTAGTAGTACAACTAAGTCGTTGCGCTACTACGAAATCGCACTAATGCGAATCTCGACCTGTATGGGCCACCACTAGAAACGTGTCAGGACCCGCACCCTAGAGTTAGGGCACGAGAACGTAACAACGCCCAGCCTACGCCGCAGTGTCAGCGGTAGAACGCTGTCCTAGGTCTCAATGCATCTAACAGTATAAGACTAAACAGTTTATACTCCCCGAATGGGGGTGATATAGCAGAATATAAACTCAATCACATCTAAGGTAGAGCATAAAGGAAGATAGATAAAACATGAAATCGAAAAGAGATACAACAGATAGAAGTCTAAGTGTCTAAGATACAAACTTAGAATACATCTTAAAACCCAAATACAGTAATCCATAAATACAACTCAGGATGACTGAAAATAAACTATAAGCAAAAACCCAAGCTATCTATGCAACCTCTTCTGTCTCCTCTAGGCTAGCAGGCAACCTCCAGCCTATCTGTAAAATTTATCAACGGGTCCAGTCAGGACTGGAGCGAGCACAGTACATCTCAACAGATCATAGCAGGTTAGAAAATATAATCATGTAGTAAAGTAAGATACATGAACTGAAGAAATATAATATGTAAACAGAGAGAGAAAACTGTAATAGAAATATCTACTATAAGTAGAGAGCTAATAGTGACTAGTGAGTCAGAGTAAAATATAAATATGTGAATGGCATAGGAGATTCATGACTACAGCTAAGAGGGTGATTCAAGACTACAGCTACTTGGATAATATTCACATGCCTATTTCCACTCCCCCATCCCCAATCAATACACAAGGATCTATTCAAGTTATGTTAAGATTCGTGAAACTTCACATGGCTCATAAAATGAGTGATACGTGAAGGTGATTCATGATGGCTCTGTGAACATGAGAGTACATGTGTCACAAGTGATTCGTGAATCAGAGGAAGCATAGAGATACGTGATGATTCGTGAAACGCACAAAATATGCAGTATCCGATGCTTCCGAGGGGGATAACATCTCATGAAAAGATCCATATAGTACCAATCCGTGTGACCAACGTGACAGTATCAAGTAAAGTAATTTAAAGCAGGAAAATGATTCTAAACAGGATATAAAATGATTAGAGAATGTACTCGCCTGATATCTGAATGTCCAAGGTAAAGATACTGTCCGAGGAGAGGTGTCTGGCTCCTAATTAGAACAACACAAGTCACAATATGTCCAGAAGGGTAATATAAAGCACTACAATGCATTCTACATGAATCTAGGTCAAACTAGGCCAAAGTCAACTCTTGGTCAACTCTGGTCAACTGCACTAGTCAAACTAGGTCATGTCCTAACCCAGTAAGTCTTACTAGGCCTAACCAAGACTATCCTAGCAAGCACACATCAATACAAGGCTATACAAGCCAACATACACCCAACTCTATATAGCATGCAATTATTCAATACTCAAATAGGCAAGAATTCACATTGGATATACACTAGGTAATCTATTACTTTAAGCTATATATGTCTACACATATATACACATGCATATATTGGTATTCAACATTAGGTCTATAATCATGGCATTTCAAATGGTTATATAAACTTATATATTACAACACAATAAGCTAACATATATATAATATACATACATAGCTAAGTTAACTATATTCATAAATACTTATTTAAGAGGCTATGTGTGTGTATGTGAACATGGCAAATGGGCAAGTGAGGGTTAAATAGGTATATATAGTGTATACATATCAAAGAGTGTCAAAGTGTAAGTGAACAATGTGTCAAGTGTGATAGTGTCAATATAGTGTAAGGGGGTACATGAGGTAATATATGATTTGTGTTAACATAGAACATTACATCTCATTAACTTTTATATTGCATACATTACATCTATTATTACATTACATTCATGCTTGCATTCATTCATCATTCATTTATTCTCTTGCACTACTATATGCACCATACATTACATACTATGGAACCTACATATTCATTACAAGCCATACTTATACATGCTTACATTAGATAGGATACTTACACCTCATACATCATTTATTTAACCATTTACACATGCTTGCATTCTCTATTTAGTTACATAATGTATATACATTAACATGGGTTAAAATCAAATAGAATATTATATTACACACAAGGGTGCACAAAATGCATATGCCGAATAGTAACTCCTACTAATAATCAATACTGTACCATCTCAGCATGAAATAAAATTTAGGATTAAAGTATGTTATAGATCTATGTGTTAGCTTTTCGAAACTTTAAACAGATCGCATTTTCGTTTCCGGAAACTCCCAGAATCGCGAAAACATCGAGAACGCGTTTGTCTTTCGTACAGCTGACAATCAAATAATTCTCCAGAAAGTTACAGAAAGAATTAGGCCTATTAATACAGGTTTTTGAAAAGCTAACTTCAATACGCTTCTTTTAAAAAAAATGAGAGATTAAACCGAGCTTTGAGCTAGAAGTTATGATATTTCTAAGTTAGGGCTGAAATTAAAAACGTGGATAAAAATCATGACGGATTTGGGTAGTTTGAGACAAAAGAACACAAGTATATAACATAATATATTAAGAACTCACTCTCTACACTAATATATATATATATATATATATATATATATATATATATATATATATATATATATATATATATATATATATATATATATATATATATATATATATATATGAGACACTATAGAACACATCTCCAATACAAAAATATGAGATTAAACATGTAATAATTCATTCATACATAACAACAACACATAGTGTGTCCAAATTTGGGATTTTCCTACATGGACACAACCACAACACAAAGGACACTCCTATGACCTCCAAATGGACACGAAATGGACACAAATGGAGATACAACCATGGGGGTCATTCCTATGGGTTCAAAATAGACCTATATGCATGAGAAAATGAAAAAGAGAAGGGATTTATACCTCCCGGTAGATCAAATCGAAGAAAAGCCTTCCCGGAGCGACACCGACACGTAGAGATTCCAAAAGGACACGAACGAGCTCCGAATCCTTCCAAACTTGGGTAGCTTCCTACTTGGCTAGAATGGAGAAGGAAAGAAGAAGATTTGGTGGTGAAATGGAAGGATTTGGTTTAGAAATTGCTAGGGATTGCTCTCTAGGAATTTGGAAAAGAACAAGAGAGAGAGAGTGTGGATGAGAATAATGAAATGAACTTGAGCCTATCCTCTCCCAAAGTGGCTGGCCATATGGGGCTATTTGTCCTATTATGGTAAGGTCTAAAATGCCCCCACTAACCTATTCTATGAGTATTAGGAAAGGGCTAATTGGTTGGGGCTAAATTAGTCATTCTAAAGTCTCTAATCACACTAACCTTATCCATAATAATTAGTCTAACCTCTAACTAAAATATTTCTATCATGTGGACTAAAATTAATATCATGTGGGCCATGCCTAACTAGTGTGTGGGTCCCACTAGAGTCAAACTACCCCCGGGTCCCCGTTACAAGTCAGATTGAGATAAAATTCGAACCCGACTCAAATAATCCCAAAACAATATCATAAATAATAAAATAATATCAAAATAATTCAAAGAGGTCAAATGCAAAAATATCCTTAGGCCAGAAATGACATTAAAATATCATAATCACATGGTTAGGCTCTAGGTCAAACAGTCTCTAGGGTTTCACTAGCAAAACATCAAAACCACAAGTCATTGATTTAAATAATTTTAAAATAATTTAAAATCACCAAAAAATCATATCATGAATTAAATATTATTATTAAAATAATTATAAACACGAAATTTCAAAATTACCTTCATTTGGGAAACTGGGTGCTACAGGATGATGAGGAACCCTGCACCCTTACTTGGAGTTTGTCTAGTTGACACTCGCGACCTGGACCCCTGGGGAGGTTCAGGCAGCTGCTCAGGATGTTACCTTGTATACTGTAGATAGCTTAGACTGTCCTTTCTTTTCATGTTTAGCTATTGTCTTATTTTCAGAGTTGTATATTTTAGAGATGTTGAAACTTTATTATTTCTTTCTGCTGTACCTCAGTTGAGGATTTCTTATCTATTTCCATCATGCTACATTCTACCTTAGATTGTGATTGAGTTGTACCTCTATGTTGGCCTCCTTATGGAGAGTATTCATATTATGTAGTTATAGTTCATGACCTAGAACAGCGTTCTACCGCCGACACTGCGGCGTAGGCTGGGCGCTGTTACGTACTCGTACCCTCACGGTGGGTGCGGGTCGTGACACGTTTTTAGTGGTGGCCCATGCAGGCCGAGTTTATGTAGTGGTATTCGAACTAGAGTATCACTACAGCCTGCAGTAGGATTAAGATATTTTTGGAGGTACTCAATCACATTAGAAAAAACTCTTAATCCGATTTCTCTTGTCTAAAATTGTTGCTTATTGACTTCCCTTGAATATAAACTATTCTTCTTTGAATTTTTGCTTCATTCTCAAAAATTGCTTCTTGTTTTGATCTGTCTTCATGATGGTTATGAAGACACGATCTCATCGCTTCGGTACGGGGGATACTATCGAGAGGTTGGTCCACCTCTCGTCCTGTTCATCAGGGCCTCGAGACAGCAGCTTCTGTTGTGCCGACTCAGGTTGGCATTTCTGTTACATTGGAGGTGCACCTCCGTCTGTACAGAGACTTTCCCTTCATTTTCGGTTTCTCTCAGCAGCAGCGATTCATGCAGCATCAGCAGCAGAGATTTGTGCAGTATCAGCATCAGGCTGGAGGAAACCAGCAGGACGAGCTATCGTCAGGACAGTCGAGTAAGTGGGCAATACATTTGTTGTAGTCCATACCTTGAAGATATTCGCCATACTAGCTAATATTACCAATTATCAATACATATATTTTACATCTCTACTAGTTACCTTCTGTTTAGGATTACCTTATGTCACGACCCGCACCCGGATATTTGGGCACGAGTAAGTGGGCCACGCACAGCCTACGTTGCAGTATCGGTGGTAGAATGCTGTCAAGTACCCAATAATATATCTGAACAGTTCTATGATCCGCTAAAACATCATGTACTCAAATCACATATAGCTAAGGAAGATATGAAAGACAGACAATAATGGAATCTATAAAATGATCATACATATCAAGAAATATATCAAAGACATATCCGATGAATAAGACATAAATCTATATAAGAATATGGCCTAGAGCTCTCCAGAGGTCAACTCACAATCAAATGAACATCGAGATCTGCCATCATGAAGTCTAAGGTGTAGGATATAACATTACCTAAAAAAATAGTTATCTAGTCAGGATTGGAGCGAAGTACATCTCTAACAATAGTTCCAGTAAATGATAAAGACTATGTAACAGATAATAGAAAGAATATACGAGATAAAAAGACATGTACATAAAATATAACATATATGGAAATACTATAAATAAAAAAGGAGAACAAGAATCATCATGTATAGTAATCAGGAAGTAACTATCTATGTGAGTGAGTACTAGTTTGAACATGTGATCGGTTTAGGAACTTGTACATGAATTTATAACCTGGTTAATCATACGTGCGGTGTATGATCAACACTCATGGAAAAACAATATCATGCACGGGAAGGGTATGATCACATATCTATACTACTACTCCCTGCCCCCGACTGGTACAGTAGATCCCACCATGGCACGTTATGATACGGAATACTTTGAGAAGGTCACGAATCGGTGTCTATACAATGCACAAGAACAATCACAGGGGTTGCATAGGGTATACCAATACACGGGAATAATATCTCATGACGGGATCCGAAAAATACAAATCCGTGTAACCAATGTGTCGAGAATTTAATGATATCTACACTAAATACACGAAACATAGAAAATACTATAAACAAAAAATTATCAGAGAATGTACTCGCCTCAATTTAGTTGGAGTCAACGTGCACGACACGAACGTATCGACATGGAATAGGTACCAATGCTATACTCCACAATCTGGTCTCAAATGACGACACAGGTGGTTCCAACGAGTTAAGAATAGTCCAAATAGCCCAAATTGGTAGGTAGTAGTCCAGATTCAGAGTTTGGCACGATAATCGAGGTCGAATAGAATCTATGTTCGAGGAATAAAAAATGACTATATTAGTCACGATTTATGATTTAGAGGGAAAAATCCGACTAAATACATATAACTATTTGGAAAAAATGGTTAGAAACTGAGTTTTATCAATAAATATTTGAAATAACATTTGAAGATATTTATTAGACTAATCCCTTCATTTGGCTAATGCAATTTTTGGTAAAAAAAATATACATATTAATTCTATAAATACTATAATAATTTTAGGTTTTAAAATAGGTTTCGTATCCAAAATAGGCCCAAGCCCAATAGGCCAAAGTATTAACTGAGTAATTAGAAAATATATAGATATACCCATACATATACACTAATATCCCATATAAAATATTATAGCCCCAACAATGCCAAAAGCCTATTTTAATGTATACACAAATTCCGTCCAAAAATATTATCCATATATAATATATATATTTTTTATCCATATATATTATATATATATATATATATATATATATTTTATATATATATATATATATATATATATATATATATATATATATATATATATATATATATATATATAAGCCTATATATATATATATTAATTTTAATGTATACACAAAATTCCGTCCAAAACAAGATATATCTATATATATATATATATCTATATATATAAAATATAGATAAAGCCTATATATATATATATATATATATTTTTTTTCTATATATATATATATATCTATATATATATATATATAATATATATATATATATACTATATATATATATATATTTATATATATATATATATATATATATATATATCTATATATATATATCTATATATATTAATTTATGTATACATTAAGATAGGCTTATTCTATATATATATATATATATATATATATATTATATATAATACTATATATATATATATATATATATCTATATTTATATATATATATATATATATATATATATATAATATATATATATATATATATAGATATATATATATATATATATATATATATATATAATATCAAATATAAATATATATATATATATAATAATATATAAAATATATATATATAATATAAAATATATATATATATATATATATATATATATATATATATATATATATATATATATATATATAATATATATATAAAATATATATATATATAAAAATATAAATATATATATATATATATATATATATATATATATATATATATATATATATATATATATATATATATATAATATAATAATATAATATATATATATATATATATATATATATATATATATATATATATATATATATATATATATATATATAAATGGAACAAGATCTTATATATAAATCAGAAAAAAGCCAAAATGGTAGCCGCCATTACAAGTATAGTCTGTAATCAACTACTGCCCATTATAAGAGTATTCCTGAAATCTTGTTTTATTGTGGTTTTTCCATAAAACCCAAAATATAGTCGCGGCTACAATTAGTGTCACGCCCCCGAACCAGAATACTGGAGAGCAGGGGACAGACACAGCCAGCTACGTACATTGAAGTGAATCCCACCTTGCAATACGGTCACGGCTGTCTAGATGCATGAGAGTTTAAATACAAGCCATTAGTCTCTTAAGGTCAAGAACAAGCCTAGTGTCTCAATATCAAGCAAGCAAGTAAATGTAATAAGATGGTAGATCATCAGACATACAAAGTAAGGCGTCCTATACATTACATATTCAGATGATCATGAAGCTAGTCATACAAAATGCGAAGACTAGCAAGAGTTTAAGTCATACATGATTAACCCTAGGATTTGTCAATCACGTTACAGCCCTTAGGCAGACAAAAATTATAAGCTTTCAACACGAGCTAACACTTGTTCGACAGCTAAACGCCTCAAAAGAATAATTTACAATGGAGTGGGAGAGCAAAATAAAACCTACTCGTTGCCAGGGTTGCATCTAGTGTTCACCCTCTGACTGGAAGGCAGGAAGATCCTCGGGTGCTACTCCAAAATCTGGCCATACAAAACCAGCTGGGTCAGAACCCAGAAGAGCAAGTGTTACAATTGAGGCTTCACTTAGGAACTAAAACCAGCATATTAGCACATGATACATAAATGATAACGAAAAAAACATGAGTTAGAGAAAACATGGTAATAAACGATAAGATAACTAAAGGACTATTCCAGTAACCAAGTTACAAGCCGTAAACCAAATAAGGATCGGGGTTGTAACCCTTCACCGGAACAGAACTTAGTCTCTAACCAATTATCGATAAAGTAAAGTATAATAGTAACGTGCTGAAGTAACCATGCACAGGCCTTGTCTAGGCAAGACTAGACTAGACTCCATCTGTCATGCCCCAGAACCAAAATATTGGAGAGCGGGGGACAGACACAGCCAGCTACGTATATAGAAGTATAATCTACATCGATATACGGTCACGACTGTCTAGATGTATGAGGGTTTATCTACAAGCCATCAGTCTCTTATGGTCAAGAACAAGCCTAGTGTCTCAATCTCAAGCAAGTAATAATAGTTACAAGATGTTAGACCATCAGAAATTCAATAGTAAGGCGTTCCATACATTTCATATACAGATGATCATGAAGCTAGTCGTACAAAATACGAAGACTAGCAAGAGTTTAAGTCATACATAATCAACCCTAGGATTTGTCAATCATGTTACAGCCCTCAGGCAGACAAAAATAAAGTTTCAACACGAGCTAACACTTGTTCGACGGCTAAACGCCTCAAAAGAATAATTTTACAATTAGAGTGAGAGAGCAAAATAAACCCACTCGTTGCCAGGATTGCGTCTAGTGTTCACCATCTGGCTGGAAGGTTGGGAGATCCTCGGGAGCTACTCCAAAATCTGGCCATACAAAACCAGCTGGTCAGACCCTAGATAGAGCAAGTGCCACAAAAGAGGCTTCACTTAAGAACTAAAATTAGCATATTAGCACATGATACATAAAGGATAACGAAAAACATGAGTTAGAGAAAACAAGGTGATAAACGATAAGATAACTAAAGGACTATTCCAGTAACCAAGTTACAACCCGTAAACCAAACAAGGACCAGGGTTGTAACCCTTCACCTGAACATAACTTAGTCTCTAACCAATTATCGAATAAGTAAAGCATAACAGTAATGGGCTGAAGAAACCATGTACTGGACTTGTCTAGGCAAGACTAGACTAGACTCCATCCATCAATCACGGCCAAGCAATGAGTACGGTTTGATACTTTAACTAACTAGGATTATCACAAGCCTAGTTACCAACAAGATGTATTGAGATGTTCCAACAGCCACAAGCCCTGCAGACTTAATCCAGGTTATCCAGTTACAAGTTGAAAGAGTTAGATTAGGTGACTTGGGGGGTGCAACACATGACAGTGTGCTGGAAATGTGCCCTACTCGATGGCAGGCTACAAGTCCAATTAAAGCGCCCAGATAACGGGACTGCCTGTAGCTGGAAAATCTCTTCATGGACTACTTGATCAATCTAGTCATCATCCTAGTCAGATTCCGTATGAATCCTTGACCGTGGTAACCAGAAATCTATGTCCTAGACATGATTCAAGACAAGACATATAGCTTATACAAGCACAAACACCCACGGTGTCAAGACAAGAGTTACTTAGCAAGTCAAGATAGCCGTCGCAACTGCATATCAAGATTATCATGATAGATTACTTATCAAGTCAAGAGTGCGTCACAACGGACCACCATCAAAAATTATCATGTCAAGTTACTTGTCAAGAGTGCACCACGACGGGTCACTATTTAAGAGTTATCATGTCATGTTACTTGTTACTTGTTAAGGGTGCGCCTTAACTGGCCACTATCGTGTTCTCTCCTTACATTATCATGAGTAGGAGAAACTTGCATAAAATAGATAGTAACATATTCTTGAAGCCAAAGAAAAGATCTACAACTTTCATGTTGGAAGTTGGAAGAAATTCTGGCCACAAATCAGCCAAATAGGACATAAAACAACCAAACCAACCCAAGGTCAACCCCTAGTCAAGATACATCAAGGCAAGCCATAAAAAAAATACAAAAATACAGTAAATAATATACATGTCAAAATATGTATACGTATACTCGAAATATGTATAACGAAAAACAGGAGTGACAACTCTACCCACCTTAAAAGAATTCTGTCCTCGGAATTTAATCAAGAGGCTAGAGATGTCGGGGCAACCTATACTAAAGCATGAGCAATCTAAGACTAGCAACCATTCAAGCAATAATTCATACAAGCAAGAAATTTAACAGCGTAAGACATAAGGAAGACATTCTGCTGGAAACCTCTCTACCGGTTCTGCATTTGAGCTTGGGTCTGGGCATACTGCTGGGGTCTCTGTTTGCTGGAAGGCTTGTGCCTGAGGTGGCAATGGCCTCGGAGGTTGGTACTGTTGCTGCACTGGTGCTGGGGCTGGTCCCCTAACCGATGGACTAGTTAGGTTCGACGATGATGAACTTGCTCTATTCGGATAGGACCCTATCTTGTGGTCCGGTGTCCCACAAGCCAAGCACAATCCCTGTACTCTGTGATATTCTGATACTACATGTCCTGGCTTCCCACAATGAGTGCATCCTATTATGGAAGACTGCTTCTGCTTCTGTTACTGAGGGGACATCGGTGGCGAGTGCTGAACCGAAGAAACCGAATTCGTCCTTCGGGAAACTCCAATTATCAAAGTCATAGCTGCCGGGGCTGATGCTGATGACTGGGATATTTGCCCATGAGATCTCTTCCTCCCTCCGGCTCGATCTACTATCCTCTGAGAAGTATACTCATGCCTTTTCGCTGCTCGTAAGACGGCATCAAACGTCTGGTGCTCAAACTGCTCCACGGATATAATGATCTCTAGGTGGAGTCCTTGCTGGAATCGTTGGGCTTGATCCAATTCGGTTGCCACCAAGGTGGGAGCAAACCGACTAAGTCTAGAAAACTCAGTCGTATATCCATTGACCGTCCTTTCCATCTGCTTGAGATTAGTGAATCTCGTCTGCAGATTATAGCGAGCTACTACGTCGAAGTACGTGGTCTGAAACTTGTCGCTGAATACTGCTCATAAGATAGGTGTCGCCAAACCAACTGCTAGCATCGTCCACCAGGTGCCGGCTAAGTCCAATAAGGTAGGCGCACTACAGCCACCTTCTCTTTTTCAGGAATCCTAGCTGCTTTCAGGATAACCTCTGTATCTTGAAGCCATGCATCAGCAGCGATAGCATCTTCACTGCCATCAAAGAAGAGAGGGTTCAGGCGTTTGAAATTATTGGCTGTATTGTTTCCTTGGTAACCAACTCTGCCCGTAGCATCTTGTACTGTCTGGTGCAGGGCATCACCTCGACGATCTTGTGACACAAGAAATTTCGGGATGAGTCCCACCAGGTTTCTATTATCAGGCTCTTCAGGCTGGACGGGTTGAACGGGGGGCTCTGGATCCCCGAAATGCATGACTCGGGAGGCTGCTCCATAGTGTTGGGCTTGGTCCCCAGGTTGCTGCTGTGGTTCACTGAGGGTTCTCCTCCTTGCTGATCGGCAGGACCATGAGAAATGCCACTGAAGAAAAGACATAGGGAACAATAAGGAAGGACCAAGATAAATCGAGGATATAAGCATGTGATCAGGTCAAGATTTCAGAAAGATTAGAAGACACGAGTAGAGATCAAGGATGAGTGCTGATTGAGACATCTATTCAGTGAAATCCTCACATATCTTGATTTACAAGACCTGTATGGGACACCACTTAAATTATGTCACATCCCAGAACCAGAATACTGGAGAGCGGAAGACAGACACAGCCAACTACGTATATAGAAGTGTAATCCACCTCGATATACGGTCACGGCTGTCTAGATGTATGAGGGTTTATCTACAAGCCATCAGTCCCTTATGAGCAAGAACAAGCCTAGTGTCTCAATCTCAAGCAAGTAATAATAGTTACAAGATGTTAGACCATCAGATATTCAATAGTAAGGCGTCCCATACATTTCATATACAGATGATCATGAAGCTAGTCGTACAAAATGCGAAGACTAGCAAGAGTTTAAGTCATATATGATCAACCCTAGGATTTGTCAATCATGTTACAGCCCTTAGGCAGACAAAAATAAATTTTCAACACGAGCTAACACTTGCTCGACGGCTAAACGCCTCAAAAGAATAATTTTACAATTAGAGTAGGAAAGCAAAATAAACCTACTCGTTGCCAGGATTGCATCTAGTGTTCACCATCTGGCTGGAAGGCTGGGAGATCCTCGGAAGCTACTCCAAAATCTGGCCATACAAAACCAGCTGGATCAGACCCCAGAAAGAGCAAGTGCCACAAAGGAGGCTTCACTTAAGAACTAAAACCAGCATATTAGCACATGATACATAAATGATAACAAAAAATATGAGTTAGAGAAAATAGGGTGATAAACGATAAGATAACTAGAGGACTATTCCAGTAACCAAGTTACAACCCTTAAACCAAACAAGGACCGGGGTTGTAACCCTTCACCTGAACAGAACTTAGTCTCCAACCAATTATCGAATAAGTAAAGCATAACAGTAACGTGCTGAAGAAACCATGTACTGGCCTTGTCTAGGCAAGACTAGACTAGACTCCATCCATTAATCACGGCCAAGCAATGAGTACGGCTTGATACTTTAACTAACTAGGGTTATCACAAGCCTAGTTACTAACAAGATGCATTGAGATGTTCCAACTGCCACAAGCCCTATAGACTTAATCCAGGTTATCCAGTTATAAGTTGAGAGAGTTGGATTACGTAACTTAGGGGTGCAACACATGACAGTATGTTGGAAATGTGCCCTACTCGATGGCAGGCTACAAGTCCAATTAAAGCGCGTCCAATTAAAGCGCCCAGATAACAGAACTGTCTGTAACTGGAAAATCTCTTCATGGACTACTTGACCAATCAAGTCATTATCCTAGTCAGATTTCGTATGAATCCTGACCGTGGTAACCAGGAATCATGTCCTAGACATGATGCAAGATGAGACATATAGCTTATACAAGCACAAACACCCACGGTGTCAAGACAAGAGTTATTTAGCAAGTCAAGATAGCCGTCGCAACAACATATCAAGATTATCATGTTCGGTTACTTATCAAGTCAAGAGTGCGTCACAACGGACCACCATCAAGAATTATCATGTTAAATTACTTGTCAAGAGTGCACCACGACGGATCACTATTTAAGAGTTATCATGTCATGTTACTTGTTACTTGTTAAGAGTGTGCCTTAACAGGTCACTATCGTGTTCTATCCTTACATTATCATGAATGAGAGAAACTTACATAAAATTGCTAGTAATATATTCTTGAAGCAAGGGAAAAGATCTACAACTTTCATGTTGGGAGAAATTTTGGCCACAAATCAGCCAAATAGGGCATAAAACAGCCAAAAACATCCAAAATAGGCACTGTGCGGTACTATGCGGCCGGGCACTATACATCTATTCGGACTGGCAATATGCGGCCAGGCACTATATAGTTATGCGGATTGGCACTATGCAGCCAGGGACTATGCATCCATGCGGACTGGCACTATACGGCACTATACAGCCATACGGACTGGCACTATCCGGTACTATGCAGCCATGCAGACTGGCACTATATGGTACTATGTAGCCATATAGACTGGCACTATCTGGACTGGCACTATGCGGCTCTATACAGCCATACGGACTGGCACTATACGGTACTATACAGCCATGTGGACTGGCACTATGCAGCCATAAGGACTGGCACTATGCGATACTATGCAGCCATACGTATACAGACTAGCACTATGAGGCACTATACAGCCATGCGGACTAGCACTATGCGATACTATGCAGCCATACAGACTGGTGCTATTCATCATCCCTGCCAGAACTAGGACATATGAACATAGAAGATGTCCAAAACTTGCTTTGTCCATAACTTCCTCAAAACAAATCAAAATCTAACTTTTTAAAGGTCTATTTTGAGTAAAATCAAATTCTCTACAACATAGAACAATCAAAACATGAAAATAATGAAGTTTGATTGATCAAAACCCAAAAAAGCAAAAATAACACAAACTTAGATCTACAAAGATCCCTTTATCTAACCCAAGAACTCCAAGTTCTAAAGAGGCTTAGAATCAAAAGGGGAAGATAATGGAATAATAAAATCTAAGATCCATTATGAAGCAAGATTACACTTGCCTAAGCTCTCTAGGTTGGTGGGAGAGTAATGGAGAAGAAGGTGAAGAAATGAATAGAAGTAATGAAGAGAGAGAAATGGGTGATTGGGTTTTATAAAGAGAGGGGATGGTTTAACATGTTGAACTAACCACCAAAATAAACCAAACCAAGCCGTTCAAAGCAAATCAAGTTGGACCAAACCAACCCAAGGTCAATCCTAGTCAAGATACATCACGACAAGCCATAAAGAAGTACAAAAATACAGTAAATAAAATACGGGTCAAAATTCGCATACATACACTGGAAATACGTATAACAAAAAACGGGAGTGACAACTCTATCCACCTTAAAAGAATTTCGTCCTCGAAATTTAATCAAGAGGCTAGAGATGTCAGGACAAGCTATACTAAAGCACGGGCAATCTAAGACTAGCAACCAGTCAAGCAATCATTCATGCAAGCAAGGAATTTAAAAGCGTAAGGCATAAGGAAGACATTCTGCTGGAAACCTCTATGTCGGTTCTGTATTTGAGCATGGGTCTGAGCATACTGCTGGGGTCTCTACTTGCTGGAAGGCTTGTGCCTGAGGCGGTAATGGCCTCGAAGGCTGGTACCGTTGCTGCACTGGTGCTGGGACTGGTCCCCTAACCGATGGACTAGTTAGGTTCGACGATGATGAACTGGCTCTATCTGGACAGGACCCTACCTTGTGGTTCGGTGCTCCACAAGCCAAACATAATCTCTGTGCTCTGCGACATTCTGATGCTACATGTCCTGGCTTGCCATAATGAGTGCAGCCTATTATGGAAGACTGCTTCTGCTTCTGTTGCTGAGGGGACGTCGGTGTCGAGTGCTGAACCGACGAAACCAAATTTTCCCTTCGGAGAACTCCAATTGTCAAAGCCCTAGCTGCCGGGGATGGTGCTGATGACTGGAATATCTGTCCATGAGATCTCTTCCTCCCTCCGGCTCGATCTACTATCCTCTGAGAAATATACTCATGCCACTTCGCTGCTCGTAAGATGGCATCAAAGTCTGGTGCTCAAACTGCTCCACGAATATAATGATCTCTAGGTGGTGTCCTTGTTGGAATCGTTGGGCTCGGTCCAATTCGGTTGCCACCAAGGTGGGAGTAAACCAACTAAGTCTAAAAAACTCGACCGCATATCCATCGATCATCCTTTCCATATGCTTGAGATTAGTGAATCTCGTCAGCAGATCATAGCGAGCTACTGCGTCGAAGTACTTGGTCTGAAACTTGTCGCTGAATACCGCCCATAAGACAGGTGTCGCCAAACCAACTGCTAGCATCGTCCCCCAGGTGCGGGCTAAGTACAATTACTGTAGGCGCACTACAACCACCTTCTTTTCTTCTGGAATCCTTGCTGCTTCCAGGATAACCTCTGTGTCCTGAAGCCATACATCAGCAGCGATAGCATCTTCACTGCCATTAAAGAAGGGAGGGTTTAGGCACTTAAAATTATTAGCTGCATTGTTCCTTTGGTAACTAACTCTGCCCATAGCATCTTGTACTGTCTGGAGCAGGGCATCGCCCCGATGATCTTGTAATGCAAGCAATTCCCGGATGAGTCCCACCAGGGTTCCATTATCAGGCTCTTCAGGCTGGATGAGTTGAACTGGGGGCTCTGGATCCCCAGAATGTATGACTCGGGAGGCTGCTCCAGAGTGTTGGGCTTGGTCCCCAGGTTGTTGCTGGTTCACTGAGGGTTCTCCTCCTGGCTGATCGGCAGGACCAGGAGCAATACCACTGAAGAAATGACATGGAGAACAATAAGGAAGGACCAAGATAGATCGAGGATATAAGCATGTGATCAGGTCAAGATTTCAAAATGATTAGAAGACACGAGTAGAGATCAAGGACGAGTGCTGATTGAGACATTTATTCAGTAAAACCCTTACACATCTTGATTTACAAGAGCTGCATGGGCTACCACTTAAACTGTGTTACGCCCCAGAACCAGAATACTGGAGAGCGGAGAACAGACACAGCCAACTACGTATATAGAAGTGTAATCCACCTCGATATACAGTCACGGCTGTCTAGATGTATAGGGGTTTATCTACAAGCCATCAGTCTCTTATGGTCAAGAACAAGCCTAGTGTCTCAATCTCAAGCAAGTAATAATAGTTACAAGATATTAGACCATCAGATATTCAATAGTAAGGCATCCCATTCATTTCATATACAGATGATCATGAAGCTAGTCGTACAAAATACAAAGATTATCAAGAGTTTAAGTCATACATAATCAACCCTAGGATTTGTCAATCATGTTACAGCCCTTAGGCAGACAGAAATAAAGTTTCAACACGAGCTAACACTTGCTCGGTGGCTAAATGCTTCAAAAAAATAATTTTATAATTAGAGTGAGAGAGCAAAATAAACCCACTCGTTGCTAGGATTGCGTCTAGTGTTCACCATCTGGCTGGAAGGTTGGGAGATCCTTGGGAGCTACTCCGAAATTTGGCCATACAAAACCAGCTGGGTCAGACCCTAGATAGAGCAAGTGCCACAAAGGAGGCTTCACTTAAGAACTAAAACCAGCATATTAGATGACAGCCTCCAATCACACTAACTTTGATACAAACATTTTGATGCTCGAAATTAAGCAAAGAATTTAGGGAAGAACATAAACCAAAATTTAATCCTATGGAAGAAATAGCTCCTTACCTCTAAACGGTTGATGATTTCAAGCAAGGACAGATCAAGAGCTTCGAAGGAGGACCTCGAGATGGAATTGGCTGTTCTCAATCAAGATCCATGCCCCTCAAATTCAGATCAAATGAGAAAATAACAGAACATAAGATCAAACTCGAAAATTCTAACAACTGACCAGATCGTTTATTCAAAATAGACTGCTGAATCACTGGTGAAGACATCGAAGGGATCGATCCTCTCGCCGACGTTGTTGTGGGGAAAAGATCGTCGGAAGCCATGTATAGCCGATCACTGCCGAGAGAGTCGATATGCCCTTGCAGTGGAAGAAGATGACTATACCGAGCCTGGAATTGGACGTCTGGGTACTGCTCCTCCTCGTCGAGATATACATCTCCGCCATGGTCGATTGAGAACAGAGCTTGAGAGCAAATTAGGAAAATAGAGTTGGGAAAAGGAAGAATGAGAGAGAGAGAGGCTGGTTCCTTAGGAATTCTTGGCAGCAACTGCTATTGAAGGAAATGAGTTATATATAGGCCGATTGAAAGCTTAAGGCTCAAAAAATTTTTGGGCACCAACATTTGCTGGTGTTCTCCTCTGGTGGAGGAGAAATTGGTTTTAGAAAATTCAAATGCTTGTTACACAGCTCATGGTCAGTTATGTTTCAAAGAGAAATTGAGCTGTGCTAAGCACATGCTCTTTAATTGATGAGATGGTCCATAGGCCAGGCCTATTGAATAGAATCCCAGGAATAGTAAGGCCAAAAAGAAATTAGGTTTAAAATTATCATAAATTTTATTTAAATAATTAGATAAAAAAATCAACCATAGAAAATATTATAATTTATTTAGGGCAGGAAGGTGGGGCTACAATTCTGCAGTCGTTTCTCCCTCCGATCAAGGATCTCCACTGGCTGCTCCTCGTAGGTCAAGCTCGGACCCACCTCTAGCTCTGAGTAGTCCACCACATGGCTCGGATCCGAAATATAGTATCGAAGCTGGGACACATAAAAAATGTCATGTACTCCCTCTAAGCTAGCAGGAAGCGCTAGTCGATACGCCACCTCGCCAATCTGTACAGTCACATCGAAAGGCCCGATGTATCTGAAACTGAGCTTCCTGTCTCTGTTGAAACAAATGATGCCTCTTGTCGACGAGATCTTCAGGAAAACTCTGTCTCCAACTACAAACTTTAGGGGTCATCTGCTGCTGTCCACCCAGTGCTTCTGCCGATCCTGGGCAACTCTGAGATGCTCTCTGATCAGTATGACCTTCTCGGCTGAATCTACTACCGTCTCTGGCCCAAGCAAAGTCCTCTTGCCAATGTCGTCCCAAGATAAAGGTGTGCGACATCTCCATCCATATAGTGCCTCGAACGGTGTCATCTCGATGCTAGCCTGATAAATGTTGTTATAGGTAAACTCCACAAGATATAAGTGATCCTCTCACGATCTTTCGAAGTTGAGTGCTCAAACCCGAAGCTTGTCATCCAATGTCTGGATGGTCCTCTCGGACTGCCCGTTTGTCTGTGGATGATAGGCGGTGCTAAACTTCAACTGTAAACCTAAGCTCAGTTGTAGACTCCTCCAGATGTGTGATATGAACCGGCTGTCCCTGTATGAAATGATACTCACTGGCACTCCGAAAATTTGCACAATCTGACGCATGTAGAGATCTGTAAGCTTCTCGGTCGACAGCCCTACCTTAAACGAAATAAAGTAAGCAGATTTCGTCAATCTGTCTACGATAACCCAAATAACATCCTTGCCACTGGGCGTACGTGGTAAACCAGAGATGAAGTCCATGGCTATGTGTTCCCACTTCCACTCTAGAATAGGTAGATGCTGGAGTAATCCCGCTGGTCTCTGGCGCTCTGCTTTGACTTGCTGGCATACAAGGCATCTAGAAACAAATCTGGCAACTTTTCGTTTTATCCTATTCCACCAAACATACTCTCGCAGATCCTTGTACATCTTGGTAGATCCAGGATAAATAGAATACTGTGACTGGTGAGCCTCCTAGATAACCTTCTCTCACAAATCCTTGGGCACACACAACTGGTTTTCGTACCTCAGGGATCCATCTTCTGCAATAGTGAAGTCATCAAGCAATCCTACCTCTGTCTGACCTCTGAGACATCAGAGTCCTTCGTCTAGAAACTGGGCCTCCTTAATCTTCTTTATCTGTCCTGACTGTATCTGCATGTCCATCTGCCGTCCTCGAACTCCCGGAAGAACAATCTCGATCTCCAGACTCTCAAGATCCTCTAGAAGATGCCGATCCATAGTAAGGAACATAGCAACAGGATATTGACTAAGAGCATCTGCTACAACATTCGCCTTCCCAGGATGGTATTGCAGATTGATGTCAAAATCCTACATGAGTTCCAGCCATCTTCGCCTCATGTTCAGCTTCTTCTGAGTGAAAATATACTTCAGGCTTTTATGGTCCGTGAAGATGTCCACTCTCTCTCCATATAGATAGTGCTTCTACAGTTTCAAGGCAAAAATGACTGCTGCAAGCTTCAAGTCATGAGTAGGATAATTCTTTTCATGAGGCCTCAACTGTCTAGAAGAATAAGCAATGACCTTCTTGTTCTGCTCAAGCACACATCCCAAGCCTTTCCCTGATGCATCGTTGTAGATGACGAATCCTCCATATCCTGATGGCAAAGCTAAAACTGGCACTGTAGTGAGTCTTTTCTTCAATTCGTCAAATGCTGACTGGCAGGCGTCGCTCCAGATGAACTCTTCATCCTTCCGCGTAAGCTTCATAATCGGCTCTGCTATCTTGGCAAAATCTTTTATGAACTTCCTGTAGTAACCTGCTAGCCCCAGGAAACTACGAAGCTCAACTACTGACTTGGGAGGTGCCCATGCTTCTACAGCTTCAATCTTCTTGGGATCTACAGAAATTCCCTCTCCAGTCACCACATGTCCCAAGAACTCTACTCTATCCAAGAAAAACTTGTACTTCGAGAGCTTTTCGTACAACTTCTTCTTCCATATAATCTCCAAAATAATTTGCAGGTGCTCCACATACTCTTCATCAGTCTTTGAATAGATCAAGATGTCGTCGATGAAGACTACGACAAACTTGTCCAGATACTTGTGGAAGACCTTATTTATAAGGTTCATAAACACTGTTGGGGGCATTGGTGAGTCTGAACGACATCACCAAGAATTTATACTGGCCGTAACGGGTATTGAAAGCTGTCTTCGGAATATCCTACTCCCGAACCTTCATCTAATGATACCCCGACCGAAGGTCAATCTTTGAGAAGACCTTCGCCCCACTCTGCTGATCAAATAACTCATCTATCCGCAACAACGGGTACTTATTCTTGATGGTAATGTTATTATGTATACGGTAATCGATGCACATTCTAACAGTCCCATCCTTCTTCGGCATGAAGAGTACCGGTGCTCCCCAGGATGAAGCACTGGATCGAATAAAACCTTTGCCTTCTAACTCATCAATCTGAGCCTTCAACTCTGCAGCTTCCTTCAGGTTGATCTTGTAGCAATGCTGGGACTTTGGCACTGATCCAGGCACTAAATCGATGGTGAACTCCACATCTCGATCTGGCTGCAATCCTGGCAACTTCTTGGGGGAAGATATCAAGAAACTCTACAATCAGCAGGTACGGCAACTCCTGGTCTTATGCAACTTCTTCGAAGTAGACTCCCTCTGGTCTCTCTGTAATCCGTCTGCTGATCTCGAACGACAAAACTCCAGATGGGCTGAAAATAACCTTTCCTTCATGGCAGTCTATTATAGCAAACTGCTCACTCATCCAGTCGATGTCGATGACTATATCAAATCCGGGCAATGACATCACTAGGAATCGAGCTCTAAGCTCCCTCCCAGCTATAGTGATAGGGCAATCAACCATCTCACTAATTGGTACTACCTCTCCTCCTATTATGATTCGATAGTTCCTCCTAGTGGGCTTAGGTGTGAAGCCATGTCTATGCAGAAACTTATATGATACAAAGCTATGTGTGGCTCCAGAATCAAACAGTACAATGGCAGAAAATGAATGTAAAAGGATAGAACCTGTAATAACATCTTGAGATGCCTCATCCTCTTCAACTGTAGCCATGACGTAAGCATGTCCCTGCTGTGGTGGTCCCCTCTGCTGCTTATGCGGTGCAAATTGCTGCTGCTGGGTAGGTAAAGCCTGAACCCTCTATGGTACAATTGGTGGAACTTTGGGTGGTGTAGGTGGTGGTCCTCCAGCTCCTCGGGGTCCTCTTGTCAGTGGGGCTACAACCAGTGGGTAGTCCCTCATCTGGTATGCTTTTGATCTATAAAATAAGCAGAGCTCGAGCCTCTTGTGGCATTCGTCAAAGCGGTATCCTGGCCGGTAACAGAAAGTGCAAGTAGCTGCCAGCTGCTATCTCTGTGGCTGATATGCATGAACTATAGCTGGAGGGTGATTCTGTTGAGTAGGCTGCTATGGCCTCGTCTGAATCTGAGTCCTCTTCGTCGGCGTCTGGCTGTTACTACTGATGTCCCGGTCCCTCTTCAGCTTCGGATCTGCCTCCTTCTCCACAGCCTGAGAAATCTTGAGGATGCTCATATAAGTCATCGCCTGGCTAAATGCCACTGCATACCGCAACTCTCTGGTGAGGCCCTTCTTGAACCTCCAACCCCTATCCTCTAGTGTACTGACTAGGTTCTCCACGAACCTGCTGAGCCGGGTGAATTCTGATGTGTACTCTGCCACCGACATGTTTCCCTGCTGCAATGCCTCGAACTGCATCCGAAGCTCGTCTTGCTCCATATCTGGAAAGAACTTCTCTTTGAACAGAGTTTTAAAGTCTGCCCAAAGAACTTAGGGTGTGGCCAATTGAGGCTCCTCTCGATACCAGGCTCTAGCAAGATCAAAAAGTCGCATGCTCGCAGCTTCCACCTTCAGGTCATCCGGGATCCTCGCCATCTTCAGCGTCCTCTCGATATTTTCCAGCCACTCATCTGTATATACGATTCCCTCATGGCCCCAGAAATCCATCGGACAAAGGTTCTAGTAGTCTCTAGCAGTCCCCGGTCTCGGTACTACTGGTGCTGGAGGTGCTATCGGTGTTGGTGCTGCCGGCTCTCGGGTCCTTAGTGCATCCACGACTGTCGCTCGGAACTGTACGGCCAGATGGTTCTGAGCCTCTATGAACTGCTGGAACATGCCCATCACCTGAGCGCCGTCGAACGTCTTCGTCGGGGGTAGCAGAGGAAAGATAGGAGGCTGTAGTGCCCCGTCCCTACATCGTGCCCCATTTTCGTCCACGGGGTGCGCGAGAAAGGAATACTGTCGCTATCGATTTGGTTGGGACCGATAGGTCGGAATCGGCCGAGTCGATCGAACGGAAACGGTTGAATTAAGATCCATTCCACGTTATGGAATGGCTTTTTCGGAACCAAGTCCCATATTCAGCGGGTTGCGCCTCGAGGATTGGCTCTGCGGCTGAGTCGGGAGAGACCTCTCGTTGCTCTGATTTTCATGCCGCACTTGATTTGGCTTTGGCTTGGTTTTTGTGAATACATTTTTTATGAATGTTTTCGATGGGTTTTCATGACTTACGTTTTTGAGCTTCGCATTCATATCGAAATTCCTTGAATTACACAATGTTCTAATCAGTTGCTTATGCGATTGCAGGTGATCGCATAGGCAACATCAGCGCAGCTAACCGGTCGCTCGCTTGAAGCAAGTCTAAGGCGAGTGGCTGACCTCCTTCGCCTTATCCTTCTATTTTAAAAATCAATGGAGTTAAATGAATGCTTGTCATAATAGTGTAGAATCAAAGAAATCGTGGCACCATTCTTCACGAAACACTTGCTATCAAACTGTCGGTATTAAAAATGGAAAACATGCTTCCTTATGCAATTCCACTTGGCCTAGGCAAAATAATGAATGAATCGATTAACGTTTATCGTAACGATATGTCTAAGTGATTAAATCGACTAAGTTCAAATCAAAGGCTAAGTTTCGCACATAAAAAAAAGGATAAGGTTTTAGAAAAAAGATAGCATATTTCAAGACTCTACAAAACGGTCATTGGACAACTTGTCGACAAGGTGTAGTTTCCTCGAACGGTTGCCTAGGCCAGGGGACCGATTCGGCCTGCGAGGAACGAGTATAGCAAGCGCCAGCCTTACATTAGCGTAGGTTATTCGGGAACTTTCGCACAGGGCTCGCTACCCGCCGCAAAAGGGTCGCCGTCTAACCCGGCTATAGTCCGTGATGGCTTGACATTGCCAGTGACCTTCACACCCTTTCACTGCTTAACAAATGCACGTGACACGGGATGAATATGATAGTTTCTTAATGTTATATAATTTTATATGCTTTCCTCAAAACATGTTAACATGCAAGTTGAGCAGGATGGTTAGAAAGATCACAGAAATAACTAGCTATCATGTTTATAAAATTTCTTAAATCAAATGCAGAGCTTGGATTTTAATTAGCAATTTGCCAGTACATGTGATCGTACTGATCCTTGCTCTTTGCAGGTCCTATGAATCAGGAAGGACGCGCCAATTAGCTTGGCGACGTTCATAATTTTGAAGCTTCGACCGTGCGTCGAAGACTTGTCCCCGCAACTCCACTTTTGAAGGCTCTCGACTGTCCAAGAAAGATGGCTCAGCGTCCCTCCATTCCAGGTCACTGGAATACTCTGATGTATATTGAGAGATATATGTAATATATGGAACGAATATCTCATTGACACTCTTTTGTAATTGAGTCATGTTGTTACCCTCGCGGCATGAGTCCTGTACTGGAGTCTGTAAATGATGTTCATTATCAATATAGATCAAAGTTTCTTTTACTTAATGTGTGATTTAATTTGTCTACTTACTCTCTTAGATCTCGTGTCTCGGATTACCTTATGACTATGCCTTGTGCGATCGTAAATTAGGTTCGAACGGCATCACGCCCGGGGGACGACTATCGATTCGACGGAATCGCGGCATGACATAATGGTATCAGAGCACGGTTTTACGTCCTTGGCCTCCAGTGTCGAGTTTCTAGTGTCAAACTGTTGACCTCGTGTCGATGAGATGAGTTATTCCATACGCTGAACCCAGGACATTTATGAAACTAACGAGAGTAGCCTTTCTTTTTCCTGTAGTTGCAGGAGCTCGGGCGGAGGACAAGAAGAGCGCTTCCAGCGGCTTGAGTAGTTCCAGACCTGAGCATTCTATCAACCCAACGGGGATGACGCCTACCGTAGCCGGATATTCTGGCAACCCGATGCAACGGATGTCGCAAATGCTTAAAATTTAGCAACGCCAAAATAAGCTCCATCGTCAGCAAGCGGAGGCTCGTCAGACCCAATTCGAGAATCGGTTCAAGGCTCAATTCAAGCAGCAGCAGCAGCAGAATACACTCTAGCAGATCGTATAATCGGTCATGGTCAATAACAATTCAATGATGACGCCTGTCGTGACCGAGCCTGCGGTTCGATCCAACGAAGCTGAACCAGAGGTGCCTGTGCTCTCACCTGCGGCACCGAGAAGTTCTTACTTCGACGTATCAAAATTCACAAAAAGATGCCACACTTCCTTCAACGGCACAAAAGATCGCTCCGTGGCGATTGACTGGTTGGAGGAGCTGGAAGACAAGTTCGAGCTTCTGGGTGTCGAAGACTCGAAGAAAGTCGCGTGTGCTCAACTTTTACTTCGAATGAACATGCACGATTGGTAGGCTATGCAGAAGTGGGCTATTCGACGTGAAGACGGGATGACAGTGATCTCATGGGCTACATTCAGAAATGCATTCGAGATCGAATATCTTTCTGCAGCCGTGCGACAGGAAAAAGAAAACAAATGTATGCAGTTGAGACAAGGGAATATGATAGTACGACAATATACGGCCGAATACAACAAACTGGCCAAATTTGCTAGAGCCTATCTACCTACCACTGCAAGTCGAGCTCGACAATTCGAAGTGGGCCTGCGTTCCTCTATTCGTGCTCATGTCTCGATGCCTGAATACAAAACCATAGGCGAGGCACTCAACCATGCCTTCCGTCTGGAGTCCGAGTATCCTCCTCCTACTACTGGCACTGTTTAGTTTAATAAAAAATGCCATATTAATGCGAGAGGCAACAATCCGCACAAGCGTCAAAATTGTGGCAACGGAGGCGACAACCAGACGAAGGATCGAATAGTCTACAATTTCTACCATAAAGAGGGGCACATGGCCAATGAGTGCCGATTGAAGAGTGAAGCATGCTTTAGATGCGGCCAAATGGACCACATCGTACGTAACTGTCCGGAGAAGCCAAACCAGCGCCCCCAACAATATCATCAGAACCGAGGCCAAGCACCTCGGGCTCCACCGACCGCACAACAGAATGGCCAAGACCGTCGCCCCAATGCTCAGGGCCACGTCTACACCATGACTCGAGACGAAGCATTCGCATCTGACACAGTCGTGACAGGTATACTGTAATTCAATAATAAACCTGCTCGTGTATTGTTTGGTTCAGGTGCCACATATAGTTTTATATCGGCGGACTTCACCGCCGAGCATAAGTTTTCCCTGACACCGCTGGGTCTCAATCTTACTATTAACGTACCGTCGGGCATACCATTACGTGCAAATTTAGTCTGTGGAGATGGAATCATCTATATAGGTGGTCAAAAGATCAGTCTTGATGCGATAGTTCTAGATATTAAAGACTACGACATCATTCTGGGGATGGATTGACTCGGGCCGTACAACGCAACCATAGACTGTACTGAAAAGAGGGCCACATTTCGCATACCTTGAGTACCTGAATTCTACTATTCGTGTGGTGAGGCGTCGCTGACATGTATGGTGATCTTCGCCATATCTGCTCGACGGATGCTACATGTCGGGTACGAAGTCTATCTAGCGTCCGTTCGAGACATGCGACAGGATGGTGCAAACGTGGGTCAGAACGACGTTGTGGCAGAATTCCCAGATGTGTTCCCAGACGAACTGCCCGGTATGCCACTGGATCGAGAGATTGAGTTTACTATTGATACATTCCCTGATACCCGACTGATCTCTAAATCTTCATACAGAATGGCCCCTGCAGATCTTAAAGAACTCAAAGTACAGTTACAAGAGTTGCTCGACAAGGGATTCATTCGACCCAATATCTCGCCATGGGGAGCACCCGTGTTATTCATCAAGAAAAAAGATGGCTCTCTGTGTCTTTGTATCGATTATCGCGAGCTGAATAAAGCCACCGTCCAGAACAAATACCCCCTGTCCCGCATAGACGATCTGTTTGATCAGCTGCAAGGAGCTACGGTATTCTCTAAAATTGATCTGTGCTCGGGTTACCATCAACTCAAGATCAAGCCGGACGATGTGCTAAAGTCTGCCTTTCGCACTCGATATGGCCATTATGAATTCCTGGTAATGTCGTTCGGCCTAACGAATGCCCCAACTGCATTTATGGATTTGATGAATTGGGTGTTCCGACCATTCCTCGACAAGTTCATAGTAGTCTTTATTGATGATATACTCGTATACTCGAAGAATTGGCAATAACAAACTGAGCATCTACGGGCCGTGCTTCAGACCCTTCGAAAAAATCTGTTATATGCAAAGCGAAGCAAATGTGAATTTTGGCTGAGCAGCGTCGCATTCCTCGGACACATCATTTCAGCTAAAGGTATTGCGGTCGACCCAAAGAAAGTTGAAGCCGTTGTCGAATGGAAACGGCCAACGTCCGTCGACAAGATTCAATGTTTCCTTGGCTTAGCGAAATACTACCGATGCTTCGTAAAAGTCTTCGCGAAGATCGCATCGCCTCTGACTCGCCTCACCCAGAAAGGAGTCACATTTGAATGGTCAGACGACTGCGAAGCTGCATTCCAATAGTTAAAGCAACGGCTCGTCTCGGCCCTAATACTCGCACTTCCAGAAGGGACTGAGGGTTTCTAGATATTCAGCGACACGTCAGGTCAGGGCTGGGGTGTGTGCTGATACAGCAGAACAAGGTAATATCTTTTGCTTTTCTACAGCTAAAGCCGTACGAGAAGAACTACCCTACTCATGACCTGGAGTTAGCGACAATTGTGTTCGCGTTGAAATTGTGGCATCACTATCTTTATCGCGTAGAGTGCACGATCTATACCGATCACAAGAGCCTAAAGTATCTATTCACGCAGAAGGAATTAAACTTGCGGTAAAGGCGTTGGCTTGAACTGATCAAGGATTTCAACTTGACTATTAACTATACGTCGGGAAAGGAAAATATTATGGCGGATGCTCTGAGTTGGAAGTATATTGCCTCGCTATCCATTGACCGCAGACTGCTACGCGACCTAGAAAAGATCGGCATCAAACTCCGAGTCCGATTCAGGAATATGCAGTTGGCAAAGTTGCAGTTAGAGCCGATCTTGCAAGAAAAGATCAAGACCGCTCAAAAGGACGATCCATACCTGAAGAAAATACGAGAGCTAATCTCGACGGGTAGGACGACCGACTTTACGAAAGACGAAACTGGCATTCTTCAATTGAAAGGTAGGCTATGCGTTCCGGACGATTCAGAACTTAGAAAGGAGATATTATCGAAGGTGCACTATACGAAGTACACCTTGCATCCCAGTATGACGAAGATGTACAAGGACCTCCGCACAAACTTCTGGTGGCATGGGATGACAAGAGATGTGGCATTCTTCGTATCGCAATGCATGGCCTGTCAGCAAGTGAAAGCTGAGCAGCAGAGACCGGGCGGGGAGATACAGAATCTGGCGATTCCAAAATGGAAGTGGCAACACGTGTGCATGGATTTTATTGTTGGTCTATCGAAGATACCGCGGGGAAATGATGCCATCTGGATCATCGTCGATCGACTAACCAAGTCAGCACACTTCATTGCCATTAAAGTTACTTGAAGCATTGATCGTCTGGCACAGATTTATCTTGATGAGATAGTATGGCTGCACGGAGTTCCAGTATCCATCGTCTCTGATCGGGATTCACGGTTTATGTCGTGATTCTGGAGTAGCCTTTAGTCAGCTCTAGGTACCAAGTTGCAGTTCAGCTCAGCTTACCATCCTCACACCGACGGCCAAACGGAGCGCGTCAATCAGATTCTCGAAGACATGCTACGACTCTGCACAATTGACTTTAAATTAAGCTGGGATGTTCATCTACCTCTGGCTGAATTTGTATACAATAATAGCTATCAATCCAGCATCCAGATGGCACCGTATGAAGCCTTGTACGGATGAAAGTGCCGATCACCCATTTGCTGGGATGAAGTCGGAGAGCGGTAGATTCTAGGCCCGGAACTGGTGGAACAGACTGTGCAAAAAGTTTGGCTCATTCGAGAAATATTAAAGACCACGCAGAGTCGTCAGAAAAGCTACACGGACGTTCATCGTCGACCCATCGAGTTTTAAGAAGGCGATCACGTATTTCTCAAAGTGTCGTCCATGCGAAGAGTTATTCGGTTCGGCGGGAAGAGAAAGTTGAGTCCGAGATTTGTTGGGCCGTTCGAAATACTCGAGCGGGTCACCCCAGTAGCCTATAAAATTGCCCTACCGTCGACGTTAGAAGGCGTACACAATGTCTTCCACATCTCTCAGTTACGAAAGTACGTGCACGACCTGAGCCACGTGGTAGATTTTAGCCAGCTGGAGCTGAAGTTCGACTCATCCTACATTGAAGAGCCAGTTCAAATATTAGAACGCAAGGATAAGCTACTGCAAAATCGAGCGATCCCTCTTATCCGTATCCTCTGGAGGAACCATTCGGTCGAAGAGTCGGCGTAGGAGCTTGAATCGGAAATGAAGGAGAAATTTCCTATATTGTTCTCGTAGAGGTAGATTCTATCTTTAAGTTTCGAGGATAAAATTTTTTATTAGTTGGTTATGATGCAGTGCCCCGTCCTTACATCGTGCCTTATTTTTGTCCACGGGGTGCGCGAGAAAGGAACACTATCGCTATCGATTCGGTCGGAACCGATAGGTCAGAATCGGCCGAGTCGATCGAACGAAAACGATTGAATTAAGATCCATTCCACGTTCTGGAATGGCTTATTCGGAACCAAGTCCCATATTCTGCGGATTGTGCCTCGAGGATTGGCTCTCTTTGCTGAGTCGGGAGAGATACCGTTGCTCTGATTTTCATGCCGCACTTGATTTGGCTTTGGCTTTGGTTTTCGTGAATGCATTTTTCGTGAATGTTTTCGATGGATTTTCGTGACTTGCATTTTCGAGCTTTGCATTCATATCGAAATTCCTTGAATTATACAATATTCTAATCAGTTTCTTATGCAATTGCAGGTGATCGCGTATGCGACGTTAGTGCAGCCAATTGGTCGCTCGCTTGAAGCAAGTCTAAGGCGAGTGGCTAACCTCCTTCGCCTCGTCCCTCTATTTCAAAAATTAATATGGAGTTAAATGAATGCTTTTCATAATAGTGTAGAATCAAAGAAATCGTGGTACGATTCTTCACGAAACACTTGCTATCAAACTGCCGGTATTGAAAATGAAAAATATGCTTCCTTATGCAATTCCACTTGGCCTAGGCAAAACAATGAATGAATCGATTAACGTTTATCGCAACGATATGGCTAAGTGAGTAAATCGACTAAGTTCAAAACAAAGGCTAAGTTTCGCACATAAAAAAGAAAGGATAAGGTTCTAGAAAAAAGATAGCATATTTTAAGACTCTACAAACCAGTCATTGGATAACTTATCGACAAGGTTTAGTTTCCTCGAACGGTTGCCTAGGCCAAGGGACCGATTCGGCCTGGGAGGAACGAGTATAGCAAGCGCCAGCCTTACATCGGTGTGGGTTATTCAGGAACTTTCGCACAGGGCTCTCTACCCGCCGCGAAAGGGTCACCGTCTAACCTGGCTATAGTCCGTGATAGCTTGACATTGCCAGTGACCTTCACACCCTTTCACTGCTTAACAAATGCACGTGACACAGGATGAATATGATAGTTGCTTAATGTTATACAATTTCATATGCTTGCCTCAAAACATGTTAACATGTAAATCGAGTAGGATGGTTAGAAAGATCACAGAAATAACTAGCTAGCATATTTATAAAATTTCTTAAATCAAATACAGAGCTTGGATTTTAATTAGCCATTTATAGTATATGTGATCGTACTGATCCTCGCTCTTTGCAGGTCCCGCGAACCAGGAAGGACGCACCAATTAGCTCGACGATATTCATGATTTTGAAGCTTCAGCCGCACGTCGAAGACTTGTCCCTGCAACTCCACTTTTGAAGGCTTTTGACTGTCCAAGAAAGATGGCTCAGTGTCCCTCCATTGCAGGTCACTGGAATACTCTGATGTATATTGAGGGATGTGTGCAATATATGGAACAACTATCTTATCGGTACTCTTTTGAATTGAGTCATGTTGTAGCCCGCGCGACATGAGACTTATACTGGTGTCTATAAATGATGTTCATTATCAATAAAGATCAAAGTTTCCTTTATTAATGTGTGATTCAATTTGTCTACTTACTCTCTTAGATCTCGTGTCTCGGATTACCTTATGACTATGCCTTGTGCGATCGCAAATTAGGTTCGCATGGCATCATGCCCGGGGAACGACTATCGATTCGACGGAATCGGGGCGTGACAGAGGCGGTGGCAAAAGCTGCTATACTGGAACGTCTGGTGCAGACTGCCCCGAACTGCCTGCAACTCCGGGCTGATCCGCGATCTTTCTCGTAGTGACCATCCTGCAGTAGAAAGAAAACTTCGTGATTGATAAAAACCTAACCTACAAGTAAATGTAAATATTTTATATAATATCCATACACCCGATGTACCCGATTTCCTATGCTGTGATCCAGTTTTCCTCATTTAAACAAGTCCCCTAACAGTACACTAATACCTAGGTACTATTAGGAAGGACCTGTATGGGCCACCACTAAAAACATGTCACGTCCCGCTCCCGAATAATCAGACACGAGTCGGACATGCCCACCCTTCGTCGTTAGATACGACGAAGTAAGCTGTACCAATCTAGGGAAACTACAAGATAATATGAAATAAGTACAAATCATAGCATCTCTATAAATGATCCCAGAATTCAAAGTACAATTCTATTGATTATTATATTCATCCAGAAATTAAGATAAAGTCTGAAATCACTAATACAATGAAAGTAAAGCATCTAAGAGAAAGGTAGCTAGGCCTCCTCGGCCTCTAAGTCTAGTGCAGCTCCAGCTGGCTCTATCACGTCTGCAGGCTCACGGCCATAATATGTGTCACACATCACCTCCATCTCACCTGCAACATATCGAATCAGGAGCGGAGCAAAGTATAGTTCTAGGTACTGAACAAGAACATCATGATATGAAAATGAGTACATGGGCTTACAACCTATCTACCTTAGAAAATTTTGTCCTCAAAATTAAAATAACACTACCATAAAAAATCTATATCATAAAATAATCAAGCCAAAACTCATCGAAATTCATAAATAGATGGGAATAGCATTTTGCATGGAACCTTCTTTCTTCCAAGTAGATTCTCTTGGAGATTGGTGCTTCCACGCAACCCGAACCAATCTAATCGTCTACCCTCTAAGCATTTTCTTACTAGTATCCAAGATACCAACTATCTTCTCCTTATATGATAGACTGGGTCCCACTGTGGTCTCAGAATGGTCGAATACATAACTGGAATCAGTCGCATACTTTCTCAACTGCGAGACACAAAATCCATCCTGTACTTCCTCTAAGAATGGGATGATGTGTGACGATATGTCACTTCTCCAACACTCACTAAGGATTATATCTTGGTTCGCATGAATCGACTATATATCGCGCGCTGACTCAATTCTAGAAATGAGTTTTGGGATAACAACTTTGGATACGTTTTATGGACAATTCGACCGTTGGATCATCGATCCGATTCTTCTGTCTCAATCTTGGTATATACCCCTTCGTTCACCTAAATTTCAACTATTAAGTCGAACGTTTGATAGATCAAAATCGGCCACCAAGTTGACCGTTTAAATTATACTTATTTTGGACAGTTTCGTGGAGCCAACTTTACGGATTTGTTTCTCCCTCATCGAAACTCTAGTTGACGAACTACCAACTCCGATGTGCAGCAAGTATAACCACCTTTGTGCCCTAAATTTTTTAGTTTCATAGGATATCGTTTGGTTGTTTAAAATTGATACAAAAGTTGGCCGTTCAAAATCGTAATTTCTAACATATAAAATTATGATTTTGAACCCGGGACATCGGATTCCAAATTAGACACCACTATTAGACTCATGGCATCGTTCTGGCCAAGATTGACATATAATTTATCAAATTTGGACATCATTTGTCTGGGCATATTTTTTAGTGCAAAGTGGGTCCAACAACGGATACCGTTTTGACCTAAAAATTACTACTTTACCCCTGTGTCCAGAATTGGACTTATATGTGGCCTAATCTTGCTATTTTACTTATTCTGGGAATGTTGCAATGTCTATTTCAGCATCTGAAGATATTTATTGGAGTTCTACCTTTGCTGCTTCAATTGGATTGACAAGTTCGTTTGTAGAACGTCGTCGAATCATCGAGCAACCTTTAGGCAAGTTATCATGCCATTGTGATCTTATTTTATTTTCTACTATACATGGACATATTATGGTGTGTTAGGTTTAGATGTGTTAGGAGAGCATCCAAGTGTAACTTTCGCGCCATCGCTGATGCCATCGATGACATATAGTGGGTGTGTGTGACCTAGCATGCTAGTAGACTTCCTCGTGTTGTAGCTATTTTTTAGTGTCTTCTATGACTGGACACATATCATGACACATCACTTTGAGTGAGTTACATTATATTGGCATGGGCTTACACACTTGACGGATCATTAGTGCGAACAATTCATGTGTCGGTTCTGTTTGCCATTAAAACTCTTTGGGATTGATTGATATTTTTAATTACAAACAGAACAGAGTACAATGTAGGACTTAGACGTAGTCCTAAGAGTACACTTTTGTTTTTATCTGGGTACGGTACAGATAGAGCGAGTGGTAATACGTTGACTCCGTTGACGATCTTACGATGATCTCGAACTCTCTGAAGGTCTGGGTTGCTCTGGATGGCAGAACGTTGCGAGGAGAAGTGGACGTTAAGTATCTCTTTTGGCCTCTGTATGTAGATATAACAGTCTATCTGTATATATCCCTCTCTGTCTGTGTGTGTGTGTTTTGAAGGAGTGATCCTCCAATTTATAGATAGCAGGCTGGCTGCTTACACTCGTATTTGTCAGATGCGTTTGGATGTGGGGACGTCACATGGCTGATGTTGGCAGGGGTACATGGACGATGCGCCCCAAGTTATGGTAGAATCTTCTCGAACTACTTCGTCAGGCTGCGGAGGAGCTGACACGTGGCAGTTGTTGAGATTTGGTTGTTGCTGGGATCTTAGGTAGTTAGCACCCATTCTTTGAATAGAACTGAGTCAAGGGACGCGTGGCGTATGCCTGTGGCTCAAAGATCTCGATTTTGGAGGAGAGTGATCTGTCAGGGTGCGCCTAGGATCGGGCGCATGGAGGTGACTTAGTCTATGAGTTTTAGGCATCATAGACGAGTCTGGGTGCATAGATTTTGAGGCGCCGCATACAGAACTTTGTATCAGGGTGCACCTAGAATCAGGTACAGGGGAAGCGACTTGGTCTCATGACTTTTATGAGCCATGAGCAAGTCCAAGCACATGGCTTTTGAGGCACATGTAGATCTTTGTCTTCTGATGCTTGAGATCAGAAGTAAGCCTGAGGGCGCATGACCTTTGGGGCACATACAAATGATCGGTCGGCCATGTGGCAAAGACAACTGTAGCCGACGTGAAGTGCAATGATGGTGCTAATGTTAGCGGCTCTTCATTTTTTACAAGAGCTGCTGATTAGACATCTTCAGGAGACGTGTTGCCGCCTTTGTTACTTCAACATTAAATGTGTGATGATGACGAGTGTGGAGAGGCGCATCTGTGAGTACCATTCCGGGCGCATGGGCTCATGTCCCATTGGGGGCATTAATAAAAGCGTATGATACCGACGGCACATCTTCCATGTGTCTCATCCTCTTTGGTCTTCCTGTTGAGTATTTCGAGATGTTAATGGTTGCCTTGACTTGAGCTCTGCCTTGGCGAACTGCCGAACTCGAACTCTTCCTGAGGGTGAAGACGTGCTGCCCCAGTCTTCCCGTCGCTTTGAGCTTCTGTGATGGTGTCTATTGCATCCAAATATCGGGATCGTCGAGTCCCGACACAGGCCGATGGTGCCTATTGCATCCAAAAATCGGGGCGGCCGTGCTCCGTCTTTCGTTATGCTGGCAGAGCCATAGGTTGCCGAGTGTCCCTGTTGCTTCTAAAGATAGGGGCATCGTACCGCGATCTTTGTCAAGCTAGGAGAGCTCCTCCTCCTGCTACACAAGGGCCGATTGGTGCTGATGCGCCAGCGCCATAATGACGAGACGATGCACCTGGATGAGTCATCAGAGTGATGCGTCTGACGGATGATGCGCCTGGCATGGGACGCATAGCAATTGCTGCGCCTGGCTGTAGCTTTAGGATATTTCTTTTTTTAGAAGTTCTCCTTTGTAAAGCCTTTCTTTAGACATGTAATAAACTTTCATATTAAATAAAAGTCTTCTTTTGAATGTCTTTAAACTTGTACTTTTCTTTGATGTGCCAAATATCTGTTTGAGCTTCCTGGCATATTTGAGTTTGTCGCATGGCTGGGTTGAGCGCATAGGAATTCTGGCCTATAGATGTGCCTGAAATTCCATGCTTCTACAAGACCCCCTTCAAAATTTTCAAAACTTTCTTGCCATGTTTTGGAATACTTTGAATAAGAAGCATGGGGAATAACAACTCTGGGCGCATGCCCTTCGCCCAGGCGCATGGCTCCTCTTGGTGTATAGTCATTCTGCGTATCGCTGTGGGGATGCTTATTGCTTAGGTGCATACTGCTAGGGCGCATGCTTTTTTTGATGAGATGACGCCTCAATCTTAGGAAAGATTAATAATGAACTTTTAAAGATAAGCAGCCGTTGGTTTTATAAGACCCGAAGCGACTGATTGCTGATGTGACGCCTCATCGGTTTACACGCGAGGCCAAGCCTATAAATAGACGGCTTGTGAGGAGAGAGGGTCTTCTACTTTCTGTAAAAGCTTTCTTCTTCCTCAAAGCTCTTTTCTCTTTTTCTTCCCCGAAAACCCTTAACTCTTTCGAGAAATGCCTCCCAAGACTTCCCGTGGTAGTGCTGGCCGAGGAAGGAGCAAGAAAAAGGAACCCTTGGAGGTCGACGTGGAGGAAGCCCCCGTCATCCTAGCGACCCACACCGACGTTCGGCCGGAAGTATTCGATGGGTATTCCCTTGCCTTGGTCTTTGTTGCAGTGATGTTGTGGTGACCCGACTGCAAATGAGTTGCCTCACGTCGATGTGTTTTGGCTGACGCACATGGACTTTTATCCTGATGATATGCCGAAGCTACGATCTGATCTGTGCGCATAGGTTTCGACCCCGACATTGCGTCAGGTTGCCAATGCGCCTTTGGTGCATGCTGACTTCTCCCTTTGGTCCTGTTTGTAGGTTCCACATCGAAGACAGAGGCCTTCGTAAAGAAGGAGACACTACTTCCTTTTATCAAGCCAGAGCCGGTGTACATTAAGGAGGAGGTGATACCGAAGGTCGAAGTCAAGGAAGAATCAGTGACCAACAGGGAAGAGATTACTCGCAGGGTCGAAGTTGCCGTTAAGAAAGAGCCGCTGCCAAAGGATAGTAGCACCGGGAGTTCTGATCCTCCTGCCCCTACCGAGGAACTTAGTCAGATAGAACCTTCATATACGAAATAGATGAGGGAATGATACATGCCCCAATGCAACTATGATCCCTGGTTGTGAGGATTTATAGGTTGCCTTGCAATCGTTATTTTCGGGAATATAAATAGAGTCAATGTCCTTATTTTGTCTTAGTATTTCTGAGATCTGAAGAAACTCGAAGATGTAGTTTACTTCTTTTCGATGTCGATGTAATCTTTTACTTTCTGTTTAGCTGAAGCAAATGAAAGAACTTTCTGCTTTGTTTATTTTCTGCAATTTTTGTGGACCCATTATCTATTGTGCACTTTGGCTGGGTGCAGATAATAAGTTACTCATGGGGGGGAACCGACATTCACTCAGAGGTAATATAGACGTGGTGAATATGGGGTAATTTTTTTGTAGACTTATCATCTTTGGCGTACCTTGGTGTTAGGTACGGATAATAAGTTGAGAGAGAGGACCGACATATTTACTCAGAGGTAAGGTGGACATAGTAAATATTGGCTAATATGGTAGAGTTTTCCTACTCAGAGGTAATATGGACATGGTAGGAGTGAACTCTGTGGGGGTTTATAGAACAACTCAGAGGTAATATGGACGTGGATGTTCTATAGTGCAATAACACAGGGATTGTTTGTACGAAATATTTACTCAGAGGTGATGTAGACATGGTAAACATTGCCTTAAGCATGATCTTACACGGTACAGGATCCAGCTTGATGGGGTATAGAGAAGTAACTCAGAGGTAATGTAGACGTGGTTGTTCTTCTACTTGGATAGAATGAATCGAAACGGCTATGTTCCAGAAGCATATGATTTATCAAAGAAGGGGTGTAAACTTGGTTTGGTCGAGTTCACCAGTCCTCTCTCTGGGGAGAGGCAGTACGTTCTCGACGGAGGTCAAGAATAGCATTTTTTTTAGAAACTTGCCGTTGATGGGCATCATGAACAAGTCCCTATTAGCTTGAGCGAGACCATAAGCAAAGTTTGAGTATATCGTCTCTATAATGAAGGGTCCTTCCTATTTGGGTTCGAAGTTTTCTAGTATTTTGTGAGTCATCACCATCGGTCTCCTGACTGCCAGAACCAGGTCGCCCACTTGGAAAATCCTCTGGCGGTCTCTTTTGTTGAAAGCTGTGATATACGGGCTTGATAAAGTTCGATGCGCTGTTGAGCTAAGAGGCATTTTTTGTCCAGCGCATCCAACTCTTACAGACGGCAATTTTTATTGTCCTCTTCCGTTAACTGATTTGTGATCGCCACCCGTTGGGAGGGTATTTGAATCTCCAGAGGTAGCACTGCTTCGCTCCCGTAAACCGAGGAGAATGGTGTGTTGCCCGTCGGGGTCCGTACCATTGTGCGATAGGCCCAAAGGCATTCGCCGAGCTTCTCGTCGCAGTTGCACTTGTTGGATGACACGACCTTTTTGAGTAGCTTGACGATGGTCTTATTAAAAGCTTCGGCCAATCCGTTCGCTGTCGGATTGTAAGCGGTTGATGCCATGTTGTGAATACGGTTCTTGTCGTAGAACCTACTGAATATATTGTTGAGGAATTGTGGGCCATTGTCATGGATAATCCTTCGAGGTAACCCGAAATGGTAGATGACGTGATCTTGATAAAGCTGATCACTTTTGAGCTTTTTACCTCTATGAGAGGTACTGCTTTCGTCTATTTAGAGAAATAGTTGGTGATTGCCAGGATAAAGTGTTGTCCCATTGACGAAGGAGGAGTGATAGGCCCTACTATATCCATGTCCCAGGCTTCAAATGGCCAAGAGGCAACCGTCGGGTGTAGAGGCTCTGACGGTCTGTGGATGCAGTCGGCATGAAGCTGACAAGCACGACACTTCTTTGCATACTTAACAACGTCGGCCATTATGGTGGGCTAGTAATAGCCCATACGTCGGAGTCGGTCCTGTAGCTTAGGACCTGGTTGATGAGCTCCGCACATTCCATCACGAGCTTCTCGAAGGGCTTCGGCGGCTTCTTCGTTATATAGACATCGAAGGAGGAGTCCATCGTAGGAGCACCGGTACAGCATTTTGGAGGCTGTATCGTAATAGAACCGAAATGAGCACTTTCTGACTGAGACAGCCTCCTTCGGATCTTCTCGAAGGATTTCGTAGACAGCAAAGTCGATGAATAGGAATTTCCAGTCTCTGATGTTGATGGCAGGGTCCACGGCCATGGCTTGAGTCATCCACATGTATAGATTATTTTTAGGACAAGCCAAGTCCCGACTCGTCACCGTAACAAAGTGTTGAGTCCCGACGGGTATAGCCAATGAGGCTACGAAGCAGGCCAAAGCATCAGTTTCCAAGTTTTGCAGCCGAGGCACATGCTCTATGAATAATTCTGCGAAGGTTGAGATAATGTCCAACGTTGCTTTGTGATAGGGGATGAGGTCTTCATGGTGAACCTTATATTGTCCCTGGATTTGATTGATGACGAGCTTTGAGTTGCCATAAGATTCAAGGTAGTCCACCTCCAGCTGTCTTGCTAACTGAAGCCCCCATGATGAGGGCGTTGTACTCCGTAACATTGTTGGAGCACGGATCTGAAAGAGAATATGCGCGCTGGATGACCAGTTTGTCGGAAGAGATTAAGACCACCCCCACTCATGTGATAATTTGGCCTTTGGTGCCAGTTCTGGAAGCACCGTCAAAGAACATTCGCCAGACTGGGCTTTCTTCGGTAATATTTGCTTCTTGCACCTCATCGGGAATACCTTCGTAGAGCCTGGACAATTCCGGGATTGGGTGCGCGGCTAGGAAGTTGACCAATGCTTGGCCCTTGACAGCCTTTTGCGGTACGAATACCATGTCATATGGTGTCAATAAATTCGCCCACGTAGCCATCCGAGAGTTTAGTGCTCCCGGTTTTGTCATGAGAATTTTGAGTAGATTAACTCGGGAGATGACATGGATTATTTGTCCCGAGACATAGTAGCGAGTCTTCTGGATGGAGAACACCAAGGCTAGACACTCTTTCTCCACGGGGTTGTACCAGTGTTTGGCTCCAACCATCATCCTGCTGAGGTAGTAGATGGCCTGCTCATGGCCTGCTTTGTTGTTCTGGGCTAACGAAGTGCCAAGGGAATGGTCCATTGCCCGGACATAAAGCAAGAATGGTCTGCCTGCGACGGGTGCCACCAGGACTCGGAGACTTGTCAGATAAGTTTTGATGTCATCGAAAGATTTCTGACATTCTTCCGTTCAGACGTAAGAAACTCTCTTCTTCATAAGCTTGGTGAAGTGTTGACATTTTCCAGAAAGGTTTACGATAAACCTTCGGATGTAGGCGAGTCATCCTTATAGGCCTCAAAGTTCTCTGAGGTTCTTTGGAGGGTCCATGTCAAGGATGGCTTTAGTCTTCTCAGGGTCGACATGAATGTCTTTCGCAGTGATAATGAAGCCCAAGAACTTTCTACTAGAAATCCCAAGAAAGGATTTAGCGGGGTTCATTTTAAGCTGATGCGCCCGCATGAGATCGAAGACTGTCTTCAGGTCTCGTAGGTGATCATCCAGAAGATGGCTCATGATGTCGATGTCGTCAACATAGCATTCGACTGTCTTACGAAAGTGTTGACAGAAGATGGTGCTCATAGCTCGCTAGTATGTGGCACCTACATTTTTCAAGCAAAAGGACATTACTGTGTAGCAGTAAACCCCATTTGGATTTCTGAATGACGTATGCTTCTCGTCGTCTGGGAACATCTTGAACTAATTGTAGCCTGAGTAGCCGTCCATGAAGGACATACGTTCGAAGCCATATGTGTTATCGATCATTACGTCGGTGATCGGGAGTGGGAACTCATTATTTGGGTATACAGAGTTGAGGTCCCAAAAATCAATGCAGACTCGGATCTTCCCGTTCTTCTTGGTGACGGGGACGATGTTGGCTACCCAGTTGGGGTGTTGTTCTTCACAAATGAACCTACTGTCCAAGAGCTTGTCAATCTCTTTGTCAATGGCATCCATGATGTTAGGACGGAAGTGCCGCTATTGCTGCTTAACGGGCTTAGCGTTAGGTAAGATGTTAAGCTTGTACATTATGACTTATGGGTCGAGTCCCGACATGTCCTCGTAGCTCCAGACGAAGACATCGATATATTCTTTGACCACATGGATCAAGGATTCTCGGTCGTCCCCTACCAAGCACTTGCTGATGAAGATGGGTTTGGATGAAGATCCATCCCCAAAGTCGATCTGCTCGACTTCGTCTTTGGTAGGGGGTTCTCGTAATTCAAAGTGAGTCTCCCATTACGCGCCTAGGCATTGAGCCCAGGGTTCTTCTTTGAAGAACTTTTTTGTTTTGTCGTCGTCTTTATCTTCTGAAGGACGTACGGATGTCATGTTAGCTGACAGCACCTTCCTGAATATTGAACCGATGCTGGTGTCAGAGTCCCAAGTTGAAGTTTTAGATGAGTGAGATTGTATGACATCCTCTTCTTCTGATTCTTCTGGAGTTATTGGAGGCATGATGTAGCCTACCCCCTGTCAGGTACAGTGATAGTAGTTTTGCGGCTTCCCTTTTGGCACTGAAGGTCGTAGGGGAAGGCGTCGACCTTTGTCGTAGTTCAAACCTCGGCCGCTCGTCAAGTTGTAACCCATCTTCTGGATGAGATACTTGGCTCGATCGTTATACCTATAGGTTTGTATTCTGCCGGTGTCGGGTTCTGGCTCCCGTCGGTGGGAGGTCTTGGTGACGCTCGACATTGCCAAAGATAATGGGCTTCTCGTTCTTGTTTCGAGACGGGACTATGTAACAGACTCTTTGGTACAGGACGACTTAATTTATATGACTCACAGTCGTTATTTGTGTTTGCAATGACTGTAGAGCATTATCTAGAGTGTACATGGTATTCCAATGTGGAAGACTAGAATAATTGAAAGACACTCTATTATTGATAAAACACAGGATCTTGTCCCGAGGGATTACATCATCGAGGGATGGGGCATCAACATTAGCCAATATGTATTCTCCAAGTTCTTTATCGGTGAGAACTGGAGCAGCCTTTGGAGATTCAAGGGAGATTTTTGGGAGCTTGTCCCGTGCTGGCTCCCGGGACTGTGCTGAGAAGGATGTCGAGGTCTTCTCTTGTAGCCTGACGGGTGCCGACAACTGAGGAGGACTGCCTTTAAGCCGCACCTTGAGGGGAGACTCAGTTGATTTGCTGGGAACTGGAGCCTTTCCCTATAGCTTAGCTACGAGAGGAGCCGCCACTTGAGGGGGCTTGCCTTTGAGGCGTATCTTCAACGGCGCTTCATTGGATGTCATGCCCGGAGAAGGTGGCGCCTTCCCATGGAATTTGACTACCATAGGGGCCGATGTTTGAGGCGGCCTCCCTTTGAGTCGCACTTTTAAGGGAGCATTAATTATCATATCTGCCTCTGAGTCAGCTTCGACCTCAGCTTCTGCCTCGTCATCAGCGTCAGTAATGAAGGCTTTAATCGCTCTGAAGGGATCGACATCAGCAAACTCTGTTCGGATGATGCCGTTGGTGGACACGTATTTCATACATTGATGGAGAGTGGATGGCACTACCATGTATTCATGTATCCATGGCCGTCCCAATAGGATGTTGTAGTTGACGTCTACATCCATAACATAGCAAGTCACGTCGGTCTGGAGATCGTCGATGTGGCACTTCAAGCGGATCTTCCCCAGTGGCTCACTCTTACTGGCGTTGAAGCCATTGATGGTAGTGTAAGACGTTGTCAGGCGATGCATCGAGATCCCCAACGTCTGAAGTAGAGTTCGGAGGATGATGCTGAGAGAAGACCCAGGGTCAATCTGCATTCGATCTACCTTGATGGCACCGACATACCCCGTGTAATATTGGGGTCTGTTGTGCCTGTTGTTCTTGAGCAACATATCCAGTTGAGTGAATGTGATGTTGGGGATGATCTCCCCCACATTATGGCAGTGCGGACATGCTGTAGGATCATCGTCAGGCTGCTTGACCTAACTGATGAAAGACTCGGCGTCCTACAGGGTTTCGCAGAGAGATTTTCGAGTATCTTTAGATAGACGAAGGAGCTCGAATAGGGAAAGCCGTGCTGGAGTACTGGCCAGTTGTGCCAGTATGTCAAAGTTGTGGGACTTGGCTAACCTCGGAGCATTGTCTTTTCGAAGAGGCCTATCGAAGCGGGCCTCCTTCTGCTTTTGTTTATCAGCTGTAGGAGGTTGGGATGAACCTTCTTCTTGGACAGCTATGGTGATGATAGGAGGCATCACTTCGGACGGAGCCTCCTCTGGTTGGGTGTTCTACTATAAACGCGTTTGTATGGGCAGTGCTTCCTCAAGGGAGGAAGTCACCATTCGGCAAGACACGGTCTTCTTGCCTTTGCTTTTAGAGGTAGAGGGTACCGCCGGTTGAGTCAATTTTGGAACAAGATCTGGGTGAACCCACATGATCTCTCCCTTGGATGTTATGAGTAGTGTGAGCCCACCCACGTTATCGTGGGTTGGTGCATGGTTGACTACTTCTATTGTCGCCTTTGGGATGGGGACGACGCTATCTTGAGCTGTGGTAGGCGGTAAGGTGCCGAACTGGAGCAACGCTATATCGGTCGAGACTGTCTTCTCCTCGTAATCTTCTAAGATGACGTTCGTATTGATTATGCGCTCTATGTACTCTTTGAGGATGTAGCAGTCTTTAGTTGGATGTCCAATGAACCGATTGTAGTGACAATACCTCGGGTCGCCGACTCTACCTACTTCGTTAGGACGCTTAGGATCAGGTAACTTGATTTTGTCGTCCTGTTTCAGCATCTCAAAAAGCTGTAAGGTATCCTCATCATGGAAGTAGTATACCATCTTCGGTCGTGGTACGGTAGGAGGCCTCTGGACAGGACCTTGCATGCTGTTAGACGCGTTGACAGTCAACGCCTGCTTACCTTTCGCTTCGCGGCTTCTAATGTTGGTCGCAGGTTGTTTTCCTCTGTCGTCGAAGGTGGGGAAGTTAACCCCCAGAAGGCGAGCATTACGTGCCTTCTTTTCAGCAGCTTCGGCTTCGATGATTAATGCGCTCCAATCAGGCGAGAGAGTGGAGTCGAGCCAGAGCTTGATTACAGGGAGCATGTTCATGCCGCATGTTCCGATGAGTGCGTGTTCCGGCATGCCCGGAGGCAACCTTAGACATGCTTGTCGAAAACATTTGATAAAGACTCGAACGGTCTCATTTTCAGTTTGTCGCACTTCTATGAGAGGCAACATGGTCATGTCCCTTCCTCCGTCGTAGAATCGATCAAGGAAGAGGTGTATTAAGTTATCGAAGGACGATATGGATTTGTCAGAGAGACTGCAGTACCAGTCGTAGGTGACTCCCTTCAAAGCCTCGACAAATAGGCTTATGAGCAAGGCATCTTCTTTTGGGAGATGCCCCGTCTGAGACTAAAAGTAGGTCAGGTACCGTCGAGGAGAATCCTTTCCGTCGTATAGCGCCAGTATTTGCGATTTATACTTAGGACGATAAACCACTTTGTTCCATTTGAAGGGGTAAGGCTGCGGGAGTCCCATCTTTTGGCGATCCTCATGTCTACTTTGGGCCTCAAAATGCTCGTACAGTTCTCTGACCATCTCGACTAAGTCTTCTGTCGAGCTGGGGGCAGGTAAAGGCGGTATGGCCTGAAGCTGGATATTGGAAAGAGGTGACGCTCGCGGTGCAGTGTGGTGCTCCGCCCCTGAAGATACCCATTGAGAGGGTATAGTTGATTCTCCGTTGGCCCCTGGATCGGGGCTGGTGGAGACAGGTGCCCTTGCCAGAGTGGTTCGAATGTCGAACACCGCGTGGGTCAGGATCTGCATAAAGGCAGAGAGGGTTTTGAGACTCCCCTCAAGAGTGTGTATTCGCTGCACGATGTCTAGCGCTGGAGCATCTGATTCTCCTTCATTACCACCCCCTGCCATGTAAGCTATCATGACATGGGTCGAAGTGGATGGATCGGTCGAAGCTTCGCTTTCGACCTCACTTTCCTGTGGAGGAGCTTCTTCTTCTGAGGCCTCATGTTGGCTACCCCCAGCTATGTCAGAGTCGGTTTATTGAAGCGCTTCTTCATCTTCGAGGGGAGGGTTGTCAGAGGCTTGACTACCCCTGGCTGTGGCTTCTGCCAGGGCCTTGATCCTTGCTCGGGTGCGTTCGTACACCCCTGGGGACGGGACCACTTTTTTTCTCTTCCTCAGCTGAGTATTGGATGCAGTGGCTGAGGAGTTGGTGGTTGTCTTTCTCACGGATGAGTGGGAATTGGAGACAACATGACAGAAACTGACCTTGGGCTCCGCTTCATCTTCAATTGGCACTTTCTTTTTGAGGCGACGTCGAATAGGAGTCGTGGATTGTAGTCACAGAAATACGAACTGCCTCTATAATAGAGCCGCTATTTTACAATAACAGCAGTTGATGGTGACCATAGCACAGGTATGCCCTGCGAGGGGCATATTGTGCTTATCGGTCAGCTCTCCTGATCTGTGTTTGTGACTGATCACAATACGCAAATCTTGGTGGAAGAGTTTCAACTTTAACACCCCCATCAGGCGATGGCAAGGCCAAGTACCGGGATAGTCATGTGAATATTGTACCTCCTGATCTGGTTCACGTGCATGAGATTTGCCCAGATCATTGGTAGAGGAACAACATTTATGGCAACTTGAGTCCACTTTATGCGCATCACCCAAGTGGGTGCATGGACTCAACATCGTAGTTGTCCAGCCAGACTTGGTTCGAAATACAGTAGATACGCCCAAATGGGCAGGGACTTTGAGAGTCGACCTGTTTCTGGCACAGATGCGCCCGAGTCGACTCTGTACAACTTACTATCAGTAGCACACATGATTTTGAACGCATGCTTCTGGTTTGCTGTTGGCGTAGCACATTCGTGGTGCATGGCCTGTGCTGTCTTGGATTTTTTTGTACTAGCCCGCGAAGGGGCATAGTACTCAAAATCCAATTGTGCCTCGCTATGACAGCGAGTGAGTCTGTTGAAGACCGACGTTCTCTCCTACGCACCAGAGCTCATGCGCTGGAGATTGGTTGTACCTCAGCTCCATTGGCACATCTTCTTCGGCTGGGAAGAAGATGGTTGGAGAATGCAGTCAATACTGCATTTCTTAGATAGATGTGCGGCACCAGTGGGCGTATCCTTTTTGCTGAGAACGTCAGCAGGAAGGGCCATTTGCGGTGGCGCATCCCTTTTAGTGATGGTGCCAGGCGCATCGGCCTTGCGCATCCAGACTTGGCGAGTCTTCTTCGACTTTGGCTGCCGCTTCGAAGGACTCGTGTTGCCTCTAGAGATGGACTCCACATACGCCTGTTGATTGAGGTGTACCACGAGTGTCTTGTGGGAGGAGCCGAGTTTGATGTCGTCAGATTACGACACAGCTTTCTCGTTGGAGGAGAAAGAGGTCCCCAGCAGAGTCGCCGGCTTGTTTGCCATTAAAACTCTTTGGGATTGATTGATATTTTTAATTACAAACATAATAGAGTACAATATAGGACTTAGACGTAGTCCTAGGAGTACACTTTTGTTTTTATTTGGATACGGTGCCGATGGAGAGAGTGGTAATAAGTTGACTCTGTTGACAACCTGACGACGATCTCGAACTCTCTGAAGGTCTGGGTTGCTCTGGATGCCAGAGCGTTGTAAGGAGAAGTGGACGTTAAGTGTCTCTTCTGGCCTCTGTTTGTGGATATAACAGTCTGTCTGTATATATACCTCTCTCTATCTGTGTGTGTGTTCATGAAGGAGTGATCCTCCTATTTATAGATAGTAGGCTGGCTGCTTACGTGTACATTTGTCGGATGCGCCTGGACGTGGGGATGCCACATGGCTGATGTTGGCGAGGGTACATAGACGATGTGTCCCGAGTTGTGGTAGAATCTGCTCGAACTGCTTCGTCAGGGCGGAGGAGCTGACACATAGCAGTTGTTGAGATTTGGTTGTTGCTGGTATCTTGGGTGGTTAGCACCCATTCTTTGAATAAAACTGAGTCAAGGGACGTGTGGCGTATGCCTGTGGCTCAAAGATCTCGGTTTTGGAGGAGAGTGATCTGTCGGGGTACGCCTAGGATCGGGTGTATAGATGTGACTTAGTCTATGAGTTTTAGGCATCATAGACGAGTCTGGGAGCATGGCTTTTGAGGCGCATGTAAAGCTTCATATCAGGGCGTGCCTAGAATCAGGCGCAGGGAAAGCGGCTTGGTCTCATCACTTTTAGGAGCCATGAACAAGTCCAGGCGCATGAATTTTGAGGCGTATGCAGAGCTTTGCCTTCTGTTGCTTGAGATCAGAAGTAAGCCTGAGGGCGCATGACCTTTGGGGCGCATGCAAATTATCGGTCGGCCACATGGTGAAGACAACTGTAGCCGATAAGAAGTACAATGATGGTACTGATGTCAGCGACTCTTTATTTTCTGCAAGGGCTGCTGATTGGACATCTTCGGGAGATGTGTTGTCGCCTTTGTTACTTCAGTATTAAATGCTTGATGATGATGAGTGTGGAGAGGCGCATCAGCGAGTTCTATTTCGGGCGCATGGGCTTATGTTCCATTGGGCACATTAATAGGGGCACATGATGTCGACGGTGCATCTGCCATGTGTCGCATCCTCCCGCCTGTTGAGTTATTCGAGGCGTTAATGGTTGCCTTGACTTGAGCTCCACCTTAGCGAACTGCCGAACTCGAGCTCTTCCCGAGGGTGAAGACGTGCTGCCCCAGTCTTCCTGTCGCTCTGAGCTTCTGTAATGGTGTCTGTTGCATCCAAATATCGGGATCATCGAGTCCCGACACAGGCCGATGGTACCTGTTGCATCCAAAGATCGGGGCGGCCGCGCTCTATCTTTCATTGTGCTGGTAGAGCCATAGGTTGTCGAGTGTGCTTGTTGCTTCCAAAGATCGGGGCATCGTGCCGCGATCTTTGTCGAGCTAGGAGAGCTCCTCCTCTTGCTATACAAGGGCTGATTGGTGCTAATGATGAGACGATGCGCCTGGATGAGTCATCAGAGTGATGCGCCTAACGGATGATGCACCTGGCATGGGACGCATAATAGTGGTTGCGCCTAGCTGTAGCTTTAGGATCTTTCTTTTTGTAGAAGTTCTCCTTTGTAAAGCCTTTCTTTAGACATGTAATAAACTTTCATACGAAATAAGTCTTCTTTTGAATGTCTTTAAACTTGTACTTTTCTTTGCTGTGTCAAGTATCTGTTTGAGCTTCCTGGCGTATTTGAGTTGGTCTTATGGCTGGGTTGAGCGCATAGGAATTTTGGCCTGTAGATGCGCCTAAAATTCCATGCTTCTACAGGTTCATATAGAGTTAGTATGAGTCTAGCTAGTGACTTGCACTGAGATATGTATTGTTTGAGTCAAATATGACTGGTACAAGATATGGGCGAGAAAGACTATTAGTAGGCGTACGAGATAGCCACCTTTTTGGCCTCATAGTTGCCTAGTTATGGGTTCATAGTTTCCTGGTTATGGGTGTGTCACTAGAGGATATATCCGACAGCGGCCACTAACAGCACGTCAGAACACTGCCGGGAGGTATGCTAGTGATGCAAAGTATGGCTAGGGGATATATCCATTCAGTGGCCCCGACTGCACGTCAGATATGGTCCGGATGTATACTAGTTCATGCGAAAGCCTCTAGCGGATGCTATGATTTATTTCTTCACCTACTTATACGTACCAAAATAGTCTTCAAGTGCATTACACTTAGATGGATAGTTTATCTTGTCAGTTATATTTATGTACATGTATATTACCTTTACTGTTCATATTATGGCTAGTTGTTGTATCTTGTTACGTCCCTCTGAGGACCTGGTGATCTCTCCTGGTAGATGATTGTGCTGAGTTAGTTCGCTGATCTTGTTGGTGTTGCTATTTCCTATTTATGTATCTTCTGTAATTTTATATTTACTTGCTTTTTGTTGATTAGCTTAGCTTTATAGACCCATATTGTTCTTCGGGTCTAATCAAACATATATGTTAATGGGTTGCAGACCATGGCATATATTGTTTATTCTTGATTTTATTATTTATTGTGGATTGAGATATAGATTAGTTAGCATATGTTAGTATAGTTTACAACGTACTACGATTACGATAAGTCCATTAAATTAGGATACTTATTCTAGTCGTACAACTGGCATACCCATGCATTGGGTTTGCTATATATTTTGGAACTGGGGTATGACAGTAACAGTAAATATATAGAGTATACAAGAGAATGTAACAGGTACATGAATGTAGCAAAGTATAAAAGTGATAAATAAGCATAGTAACATGAATTATCATATACAATAGTCAGAAAATTAACTATCTAAGTGAGTGAGCACTAGTTTCAATATGTGATCGGCAAAGAACTTGTATGAGAATTTATGGCCTGGTTAAGCATATGTGTGGTGTATGATTAACACTAACGGTGAATAATATCATGCACGGGAAGGGTACGATCATATATTTACACTACTACTCCCCGCATCCGACTGATACAGTGGATCAAACTATGGCATGTTACGACACATGATTCTCTGAGAAGGTTGCGAGCCTTCGCATAAATCGGTGTCTATACAATACACAAGAATAACAACGGGGGTTGCACAGGGTATACCAAGACATACAAGAAATAATCTCATGATAGGATCTGGAAATATTAATCCGTATAACCAATGTGTCAAGAAATCAAGGATATCTACACTAAATACAAGAAATATAGAAGATATAATAAATAGAAAGTTATCAGAGAATGTACTCGCTTGAAATCCGATATGAAGTATCAACAATATCTGAAACAGTGCATCAAAGACCTAAATATGGAATATCAATGTCAAGTGGTATTTTGGGATAAAAAATATGCTATAGTAGCTTAATACTAGGTCTCCAAGTCATTTCTAGGTAAAACTAGGTCAACTGGGTCAATACCTTGCTAAACTAGGTCATATCTAGGTTTTTAGGGCCATACCAAGGTACTCTGTCTATACTAGGTTAATACCCTATGTAGCTTTCTATATTGTATACTCCTATGCTCTACAATGCAATACCTTAACCACTATACTCAATTACCTATGTATTGCCTATACATTATCCTGTAGCAATACCCATATACAATTATATACCCTCACATATCCTATTGCACATCCATTCCTTAATGTTTTACCCATTACCATATCCGCATAGGTAAAACCAATTACCTTGTTAACTTAGTTACCCTTACATATTACCTATATCCACATATAGGAATGCACATATACCCTAACATTCCCCTACACACCTGACCTAAACATTACCTATGCCAAACTAATTCCCAACACCCTGCCTAAGCTACTGTGTGCTACTCTTCCTCTCTGATCAGTGCACATATATGCACAGGTGCACAAGTGTGCACCTGCTACTACTGTTCCAGGAATCTTCCATGCTCACTCCTACTGCAACTCTGTCCCTCACTTAGTTGCTGCCCATTAATCTTGCATATTATATTGCTCTCTCTTCTATCAGTAGGGGAACACAAATATTTCTCTGCCTAGGACAGAACCCTCTCCCTATACTGAACCTACTAAACCCCATGACTGCTGATGCACAAGGCTATATACTGCTTACTCTTCCTCTCTTCTCACTGTTGCTGTGCATCTCATACTGCCCCCTCTCCCCTTTCTGTACTCTGCTGTACAGCAGAGTAGCTAATGCTACTACAACTGCTTCACTGCTGTAATGCACATCGACATCTACTACTGCCAAGGGCAGTAGCATACCTCATGTTTTACTTAATCTACATGTTCTCCTCTCTTAGTTATTCATCTATTCAATGATCTAAACTATCAAGCCATCAATCTATCTATGCATCTAAACTTCATATTAACACACATTATCACAAGACATATATATATGCATCCTTCAATACACCTTCACATACACATTTATAACCACATGTGTGCTACACATACCACTATCACATATACTTACAATCATATATAATATCCATGACCCTATAGCCATATACACACATACACACATACACTATGACATTCACAAAACACATATCTATAAACATTCCCAATATATCTCATAAGACACAACACACACATGTCTAATGAGTATACATACACATGTGTATTCACAAGTGTATTCACAAGACACACACAGACACATATGCATAAAGACAAACACTTTGTGTGGATTACCCTCGAATCACACTAATCTTCGGTACGCTTGTGATACGTCCAAGATACCTATACCAAACCTTGTCTGAATCTTACCAAATCACATGAGCAAGTCTAATATATATATATATATATATATATATATATATATATATATATAACATAATTAGAGTATAATATAGCTAGTGCCAAGTGTCATATGCAATTGGACATGTGTACCACAAGTATCGGAGGGAAAAACCTCCAAAATGACTCTATGTCCTACTGTATCATGATATGGCCTACTCGTATCCAATTGTGGACACAGATCTAGACACAAACAAACAAATCTAGTCTACTTAGATCTACAAAACCCAATGACAAACACTTGATGCAACAATCTCGGAATTCCCGCAAAATTGACACAAAACTCAATAGAACTTTCACATAGAGAGCCATTAGAGCCTCATTCTTCCTCCTATTGGTAGTCCTAGTCCATGGTTGAATTCCTAAGGGTCAAATAGAACAAATAGACTCTAATTAGAGAGGACATGAGATGTATACCTATTGGAAGATAGATTCCCAATAAAAACCAAATGGATACAATTATGACACAAAGCTCCTAGCAATTGGACTCCTCTTCTAATGCTCCTATGCTCCTTCAAGTGAAGAAAATGAGAGTGATGAATGAGAAATTGAGTGGAATTTGAGAGGAATTTGTGGGAGAATGGCTCAAATTGGGGAAGAACACCAAAATGAGATAAATGGACACAATAGAATGAAATGAGAGGATGAGAGTCTCTCTCCTCTTGTGGCCGACCATAAAAGGCTAGGTCATGCCAAATCAAAATGACTAATATGCACTCTAAAAGTTATCATGAGGGCTTGTTAATACATGGAAAGCTCTAAATCTATTTTGGTAAATAGTCTAATCCTAATTTAATTAAATGGCATGACTAAGGGTCTAATTGGGACTAGTCTAATGAGTTGGTCCATAAATCATGTCATGCTAATTATTGGGCTTTAATCTAGGATCCAGTCTAATTGGTTCACTAACACTTGTCTAACAAATAGGCTAGCCACTAAGCATAATAACTAACATAATTTAATAAATAAATATACACAATATAACGTAATATGAAATAACAAAAATACCCATATTTAGAAAAGTGGTAGTGACAGGAACTGGATCAAGGGGATCGAGTTCGGTTCGATTTAGGGTAGAACTCGGTCCAAGTTCGGTTGCCCTAGTTCTGATTTGAATCATAAAGAACGAGCTTTGGTTTGTGTAGGTTTGTGGGCTATTTGATAAGTGGACTGGGTTTAACAAATACACAGATCAAATAATTGATTAGGTATGCTATTTTGGTAGGTGAACTTTTTGTAGCTGAGCCATGTGCCAATCTCGTTGAACCGTACATTTTTCCTAGACTCAATAAATTGAAAAATACATAAAAAAGTAGAAAAATTGTCTCGATCAGTGATGGGATTATCATTGGCCAAGACTCTGACTGAATATAGCAGCAAGGTTGGAGTCGTTCAGCAGCAGTACCGTACTTGTATATTATTTGTGTATTTCGAACTAGAGTTGTCAGTCGGTTATCAAAATCAGGTGTGACCAGACCAATGAGCCAACAGGGAGGGGATTCTAATTTTTAGGTCAAATTTTTGACGGATCATAAAATGGCGAGGGAAAGTGAATTGTGATCGGCTATATCATATTTTTTAGCGACGTCAAAAAATGACGTCACTAAACGTCGCCAAAATTAATAAATTTAGCGATATGGTCGCCAATCGTCGCTAACATTTCTACCGGCCACCAGCGACATTTAACGGCTTTTAGCAACAAAATATTTCATACTACCTAAATGTAGTCCCTAGTTGGCGTAATTTGTCAGCACCAACGTTTGACGTCTGCTGATGTTACTTTGTGTGTTGCAAATTTCCATAAAATTAGCAATGTCTTTAGATGGAGTAGCTGATAATGTCGCTAAGATGACTTATTTTGGTAGTAACTCTTTTACACTTAATAAAATGAATTTCTTGTGATGTTGTTCTATGTCTTTAATATGCTAATTGTTTTAGTTTGATGTAAAGTTATTGCTGCTCATGTTAAATGTTGTTAAAATGAATGAGACACATGAATAATGAGCTGCTTGGATAACTTACATATGTGAAATGAATTGATAATGCAAATGGCACAAAAAATATGATGTGGTATGTTAGCTTGAGAAATGATGGGATGAAATGATTAGACTTAGGATCGATATATCCCAAGAGAATGAGAAATGTTGACAAGATGAGAATGATGGAAATGATAAGTTATTGAATATGACTTTAGATGAGATGAGATGAGATGATGAAACATTCGCTTTATTTACTTCAGTATTTTATCATACAATCTATGCTTATAGAGTCGTATAACATTCCATCATCATGGATAACTTGTGCACAAGGTAGTAAATTTTCTCGAACTGTACCTGAGGCACTAGGAATGGTTCGACCTAGGGGAAATATGAAACTTGGTATGGTTGCACGGGATAATTGTGGGACTTTTATGAGGCTTTCAACCTACGGTAAAATGACAACGTATCTGTTATGGGAACCAGGGCGAAACATTGTATGGTTCTCGAGTTGTAATCCTTGTAGCATGTATTTTATTGTAATGAGAGAGAGAGAGAGAGAGAGAGAGAGAGAGAGAGAGAGAGAGAGAGAGAGAGAGAGAGTTTGTAATCAAGTTGTTCTTTGACTTTTGAGTCGTTATAATTTTGTTTATTGTATCAATAAGGAAATTCATTTCGTATAGTGAATTTCTATTTATTTCTACTGTATTGACTCTAAAGTTTGAGATCACTTCGGTTGATCGAAATTTTGGTGCTTGACGTATATATGTAATTTAGGGTTGTACGACATATCGTGTAGTGACGACTTTCGGTCCTTTGGGATTGGGGCGTAACAGAGAATACAGAGCAAAGGAGAGATTGACTAGATCTAAGTTGTAGACGTTGAAGGGATTATTGGCGACTTGCTAATAGATGATTCAGTTGCATCATAAAAATTGTCAGCCTTTTATCATAAATTTTTATTCATTTATATCCAACAATGTTTCTGCTTTAAGTTGCCTTGTTTTAAAGTTTTAAAAAGTAAACATTCTACTAGTTCATCAGAGTTATTATATTCATAAAAATGTAAAATTTTATTCATTGTGGATTGTAAGCGTACAACATGAAAGATAACAACAAAACATAACAATTCATTTATAATACTTACATGCATGACATGCATGTATACAACGAATATAGATAAGTATGATACCATCTTAAACATAAACAACATTTATCATTTAAGAGAATCACATATGTTATGCTTGTTTTATAATCTAATATTTCAAACCTAGCATTATCAATACACAATATTTGAAAATCGTGTACTTCTCATTTCAGGCCATAGTTTTAACATTTTGGAAAGTAGTCTATTTCCAAATTCTATGTTATTTCTCTTCATTTGTTATAATTAAAGTAAATAATGTAAAATAATTGTTATAAGTTTGTCACGCAATATTTTAATAAAGTTATTAGAACATTCAACAATATTTGAAGCGTTAATATCAAATCTAGGACATAGAGCATAAGTTGTTATCTAATCTTCATAATTACGAGTTTCATCGCCTGTACCAATAATCCATTTAAAAACATTCATATTTTTGCCTTTAATTCTTTCGTACCAAAATTCGGTATTATTGTCATTGTAAGACTATGTAAGCTTATCTTACCATACTTGATATTGCGTTACTCCAGTTACTTGAGTTTTCAAATTTTGTTTAAAATTTTGAATATAAAAAAATATGCCAATTCTATACACATCATTTATTAATCCTTTTTGTTTATTCGATATAAATCAAATCATATTTCATTCATTAAAAAAAATTAAAAATATAATTTTCAAATTGTTCAAAAATAATCTCCATGGATCAATATTTTTACTTTCAACAACAACATAAGCAAATGGATATAATTGATTTTTTTAAAATCGTGAGCATAAAAATAAATTAATTACCTTGATATCGAAATGTAAGAAAGTATAGCATTTATACTATTACATGTAAATAATTCTTTCAAAAACCATCGACAATGATATCTAATATAGGTAGAAGTAAATGTGGGCTTCCTTTTCATGTATGTTTTGATTAGTCCGTTATGTATGTTTCTTGCGACAAGGTACGAGTTTCGTATCCGAAAATCCTATCCTTGCCCTGAGCCGAACGCCTCACTTTCTTTTTTGTCTATGGTTGCGTATAGTTCAGGATATTATAATATGAAAGTTTAGAATATCAAGTTATAAAACTAGAATAGTTGAGAATATGACTTATATGACTTATATGACTTATATGGCAATGGAGACCTAAGCTATAGATTAAGCCAATCTCATATTCATCACCCATGTTCAGACATACCTAAAAAGTCTTCCCCCGCAAACCGGGTATGTAGCCCCATAATTCTTTTGGTCAGAATAATCTTAGCATACCAACCTCGATCAAGTGTACATTCCTAGCTTTGAATCGGTACAACGACATATACATAATTTGACTTAAAAACATGCAATATGTGAAGTTAGTCATCCTGACAACGCGCTACTGCATGTTCTCGCTACCATCAGTAGCACCTTGAGAGGAGAATGGTGAAATAAACAATTCTCATTTAGTTGGTAACCGACGAGATTTCTCGATGATGAGTAGACCTTTGTACCTTCCACTATTCTGAAGGACAGTACGATGATCATTAACAGAATCATTTCAAGCGCTGTTCTGACAAAATTATTTTTGATACATTCTGCTAATGAGGGACAGGAACGGAAGAATTAAATGATGTTGCATGTGTGATAGTTTCCTCTCAAATAGAATATCAGTATAATGATAAACTTCGAAACTCTGTGGTTAATGCATAGATTTTCTGGATTCCAACTATATTTGTGATGTATAATGTCAGTACCCAAACATTAAGAAGAAATTACAGGAGTGCTGATCTGAGCCGATATTTAGTCGAATCAATGCGATACCAAAGCTAGGGGTAGATGTCTCACTGTATTTTCTCTGATGAAAGGATTACGAGGAATAACCTTATTCAGACTACTCAAGCAACCGACGAGCGCGAGAACGCTATGAACGTCAAATTCTATAGGAATAACTTACTTATCGACCACGAGACACCAACCAATATTTCTGACAGAGATATTTGATCAAACCACAGAGTAATTCAGATAGTTATGAACATAACAATGTGATAATATTTCTAGTTAGGACAGATCAATTTGCCATATTCTAACTGATGCAGCTCCATGAAGTCAACTAAAATGTAGTTTAAGGATGGGACTCAGCTTGGTTGGCAAGCCATTGGCACAGTATAAATGAAGAGGATGATAAGCATTTGGAAAACTAAAAATAGAATCACTCCATTTGGTGTTTGAAGCAATAGCATGGGCAAGAGTGCAATGTTAATTAGAGGCGCTCTGCTGATGCTTCTGACAGTGCTAACCTCTGAAGTCAGAAGATCCGTCGCGGTCTGGACGGCTGCCACCGCGACTTTCTACGGTGGAAGTGATGCCTCCGGAACTATGGGTGCGTCGACAACATCATTTTCTTTTTCCTCTTTCTTCTTCTTCTTCTTCTTCTTCTTCTTCTTCTTCACTATTATCTGCACGGATGATTTAGTCAGTAGTGATCCAATGCAGGAGGAGCCTGTGGCTACGGAAACCTATACACGGACGGCTACGGGGTAAAGAATGCGGCTCTGAGCACCGCGCTCTTCAATGGCGGGGCCGCCTGCGGAGCGTGCTTCCGGATCGTGTGCGACCGCAGAAGGGCACCACGGTGGTGCAAGGCAGGCACGGACATCACCGTGACAGCCACCAACTTCTGCCCACCGAACTATGCCTTGCCCAGCGACAATGGCGGGTGGTGCAACCCGCCGAGGAAGCACTTCGACATGGCGCAGCCTGCATGGGAGACGATCGCCATCTACAAAGCAGGGATCGTACCCGTCTATTACAGGAGGTACGTACTTTTAATCATCTTATAAGTATAAAAACCGAACGCAGCTGTTGCTTCAAATGCCTGCCCAACCATTCTAATATTAACGGAAGCGCAGAGTTAATTGCGGACTGACCGGAAGGACGGGAGGCATAAGGGTGACCGTCAATGGGAGAGACTACTTCGAGTTGGTTACGGTGGCCAATGTAGGAGGCTCCGGGGTGATCTCTGCGATGTGGATCAAAGGTTCGAACACGAATTGGCAGACGATGAGCAGGAACTGGGGCATGAACTGGCAGAGCAATTCCTACCTAAATGGCCAGAGCCTATCCTTCAGGTTCCAGACTGATAGCGGAAGGATCAGGACTGCCTACAACGTGGCACCGTCCGGTTGGAAATTCGGCCAGACCTACACCACATTGGTCCAGTTTTGATCATCGAAACGATCGGTATATAGTTTCGAGAAGCCTCGATCGATCATCGGTGATCTTATAGAGCACTGGCACTGGCACATATTAAGATCCCAGAGCCTCTTATTTCCCCTTACATTCTCCTTGGGTGCTGAGTCAGTTTATGTTGTTGAATTTTTCTACTGCTCAGGTTGTGGCTAAGGATTTAAAGTTAGCCCACCTTAGAAACATTTATCTTTGTGGAATAAAAAGATGAAGCTCTTTGAAGTGAATCTGTTGTGTACACTAGTAGTTAGTAAGAATAAATTTCGTGTGTTCAATTCACTGTTACTTATTATGAACTTTTAATCCGTTCTTCCTAATGCTAGCAATAACGCTGTTTGTCAGATATGTCATTGATGTTTGATCGTGACCGGTGTACCAAAAAACTTGAGTTCAAAGGTCGTCCGTCAATAATGCATATTAAGCAAACTATGTATTCTTGATAATTAATTTGTCGTGCGTGCGGGGTGCATCTAGTGTTCTAAGACCTCGTATCTCAATATTTTACTCAACCTATTTAATACGTGAAGAAGAATAAAAGGATCACCAGTGATGTCATGATATATTTGTAGAACCTAAAAAATATAAACCACATACGCACACAGAGGAGAAAGAGGACACAAAACTCACTTTATTTTACTCTACTTGTTGTTTTTATTGTTTGCTAGGACTGCCTTTAAATAGGCTGTACAACAAAGTAGGCAAACAAAATATGAGAAGCTAATAGCTCCAAAAATAAAGCATAACCACAAGCTATGCAAAAGACTAGGGACAACAGGATTAGATCTAACAATCACCCCCTAATCTTGTTGCTTTATCATGTTGTCTCACTTATAGCAGCACGGGATGTTCAAATTCACTTTGCACCTCTAGGAGTAGAGCTTCCTTCCCCTTTTCAGGACATTCTGAAAAAAATGTCCATAATTATTGCAATTATAACGCCTTACTCTTGCTTTATCGAATCTTCCAAGACTGCGACGACTTTGACCATGAGCAACACTGGAGGAGCCCTTGCCTTCACGCTTCTTCTCACGTGCCTCCCACTCGGCTCGGGTGAGAAGGAGGTGCTCCTCGCCATTATCGTCGTCGTATCCGCAGAGCCGTTCCTCATGGACTTTGAGGCGCCCAATCACCTCCTCGACCGTCATCGTTTTTAAGTCGTCGAATTGCTTTATCGTGGAAGCTATCTGCAAGAACTTCCTTGGGACGACGCGAAGGAATTTCTTGACGACATAGATTTCCTCAACCTTGTCGCCCAATGCACATATTTGGTTGATAATCGTTGGTAACTTGACAGCGAAGTCATCGACCGACTCCCTCTCCTTCATGTGCAACCCTTCGAACTCAGTTTTGAGGGTTTGCACCTTAGCCTTCATATAGACCTTCATCTTAATTGCCATGGCTACATAATTGCTCGTCGTGAGCATCAGATAATGCAACGATATGGCGAAACTCTCCTTCTCCGCCATACTCATCAGTACCTCGTCACCGGTGACACTACTTCCCGGAGAGACGACATGTATTGTGGCATGAACGGATCAAGTACTCGGCCCTTGTGGCTCTGATACCAAATGTAGAACCTAAAAAATAAAAATCACACATGCACACAGGGGAGAAAGAGGACACAGAGGTCACATTTTTTTTCTCTACTTGTTGTTTTTATTGTTTGCTAGGACTGCCATTAAATAGGCTTTAGAACCAAGTAGACAAACAAAATACGAGGAGTTAATGGCTCCTAAAATAAAGCATGACCACAAGCTAAGCAAAAGACTAGGGATAACAGGATTAGATCTAACAATATTAAGACAAACCATCTTACTACTTACTATACCTAAAGAATTTTGTGTTGGCACAAAATCTCTCAGTTATATACTGACACCAGCGAGTTTCGCTTGATACTACGAATATCAACCATTACTAAGTCTGATCTTCCATCTATACCTCACCGTCGCATGGCCATATGTCGATTTCTACTTAGCTTCTTGATTCACCTTGGTGATGATAGCTTTGTACATTAGGTCAAAGGGCCTCTCCTCCTTAGGGTGGCGAGAATTGATTGTTCCTATCCATCTCCTTACTTTTCTGTGTACATGAACATACATGAGAGGGACGGGCTACTATGATACTACTCCGATGCTCAAGTCAGATTATGATTGAGGTGGGTGTGTAAATTGACATAATTTTAGAATTAAAAAAAAAGGATATCTTTGGAGAAAAAAGAGGCATTTCATATAGGCATTGCTTTCTTACTTCCAAGTTAGGGATTAATTATGATAAATATGTCATCTCATCAAATACTATTGACTTATTCTTTAAGTCAAAGGATAATTAAATGCACCATATCCGGACATGGTTTGTAGAATTATGGCAGTAATGTGATATCCCTTAAATCTTTTATAAATATTTCACCATTATCTTAATGAGATACTCCATCATTTATGTATTATAGAGGTTCCGAATTGGGCCGATCTCTATCCATTAAGGAAGTCAGATGGCTCGACCTATGCCTTGGCAAATATATTATCAAAAGCCTGAAGTTTTAGTCGAAGTCGTGCAACGAGTTCGGCTGATGACTTTCTTAAAAATAGGCTCATTTTGTGCTGGATATATCATCAATCATAAGAATGAGGACTCGAGTTCATATCTCGGTCTTAGCATCTGTAATAGATTTTAGCCATGTGTAACTACCACTTTTCCTGGAGATGGGTATTTTTGACTTTTTCCTATTTCTTGTTTTTATTGTGAATAATGGCATTCAAATTATATTTTGAGTCATAAATTTATTTTACAAAATTAATAATTATAATTTTGGGATTAATTATTTATAATATTTAATATAGTGCACATACTATATCATTTATTATGATTAGTGGTTATCCATTAGTTAGAATAGTTGTCAGTGACCCTAGTGGACCTAATTAGTGGGATTAGACAACCATCAAACCCATTTTAATAAGTTAGTTTAGTCTCTAGTTAGACAAGCAAGTTTAATTAGAAGATTAGGTTAAACACCTAATTAGAAGAAAGAATTTCTCTAGAACTTGTCATGACAAGTTGAGAGGGCTTCGTAGACATTTCACCAAGCCTAGAATTCCCAAACCCTAGCCTATGGCAGCCAATTCTTCTATTTAAGAGGAACATCTTCTTCTTCTTCTTCCTTCTCTTCCATTTGGAATTCTAACCCTAATTTAGAAGTTCTTCTTTAAATTATTCCTACTCTCAAATTCTTTCCAAATCAACCCAAATTAGACTCATTCTCTTCCCCTCAAAGAGTAGAAGGCTCTAGAAGCAAGCTTCGAGGGATTGGAGCATTTGGAGCTTGAGGGCTTCTAGATCTTGGGACTTTTTCATTGGAAATCTATCTCCAAATAGGTATATGCATTCTAAACCCTTTTTAGTTCATATTAAATAGTGTAGATGCATTAATTAGGGACCCCCATGCATTAGGCTTGCCATTAGTGAAGAGTTTAGACTCTCCTCTTCCTATTTGAGAAAATTTCCTTTTGGATTTGACTCAAATTAGGGGGAAACCCTGAGAATAGTAATTTTAGGATTTGTGAATAGGTTCACTAGGTCATGCTAGTGCTTTAGAACATGTGGGTGTGCTATGATTCAAGTTTGGATCCATTTGGAGTGCGTATCATGGACGTATTCGATATGCACGCCAAGTGTTTGACAAAATGACCAAAAGAGCACCCAATGCTCTAATTTTAGTTTTAACCATTGTATTAGGAGTGCATTGGTATAGGTTAAGCATTGGTAAGACTATATGATGATTAGGATTATGTTGGATGTCTTTTGTGTGCCTTGGGGACTTGAGGACATTTTTGGACTAATGTAGATAATGGGAACTGTTGTGTTTTGAATCGATGTTAGTGTATCAGTCCTTGTATATTTATTTGCATCAGGCCCTTGTAGTATGTTCTACCCTGTATGCATTTTTTACTCAGTCTTATTTTATTCTGTTGAAGTCCATATTGGTTCAGTCCCTTTTGTTCAGTATCTAGTTGATAATTGCATCAGTCATCATAGACTTTGTATCAATCCATTTACCTATTAGTTTAAGTCTTTAGTTAAACAATCTTGTATCAATTGAGAGAGTATGCCCTGTTTTGGTATCAATCCTTACTTATACTTTTGTTTTAGTCTTGTTTATATGTTCAATCTTCCTAGTTCTTGTTATCAGTCATAGGCCATTAGGATCAGTCTTATTCTCATTTTGTTCAGTCCCACATTTGGACATCAGTCCTATAGGGAATTATTAGTCCCAGTCCTAGGATACTTCATTGTGTCAGTATTTTGAGTTGAAGAAGGGGCTCGGGTAGGCATGGGCAGTGGACAGTCTGACTTTTATCAGTTGTGGCTTGTTCCTTTAGTATAAGTCCCTCCATTTAATTGTTCAGACCTATATTATACTACTTGTATCAGTAAGAGTATGTTCAGTCCCCTGTTTTCACTTGTTTCAGTCCTTTACTTGAAGTTTCAGTCCCTGTTTATATATTGGTTCAGTTCCACATATTCATTTACCTATTTAATTAGTATCAGTCATACAGTTTGGTATCAGTTAATAGGAAATGTGGGGGAATTGCTTTAGTCTATATTGGTTTAGTTTATTTTCTCAGTCTTATTGATTTGGTTTTAGCCATTGTATCAGTCTATGTTCAGTCCCTAATGTCTATATTTTAGTCTTTCATTGCTTATGTCAGTCTTTGTTCAATTCCAAATTGTATCAGTCTATTTTCCTTGTATCAGTCAATAGGGAAATGAGGGGCTTTACATATTGTTTAGTCCCCTTTTTCTTCCATTTGTTCAGATATTTGTTCAGCCTTTTATTGCACTATGGTATCAGTTTTAGGATCCTTGTTCAGTCCCTATTATAAATTTAGTCATAGGATACATTACATTGTCCAATCCTTAGATCTTCTTGTATTAATTTAATGATATAGAGGAGCTCGAGTTTAGTTCCATTCATTGTTTGGCCCACTTACCTATTTGTTCAATCCTTAATTGGACACTAAGTTCATATATTATTCAGTAAATAGGAGGTAATTTGTTCAGTTCTATTTTCTTAAATTGTTCAGTATCTACTTTCCTATCATTGTTCATTCCATTTTTTATATTGTTCAGTCCCTATTTTTTGTTTTGGTATCAGTCCTAATTTATATACTTGTTAGCCCATATCTTCAAAAAATTCAGTACTTATTCATTCATTTGTTCAGTTCCAAGAGCAGGGTCTGTTAGCATAGGTTCAGTCCTTGTGTGGACATGGCATCAGTTCCTGCATTCATATTTCAGCCCTATTTGATTTGTTGAGCCTAATGTTTCAGTCTTGCCTTTTGTTCAGTCAATTAGAAATATAGGACAGTCCATATTTCTATATTGTGCAGCCCCTATATTGGTATCAGCTTTAGTATCCATGATTTTAGTCTCTATTAATCATGTATCAGTCACTTCCTGTTAAATAGCAGAGTATAGGATACATATTAGCATTAGTTAACCAATTTGGGGGGGGGGGGGGGGTGGAGATTACCTCAACCTTCTACTACTGTTCTTTTTCCATTGTTTCATTCACTTAAGTTTTAGTATCAGTCATGGGTAAAGAGAAAATGGAATGGCTTGAGTTTAGTATTAGTTAGTAGGATCTAGGCTTTTAGTGGCTAAGATAGATTAGGATATGGTAGGATACTATGCTATCCTAATTAACTATTATAACATAGAAATTTAGAGTGTGGTTCCATAATCCTAGATTTTGACTTACACAACCAAGATTAGACTAATTAAACCAAGTTTGGCTCAGAGTTCACCAGTTGACTAGAGTTGACCTAGTTGACTTCTCTGACCTAGAAAAGGCCTCAGAGCATATAAATAATGCATTTAAATCCATTGTTTACTCTAAAACACTTTGTAATCCTATAAATTCATAATAGGTCTTTGTGACGCCAGTTCAGATATTGATACACAGTCGTTTCTTAGGATATCAGGCGAGTACCTACCTCGGGTTGTTTTCATCATGATAGTATCTATATTGTCTACTCTAGACTACTTTACTTGATGTTGACGCACTGTTACACGGATTGATACTAAATAGATCTTGTCAGGAGATGTTATCCTGTCACTACCACTTTTTAGCCTTGAGGGTATTTTGGTCATTTTGGTTTTTGTGAATTATTTTATTATTTAATGCATTGGTGTTGTAATTTTTGACTTTTGCTAGTTGTGACTTTAGAGACTAGCCTAGAGTTTGACTTTGACTCTAGTGACTTAGTTAGGCTGGTGTGGGACCCTAATATAACTTAAGTTGGTCTTAGTTGACTTGAGTATGGCCAAGGTTTATGAGAGGTTGGGAGAATTTTGTATTTGGACTTATGGCTAAGGGGTTGAGCCAGCTAGCTAATGATCTTGGCCCAAAGCCCATTCATATGAAATTCTAACCCTAATTCCCTATATGGCCGGCCACCACATCCCAAGTATGACCTAATTTCAGCCTATATAATATCTCTACATGACCACTTGCCTCTTTTAGAAATCCTTCTTTAGGAAACCCTAATTTCTTTCCCCTTTCATCATTCCTCCACCAAATTGATCCCAATCTTTTGCATTTGATTCTAAATCTGGAGTAGAGGTTGAAGGAGGCTAGCTTGCAAGGAGGGGAGTTCATTCAGGAATTGCTTGAGGAAGGAGACTTTACAATTTGGGGTTTTTTCTTGGAGATTGGCTCTCTATAGGTAATTCCTTCAAATCACCTCTAAATCCTGATTTCTTTCTATAGATGCATCCATATAGGTGTCCCCTAGTTGTAGGATGAGTTTGATGAAAATTCGTATTGATTTGGTGTCCGTATTGGATACGTATCAGTGTGGGTTTATACGTGTTTGATGAAATACCTCAATGGAGATTTTATTATTATTTTTGAAATCTTTTTGAACAAATTTGTAGAGCTACATGTGCTCGTGGATTTCATGCATAACTGAGTCGATCATCGGGTTTGTGTCGTATCGAATGAGGGGCTGGACATGCCGCACAGACCATACAAGTTGTGCCCTACTACCCGACACAGTTTCTGGACACGACATGCCACGTGGTGGCCTGACACTTGGCTAGTAGGTCGGGGCAGTGACTGATAGGTCACCCACCAAGCCACGCATGGCCACGTATCGTATCGGACACGTTCTTACGCACGCACGCATTTTGCACTGTCCCTGTGCAGTCGACTTCCTTCGATTGATACGTGAGTCGTGTCACGCACAGACACGTCTTAGACTCAAATCAGGGTGTCGACCCTCTAGCCCTACCCCTGGCGAACACGTGGACACGAGCACGAGGTGTCATGTGTCGTGTGTCGTGCGCACGAACCTGTGTCCTCGCCGCACGATGCTGTGCTGTGCAGTTTGTACCTATGTGTGTTTAAATTGTTCTGGACACTTTGTTTCCACTTGTGTGGACACGAAACTACCTCTGACACATGAACACATGTACCTAGCATCTGTGCACACATTGGGTTGAGTTTTATTTGATTTTTATTTGGAATTGGGTTCTTTGGTTTGACTGAACCTGGGAATTAGGTTTTTTCTGATAACTGAGTTTGAGATTTGAAATTAATGTTCAATGTTAAAGTTTAGACATGTTATCATAGCTGGGTTCAAATGATTCATGATTAGGTTTGTAGTTTGGGTTTTCACTTAGAATTTGGGTTCGATTTAGAAAAGGATTATGAATTTACTGATACTTGAAACTGCCATTATGTTCGAAATGGATTTTGGGATTTATATTGGATGTTATTATATATTGTTAACTGAGTTTAAATTGAATGTGTATAAAACTGAGATGGGTTTGTTTGAAACCAATGCTTCTAAATTAGCAAATGTTAACTGAGTTGGTATAGGACTGACTGATATGTAAACCTAAAAAATTATTTACTGCTAGCCTATGTTGTAAACCTAAGAAATTATTTACTGCTAGCCTATGTTGTAAACCTAAGAACACATGTAAACCTGAGAATTACACACCATATCACTCTATAACCTACTGCCTGTACACACACACCCCTCACTATCACACCATACAACTGTACACACACACTCTAATCACTGTCACACATATTACTCTTGTCCACACACACTCATATAAGTGAGGCACCTACATACACATATTCATATATACCACTTGACACCATGTATCCTTAACCCCCTTTTATGTAACCCCTAATACACACACCATAGTTATCACCTTGATACTTAACTGGACCCCCACCATGTTAATTTCGGCCAAGCAAACCCCACATGGCTTAATGCATCAAATTAAATAGGATTTAAATCCTAGATTGCTTAAAATTTATTTAAGGATATGTTAAATATACCAAATTATCCCAATCCTTAACCAAATCCTAATATTTCTTTCCCCACCCTGTGGCCGACCACTTCTTCCTATCTCCCTCTCTATTTTCGGCAGCAATCTCCCTTCTCATAGCCTCCACACATCATCCCTTCATTATACATCTTTTCCTCCTTCACAAAAACTCATCTCCTCCACCATACATCTATCCAACCCCTCAAAACAAACCCTAAAAAAACTCCATCCCCGCATCCAACCCTCTATAGCCATTATCAACACTCCCATACTCATCAAGAGAGGTTTAGCAAGCGAGGATAGCGGGAAAGATTGGAGTTGTGGTGAAGAGAAGTCATCACCACCCTTTCTAGCAAGGATCTTTGGTAAGAACCCTAAACTTTTCTTCTAAAAACTTTTGCTAAAATTCTGTAGAATATATGTTATTAAATATGTAGAAAATATATTTTGATGAATTTTGTTATATTTAATCGTCCATAAAAGTTTCATGTATTATAGGCATAATATCCATGTTCCAGTAGGGTCAAAATTAACACCATTGTGAAGGAACTACTAGTTATTGATTTCTATTCTTGAAACTGAATTTTATGTGTATTAATATACATAAATTAGGATTTTTAAGTATTTTTTCATGAATTTAGCAACTCAATTCTGGTCGAGAAAATTATGGGTCAAAACTAGCTAATTTCGGGTGACCTGCTGACCTAGAATGACCCAAACTTGTAGTATAATCTTATCCTTGTATCTCTGATGTTATTCTGGAAAATAAAGTATTTAACTTCTGTTTAAATTTAATTTTTGGGTTATTTTATCAATTATGAGTAATTAACTATGTTCCGGACAAGTTTCGGGTTAACTAGCTAACTTAGTAATCAACTAGTCATAAATACCTTTAGAAATATTAATTCTATAATTTTAGAGTTAATTCTATATAAAATTAGTTTAAATAATATTTTAATAATTTTTATATGATTTCTAAGTATAGTATTGAAGTAGGGGCATAACTGACTAATTGGGAGTTGGAAACCTAAAAAAACTGTGTTCGGTGTCTCTTGGAGCATGTATGTGATTGTATAGGTCTAAAGGGTCCCATGAGAAATTGAATATAATATTAAAACATTATCTTGACTAATTAATTCATATTGTAAGTTCATGAGTAGTGGCTTAATTTAGTTAATTAATTATCTAGGAGCGTTGGGTTCCAGAGGCGTGGACACGGGAGCGAAACTTCATCCTCACATCACGGAACCAGGCAAGTATACCTTGCCATCTTGTACAGTATAATTTATATGCATGTTCATTATCTCGCTGTATTCTTTTCCTTATATTCGTGATTGATTTATTCTATGTCTAGTACACTCATCCTGTTATAGTTTTACTTGACATGTTTCTAGTCGCCTGCACATTCTTGTTCCTTCCTGTTATGAAAGTTCCATCTGTTACACTGTGTTAGTTCATATGTATTCCTTGATAGAGTCGTCTAGTCCTACACCACAATTTTTTCGACTTGATTATAACTTGACTTGACTTGACATGACTTGAGTAGGACTTGACTTTGACATTCTATAGATTGTGAGTACTTGCCTTGACTACGTTCTATAGGATTTTTATACTAGGATTGGCTACCGTCTTGGTCGTGAGTACTTGCCTTGACTGCGATTGAGACACTATAGATTGTGAGTACTTGCCTTGACTGCAGTCTATAGTTTTGACCTATTAGCCATTTCTAGTATGGCATGCCAGCGTCTTAGGATTCTTGTGTTTAGATCTTGAGTCTTGGTTCATTTAGTCTCGTTGGATATCCTTGATTGTTCCTTATTTCTTTGTATATTTGTACTGTTATATGTTGGCTTGTATATTATGTATCTTGCTAGTCCTCTGAGGACCTGATGATCTCTTCAGGTAGCGGATTGCACGGAGTTAGTTAGCTGAGTATGTGGTAGTTGACTTCGTCTGCATGATTCAGGTATTTTGTTAGTATTATCGATTTATTATCTTCTCGTGCTTTATATTCCATACCATGATATACTCTACTTATTTTATAGACTCATATCATTCTTGGAGTCTAATCGGACAATAAGATAATGGGCTGCAGACCATGACCCATACTTGTTCATTCTTGCTTTATATGATTCTTGTGGATTGAGATATAGTTTAGATTAGACATGATACCATGACCTTGATAGCTTATACGTACTCGAGTCGGGCTGGAGTCCGCTCGATATGTAGCTGGCTTGCTCACGAGCTCGCATCCGAAAATCGGGTGCGGGTCGTGACAAGTTTTTGTGGTGGCCCATGCAGGTCAGAGCATATCGTATCGGTTACGTAACTGTACTGATACGAGCCTGCGAATATGACTAAACCTTTAGAAATCTCAATCCACTATGCCTTGAAAAATTCTTTTAGAAATTTTTCTACCGCCCTTGAACTTCGTATTTACTCTCGATTACTCTTCCTTTGCTTTCTCGTATCCTTGATTCTTGTCCCTTCCTATTTCGGAGCGACGAATAATCGTGCTATATAGGATTTATCAAAAAAATTCTTAAGTTATAGTGTAAGTTTGCTTATTATATTGTGATTGCTTGATAGATAAGGAGAATTATAGATGCCATAGGGCATCATGTGTTTGATGAGGTAGTTTGACCAAAGGTGGGTAGACGTTCTAGAAATGGTTAAATGATCATACTAGGTTACGCCCTTTATGGTAGTCGTTTGATCAAGAATAGAGTAGTAGTTTTAGAGTAGAGACTGACCCTGTACTAGAAGAACCTAAATATAGGCTAACCCAGCCCATTTAGCATTATGCCCTACCAGTTGTAAAGTTAGGATTAGACAGATTGGTAGGGATCACTTAGATTGATTAGGTGAAATGAGACTTATATAGTTGTGACAATAATATGGTTAGGAGGGCAAAACTTCAACGTAATTATTGTAAGACCGCTGGTACCAAGAATACCGACTAGAGATAACCATCAATAGTTTTATGATAGAGATGTAGTAAACCAAATTATTTAGGATTGATTATTACTTGAGTTATTAGGAGACACCGTAGTGATATAGCGTATTCTTTGAACTATTCCTAGTTAAACTAGCACAGTTCTTTGTTAGTGAGCCTAATTTTAATTTCGAGGACGAAATTCTTTTAAGGTGGGTAGGATGTAAAATTCTAAAATTTTTGGATTATTTTATTTATTTATTTATTTGGCTTAAATAGGATTTTATGAAATTTGTGAATATCTTTAAATTAAATAGTTATTATTATAGATGACCTTAGCCATGGTTGAGTTTGAATATGCAAGACGACTAGAAAGTATGGCATGCCTAACATTGTTGGGTGCTTTAACTAGCATGCTAGCCATGTTAGGAGTGCCATGGTCATATAGTAGTCCCTTGCATGTTAACCATTCAAATCATGGAACAAGTCGTAATTTTTATTTAAATAATTAGTAAGAAAGCCTTTATGACTTTTTAGGAGACCCGATTGCACTAAACCTTTCCAAACCTCTTCCAAGTCGAAACCAACCCTATGTAGACATGTTGGACATTATTATATATTAATAATTATATTTATTTGTATTTAATTCAGATTTTGTAGTATAATTATATAGATAGAATTAAATAGTTCTATATTAGGAAACCCCTTCTTAAATCCTCAATCCAATCAACTAGCCAACTCACCAAACAACTAAATCATGCCAAGTGGACCCCCACCATGTTAATTTTGGCCAAGCAAACCCCCCATGGCTTAATGCATCAAATTAAATAGGATTTAAATCCTAGATTGCTTAAAATTCATTTAAGGATATGTTAAATATACCAACTTATCCCAATCCTTAACCAAATCCTAATATTTCTTTCCCCACCTTGTGGCCGACCACTTCTCCCTATCTCCCTCTTTATTTTCGGCAGCAATCTCCCTTCTCATAGCCTCCACACATCATCCCTTCATTATACATCTTTCCCTCCTTTACAAAAACTCATCTCCTCCACCATACATCTATCCAACCCCTCAAAACAAACCCTAAAAAACTCCATCCCCGTATCCAACCCTCTATAGCCATTATCAACTCTCTCATACTCATCAAGAGAGGTTTAGCAAGCGAGGATAGCGGGAAAGATTGGAGTTGTGGTGAAGAGAAGTCATCACCACCCTTTCTAGCAAGGATCTTTGGTAAGAACCCTAAACTTTTCTTCTAAAAACTTTTGCTAAAATTTTGTAGAATATATGTTATTAAATATGTAGAAATTATATTTTGATGAATTTTGTTATATTTAATCATCCAAAAAAGTTTCATGTATTATAGGCATAATATCCATGTTCCAGTAGGGTCAAAATTAACACCATTGTGAAGGAACTACTAGTTATTGATGTCTATTATTGAAAGTGAATTTTATGTGTATTCATATACATAAATTAGGATTTTTAAGTATTTTCTCATGAATTTAGCAACTCAATTCTGGTCGAGAAAATTATGGATCAAAACTAGCTAATTTCGGGTGACCTGCTGACCTAGAATGACCCAAACTTGTTGTATAATCTTACCCTTGTATCTCTGATGTTATTCTGGAAAATAAAGTATTTAACTTCTGTTTAAATTTTATTTTTGGGTTATTTTATCAACTATGAGTAATTAACTATGTTCCGGACAAGTTTCGGGTTAACTAGCTAACTTAGTAATCAACTAGTCATAAATGCCTTTAGAAACATTAATTCTATAATTTTAGAGTTAATTCTATACAAAATTAGTTTAAATAATATTTTAATAATTTTTATATGATTTCTAAGTATAGTATTGAAGTAGGTGCATAACTGACTAATTGGGAGTTGGAAACCCAAAAAAACTGTGTTCGGTGTCTCGTGGAGCCTGTATGTGATTGTATAGGTCTAAAGGATCCCATGAGAAATTGAATATAATCTTAAAACATTATCTTGACTAATTAATTCATATTGTAAGTTCATGAGTAGTGGCTTAATTTAGTTAATTAATTATCTAGGAGCGTCGGGTTCCAGAGGCGTGGACACGGGAGCGAAACTTCATCCTCACATCGCGGAACCAGGCAAGTATACCTCGCCAGCTTGTACAGTATAATTTATATGCATGTTCATTATCTCGCTGTATTATTTTCCTTACATTCGTGATTGATTTATTCCATGTCTAGTACACTCATTCTGTTATAGTTTTACTTGACATGTTTCTAGTCGCCTGCACATTCTTGTTCCTTTCTGTTATAAAAGTTCCAGCTGTTACACTTTGTTAGTTCATATGTATTCCTTGATAGAGTCGTCTAGTCCAACACCACGATTTTCTCGACTTGATTATAACTTGACTTGACTTGACATGACTTGAGTAGGACTTGACTTTGACATTCTATAGATTGTGAGTACTTACCTTGACTACGGTCTATAGAATTTTTATACTAGGATTGGCTACCATCTTGGTCATGAGTACTTGCCTTGACTGCGATTGAGACACTATAGATTATGAGTACTTGCCTTGACTGCAGTCTATAGTTTTGACCTATTAGCCATTTCTAGTATGGCATACCAGCGTCTTAGGATTCGTGTATTTAGATCTTGAGTCTTGGTTCATTTAGTCTCGTTGGATATCCTTGATTGTTCCTTATTTCTTTGTATATTTGTACTGTTACATGTTGGCTTGTATATTATGTATCTTGCTAGTCCTCTGAGGACCTGATGATCTCTTCAGGTAGCGGATTGCACGGAGTTAGTTAGCTGAGTATGTGGTAGTTGACTTCGTCTGTATGATTCAGGTATTTTGTTAGTATTATCAATTTATTATCTTCTCGTGCTTTATATTCCATACCATGATATACTCTGCTTATTTTATAGACTTATATTATTCTTGGAGTCTAATCGGACAATATGATAATGGGCTGCAGACCATGACCCATACTTGTTCATTCTTGTTTTATATGATTCTTGTGGATTGAGATATAGTTTAGATTAGACATGATACCATGACCTTGATAGCTTATACGTACTCGAGTCGGACTGGAGTCCGCTCGATATGTAGCTGGCTTGCTCACGAGCTCACATCCGAAAACCGGGTGCGGGTCGCGACAAGTTTTTGTGGTGGCCCATGCAGGTCAGAGCATATCATATCGGTTACGTAACTGTACTGATACGAGCCTGCGAATATGACTAAACCTTTAGAAATCTCAATCCACTATGCCTTGAAAAATTCCTTTAGAAATTTCTCTACCGCCCTTGAACTTCGTATTTACTCTCGATTACTCTTCCTTTGCTTTCTCGTATCCTTGATTCCTGTCCCTTCCTATTTTGGAGCGACGAATAATCGTGCTATATAGGATTTATCAAAAAAATTCTTAAGTTATAGTGTAAGTTTGCTTATTATATTGTGATTGCTTGATAGATAAGGAGAATTATAGATGCCATAGGGCATCATGTGTTTGATGAGGTAGTTTGACCAAAGGTGGGTAGACGTTCTAGAAATGGCTAAATGATCATACTAGGTTACGCCCTTTATGGTAGTCGTTTGATCAAGAATAGAGTAGTAGTTTTAGAGTAGAGACTGACCCTGTACTAGAAGAACCTAAATATAGGCTAACCCAGCCCATTTAGCATTATGCCCTACCAGTTGTAAAGTTAGGATTAGACAGATTGGTAGGTATCACTTAGATTGATTAGGTGAAATGAAACTTATATAGTTGTGACAATAATATGGTTAGGAGGGCAAAACTTCAACGTCATTATTGTAAGACTGCTGGTACCAAGAATACCGACTAGAGATAACCATCAATAGTTTTATGATAGAGATGTAGTAAACCAAATTATTTAGGATTGATTATTACTTGAGTTATTAGGAGACACCGTAGTGATATAGCGTATTCTTTGAACTATTCCTAGTTACACTAGCACGGTTCTTTGTTAGTGAGCCTAATTTTAATTTCGAGGACGAAATTCTTTTAAGGTGGGTAGGATGTAAAACCCCAAAATTTTTGGATTATTTTATTTATTTATTTATTTGGCTTAAATAGGATTTTATGAAATTTGTGAATATCTTTAAATTAAATAGTTATTATTATAGATGACCTTAGCCATGGTTGAGTTTGAATATGCAAGACGACTAGAAAGTATGGCATGCCTAACATTGTTGGGTGCTTTAACTAGCATACTAGCCATGTTAGGAGTGCCATGGTCATATAGTAGTCCCTTGCATGTTAACCATTCAAATCATGGAACAAGTCGTAATTTTTATTTAAATAATTAGTAAGAAAGCCTTTATGACTTTTTAGGAGACCCGATTGCACTAAACCTTTCCAAACCTCTTCCAAGTCGAAACCAACCCTATGTAGACATGTTGGGCATTAATATATATTAATAATTATATTTATTTGTATTTAATTCAGATTTTGTAGTATAATTATATAGATAGAATTAAATAGTTCTATATTAGGAAACCCCTTCTTAAATCCTCAATCCAATCAACTAGCCAACTCACCAAACAACTAAATCATGCCAAGTGGACCCCCACCATGTTAATTTTGGCCAAACAAACCCCCATGGCTTAATGCATCAAATTAAATAGGATTTAAATCCTAGATTGCTTAAAATTCATTTAAGGATATGTTAAATATACCAACTTATCCCAATCCTTAACCAAATCCTAATATTTCTTTCCCCACCTTGTGGCCGACCACTTCTCCCTATCTTCCTCTCTATTTTTAGCTGCAATCTCCCTTCTCATATCCTCCACACATCATCCCTTTATTATACATCTTTCCATCATTCACAAAAACTCATCTCCTCCACCATACATCTATCCAACCCCTCAAAACAAACCCTAAAAAAACTCCATCCTCGCATCCAACCCTCTATAGCCATTATCAACTCTCCCATACTCATCAAGAGAGGTTTAGCAAACGAGGATAGCGGAAAAGATTGGAGCTGTGGTGAAGAGAAGTCATCACCACCCTTTCTAGCAAGGATCTTTGGTTAGAACCCTAAACTTTTCTTCTAAAAACTTTTGCTAAAATTTTGTAGAATATATGTTTTTAAATCTGTAGAAATTATATTTTGATGAATTTTGTTATATTTAATCATGCATAAAAGTTTCATGTATTATAGGCATAATATCCATGTTCTATTAGGGTCAAAATTAACACCATTGTGAGGGAACTACTAGTTATTGAGGTCTATTCTTGCAATTGAATTTTATGTGTATTCATATACATAAATTAGGATTTTTAAGTATTTTTCCATGAATTTAGCAACTCAATTTTGGTCGAGAAAATTATGGGTCAAAACTAGCTAATTTCGGGTGACCTGCTGACCTAGAATGACCCAAACTTGTAGTATAATCTTACCCTTGTATCTCTGATGTTATTCTAGAAAATAAAGTATTTAACTTCTGTTTAAATTTTATTTTTGGGTTATTTTATCAATTATGAGTAATTAATAATTTAGTAATCAACTAGTCATAAATGCCTTTAGAAACATTAATTCTATAATTTTAGAGTTAATTCTATATAAAATTAGTTTAAATAATATTTTAATGATTTTTATATGATTTCTAAGTATAGTATTGAAGTAGGGGCATAACTGACTAATTGGGAGTTGGAAACCCAAAAAAACTGTGTTCGGTGTCTCGTGGTGCCTGTATGTGATTGTATAGGTCTAAAGGGTCCCATGAGAAATTGAATATAATCTTAAAACATTATCTTGACTAATTAAGTCATATTGTAAGTTCATGAGTAGTAGCTTAATTTAGTTAATTAATTATCTAGGAGCGTCGGGTTCCAGAGGCGTGGACACGGGAGCGAAACTTCATCCTCACACCGCGGAACGAGGCAAGTATACCTTGCCAGCTTGTACAGTATAATTTATAGGCATTTTAATTATCTCGCTGCTGTTCTTTTCCTTACATTCGTGATTGCTTTATTCCATGTCTAGTACACTCATCCTGTTATAGTTTTACTTGACATATTTCTAGTCGCCTGCATATTGTTGTTCCTTCCTGTTATGAAAGTTCCATCTGTTACACTGTATTCGTTCATATGTGTTTCTTGATAGAGTCGTCTAGTCCTACACCATGATTTCCTCGACTTGATTATAACTTGACTTGACTTGACATGACTTGAGTAGGACTTGACTTTGACATTCTATAGATTGTGAGTACTTGCCTTGACTACGGTCTATAGGATTTTTATACTAGGATTGGCTACCGTCTTGGTCGTGAGTACTTGCCTTGACTGCGATTGAGACACTATAGATTGTGAGTACTTGCCCTGACTGCAGTCTATAGTTTTGACCTATTAGCCATTTCTAGTATGGCATGCCAGCGTCTTAGGATTCTTGTGTTTAGATCTTGAGTCTTGGTTCATTTAGTCTCGTTGGATATCCTTGATTGTTCCTTATTTCTTTGTATATTTGTACTGTTACATGTTGGCTTGTATATTATGTATCTTGTTAGTCCTCTGAGGACCTGATGATCTCTTCAGGTAGCGGATTGCACGGAGTTAGTTAGCTGAGCATGTGGTAGTTGACTTCGTCTACATGATTCAGGTATTTTGTTAGTATTATCGATTTATTATCTTCTCATGCTTTATATTCCATACCATGATATACTCTGCTTATTTTATAGACTCATATCATTCTTGGAGTCTAATCGGACAATATGATAATGGGCTGCAAACCATGACCCATACTTGTTCATTCTTGTTTTATATGATTCTTGTGGATTGAGATATAGTTTAGATTAGACATGATACCATGACCTTGACAGCTTATACGTACTCGAGTGTAAAACCCCTAAATTTCTACTATTTTTTTATATTTAAAATTGTACTGATTTAAAATTTTGTATTGTACGTCACGTAGTCGTATTGTACGTCGTGTGCGAAGGTTCGTCTTTCATAATTGCTCGACAAATACGAATATGTGCGAGCGTACATATTTTTGAAAAACATTATTTTTATTATTTTTATAGTTTCAAAGAAATGTAGATAATAATTATTACTAGCTATTATTTTCAAGTTTACGATTTTTATTTATGAAAATCTTTTCGTTTATAGCAGTTATTTATAATAAATAATATTCATAGGCATACATATATTTCCTAAATATTTTGCTAGTTTATTTTAAATAAAAATATAATTTTCGATATTTATTAATATTAATAATTATTATTCAAAGATATTTAAAAATATTTATTATTTTTGAAGTTATTATTATTGGTATTTGAAAAATATATTTGGAAGTTATTATGGCCATTTAAATCTTGATTTGATCTTTGAATTTATAGATTTAATTTGTATCCATATTTGGAATTTGATTTATCCTATTGATTTTAAACTAAAAATTTAATTTGATTTAATTAGATTTAATTGGATTTGGATTGGATTTGATTTGAATTGATTGATTTAATTTAAATAGATGATTTATCTACTTGGGTTTTAAATATTCCTAGTCCATATCTAAGTAGGAATTCCCACATCCTATAAATAGGCAGGTACTCCTCCACATTATTCATCTCCCACAAATTTCCTCCATAAATCTACGTGCATCGTGTCCGTGTTCATCCATAAATCTTATTCCATAATTACAATTACATTAACTTTCCCGTGTCGGACACATCCCGACACCATCGAATCCCAAGCCCGACTCTAAGCCTACCCGGTTCCCGAACGCCCCCGCCGTCCCGATGCCACCCCGCTATCCGCCATACCCTCACAACAAGCAAGTCGACCACCAACCACCATCACCGACTCCGCCTGGCCACTCCGGCCGACCTCCCGATGCCGTACACCACGACCACACACCCGGCCACCTTCATCACTACCGCCAAACTTCACCACAGCCCCGGCCAAACCCCGACCACCCATCATGGCCAAACCCCGACCCCGACAGAACCATCTGAACCACCAGAATTCCCGTCGCGGCACGCCACAAACCACCACCGTACCCCCAACTCCTCTTCCGACAGCGCCAACCTATCACGGCCAACCAACAACCCGACCAAACCAACCGCCACGGCGGCCACTGCCGCGGCAGCTCTGCCACCACCATCAGTAACACCCATCACCACCACCGCCTCCATCAAATACCAAACAAAAGAAAAACCCTAGAAATTAAAAACAACCGTCACCACTTACCCCCCTCCGGTGACCTTCGTCGAAGTAGCCGCCTGCTCCTGCCGTTCCTCCGCCGTCGCCGCGCAACCCATCGTCGGCCAAACCCCTTTCACTTTCGCCGCGAGGTCGTCGCCCCGACGCCAGCCTACTGGCGACCCGATCCGCCGCCGCCAGATCCGTCTAGGCTCGGCCATCCCAGCGCCTCAGCCACTCCGCCTCACCTTCCTCCCTCCGTCAGTCGCCGACCACCGCCTGAACTCGCACCCAGCCACCGCCGGCGCCCACCTTGGAGCCCGACCGACCGTCCAGCTCTCGAAACCCTCTCACCGCCGCATCTCCTCCGTCCCACCTTGCCACCGCCGCCGGACCACCTCTCCGTCTCCCCTCTCAAATCCCTAGCTTCCCACTCCCTCTCTCTTTCACCTCTCTCCTCCAGCCCGCCGTCAGCCCCGCGCGGCGCCGACCAGATCCGCCACCTCCCGAGCTTCGATCCCTCTCTCTCTCTCTCCTCTCTGACTCATCCTCTCTCTCTCGCTCTCCTCCCCCATCCTCTTCTTTGAACCATTATTTTTTTGTTTTTGCTTCTCTCTCCTTCGGGAGAAGAGAATAGAATAGGTGAAAGTTTAATTGATTGATTGATTTATTTATTTATTTATTATTTATTTATTAATTAATTTTTTTCTTTTTCTCTTTCTTTTCATTTTTATTTTACTGTTAAACTGAGTTATTTTCTATATTATTGTTATTATTATTATTATTAGCATCTGTATTTTTATTATTATTATTATTATTAGTATTATTTGTATTAAGAAGGTATGTATGTGCTATATATGTAAATACATTATTGGTATTTTCTTGTATTATTATTACTATAATTATTTTAATAGTTACTACTAGTAAAACAGTTTGTGAGTATTGTTATTATTATTATTATTATTATTATTATCATCCAAATTTTTGTGTATATTTTTAGTATGCATGTTACTATAAGTATTATTATTATTATTAATATTATTGTTATTATTTTGTTTATTAGTAAACAGATAGTTAACCCATTACAAAAATTATGTTTGACTAAAAAGTAGATTTTGCCTTAAATGTTCTCTAAATTTTTGTGTATTTTTCTAAAAAGGTATTTTGATAGTAAAATATATATTATAAGTATTTTCTAGAAATCATATATATAATTTATCAGTTTTTCTTGATTATTCTCCTGTCCATGATCCATCCCATTACTCCTATTCACTCACCAATTCTAGACTATCTTATGTCCAACCTAACCAAATTGACCCTTCTGGACCCAATGGAACTGTCCGTGCCACCATCCGAGGTCACCATGTATAGTTGTTGCACCGAAGTTGCAGTTCGTGCCACATTGATCATCGCAGCACACCAGGCGCTCTATCAGGCAAGACACCTTGCCATTTACTGTTTAATTATTTTAGCTCATATTTCATGCATGTTTATTTTCTTTATGCAAAATAAACTGTGATACATGGCATAACTGTTAGAACTTACTGTTCATTTATTTTCCTGCTATGTATTATTTTTCTCACATTAAACCTAGATTTAAGGGACCACCTTGTGTGTTGCATTCATTGGCCTTGACACGTTGTAACACGAAGTTGTGTGTCGCATGTAGGACACGAAAGTGCGTGATTGGCTGGCCACCAGTACGTACAAGCCGTACGATAGGAATAACCGCTAATAAGATTGTATGCTAGTTTGACTTAGCGGTTATAGTGGTTTGTGTTGTGGATGCAACACAGTAGGCATTGGATGGGGAGTACAATTCCTTAGCGTATGGGCTTCGATGCACTTTCCCTTTTGTAACCCGCAAGCTCCGCCGGAGACGCGGGTCAGATTACCCATGATTACTGACGGCCACTGACGATTGCAGAACGTCATGCTCTTACTGATGGGACCTCTAGTGCCCAAGGGGGACTATGTCGATCCTATTCAGCTAGGGCCCATGCATATGAAGGATTGTTCTTAACTACATATCACTTAGAACGGTAGGCTACCTTTATCCGTTAGGTACGAGTACTTTTGGTTTGGGTACTTGTATCTGACCGTGGCTTGGAATAATACTTGTCGCAGATTAGTTCGTCATATCTTGTCTTGTTTGGTTGTAGGTGTGACTTACTACTTCGATGAGAAGGTATTGAACCTTGTTGGGGTCCGGATAACATATTGGATTCATAGCATGGAAAGATACGTCGCCGTGAATTAGTTTACCATCTCCTGTCCTTGTTTGGTTGGGGGGATGGTACGCTCGTTCAGTAGGTGCGTATTGGACAATATTATAATTCGATTTACTTATTTATTTGAGCAATTTATTCAGTTTATATGGCATGATATTATGTGTCTTGTTACGTCCCTCTGAGGACCTGGTTATCTCTCCAGGTGTGTGCTATTGTCTTGCGCAGGTGTTCTAGCTCTAGCCGTATTCGTCGTCGCTTCTTCGAGGTTGATTGCATTTGGATCGTCTTTGCTTCGCTCGCCACTCATTTTATTTTCTATGTACTTTTCCATATTTTGTTGGTAGTGGATTTGTCTCCGTCCAACATATTGTATTAAGACAAATTTATTCTCATTATATGACATCTTCTATTCATTTATTTTGTGTGGATGAGATTAGTTATGGTTCTACTGCATTTTACAGCTAATGTATTTATACGAGGCTTCCATATATTGGAGTATACTTCGTATAATACAGCTGGCATTCTACGTTCCTAGTCCTACGTATTTTAGGACTGGGGCGTTACATCGAGTCGGGCTGGAGTCCGCTCGATATGTAGTTGGCTTGCTCACGAGCTCGCATCCGAAAACGGGTGCGGGTCGTGACATTGTGCATGTGTTTGAGTGCTAGCCTAGGCTTGGTTAGGCATAGTGCGACTTGTTGGACTATGCTTGGACCTACTATAACTTGGTTGACCTAGTTTGACTAGTGTAGTTGACTAGAGTTGACCAAGAGTTGACTTTAGTCTAGAATGACCTAGAATTCATATAGAATGCAGTATAAAGTTTAATATTACCATTCTGGACATGTTGTGACCTATGTTGCTCTAAATAGGACTCATGTACTCTGTCTGGACATCTATACCCATCGGATACTCAGGATATCAGGCAAGTACATTCTCTGATCGTTTCATACTTGATAGGAATTATATTTATGCTCTAGATTACTTTACTTGATGCTATCATATTGTTAACACGGATTGGTATTATATGGATCCCTTCATGAGATGTTATCCCCCTCGAGAGCATTGGGATACGTCATGTCTTGTGCTTTTCATGTACATCATGTATTCATGTGCTTTCATCATTCATGTACACTCTTGTGATTCATGTACTCTCATGTTCACATAGCCCCTCATGTATACTTCATATGCACCCATTTATGGACCCCCATGTGAAATTATGTACAATAACATAACTTGTCTGGATCCTTGTGTATTGATTGGGGTACGGGGGAGTATAAATGGTCATGTGAACAATTCCAAAGTAGTGTAATCATGTGCAAACTCTTTAGTATAATTATGTGCAAATTTAAGCCGTTCACATGTCTATCTTGTACTCTACATTACTAGCCACTGTTAGTTCTTTACTTACAGTAGATATTTTCTTACAATCATCTCTTTTACTTCATATATATCCTTCAGCATTTCATGTATCTTACTCCATAGCATGCTTACATTTTCTGTCATATTATGAACTGCGTGAGATGTATTATGCTCGTTCCTGTCCTGACTGGACCTATTGAAATATTACAGATAACATTGAAGAGTTCTGTCCTACGTACTACGGAGCAGGACTAGATGACACGTGTGAGCTGGACTCCTAGGAGGACCCAGTCCTTGTAGAGGACACTACCCCAGTAGTCTAGGCTAGATAGCTATACTAGTTATCTTACTTTATTGTCTTGTCTTATTTTGGATACATTATGTATTTATTTGGGATATTATTTTGGATGTTGTAGAGATGTTATCTTAGACACTTGGATTTCTTCTACTGTTGTACTTTATTTGGTGACTTTCATATCTATCTTATCGTATTTCTACCTTAGCTGTGATTGAGTTGTATATTTCTATATTGTCCTCCGTTCGGAGAGTATATATTATACAGGTACCTTATAATTGTTAGATGTATGTGACCTAGGACAGCGTTCTACCGTCGACACTACGGCGTAGGCTGGACGTACCCACTTCTCGTGCCCTCACACTGGGTGCGGGTCGTGACACATTTTTAGTGGTGGCCCATGCAGGTCCAGATTTGTAGTGGAATTGGAACTAGAGTATCACTACAGCCTGTAGTAGGATATAGGGTATAGTTTTGAGGTACTCAATCACATTAGGAAAACTCTGATCCAATACTTGCCATCTAAATTCTTGTCGATTAAATACTTTCCTTTGAATAAATAAACTGTCCTCCTTTGATTTTCGCTTCATTCTCAATAATTGCTTCTTGTTTTAATCTGTCTTCAGAATGGTTATAGAGACACGACTCATCGCTCCGATCCGGGGGATACTATCGAAAGGTCGGCCACCTCTCGTCTTGTTCAGCAAGGCCTCGAGACCGCAGCTCCTGTTGTGCCAGCCCAGGTTGGCGTTTCTGCTGCATTTTGAGATACGCCTCCGCCTATACAGAGACCTTCCTCCGTCACTCCTGATTTCTCTCGGCAGCAGCTGCCTTCGGGATCGGTTGACGTAGCACAGTTGTTCGACTTCTTTCAGAGGATGGTGGAGGCTCAGCGACAACAGTCTGCTCATTTTCAGCTGGGCATAGAGAATGCCCATCAGCTTGCCCTGACGATGGTGGAGAGAGTTATTGCGCAGCCCCAGGCAGCCCAGACAGCCGTATCAGTCGAGGATGCCAGGGATCCAGGACTTCCAGATGATGCGTCCACGAGACTTTTGGCACTGAGGGGGCTCTGTATGCGAATGACTGGATAGGGCACATCGAGGAGATCTTTCGCTGGCGGTAATTCCAGCACGATTGTAGATTAAGGCGGCAGGTAGTCAGATGTAGGACCTAGCCCGTATATGGTACGAGACGGACTCGAGGGTCGGTAAAGACTTGGGCAGCCTTCAAGAAGCTGTTCAAGGAGAAGTTTTTCCTGATACAGCTCTTGGTGCCCTGGAAACGCAGTTTGAAAACTTAGTTATGGGCAGTCAGACTGCCGAGGAGTACGTTGGGGAGTTCTGCCGTCTGGGCAGATTTATTGAGGGACTTAGTGAGACAGCAAAGGCCCAGAGATTCCAGAAGGGGTTAGTTAAGGTGGTCAAGTCCTTGACCAAGAGTGATCGGAGTGCCACTTTTGAGGAGATTCTGGTGGATGCCCTAGCAGCAAAGGATGACCTTGAGCTGAATCTCAAGAGGGGACGAGACGCTCATGGAGCCAGTGGCAACGGAGGATCGGCCAAGATGCCTCACTTTCAGCAGCAGAAGAGGCAGTTCCAGCCACAGCAGTTCCAGGGGCAGGGTTGTGCATCTTTCCAGCAGGTGCAAGCAGCAGCCGAGGTTTCAGCCACAGGCACTCAAGCAGCAGCCCTTTACTTGTGGCTTCTGCAAGAAGCCAGGGCATATGTGGAATGACTGCAGGATGAGGCTCGTGAGGTGCCTACTCTGCGGTTCGACGGAGCACCAGCTGAAGGAGTGTTCCATGTCTTCAGGACGAGCAGCTCAGGGAGCGGAAGCCAGGGCTCCAGTAGTGCAACAGATAGGACCCTTACGGACTAAGCAGTAGAGGTTCGCTCAGCATCAGTAGCAGGACAGGGGAGGTCAGCAGGGCGAGCTTTCGCCATGGCAGTTGAGGACGCAGATGCTATCGAGAGCTATGAGAGTTGATCGCAGGTTCTATTCTTTTCGACTCCATTCCAGCTTTTGTATTGTTCAATTCAGGGACTTCCTACAGCTTCGTGTCTGTATCTTTTGCTATTAGACACCACCTTGTATCTGAATCATTGCCTAGGACTTGCAAGATCACGACCGTGGGTGGTATTATTCTCGTTAGTGATTTGCAAGGGTCAGAGGGTTGATTTGGGAGGCCGAGAGTTGGATATGAGTCTGCTCGTTATGCCATTGCTGAACTACGATATCGTACTCAGTATGGATTGGTTGAGCAGGAACCATGCCAGCATAAATTGCTGCGGGGGTAGAGTTCTTTTTAGAGCACCCGGAGAGTTAGAGTTCGAGTTCACCCGACGGCAGGCAGAGCAGAGCCGCGGAGTCTTCTACGGAGTATCAGTTGAGGAGCAGGCTGTGCCACACCCTTTGATAGCGGAGTTCATGGACGTTTTCTGGAGGATTTGCCAGGGCTACCACCAGACAGAGACGTGGAGTTCTCTATAGACTTAGTGCCCGGCAGAGGCGATATCTCAGCAAGTCTATAGGGTGAACAACAATGAGCTGGTAGAGTTGAAGAAGCAGATGGATGAGCTACAGGACAAGGGCTTCATCCGATCGAGTTCTTCACCATGGGGTGTACGGGTACTCTTTGCACCGAAGAAGGATGGGTTGGTCAGGATGTGTATCGACTACAGGGCACTCAACAACATCATGATCAAGAACAAGTACCCATTGTCGAGGATCGACGATCTCTTCGATCAGCTGAGTGGGGCGAGGGTATTTTCTAAGATTGATCTGAGGTCAGGTTACCATCATGTGAAGGTAAAGAAGGAGGATATCTCGAAGATCGCATTCAGGACGCGGTATGGCCAGTTTGAGTTCAGGGTGATACCGTTTGGGTTGACTAATGCCCCGGCAGTATTTATGAACCTGATGAACAAGGTGTTCCACCAGTACTTGGACAAGTTCGTGGTGGTGTTCATCGATAATATCCTAGTGTACTCGAAGACTGAGGAGTAGCATGAGGAGCACTTGAGTGGTTCTGAAGACTCTCAGGAGGGAGGAGCTTTATGGAAAGCTCTTTAAGTGTGAGTTCTTTCTGGACAGAGTTGACTTCTTGGTTCATTTGGTGACTGGTGATAGGATCTCAGTTGACCCAAAGAAGATCACGCCAGTTGAGGCTTCGACAACATCGAGTTCAGTAGCAGAGATCAGGAGCTTCTTGGGATTGACAGGCTACTATGGAAGGTTCGTGCAGGATTTCTTTCGGGTTGCAGAGCCATTGACTAGGCTGACCGGAAGGACGCAGAGTTTATCTTGTCAGAGGAGTGTCAGGTCGTTTTTAATGAGTTGAAGAAGCGGCTGACGACAGCTCCGATTCTGACATTACCATCAGGATCAGGAGGGTTCACTATCTACAGTGACGCCTCAGGGAAGGGTTTGGGTTGTATCTTGCAGCAGCATAGAAAGGTGATTGCCTATGCTTCCAGGCAGTTACGTCCCCATAAGAAGAACTATCCTACCCATGACTTGGAGTTGGCAGCAGTTATATTTGCTTTGAAGTTATGGAAACACTATTTATACGGAGAGCAGGTGGAGATCTTTACAAATCATAAGAGCTTGAAGTATGTGTTTACACAGAAGGAGCTCAAAATGAGACAATACAGGTGGTTGGAGTTGATGAAGGACTTCAACATTTTACTACAGTATCACTCAGAAAAGGCCAACGTGGTTGCCGATGCCTTGGGTAGGTATCCGACAGCCATGTGTTTTACGATGGATCGTCACTTGCTAGCAGATTTGGAGAGCCTGGGGATCGAGGTGGTTGTGCCAGATTTCAGATGTAGATGTGGGGCCTTCAGATTCAGTCAGACTTTATGTAAAGGATCAAGTCGACTCAGTTCAAGGATGTTTCTCTACGGTGTATCGAGAGCAGGTTCGAGCAGGATTGGTAGATGATGAGTTTAGCTTGCAGAGGATGGCGCATTGAGGTACGGTTCCAGACTGTGTGCCCAGTGGAGAGCTCCAGGAGCATGTCATACAGGAGGCCCACCGATCTCAGTACCCATACATCCAGGTTCCAACAAGATGTATAGGGATCTGAGGGAGCACGTTTGGTGGTATGGGTTGAAACGGGAGGTAGATCACTTCGTAGCCAGATGCTTGGTCTATCAGCAGGTCAAGACAAAGAGGCAGAGGCCAGGAGGTTTGTTGCAGCCATTGCCCATTCCAGAATGGAAGTGGGAGCACATTACGATGGACTTTGTTTCTAGATTGCCGCGGACACCAGAAGGAAAAAACGTGATTTGGCCTGTCATCGTAGACAGGTTGACCAAATTGTTCCAGTTTTTGCCATTTAAAGTGGGTACATCTACTGAGAGGCTAGAAGAGATGTATATGCAGCAGATTGTCAGGATTCAGGAAGTTCCGGTGAGCATTATCTCGGATCAGGATAGTCGCTTTACTTCCCATTTCTGGCGGAGTCTGCAGACTAGTTTGGGCACTCAGCTTAAGTTTAGTACTGCATACCACCCTTAGACGGACGGACAGTCAGAGAGGACTATGCAGACACTCGAGAACATATTACAAACTTATGTCTTGAATTTTGGAGGATCCTGGGAGGATCACCTACACTTAGTGGAGTTTGCATACAATAATAGTTTTAAGGCCAGCATTGAGATGTCACCATTCAAGGCACTGTACGGGCGCAGATGTCGTATACCCTTGTCTTGGGATAACGTTAGAGAGCGAGCTTTATTTGGACCTGAAATGGTTGTAGATGGAGCCGAGAAGGTAAAGCTCATCAGAGACCGACTTTGTGTGGCACAAGACAGACATCGGTACTGGGCTGATAGCAACCGTAGACCTTTAGAGTTTGAGGTACAGTTTAGGGATAGGATTAGAATTAGGAGTTGTTTTGTTTGTGATTTTGTTTGATCATGTTTTAATATATTAGTCATTGAGACCTTGTTTGGTTAGGTTGGAGATCTGGTTTTCTTGAGAATATCTTCGACACGTGGTACGATACGTTTTGGTGGAGGTAGAAAGCTTAGCCCGTGTTTCATCGGACCTTTCATGATCAGCGGGAGAGTCAGTGACGTAGCTTACAGGCTAGACTTGCCACCTGTACTAGTGGAAGCCCATAACGTATTTCATGTGTCGTAGCTGAGATGGTATGTGGCAGATCCTAGCCATGTACTCGATCAATAGAGATTGAGGTGGGACCTACTCTTAGCTATCCAGAGAAGCCTGTGGAGATTCTGGATCGACGAGAGAAGGTTCTGAAAAACTAGGCGATACCTTTGATTCGCGTCGCATAGAGGCACCATTCTCTAGGAGAGTCTACCTGGGAGCGGGAGTATGAGATGCGCGAACGATACCCATATCTTCACAATTTGGGGCTTTTTCTTGGAGATTGGATCTTTATAGGCAATCCTTCAATCACCTCTAAATTCTGATTTCTTTACATAGATGCATCCATCTAGGTGTCACATAGCTGTTGGATGAGTTTGGTAAAAATTTGTGTTGATTTAGTGTCCGTATCAGACACATATCAGAGTGGGTTTATAGGTGTTTGATGAAATACCTCAATGGAGATTTTATTATTATTTTTGAAATATTTTTGAACAAATTTGTAGAGCTAAATGTGCTTTGGATTTCGCATGACTGAGTCGATCATCTGCTTTGTGTCATATCGAATGAGGGGCTGGACACATCGTACAAACCATGCCAGCTATGCCCTGCTACCTGTCACAGTTTCTGGATATGATACGCCACGAGGAGGCCTGATACTTGGCTAGTAGGTCGGGGAAGTGACTAACAGGTCACCCCCCCAAGCCACGCATGGCCACGTGTCGTATCGGACACGTTCTCAAACACGCACGTGTTTTATACTGTCCCTGTGCAGTCGACTTCCTTCGACTGATACGTGAGTTGTGTCACGCACAGACACATCTTGGACTCAAATTAGGGTGTCGACCCACTAGCCCTACCCCTGGCGAACACGTGGACACGAGCATGAGGTGTCATGTGTCGTATGTACGAACCCGTGTCCTCGCCGTACGATGTTGTGCTATGCAGTTTGTACCTGTGTGTGTTTAAATTGTTCTGGACACTTTGTGTCCACTTGTGTGGACACGAACCCCCTCTGACACACGAACACATGTACCTAGCATCTGTGCACACATTGGGTTGAGTTTTATTGATTTTCGTTTGGAATTGGTTCTTTGGTTTGACTAAACCTGGGAATTGGGTTTTTACTGATTACTGAGTTTGAGATTTGAAATTAATGTTCAATGTTAAAGTTTAGACATGTTATCATAGCTGGGTTCAAATGATTCATGATTAGGTTTGTATTTTGGGTTTTCATTTAGAATTTGGGTTCGATTTCGAAAGGAATAGGAATTGATTGATACTTGAAACTGCCATTGTGTTCGAAATAGATTTTGGGATTTATATTGGATGTTATTATATATTTTTAACTGAGTTTAAATTGAATGTGTATAAAACTGAGATGGATTTGTTTGAAACCAATGCTTCTAAATTAACAAATGTTAACTGAGTTGGTATAGGATTGACTGAGATGTAAACCTGAGAAATTATTCACTGCTAGCCTATGTTGTAAACCTGAGAACACATGTAAACCTGAGAATTACACACCATATCACTCTATAACCTGCTGCATGTACACACACACCCCTCACTATTACACCATACAACTGTACATACACACACACACTCTAATCACTATCACACATAATACTTTTGTCCACACACACTCATATATGTGAGGCACCAACATACACATATTTATATACCACTTGACACCATGTATCCTTAACCCTCTTGTATGTAACCCCTAATACACACACCACAGTTATCACCTTGACACTAAACTGAACCCTATCTATGCAATTATGACACATACTACACATTTATGCCATGCACTTACACATACACACACCCTATACATATATGCATAGTGTATATTATGACTAGTAGTATAGCTTGCACTTCTATACCTAAGTTATAAGTAATGATGATGATGAGGATGTGATAATATTTCCTATTAGTGTAGCTTGTATGTAATTCACTAGCCTTTGTATATATATTCATATATTGTATATGGATATTATATACTTGTGTATGATACTTGACATTGTTTATTTTGGTGTAGTTCTATTGGCTTATGCATGTGTTTGAGTGCTAGCCTAGGCTTGGTTAGGCTTAGTGCGACTTGTTGGACTAGGCTTGGACCTAGTATAGCTTGGTTGACCTAGTTTGACTAGTATAGTTTATTAGAGTTAACCAAGAGTTAACTTTAGTCTAGAATGACCTAGAATTCTATAGAATGCATTGTAAAGTTCAATATTAACATTCTGGAGATGTTGTGACCTGTGTTGCTCTAAATAGGACTCATCTACTCTGTCTAGACATCTATACCCATCGGATACTCAGGATATCAGGCGAGTACATTCTCTGACCGTTTCATACTTGATAGGAATTATATTTATGCTCTAAATTATTTTACTTGATGCTGTCACGTAGTTAACACGGATTGGTACTATATGGATCCCTTCATGAGATGTTATCTCCCTCGAGAGCATCGGGATACGTCATGTCATGTGCTTTTCACGTACATCATGTATTCATGTGCTTTTACCATTCATGTGCACTCTTATGATTCATGTACTCTCATGTTTACAGAGTCCCTTATGTATACTTCATGTGCACCCATTTATGGGCTTCCATGTGAAATCATGTATAATATAACTTGTTTGGATCCTTATGTATTGATTGGGGTACAGGGGAGTATAAATGGTCATGTGAACAATTCAAAGTAGTGTAATCATATGAAAACTCTTTAGTATAATCATGTACAAATTCAAGCCGTTCACATATCTATCTTATACTCTACATCACTAGCCACTATTAGTTCTTTACTTATAGTAGATTTTCTTACAGTCATCTTTTACTTATATATATTCTTCAGCATTTCATGTATCTTACTCTATAGCATGCTTACATTTTCTGTCATATTATGAACTGCGTGAGATGTATTATGCTCGTTCATGTCCTGACTGGACCTATTAAAATATTACAGATGATATTGAGGAGTTCTGTCCTACGTACTACAGAGCAGGCCTAGATGACACCTGCGACCTGGACTCCCAGGAGGACCAAGTCCTTGCAGAGGACATTACTCCAGTAGTCTAGGGGCTAGATAGCTAGACTAATTACTTACTTTATTGTCTTGTCTTATTTTGGATACATTATGTATTTATTTGGATATTGTTATTCTGGATGTTGTGGAGATGTTATCTTAGACACTTAGACTTCTTCTCCTATTGTACTTTATTTGGCGACTTTCATATCTATCTATATCGTATTTCTACCTTAGCTGTGATTGAGTTGTACATTTCTATATTGTCCTCCGATCGGAGAGTATATATTGTACAGGTACCTTATAATTGTTAGATGTATGTGATCTAGGATAGCATTCTACCACCGACATTGTGGCGTAGGCTGGACGTACCCACTTCTCGTGCCCCTGTACTGGGTGCGGGTCGTGACGTATCCCTTATCGGGTACATCGGGTATTTCATGTTCATGTAGTTTATCATGTACATCATATACTCTTTGTATTCATATTATTTATGTACTCTCATGTGCTCTCATGTACTTTTATATGCTCACATGTGCTTTATATGCAAACTAACAATTATGTACGTAACGTGTCATTATCCGATCCATGTGTATTAATTGGGACGGGGGAGTAGAATATAGTTATGTGATTAAATCCCTTAGTGTAAATTATGTATATGTCGATTATACCTTCACGTATAATCGAGTTATTGTAAAATAATTATGTACAACCTAAACCAATAACATGACTAACTTGTGCTCTAAATCACTTGTGTTCGTTTCAAGTTAACATGTTTTCTATCTATCTCATGTACTCAATTTCTTATATCTTCATGATGCTTATCTATTTCTCTGTGTTTCTATTCCAGTATATTATGTATTTTATTCTATTACGAGTTATATATTTCCTACCATCTAATGGAACTACTTTCAGAGATTAAGTACTTCGCTCCAATCCTGACTTGAAATATTTTTCAGAGGACTTGGAGGATTTCTACACGACCTATTATGGAGCAAGCATTCATGAAACTTGTAACCTGGACACCAGGAGGATCCTGCTAGCTTAGAGGAGACAACAGTAGTGCCTAGATTAGACTGCTTGGACAATTATCTAGATTTGTCTCCAGTTATCTTTTTGAGATGTTATTTTATTATATACTCTTTGAGATGTGTCGATGACTCTTAAACTTATTTCTATTTGATTTGTGTTGTACTTCGGCATCTATCTATTTCCATATTATGCTCTTATTCCTCCTTAGCTATTTGTGATTGAGTGGTATACTTCTATGATTATCCTCCGTATGGAGAATATATTTGATAGGTACAATTATATTGTGTTAGTTGGTTGTGTGACCTTGGACAGCGTTCTACCGCTGATACTGCGGCGTAGGCTGGACGTACCTACGGTCTCGTGCCCCTTTATCGGGTACGGGTCGTGACACATTTTTAGTGGTAGCCCATGCAGGTCAGGCTTCGCAATTAAACGATGTCGTATTAGTGCAACGACTTAGTTGTACTACTGCGAGCCTGCGATAGGATATAGGAAATAGGATACTAAGATGAGAGGATTACTCAATTATAATTAGGACTTATGGAGAGATTCCTGGACGACCCTTGAAAATCGTATTTTGAACTCCAATTCGAAATCCTTTCCTCTCGTTCTAGTTTACCCTTGCTTGCTGTTCATCGAATTTGATTCTTGATGATTCGTTGATTGATTTTGATTTTCATATCGGGATGAATTTTATGAACTGAATTTTGGTATCTTCTGATGACATATGTTGACATATCAACAAAAAAGGTAAAACGTCTACTTGGTTATGGAGCTTGGAGTTTATCACAACCATATTAGCTGGCATGGCGGAAACGTAGGGACCTAACTTCGGATGTATATATCTTAGTTATGAAATTTAAAATTTCTCACAGTTATACTAGTCGACACAGCGAATTCTAGATAACATGATTATAAAGGTGCATATCCTAGTTGTAAAATCTATTGTTTATCACAACTATGCTTACTGCGAGGTGAGGATTCTGAGTATCATGATTTTGGGACAGACGTATATGATTATCAGATTGTATCTTAAAAAAAGTTCTTAATGTATCATCTCTATCATTTAACTTTTGTTATTATAGGATTCTGTTCCATCATCAACTAGCTCAGGAATGGACATACCTTCAGTTCCGTTAGTCCAGTTCCTTGTAGAGCTTCATTTCATTATAGTTTTCATAGTGTGATGGATTGGTGACTTACAAATTGGTCTACGTTCCTGAGTATCAATGTTGATTTTTACGAGTATAGCTTGTAAGTCTTAGGGTGGTTTTTGGTTGGGTACGTGAGTATTAGGTATCAGCATATAAGACTTAGACGACCAATAGCATAGTAACCTAGCATAGTAACCTCAGTAGGATGTGCCAGTAAGTAAGTGTGTTCATGTCTTTGAAATGATAGTTTAGCATTGGTATTAGAAACAGTAACCAATTGTAGATAGTTCTTATGTTTATTATGATAATTATCAATTTTTATTATTGTTGATTGATAATCTGTCTTATAACCCTTTGATGATTTCTTGTTTCCATCCATCTTTCCAGTATGGCACCCATGACCAGATCCCGTCGTCTGAGAGCTGCTGCAGTTTCGGACATGACTGGGAGCGTACTTCCGCTTCATATTGCTCAGGAGGTATTGACCCCTCCCGCTGACCAGGGGGTAGTTGTACCTCCTACCATTGAAGATGTGGTAGCAGCCTTACCAAAGAGTCTTCCTCCACCTTCTGCCATTCAGGAGATTGCTGCAGTTTTGTCTGAGAGCGAGAGTCTTCCTCTGCCTCCTCTGCCTCCTGGAGTGGTGTAAAACCCCTAAATTTCTACTGATTTTTATTTTATTTTATTTCGGTACTGATTTAAAATTTGGTATTGTACGTCGCGTGGTCGTATTTTACGTCGCGCAAAATTTTATTTTTCGAAATTGCTCGACGAGTGCGAATATGTACGAGCGTACATATTTTAGGAAAAACATTTTTCTTATTTTTTAGTTTCAAAATATATAATAAGTATTATAGTTATCGTCCCAAAATTCCAAATCTGTTATTTTATTTATAAAACCTTTATTTACATAGTTTAATAATAAATAATTTTCTATAAAATGGTATATTAGAAAAGTAGATTTATGTAAATATCATTTGGACATTAGTAAATATTTATTGAGTTTAATTGTAAATAATAATGTATTTTCAAAATTATTTTATTAGTAATTTTGGAAAATATATTTCAAAATTATTATGGCAATTTAAACCTTGATTTGAAATTTGGATTTATTTAAATCGTTAAATATTTGAAATTTGATTTATCTCATTGATTTTATACTAGAAATTTAATTAGATTTAAATTTGGATTTGTATTTGGATTGGATCTGATTTATTTTAAATTTATTTAAAAGGGATTTAAAAACTCCTAATTCTATCCAATTGGGAATTCCCACGTCCTATAAATAGGCAGGTACTCCTCCAATTTTTGCATCTACAGATGTGCATTGGGTCTGTGTCCTCTTTTCTCTACTATGTATTATATTTTACAAATACAATTTTTATTCGTGTCCGACAGCTCCGGACACCGAATCGTCCCGTGTCTCGCAGGACACGTTTACAGACTCCATCCTCTCCCAACAACAGCACTCCCACCATCTTCCGTCTCTACACCCGACCAACATGACTACCATCACCACCACCTCATTGCCGCTGCGGTCGGTCTCCGTCGTCGACCACCGCCCAAACCCTCAGCCCCTGACCCCGCCTACACCACCAGCCACCACCTGCCTCCGTCTTCCCGGCATCCGACACCGTCCCCAAAATCCATACGAAGAAGAAGAGGTAAGAAACCTCACCTGGCCACCGCCCGATCTTCGGTCGGAGAGCTGTCCGCCGCCACCTCACGCCGTGTAAATCCCTCCGCCGTGTGCTGGCGAGCAGCTCCCAGCCGCCCGACCAATCGACCGCCTCCGCTTCGATCTCCTCCGTGCGCCATCCTCCGATCTCCTCCGTGGTTGTCGCCGTCCCATCGGAGACCCGCCGTACTCGCCGAAAAACTTCCATCGCGTCTCCTCCGGGCCGATCGTGTCCGCGGTGGCCCCCATCCGACACCGCGATGCATTTCCGCCTTCCGCCCGCCGTCGTGTGAGGCCGCTCCTCCACCGTGGTCGGCCCCGCGCACCATGGCCATGCGGCGAGTACCCCGGCCGGAAAACCCCCCTCCGACTTCTCTTCGCCGCGGCCAGGCGCCCAACTCCGCTAAACCCTGCGCTCAGGGCTGACCCCGCCCGGCCATCATCGCCGTCGTGCCTCTCCGCCGCGTCACTTGACGGCCACCGCCTGGCCCTACCGGCCCAGCGTCGTAATCGCACCGGCGAGCGCGCTCTACCGCGCCGCCTTACCCGTCCACGGAGCTGCGCCGCCTCCGCGTAGGAGCGCCTCCGACTTCCCGCTCCTCTCCAGCTCCTCCTTTCCCCCGCACAACCGTCGGCCACCGCGCGTCGAACCCGCCGCCGATCCCCGCACGGTAAACCCATTGCTCCCCCTCTCAATTCATCTCCCTCTCTCTCCCTCTCGCTGGACATTTGGGGGAAGGGAACGAATAGATATTTTGTTTTTTTATAATATTATTACATTTATTATTATTATTATTATCTATTATTTGATTATTATATATGATTATTTATGTTATATTATTAATGTTATTATTATTGTTATTAGTATTATCATAGTATTATTATATTATTATAATTTATATTAAGCTTTATACCAAATAAATAAATATAAGCAATTTTGGATTAAATAGGGTGGTGATGTTTCCAATACAAGTAATTAGTTTTTACCTAAAACTAATTTTTACTATTTATGTTGGAATTTAGTTAAATAGATATTTATTTTGGGTCTATAAGTACAACAGGCTCTTATTTTCAAATAATACATACATATTTAAAAAGTATGTCTAGGCCTATTAAGCCTAAAAATAGTTTTGTACTAAATAGATATTTTAATTGGATTCTTATATTATTTCAAGGTTATAAATAAAGCTAAATAGTTATAAATACTTTTCTAATAACTTATATTTTCTAAATAAGAAATTCATTCTTCCAAATCAAATTCCTACATAGTTAGATCGTCGCTCATCATGACTAGTTATGCTTTTCTATTTTCTCTCGCAAAATTTGTACCCCGCATACCAACCATGGCTAGTGGACACATCGGAACTTGTCGGATTTTTGCACCACACCAGGCGATACCCCAGGCAAGATATCTTGCCATTATACTATTTATTTTTAGTTACATTTTATTACATATCACTGTTCATTTTTTCTAGTTCTTGATTACTGCCTGCTCAGTGATATTATCTGTACCTTGTTATTTACCATTTGATTGCATATGGACTTAGAGTTAAGGGACCACCTCTAGTTTAGTGCATTACATAAACTTTGACACTGTTGTGCCACGAGATGTGTGAGTTATGAGTAGCATATAGTCTACGGACTTGCGTGTTGGCTGATCACTGATACGTGCAGGACGTGCGTTAGGTCTAACTGTCAATAGTTGTATGTTAGAAGACTTGACGGTTAGTAGTGTTACATGGTCGTGGATGCGACATAATAGGTACATTGGGTGGGGAGAACATTTCCTTATCGTATGGGCTTCGATTACACTTCCCTATAACCAGGAAGCTCCGCTGGAGATACGGGTATGAGCCTCTCAGGTTGGCCACTGTCATTTTTGAACGTCATGCTCTCGGTCACTGGTGCCCAAGTGGGGACTATACTAGATCCCATTTACAGCCAGGGCCCATGCGACGAAAGGTTTGTTCTCACTGCATGTTCACTTTAGTTTGGTTAGATTACCTTATAGTGTCTTGTCACTTTCTTTGATTGTGGCGTATTTTATATTCAGTATTATACGCATGTTGATGCATCTTGTTACGTCCCTCTGAGGACCTGGTTATCTCGCCAGGTGTGTGCTCTTATAATTTCTGCAGGTGCTCTAGCTAAGGCCATGACTTGCGCTCTGTTCATCGAGATGTTGCTCTTGGATCGTCATCTCCTTGCTCTACTAAATTCCCTTCCTTGTATATTTTGTTCTTATTAAAATTAGTTGGTAGTAGACTTTCTCTCCGCCCAACAATTGTATACATGACAAATTCAAAGTTTCTTTTATACCCTTATTTATCTTTGTGGATGAGATTTAGTACCTTGGTTACTGCATTTTACAGCTTATGTATATATACGAGGGTCCATATACTTCGTATGTATACAGCTGGCATGGTTATGTCCTAGTCCTACGTATTTTGGGACTGGGGCGTTACATGTTTTTGTGGTGGCCCATGCAGGTCAAGTTTGCCGTTTCAGTTACATGATTGAACCAAACGGACCTGCAATATAGGATTAGAGTTTAGAATCTCATCCACCTACTTGACTTCCTTCCTTGACTTCAAATTCCGAACTCTCGTTCGACCTCCTTGATTTGCATCTTACTTGACTCCTTCCACCGTAAATTCTTAGTTTCGGTTTAGTAAGATGACTACTAGTATATGCCCATAGGTTAAACACATGACTAGATAAATTGCATTTGGCAAATATTATGCATTGGAATTTTATTTGAGTTACAAAGGAATTTATTTTTCTAGAAAGTATGATTTAAGGATTAGTTAATTTCAAGTTGGGTAGTAGCATATTACCGCCTTCAATGAATAGTTGGAATTTTATTTTACAATTACAAGGTGGTATACACAAGAGGACAGAAAACAATTTTATGAATTATGATTTTGGAAATAGCGAAATAGTTTATGATTTATTTGGGATATGAAACCGATTTGAGAAACATCTTTAAATTGTGACACATGATTTACGGATTTGTTCGAGTTTGGATTGTTAAAGTTTATCTCAAATTTATTAAAGTGTTTAAATTTTATAAGTATGATTTTGTAAACGACTAGAGAATATGAAGGGTTTATGATTTACGGTTTATTTGAGAGCTTGAGGTTTTAAATTGATTCTACGATTACGAATTATAAGTATTTGATTTGAAGAGATAATAAAAATTTTGTTTGAAATTTTTTGGAAGATATGAAATTGACTTGAAGGAAAAATATTTAAAATTTGCTCATATGATTTATGATTTATAAAGTTATTTAGATTTCGAGTTTAAAACCTTGATTATGGATATTTAAATTTTGGAAAAAGGGAGAATTACTTTTTGAAAAGTAGTTGTGACTTATTGGAAGCTAGATAGACACATTTGAAGGATATAAATTTGGGAGTTATTTAAATATTCTATATTGGTAGTATGAATTTCGACGGATAAACTTATAAATGTTGAGTTTAAGATTTGGAAAAAAAGGGGGTTATTATTTGATTTGCAATACACAAGAGTTGTTTCGAGATTTATTAGAGATTTAAATTGTGATTAAAGTTGACAGTCTAAAATAATTGAAATTTGGCGAAGTATCTTGGAAATTTATTGAGAAAATTTCGAGGAACTTGAAATCTTAGATTAAATCATATATTGGTAGAGGACTAAGAAGCAAGTAAGGTCACCCTAGTGAGATAGAAGTATTCCACATTAGATTGCCATGCCACCTATGATTATGATATTGCATATACACAAGTGAATTAGTCATCGACCAAACCGATGAACATATCTTTGACTTACTCGACCTTCTCCCAAA
>JANAVB010004800.1:25692936-25785436 GCA_029216955.1 Iris pallida
CTGCTTGGATAACTTACATATGTGAAATGAATTGATAATGCAAATGGCACAAAAAATGATGTGGTATGTTAGCTTGAGAAATGATGGGATGAAATGATTAGACTTAGGATCGATATATCCCAAGAGAATGAGAAATGTTGACAAGATGAGAATGATGGAAATAAGTTATTGAATATGACTTTAGATGAGATGAGATGAGATGATGAAACATTCGCTTTATTTACTTCAGTATTTTATCATACAATCTATGCTTATAGAGTCGTATAACATTCCATCATCATGGATAACTTGTGCACAAGGTAGTAAATTTTCTCGAACTGTACCTGAGGCACTAGGAATGGTTCGACCTAGGGGAAATATGAAACTTGGTATGGTTGCACGGGATAATTGTGGGACTTTTATGAGGCTTTCAACCTACGGTAAAATGACAACGTATCTGTTATGGGAACCAGGGCGAAACATTGTATGGTTCTCGAGTTGTAATCCTTGTAGCATGTATTTTATTGTAATGAGAGAGAGAGAGAGAGAGAGAGAGAGTTTGTAATCAAGTTGTTCTTTGACTTTTGAGTCGTTATAATTTTGTTTATTGTATCAATAAGGAAATTCATTTCGTATAGTGAATTTCTATTTATTTCTACTGTATTGACTCTAAAGTTTGAGATCACTTCGGTTGATCGAAATTTTGGTGCTTGACGTATATATGTAATTTAGGGTTGTACGACTATCGTGTAGTGACGACTTTCGGTCCTTTGGGATTGGGGCGTAACAGAGAATACAGAGCAAAGGAGAGATTGACTAGATCTAAGTTGTAGACGTTGAAGGGATTATTGGCGACTTGCTAATAGATGATTCAGTTGCATCATAAAAATTGTCAGCCTTTTATCATAAATTTTTATTCATTTATATCCAACAAGTTTCTGCTTTAAGTTGCCTTGTTTTAAAGTTTTAAAAAGTAAACATTCTACTAGTTCATCAGAGTTATTATATCATAAAAATGTAAAATTTTATTCATTGTGGATTGTAAGCGTACAACATGAAAGATAACAACAAAACATAACAATTCATTTATAATACTTACATGCATGACATGCATGTATACAACGAATATAGATAAGTATGATACCATCTTAAACATAACAACATTTATCATTTAAGAGAATCACATATGTTATGCTTGTTTTAAATCTAATATTTCAAACCTAGCATTATCAATACACAATATTTGAAAATCGTGTACTTCTCATTTCAGGCCATAGTTTTAACATTTTGGAAAGTAGTCTATTTCCAAATTCTATGTTATTTCTCTTCATTTGTTATAATTAAAGTAAATAATGTAAAATAATTGTTATAAGTTTGTCACGCAATATTTTAATAAAGTTATTAGAACATTCAACAATATTTGAAGCGTTAATATCAAATCTAGGACATAGAGCATAAGTTGTTATCTAATCTTCATAATTACGAGTTTCATCGCCTGTACCAATAATCCATTTAAAAACATTCATATTTTTGCCTTTAATTCTTTCGTACCAAAATTCGGTATTATTGTCATTGTAAGACTATGTAAGCTTATCTTACCATACTTGATATTGCGTTACTCCAGTTACTTGAGTTTTCAAATTTTGTTTAAAATTTTGAATATAAAAAAATATGCCAATTCTATACACATCATTTATTAATCCTTTTTGTTTATTCGATATAAATCAAATCATATTTCATTCATTAAAAAAAATTAAAATATAATTTTCAAATTGTTCAAAAATAATCTCCATGGATCAATATTTTTACTTTCAACAACAACATAAGCAAATGGATATAATTGATTTTTTTAAAATCGTGAGCATAAAAATAAATTAATTACCTTGATATCGAAATGTAAGAAAGTATAGCATTTACTATTACATGTAAATAATTCTTTCAAAAACCATCGACAATGATATCTAATATAGGTAGAAGTAAATGTGGGCTTCCTTTTCATGTATGTTTTGATTAGTCCGTTATGTATGTTTCTTGCGACAAGGTACGAGTTTCGTATCCGAAAATCCTATCCTTGCCCTGAGCCGAACGCCTCACTTTCTTTTTTGTCTATGGTTGCGTATAGTTCAGGATATTATAATATGAAAGTTTAGAATATCAAGTTATAAAACTAGAATAGTTGAGAATACTTATATGACTTATATGACTTATATGGCAATGGAGACCTAAGCTATAGATTAAGCCAATCTCATATTCATCACCCATGTTCAGACATACCTAAAAAGTCTTCCCCCGCAAACCGGGTATGTAGCCCCATAATTCTTTTGGTCAGAATAATCTTAGCATACCAACCTCGATCAAGTGTACATTCCTAGCTTTGAATCGGTACAACGACATATACATAATTTGACTTAAAAACATGCAATATGTGAAGTTAGTCATCCTGACAACGCGCTACTGCATGTTCTCGCTACCATCAGTAGCACCTTGAGAGGAGAATGGTGAAATAAACAATTCTCATTTAGTTGGTAACCGACGAGATTTCTCGATGATGAGTAGACCTTTGTACCTTCCACTATTCTGAAGGACAGTACGATGATCATTAACAGAATCATTTCAAGCGCTGTTCTGACAAAATTATTTTTGATACATTCTGCTAATGAGGGACAGGAACGGAAGAATTAAATGATGTTGCATGTGTGATAGTTTCCTCTCAAATAGAATATCAGTATAATGATAAACTTCGAAACTCTGTGGTTAATGCATAGATTTTCTGGATTCCAACTATATTTGTGATGTATAATGTCAGTACCCAAACATTAAGAAGAAATTACAGGAGTGCTGATCTGAGCCGATATTTAGTCGAATCAATGCGATACCAAAGCTAGGGGTAGATGTCTCACTGTATTTTCTCTGATGAAAGGATTACGAGGAATAACCTTATTCAGACTACTCAAGCAACCGACGAGCGCGAGAACGCTATGAACGTCAAATTCTATAGGAATAACTTACTTATCGACCACGAGACACCAACCAATATTTCTGACAGAGATATTTGATCAAACCACAGAGTAATTCAGATAGTTATGAACATAACAATGTGATAATATTTCTAGTTAGGACAGATCAATTTGCCATATTCTAACTGATGCAGCTCCATGAAGTCAACTAAAATGTAGTTTAAGGATGGGACTCAGCTTGGTTGGCAAGCCATTGGCACAGTATAAATGAAGAGGATAAGCATTTGGAAAACTAAAAATAGAATCACTCCATTTGGTGTTTGAAGCAATAGCATGGGCAAGAGTGCAATGTTAATTAGAGGCGCTCTGCTGATGCTTCTGACAGTGCTAACCTCTGAAGTCAGAAGATCCGTCGCGGTCTGGACGGCTGCCACCGCGACTTTCTACGGTGGAAGTGATGCCTCCGGAACTATGGGTGCGTCGACAACATCATTTTCTTTTTCCTCTTTCTTCTTCTTCTTCTTCTCTTCTTCTTCTTCTTCACTATTATCTGCACGGATGATTTAGTCAGTAGTGATCCAATGCAGGAGGAGCCTGTGGCTACGGAAACCTATACACGGACGGCTACGGGGTAAAGAATGCGGCTCTGAGCACCGCGCTCTTCAATGGCGGGGCCGCCTGCGGAGCGTGCTTCCGGATCGTGTGCGACCGCAGAAGGGCACCACGGTGGTGCAAGGCAGGCACGGACATCACCGTGACAGCCACCAACTTCTGCCCACCGAACTATGCCTTGCCCAGCGACAATGGCGGGTGGTGCAACCCGCCGAGGAAGCACTTCGACATGGCGCAGCCTGCATGGGAGACGATCGCCATCTACAAAGCAGGGATCGTACCCGTCTATTACAGGAGGTACGTACTTTTAATCATCTTATAAGTATAAAAACCGAACGCAGCTGTTGCTTCAAATGCCTGCCCAACCATTCTAATATTAACGGAAGCGCAGAGTTAATTGCGGACTGACCGGAAGGACGGGAGGCATAAGGGTGACCGTCAATGGGAGAGACTACTTCGAGTTGGTTACGGTGGCCAATGTAGGAGGCTCCGGGGTGATCTCTGCGATGTGGATCAAAGGTTCGAACACGAATTGGCAGACGATGAGCAGGAACTGGGGCATGAACTGGCAGAGCAATTCCTACCTAAATGGCCAGAGCCTATCCTTCAGGTTCCAGACTGAGCGGAAGGATCAGGACTGCCTACAACGTGGCACCGTCCGGTTGGAAATTCGGCCAGACCTACACCACATTGGTCCAGTTTTGATCATCGAAACGATCGGTATATAGTTTCGAGAAGCCTCGATCGATCATCGGTGATCTTTTAGAGCACTGGCACTGGCACATATTAAGATCCCAGAGCCTCTTATTTCCCCTTACATTCTCCTTGGGTGCTGAGTCAGTTTATGTTGTTGAATTTCTACTGCTCAGGTTGTGGCTAAGGATTTAAAGTTAGCCCACCTTAGAAACATTTATCTTTGTGGAATAAAAAGATGAAGCTCTTTGAAGTGAATCTGTTGTGTACACTAGTAGTTAGTAAGAATAAATTTCGTGTGTTCAATTCACTGTTACTTATTATGAACTTTTAATCCGTTCTTCCTAATGCTAGCAATAACGCTGTTTGTCAGATATGTCATTGATGTTTGATCGTGACCGGTGTACCAAAAAACTTGAGTTCAAAGGTCGTCCGTCAATAATGCATATTAAGCAAACTATGTATTCTTGATAATTAATTTGTCGTGCGTGCGGGGTGCATCTAGTGTTCTAAGACCTCGTATCTCAATATTTTACTCAACCTATTTAATACTGAAGAAGAATAAAAGGATCACCAGTGATGTCATGATATATTTGAGAACCTAAAAAATATAAACCACATACGCACACAGAGGAGAAAGAGGACACAAAACTCACTTTATTTTACTCTACTTGTTGTTTTTTGTTTGCTAGGACTGCCTTTAAATAGGCTGTACAACAAAGTAGGCAAACAAAATATGAGAAGCTAATAGCTCCAAAAATAAAGCATAACCACAAGCTATGCAAAAGACTAGGGACAACAGGATTAGATCTAACAATCACCCCATAATCTTGTTGCTTTATCATGTTGTCTCACTTATAGCAGCACGGGATGTTCAAATTCACTTTGCACCTCTAGGAGTAGAGCTTCCTTCCCCTTTTCAGGACATTCTGAAAAAAATGTCCATAATTATTGCAATTATAACGCCTTACTCTTGCTTTATCGAATCTTCCAAGACTGCGACGACTTTGACCATGAGCAACACTGGAGGAGCCCTTGCCTTCACGCTTCTTCTCACGTGCCTCCCACTCGGCTCGGGTGAGAAGGAGGTGCTCCTCGCCATTATCGTCGTCGTATCCGCAGAGCCGTTCCTCATGGACTTTGAGGCGCCCAATCACCTCCTCGACCGTCATCGTTTTTAAGTCGTCGAATTGCTTTATCGTGGAAGCTATCTGCAAGAACTTCCTTGGGACGACGCGAAGGAATTTCTTGACGACATAGATTTCCTCAACCTTGTCGCCCAATGCACATATTTGTTGATAATCGTTGGTAACTTGACAGCGAAGTCATCGACCGACTCCCTCTCCTTCATGTGCAACCCTTCGAACTCAGTTTTGAGGGTTTGCACCTTAGCCTTCATATAGACCTTCATCTTAATTGCCATGGCTACATAATTGCTCGTCGTGAGCATCAGATAATGCAACGATATGGCGAAACTCTCCTTCTCCGCCATACTCATCAGTACCTCGTCACCGGTGACACTACTTCCCGGAGAGACGACATGTATTGTGGCATGAACGGATCAAGTACTCGGCCCTTGTGGCTCTGATACCAAATGTAGAACCTAAAAAATAAAAATCACACATGCACACAGGGGAGAAAGAGGACACAGAGGTCACATTTTTTTTCTACTTGTTGTTTTTATTGTTTGCTAGGACTGCCATTAAATAGGCTTTAGAACCAAGTAGACAAACAAAATACGAGGAGTTAATGGCTCCTAAAATAAAGCATGACCACAAGCTAAGCAAAAGACTAGGGATAACAGGATTAGATCTAACAATATTAAGACAAACCATCTTACTACTTACTATACCTAAAGAATTTTGTGTTGGCACAAAATCTCTCAGTTATATACTGACACCAGCGAGTTTCGCTTGATACTAATATCAACCATTACTAAGTCTGATCTTCCATCTATACCTCACCGTCGCATGGCCATATGTCGATTTCTACTTAGCTTCTTGATTCACCTTGGTGATGATAGCTTTGTACATTAGGTCAAAGGGCCTCTCCTCCTTAGGGTGGCGAGAATTGATTGTTCCTATCCATCTCCTTACTTTTCTGTGTACATGAACATACATGAGAGGGACGGGCTACTATGATACTACTCCGATGCTCAAGTCAGATTATGATTGAGGTGGGTGTGTAAATTGACATAATTTTAGAATTAAAAAAAAAGGATATCTTTGGAGAAAAAAGAGGCATTTCATATAGGCATTGCTTTCTTACTTCCAAGTTAGGGATTAATTATGATAAATATGTCATCTCATCAAATACTATTGATTATTCTTTAAGTCAAAGGATAATTAAATGCACCATATCCGGACATGGTTTGTAGAATTATGGCAGTAATGTGATATCCCTTAAATCTTTTATAAATATTTCACCATTATCTTAATGAGATACTCCATCATTTGTATTATAGAGGTTCCGAATTGGGCCGATCTCTATCCATTAAGGAAGTCAGATGGCTCGACCTATGCCTTGGCAAATATATTATCAAAAGCCTGAAGTTTTAGTCGAAGTCGTGCAACGAGTTCGGCTGATGACTTTCTTAAAAATAGGCTCATTTTGTGCTGGATATATCATCAATCATAAGAATGAGGACTCGAGTTCATATCTCGGTCTTAGCATCTGTAATAGATTTTAGCCATGTGTAACTACCACTTTTCCTGGAGATGGGTATTTTTGACTTTTTCTATTTCTTGTTTTTATTGTGAATAATGGCATTCAAATTATATTTTGAGTCATAAATTTATTTTACAAAATTAATTTAATTTTGGGATTAATTATTTATAATATTTAATATAGTGCACATACTATATCATTTATTATGATTAGTGGTTATCCATTAGTTAGAATAGTTGTCAGTGACCCTAGTGGACCTAATTAGTGGGATTAGACAACCATCAAACCCATTTTAATAAGTTAGTTTAGTCTCTAGTTAGACAAGCAAGTTTAATTAGAAGATTAGGTTAAACACCTAATTAGAAGAAAGAATTTCTCTAGAACTTGTCATGACAAGTTGAGAGGGCTTCGTAGACATTTCACCAAGCCTAGAATTCCCAAACCCTAGCCTATGGCAGCCAATTCTTCTATTTAAGAGGAACATCTTCTTCTTCTTCTTCCTTCTCTTCCATTTGGAATTCTAACCCTAATTTAGAAGTTCTTCTTTAAATTATTCCTACTCTCAAATTCTTTCCAAATCAACCCAAATTAGACTCATTCTCTTCCCCTCAAAGAGTAGAAGGCTCTAGAAGCAAGCTTCGAGGGATTGGAGCATTTGGAGCTTGAGGGCTTCTAGATCTTGGGACTTTTTCATTGGAAATCTATCTCCAAATAGGTATATGCATTCTAAACCCTTTTTAGTTCATATTAAATAGTGTAGATGCATTAATTAGGGACCCCCATGCATTAGGCTTGCCATTAGTGAAGAGTTTAGACTCTCCTCTTCCTATTTGAGAAAATTTCCTTTTGGATTTGACTCAAATTAGGGGGAAACCCTGAGAATAGTAATTTTAGGATTTGAATAGGTTCACTAGGTCATGCTGCTTTATAGACATGTGGGTGTGCTATGATTCAAGTTTGGATCCATTTGGAGTGCGTATCATGGATGTATTCGATATGCACGCCAAGTGTTTGACAAAATGACCAAAAGAGCACCCAATGCTCTAATTTTAGTTTTAACCATTGTATTAGGAGTGCATTGGTATAGGTTAAGCATTGGTAAGACTATATGATGATTAGGATTATGTTGGATGTCTTTTGTGCCTTGGGGACTTGAGGACATTTTTGGACTAATGTAGATAATGGGAACTGTTGTGTTTTGAATCGATGTTAGTGTATCAGTCCTTGTATATTTATTTGCATCAGGCCCTTGTAGTATGTTCTACCCTGTATGCATTTTTACTCAGTCTTATTTTATTCTGTTGAAGTCCATATTGGTTCAGTCCCTTTTGTTCAGTATCTAGTTGATAATTGCATCAGTCATCATAGACTTTGTATCAATCCATTTACCTATTAGTTTAAGTCTTAGTTAAACAATCTTGTATCAATTGAGAGAGTACGCCCTGTTTTGGTATCAATCCTTACTTATACTTTTGTTTTAGTCTTGTTTATATGTTCAATCTTCCTAGTTCTTGTTATCAGTCATAGGCCATTAGGATCAGTCTTATTCTCATTTTGTTCAGTCCCACATTTGGACATCAGTCCTATAGGAATTATTAGTCCCAGTCCTAGGATACTTCATTGTGTCAGTATTTTGAGTTGAAGAAGGGGCTCGGGTGGCATGGGCAGTGGACAGTCTGACTTTTATCAGTTGTGGCTTGTTCCTTTAGTATAAGTCCCTCCATTTAATTGTTCAGACCTATATTATACTACTTGTATCAGTAAGAGTATGTTCAGTCCTGTTTTCACTTGTTTCAGTCCTTTACTTGAAGTTTCAGTCCCTGTTTATATATTGGTTCAGTTCCACATATTCATTTACCTATTTAATTAGTATCAGTCATACAGTTTGGTATCAGTTAATAGGAAATGTGGGGGAATTGCTTTAGTCTATATTGGTTTAGTTTATTTTCTCAGTCTTATTGATTTGGTTTTAGCCATTGTATCAGTCTATGTTCAGTCCCTAATGTCTATATTTTAGTCTTTCATTGCTTATGTCAGTCTTTGTTCAATTCCAAATTGTATCAGTCTATTTTCCTTGTATCAGTCAATAGGGAAATGTGGGGCTTTACATATTGTTTAGTCCCCTTTTTCTTCCATTTGTTCAGATATTTGTTCAGCCTTTTATTGCACTATGGTATCAGTTTTAGGATCCTTGTTCAGTCCCTATTATAAATTTAGTCATAGGATATATTACATTGTCCAATCCTTAGATCTTCTTGTATTAATTTAATGATATAGAGGAGCTCGAGTTTAGTTCCATTCATTGTTTGGCCCACTTACCTATTTGTTCAATCCTTAATTGGACACTAAGTTCATATATTATTCAGTAAATAGGAGGTAATTTGTTCAGTTCTATTTTCTTAAATTGTTCAGTATCTATTTCCTATCATTGTTATTCCATTTTTATTGTTCAGTCCCTATTTTTGTTTTTGGTATCAGTCCTAATTATATACTTGTTAGCCCATATCTTCAAAAAATTCAGTACTATTCATTCATTTGTTCAGTTCCAGAGCAGGGTCTGTTAGCATAGGTTCAGTCCTGTGTGGGACATGGATCAGTTCCTGCATTCTATTTCAGCCCTATTTGATGTTGAGCCTAATGTTTCAGTCTTGCCTTTTGTTCAGTCAATTAGAAATATAGGACAGTCCATATTTCTATTGTGCAGCCCATATTGGTATCAGCTTTAGTATCCATGATTTAGTCTCTAATCATGTATCAGTCACTTCCTGTTAAATAGCAGAGTATAGGATACATATTAGCATTAGACCAATTTTGGGGGGGGGGGGGGTGGAGATTACTCAACCTCTATACTTTCTTTTTCCATTGTTTCATTCACTTAAGTTTTAGTATCAGTCATGGGTAAGAGAAAATGGAAGGCTTGAGTTTAGTATAGTTAGTAGGATCTAGGCTTTTAGTGGCTAAGATAGATTAGGATATGGTAGGATACTATGCTATCCTAATAACTATATAACATAGAAATTTAGAGTGTGGTTCCATAATCCTAGATTTTGACTACACAACCAAGATTAGACTAATTAACCAAGTTTGGCTCAGAGTTCACCAGTTGACTAGAGTTGACCTAGTTGACTTCTCTGACCTAGAAAGGCCTCAGAGCATATAAATAATGCATTTAAATCCATGTTTACTCTAAAACACTTTGTAATCCTATAAATTCATAATAGGTCTTTGTGACGCCAGTTCAGATATTGATACACAGTCGTTTCTTAGGATATCAGGCGAGTACCTACTCGGGTTGTTTTCATCATGATAGTATCTATATTGTCTACTAGACTACTTTACTTGATGTTGACGCATGTTACACGGATGATACTAAATAGATCTTGTCAGGAGATGTTATCCTGTCACTACCACTTTTTAGCCTTGAGGGTATTTTGGTCATTTTGGTTTTGTGAATTATTTTATTATTAATGCATTGGTGTTGTAATTTTGACTTTTGCTAGTTGTGATTAGAGACTAGCTAGAGTTTGACTTTGACTCTGTGACTTAGTTAGTGGGTGGGACCCTAATATAACTAAGTTGGTCTTAGTTGACTTGGTATGGCCAAGGTTTATGAGAGGTTGGGAGAATTTTGTATTTGGACTTATGGCTAAGGGGGAGCCAGTAGCTAATGATCTGGCCCAAAGCCCATTCATATGAAATTCTAACCCTAATTCCCTATATGGCCGGCCACCACATCCCAAGTATGACCTAATTCAGCCTATATAATATCTCTACATGACCACTTGCCTCTTTTAGAAATCCTTCTTTAGGAAACCCTAATTTCTTTCCCCTTTCATCATTCCCCACCAAATTGATCCCAATCTTTTGCATTGATTCTAATCTGGAGTAGAGGTTGAAGGAGGCTAGCTTGCAAGGAGGGGAGTTCATTAGGAATTGCTTGAGGAAGGAGACTTTACAATTTGGGGTTTTTCTTGGAGATTGGCTCTCTATAGGTAATTCCTTCAAATCACCTCTAAATCTGATTTCTTTCTATAGATGCATCCATATAGGTGTCCCCTAGTTGTAGGATGAGTTTGATGAAAATTCGTATTGATTTGGTGTCCGTATTGGATACGTATCAGTGTGGGTTTATACGTGTTGATGAAATACCTCAATGGAGATTTTATTATTATTTTTGAAATCTTTTGAACAAATTTGTAGAGCTACATGTGCGCGTGGATTTCATGCATAACTGAGTCGATCATCGGGTTTGTGTCGTATCGAATGAGGGGCTGGACATGCCGCACAGACCATACAAGTTGGCCCTACTACCCGACACAGTTTCTGGACACGACATGCCACGTGGTGCCTGACACTGGCTAGTAGGTCGGGACAGTGACTGATAGGTCACCCACCAAGCCAGCATGGCCACGTATCGTATCGGACACGTTCTTACGCACGCACGCATTTTGCACTGGTCCCTGTGCAGTCGACTCCTTGCGATTGATACGTGAGTCGTGTCACGCACAGACACGTCTAGACTCAAATCAGGGTGTCGACCCTCTAGCCTACCCCTGGCGAACACGTGGACACGAGCACGAGGTGTCATGTGTCGTGTGTCGTGCGCACGAACTGTGTCCTCGCCGCACGCTGCGGCTGGCAGTTTGTACCTATGTGTGTTTTAAATTGTTCTGGACACTTTGTTTCCACTTGTGTGGACACGAAACTACCTCTGACACATGAACACATGTACCTAGCATCTGTGCACATTGGGTTGAGTTTTATTTGATTTTTATTGGAATTGGGTTTCTTTGGTTGACTGAACCTGGGAATTGGGTTTTTACTGATAACTGAGTTTGAGATTTGAAATTAATGTTCAATGTTAAAGTTTAGACATGTTATCATAGCTGGGTTCAAATGATTCATGATTAGGTTTGTAGTTGGGTTTTCACTTAGAATTTGGGTTCGATTTAGAAAAAGGATTATGAATTTACTGATACTTGAAACTGCCATTATGTTCGAAATGGATTTTGGGATTTATATTGGATGTTATTATTATTGTTAACTGAGTTTAAATTGAATGTGTATAAAACTGAGATGGGTTTGTTTGAAACCAATGCTTCTAAATTAGCAAATGTTAACTGAGTGGTATAGGACTGACTGATATGTAAACCTAAAAAATTATTATGCTAGCCTATGTTGTAAACCTAAGAAATTATTTATGCTAGCCTATTTGTAAACCTAAGAACACTGTAAACCTGAGAATTACACCATATCACTCATAACCTATGCCTGTACACACACACCCCTCACTATCACACCATACAACTGTACACACACACTCTAATCACTGTCACAACATATTACTCTTGTCCACACACTCATATAAGTGAGGCACCACATATATCATATATACCACTTGACACCATGTATCCTTAACCCCTTTTATGTAACCCTAATACACACACCATAGTTATCACCTTGATATTAACTGGACCCCACCATTGTTAATTTCGGCCAAAGCAAACCCACATGGCTTAATGCATCAAATTAAATAGGAAAATCCTAGATTGCTTAAAATTTATTAAGGATATGTAAATATACCAAATTATCCCAATCCTTAACCAAATCCTAATATTCTTTCCCACCCTGTGGCCGACCACTTCTCCTATCTCCCTCTCTATTTTCGGCAGCAATCTCCCTTCTCATAGCCTCACACATCATCCCTTCATTATACATCTTTCCTCCTTCACAAAAACTCATCTCCTCCACCTACATCTATCCAACCCCTCAAAACAAACCCTAAAAAAACTCCATCCCCGCATCCAACCCTCTATAGCCATTATCAACACTCCCATACTCATCAAGAGAGGTTTAGCAAGCGAGGATAGCGGGAAAGATTGGAGTTGTGGTGAAGAGAAGTCATCACCACCCTTTCTAGCAAGGATCTTTGGTAAGAACCCTAAACTTTCTTCTAAAAACTTTTGCTAAAATTCTGTAGAATATATGTATTAAATATGTAGAAATATATTTTGATGAATTTTGTTTATTTAATCGTCCATAAAAGTTTCATGTATTATAGGCATAATATCCATGTTCCAGTAGGGTCAAAATTAACACCATTGTGAAGGAACTACTAGTTATTGATTTCTATTCTTGAAACTGAATTTATGTGTATTCATATACATAAATTAGGATTTTTAAGTATTTTTTCATGAATTTAGCAACTCAATTCTGGTCGAGAAAATTATGGGTCAAAACTAGCTAATTTCGGGTGACCTGCTGACCTAGAATGACCCAAACTTGTAGTATAATCTTATCCTTGTATCTCTGATGTTATTCTGGAAAATAAAGTATTTAACTTCTGTTTAAATTTAATTTTTGGGTTATTTTATCAATTATGAGTAATTAACTATGTTCCGGACAAGTTTCGGGTTAACTAGCTAACTTAGTAATCAACTAGTCATAAATACCTTTAGAAATATTAATTCTATAATTTTAGAGTTAATTCTATATAAAATTAGTTTAAATAATATTTTAATAATTTTTATATGATTTCTAAGTATAGTATTGAAGTAGGGGCATAACTGACTAATTGGGAGTGGAAACCTAAAAAACTGTGTTCGGTGTCTCGTGGAGCATGTATGTGATTGTATAGGTCTAAAGGGTCCCATGAGAAATTGAATATAATATTAAAACATTATCTTGACTAATTAATTCATATTGTAAGTTCATGAGTAGTGGCTTAATTTAGTTAATTAATTATCTAGGAGCGTTGGGTTCCAGAGGCGTGGACACGGGAGCGAAACTTCATCCTCACATCACGGAACCAGGCAAGTATACCTTGCCATCTTGTACAGTATAATTTATATGCATGTTCATTATCTCGCTGTATTCTTTTCCTTACATTCGTGATTGATTTATTCTATGTCTAGTACACTCATCCTGTTATAGTTTTACTTGACATGTTTCTAGTCGCCTGCACATTCTTGTTCCTTCCTGTTATGAAAGTTCCATCTGTTACACTGTGTTAGTTCATATGTATTCCTTGATAGAGTCGTTCTAGTCCTACACCACAATTTTTTCGACTTGATTATAACTTGACTTGACTTGACATGACTTGAGTAGGACTTGACTTTGACATTCTATAGATTGTGAGTACTTGCCTTGACTACGTTCTATAGGATTTTTATACTAGGATTGGCTACCGTCTTGGTCGTGAGTACTTGCCTTGACTGCGATTGAGACACTATAGATTGTGAGTACTTGCCTTGACTGCAGTCTATAGTTTTGACCTATTAGCCATTTCTAGTATGGCATGCCAGCGTCTTAGGATTCTTGTGTTTAGATCTTGAGTCTTGGTTCATTTAGTCTCGTTGGATATCCTTGATTGTTCCTTATTTCTTTGTATATTTGTACTGTTATATGTTGGCTTGTATATTATGTATCTTGCTAGTCCTCTGAGGACCTGATGATCTCTTCAGGTAGCGGATTGCACGGAGTTAGTTAGCTGAGTATGTGGTAGTTGACTTCGTCTGCATGATTCAGGTATTTTGTTAGTATTATCGATTTATTATCTTCTCGTGCTTTATATTCCATACCATGATATACTCTACTTATTTTATAGACTCATATCATTCTTGGAGTCTAATCGGACAATAGATAATGGGCTGCAGACCATGACCCATACTTGTTCATTCTTGCTTTATATGATTCTTGTGGATTGAGATATAGTTTAGATTAGACATGATACCATGACCTTGATAGCTTATACGTACTCGAGTCGGGCTGGAGTCCGCTCGATATGTAGCTGGCTTGCTCACGAGCTCGCATCCGAAAATCGGGTGCGGGTCGTGACAAGTTTTTGTGGTGGCCCATGCAGGTCAGAGCATATCGTATCGGTTACGTAACTGTACTGATACGAGCCTGCGAATATGACTAAACCTTTAGAAATCTCAATCCACTATGCCTTGAAAAATTCTTTTAGAAATTTTTCTACCGCCCTTGAACTTCGTATTTACTCTCGATTACTCTTCCTTTGCTTTCTCGTATCCTTGATTCTTGTCCCTTCCTATTTCGGAGCGACGAATAATCGTGCTATATAGGATTTATCAAAAAAATTCTTAAGTTATAGTGTAAGTTTGCTTATTATATTGTGATTGCTTGATAGATAAGGAGAATTATAGATGCCATAGGGCATCATGTGTTTGATGAGGTAGTTTGACCAAAGGTGGGTAGACGTTCTAGAAATGGTTAAATGATCATACTAGGTTACGCCCTTTATGGTAGTCGTTTGATCAAGAATAGAGTAGTAGTTTTAGAGTAGAGACTGACCCTGTACTAGAAGAACCTAAATATAGGCTAACCCAGCCCATTTAGCATTATGCCCTACCAGTTGTAAAGTTAGGATTAGACAGATTGGTAGGGATCACTTAGATTGATTAGGTGAAATGAGACTTATATAGTTGTGACAATAATATGGTTAGGAGGGCAAAACTTCAACGTAATTATTGTAAGACCGCTGGTACCAAGAATACCGACTAGAGATAACCATCAATAGTTTTATGATAGAGATGTAGTAAACCAAATTATTTAGGATTGATTATTACTTTAGTTATTAGGAGACACCGTAGTGATATAGCGTATTCTTTGAACTATTCCTAGTTAAACTAGCACAGTTCTTTGTTAGTGAGCCTAATTTTAATTTCGAGGACGAAATTCTTTTAAGGTGGGTAGGATGTAAAATTCTAAAATTTTTGGATTATTTTATTTATTTATTTATTTGGCTTAAATAGGATTTTATGAAATTTGTGAATATCTTTAAATTAAATAGTTATTATTATAGATGACCTTAGCCATGGTTGAGTTTGAATATGCAAGACGACTAGAAAGTATGGCATGCCTAACATTGTTGGGTGCTTTAACTAGCATGCTAGCCATGTTAGGAGTGCCATGGTCATATAGTAGTCCCTTGCATGTTAACCATTCAAATCATGGAACAAGTCGTAATTTTTATTTAAATAATTAGTAAGAAAGCCTTTATGACTTTTTAGGAGACCCGATTGCACTAAACCTTTCCAAACCTCTTCCAAGTCGAAACCAACCCTATGTAGACATGTTGGACATTATTATATATTAATAATTATATTTATTTGTATTTAATTCAGATTTTGTAGTATAATTATATAGATAGAATTAAATAGTTCTATATTAGGAAACCCCTTCTTAAATCCTCAATCCAATCAACTAGCCAACTCACCAAACAACTAAATCATGCCAAGTGGACCCCCACCATGTTAATTTTGGCCAAGCAAACCCCCCATGGCTTAATGCATCAAATTAAATAGGATTTAAATCCTAGATTGCTTAAAATTCATTTAAGGATATGTTAAATATACCAACTTATCCCAATCCTTAACCAAATCCTAATATTTCTTTCCCCACCTTGTGGCCGACCACTTCTCCCTATCTCCCTCTTTATTTTCGGCAGCAATCTCCCTTCTCATAGCCTCCACACATCATCCCTTCATTATACATCTTTCCCTCCTTTACAAAAACTCATCTCCTCCACCATACATCTATCCAACCCCTCAAAACAAACCCTAAAAAACTCCATCCCCGCATCCAACCCTCTATAGCCATTATCAACTCTCTCATACTCATCAAGAGAGGTTTAGCAAGCGAGGATAGCGGGAAAGATTGGAGTTGTGGTGAAGAGAAGTCATCACCACCCTTTCTAGCAAGGATCTTTGGTAAGAACCCTAAACTTTTCTTCTAAAAACTTTTGCTAAAATTCTGTAGAATATATGTTATTAAATATGTAGAAATTATATTTTGATGAATTTTGTTATATTTAATCATCCAAAAAAGTTTCATGTATTATAGGCATAATATCCATGTTCCAGTAGGGTCAAAATTAACACCATTGTGAAGGAACTACTAGTTATTGATGTCTATTATTGAAAGTGAATTTTATGTGTATTCATATACATAAATTAGGATTTTTAAGTATTTTCTCATGAATTTAGCAACTCAATTCTGGTCGAGAAAATTATGGATCAAAACTAGCTAATTTCGGGTGACCTGCTGACCTAGAATGACCCAAACTTGTTGTATAATCTTACCCTTGTATCTCTGATGTTATTCTGGAAAATAAAGTATTTAACTTCTGTTTAAATTTTATTTTTGGGTTATTTTATCAACTATGAGTAATTAACTATGTTCCGGACAAGTTTCGGGTTAACTAGCTAACTTAGTAATCAACTAGTCATAAATGCCTTTAGAAACATTAATTCTATAATTTTAGAGTTAATTCTATACAAAATTAGTTTAAATAATATTTTAATAATTTTTATATGATTTCTAAGTATAGTATTGAAGTAGGGGCATAACTGACTAATTGGGAGTTGGAAACCCAAAAAAACTGTGTTCGGTGTCTCGTGGAGCCTGTATGTGATTGTATAGGTCTAAAGGATCCCATGAGAAATTGAATATAATCTTAAAACATTATCTTGACTAATTAATTCATATTGTAAGTTCATGAGTAGTGGCTTAATTTAGTTAATTAATTATCTAGGAGCGTCGGGTTCCAGAGGCGTGGACACGGGAGCGAAACTTCATCCTCACATCGCGGAACCAGGCAAGTATACCTCGCCAGCTTGTACAGTATAATTTATATGCATGTTCATTATCTCGCTGTATTCTTTTCCTTACATTCGTGATTGATTTATTCCATGTCTAGTACACTCATTCTGTTATAGTTTTACTTGACATGTTTCTAGTCGCCTGCACATTCTTGTTCCTTTCTGTTATAAAAGTTCCAGCTGTTACACTTTGTTAGTTCATATGTATTCCTTGATAGAGTCGTCTAGTCCAACACCACGATTTTCTCGACTTGATTATAACTTGACTTGACTTGACATGACTTGAGTAGGACTTGACTTTGACATTCTATAGATTGTGAGTACTTACCTTGACTACGGTCTATAGAATTTTTATACTAGGATTGGCTACCGTCTTGGTCATGAGTACTTGCCTTGACTGCGATTGAGACACTATAGATTATGAGTACTTGCCTTGACTGCAGTCTATAGTTTTGACCTATTAGCCATTTCTAGTATGGCATGCCAGCGTCTTAGGATTCGTGTGTTTAGATCTTGAGTCTTGGTTCATTTAGTCTTGTTGGATATCCTTGATTGTTCCTTATTTCTTTGTATATTTGTACTGTTACATGTTGGCTTGTATATTATGTATCTTGCTAGTCCTCTGAGGACCTGATGATCTCTTCAGGTAGCGGATTGCACGGAGTTAGTTAGCTGAGTATGTGGTAGTTGACTTCGTCTGTATGATTCAGGTATTTTGTTAGTATTATCAATTTATTATCTTCTCGTGCTTTATATTCCATACCATGATATACTCTGCTTATTTTATAGACTCATATTATTCTTGGAGTCTAATCGGACAATATGATAATGGGCTGCAGACCATGACCCATACTTGTTCATTCTTGTTTTATATGATTCTTGTGGATTGAGATATAGTTTAGATTAGACATGATACCATGACCTTGATAGCTTATACGTACTCGAGTCGGACTGGAGTCCGCTCGATATGTAGCTGGCTTGCTCACGAGCTCACATCCGAAAACCGGGTGCGGGTCACGACAAGTTTTTGTGGTGGCCCATGCAGGTCAGAGCATATCATATCGGTTACGTAACTGTACTGATACGAGCCTGCGAATATGACTAAACCTTTAGAAATCTCAATCCACTATGCCTTGAAAAATTCCTTTAGAAATTTCTCTACCGCCCTTGAACTTCGTATTTACTCTCGATTACTCTTCCTTTGCTTTCTCGTATCCTTGATTCCTGTCCCTTCCTATTTCGGAGTGACGAATAATCGTGCTATATAGGATTTATCAAAAAAATTCTTAAGTTATAGTGTAAGTTTGCTTATTATATTGTGATTGCTTGATAGATAAGGAGAATTATAGATGCCATAGGGCATCATGTGTTTGATGAGGTAGTTTGACCAAAGGTGGGTAGACGTTCTAGAAATGGCTAAATGATCATACTAGGTTACGCCCTTTATGGTAGTCGTTTGATCAAGAATAGAGTAGTAGTTTTAGAGTAGAGACTGACCCTGTACTAGAAGAACCTAAATATAGGCTAACCCAGCCCATTTAGCATTATGCCCTACCAGTTGTAAAGTTAGGATTAGACAGATTAGTAGGTATCACTTAGATTGATTAGGTGAAATGAAACTTATATAGTTGTGACAATAATATGGTTAGGAGGGCAAAATTTCAACGTCATTATTGTAAGACTGCTGGTACCAAGAATACCGACTAGAGATAACCATCAATAGTTTTATGATAGAGATGTAGTAAACCAAATTATTTAGGATTGATTATTACTTGAGTTATTAGGAGACACCGTAGTGATATAGCGTATTCTTTGAACTATTCCTAGTTACACTAGCACGGTTCTTTGTTAGTGAGCCTAATTTTAATTTCGAGGACAAATTCTTTTAAGGTGGGTAGGATGTAAAACCCCAAAATTTTTGGATTATTTTATTTATTTATTTATTTGGCTTAAATAGGATTTTATGAAATTTGTGAATATCTTTAAATTAAATAGTTATTATTATAGATGACCTTAGCCATGGTTGAGTTTGAATATGCAAGACGACTAGAAAGTATGGCATGCCTAACATTGTTGGGTGCTTTAACTAGCATACTAGCCATGTTAGGAGTGCCATGGTCATATAGTAGTCCCTTGCATGTTAACCATTCAAATCATGGAACAAGTCGTAATTTTTATTTAAATAATTAGTAAGAAAGCCTTTATGACTTTTTAGGAGACCCGATTGCACTAAACCTTTCCAAACCTCTTCCAAGTCGAAACCAACCCTATGTAGACATGTTGGGCATTAATATATATTAATAATTATATTTATTTGTATTTAATTCAGATTTTGTAGTATAATTATATAGATAGAATTAAATAGTTCTATATTAGGAAACCCCTTCTTAAATCCTCAATCCAATCAACTAGCCAACTCACCAAACAACTAAATCATGCCAAGTGGACCCCCACCATGTTAATTTTGGCCAAACAAACCCCCATGGCTTAATGCATCAAATTAAATAGGATTTAAATCCTAGATTGCTTAAAATTCATTTAAGGATATGTTAAATATACCAACTTATCCCAATCCTTAACCAAATCCTAATATTTCTTTCCCCACCTTGTGGCCGACCACTTCTCCCTATCTTCCTCTCTATTTTTAGCAGCAATCTCCCTTCTCATATCCTCCACACATCATCCCTTTATTATACATCTTTCCATCATTCACAAAAACTCATCTCCTCCACCATACATCTATCCAACCCCTCAAAACAAACCCTAAAAAAACTCCATCCTCGCATCCAACCCTCTATAGCCATTATCAACTCTCCCATACTCATCAAGAGAGGTTTAGCAAACGAGGATAGCGGAAAAGATTGGAGCTGTGGTGAAGAGAAGTCATCACCACCCTTTCTAGCAAGGATCTTTGGTTAGAACCCTAAACTTTTCTTCTAAAAACTTTTGCTAAAATTTTGTAGAATATATGTTTTTAAATCTGTAGAAATTATATTTTGATGAATTTTGTTATATTTAATCATGCATAAAAGTTTCATGTATTATAGGCATAATATCCATGTTCTATTAGGGTCAAAATTAACACCATTGTGAGGGAACTACTAGTTATTGAGGTCTATTCTTGCAATTGAATTTTATGTGTATTCATATACATAAATTAGGATTTTTAAGTATTTTTCCATGAATTTAGCAACTCAATTTTGGTCGAGAAAATTATGGGTCAAAACTAGCTAATTTCGGGTGACCTGCTGACCTAGAATGACCCAAACTTGTAGTATAATCTTACCCTTGTATCTCTGATGTTATTCTAGAAAATAAAGTATTTAACTTCTGTTTAAATTTTATTTTTGGGTTATTTTATCAATTATGAGTAATTAATAATTTAGTAATCAACTAGTCATAAATGCCTTTAGAAACATTAATTCTATAATTTTAGAGTTAATTCTATATAAAATTAGTTTAAATAATATTTTAATGATTTTTATATGATTTCTAAGTATAGTATTGAAGTAGGGGCATAACTGACTAATTGGGAGTTGGAAACCCAAAAAAACTGTGTTCGGTGTCTCGTGGTGCCTGTATGTGATTGTATAGGTCTAAAGGGTCCCATGAGAAATTGAATATAATCTTAAAACATTATCTTGACTAATTAAGTCATATTGTAAGTTCATGAGTAGTAGCTTAATTTAGTTAATTAATTATCTAGGAGCGTCGGGTTCCAGAGGCGTGGACACGGGAGCGAAACTTCATCCTCACACCGCGGAACGAGGCAAGTATACCTTGCCAGCTTGTACAGTATAATTTATAGGCATTTTAATTATCTCGCTGCTGTTCTTTTTCTTACATTCGTGATTGCTTTATTCCATGTCTAGTACACTCATCCTGTTATAGTTTTACTTGACATGTTTCTAGTCGCCTGCATATTCTTGTTCCTTCCTGTTATGAAAGTTCCATCTGTTACACTGTATTCGTTCATATGTGTTTCTTGATAGAGTCGTCTAGTCCTATACCATGATTTCCTCGACTTGATTATAACTTGACTTGACTTGACATGACTTGAGTAGGACTTGACTTTGACATTCTATAGATTGTGAGTACTTGCCTTGACTACGGTCTATAGGATTTTTATACTAGGATTGGCTACCGTCTTGGTCGTGAGTACTTGCCTTGACTGCGATTGAGACACTATAGATTGTGAGTACTTGCCCTGACTGCAGTCTATAGTTTTGACCTATTAGCCATTTCTAGTATGGCATGCCAGCGTCTTAGGATTCTTGTGTTTAGATCTTGAGTCTTGGTTCATTTAGTCTCGTTGGATATCCTTGATTGTTCCTTATTTCTTTGTATATTTGTACTGTTACATGTTGGCTTGTATATTATGTATCTTGTTAGTCCTCTGAGGACCTGATGATCTCTTCAGGTAGCGGATTGCACGGAGTTAGTTAGCTGAGCATGTGGTAGTTGACTTCGTCTACATGATTCAGGTATTTTGTTAGTATTATCGATTTATTATCTTCTCATGCTTTATATTCCATACCATGATATACTCTGCTTATTTTATAGACTCATATCATTCTTGGAGTCTAATCGGACAATATGATAATGGGCTGCAAACCATGACCCATACTTGTTCATTCTTGCTTTATATGATTCTTGTGGATTGAGATATAGTTTAGATTAGACATGATACCATGACCTTGACAGCTTATACGTACTCGAGTGTAAAACCCCTAAATTTCTACTATTTTTTTATATTTAAAATTGTACTGATTTAAAATTTTGTATTGTACGTCACGTAGTCGTATTGTACGTCGTGTGCGAAGGTTCGTCTTTCGTAATTGCTCGACAAATACGAATATGTGCGAGCGTACATATTTTTGAAAAACATTATTTTTATTATTTTTATAGTTTCAAAGAAATGTAGATAATAATTATTACTAGCTATTATTTTCAAGTTTACGATTTTTATTTATGAAAATCTTTTCGTTTATAGCAGTTATTTATAATAAATAATATTCATAGGCATACATATATTTCCTAAATATTTTGCTAGTTTATTTTAAATAAAAATATAATTTTCGATATTTATTAATATTAATAATTATTATTCAAAGATATTTAAAATATTTATTATTTTTGAAGTTATTATTATTGGTATTTGAAAAATATATTTGGAAGTTATTATGGCCATTTAAATCTTGATTTGATCTTTGAATTTATAGATTTAATTTGTATCCATATTTGGAATTTGATTTATCCTATTGATTTTAAACTAAAAATTTAATTTGATTTAATTAGATTTAATTGGATTTGGATTGGATTTGATTTGAATTGATTGATTTAATTTAAATAGATGATTTATCTACTTGGGTTTTAAATATTCCTAGTCCATATCTAAGTAGGAATTCCCACATCCTATAAATAGGCAGGTACTCCTCCACATTATTCATCTCCCACAAATTTCCTCCATAAATCTACGTGCATCGTGTCCGTGTTCATCCATAAATCTTATTCCATAATTACAATTACATTAACTTTCCCGTGTCGGACACATCCCGACACCATCGAATCCCAAGCCCGACTCTAAGCCTACCCGGTTCCCGAACGCCCCCGCCGTCCCGATGCCACCCCGCTATCCGCCATACCCTCACAACAAGCAAGTCGACCACCAACCACCATCACCGACTCCGCCTGGCCACTCCGGCCGACCTCCCGATGCCGTACACCACGACCACACACCCGGCCACCTTCATCACTACCGCCAAACTTCACCACAGCCCCGGCCAAACCCCGACCACCCATCATGGCCAAACCCCGACCCCGACAGAACCATCTGAACCACCAGAATTCCCGTCGCGGCACGCCACAAACCACCACCGTACCCCCAACTCCTCTTCCGACAGCGCCAACCTATCACGGCCAACCAACAACCCGACCAAACCAACCGCCACGGCGGCCACTGCCGCGGCAGCTCCGCCACCACCATCAGTAACACCCATCACCACCACCGCCTCCATCAAACACCAAACAAAAGAAAAACCCTAGAAATTAAAAACAACCGTCACCACTTACCCCCCTCCGGTGACCTTCGTCGAAGTAGCCGCCTGCTCCTACCGTTCCTCCGCCGTCGCCGCGCAACCCATCGTCGGCCAAACCCCTTTCACTTTCGTCGCGAGGTCGTCGCCCCGACGCCAGCCTACTGGCGACCCGATCCGCCGCCGCCAGATCCGTCTAGGCTCGGCCATCCCAGCGCCTCAGCCACTCCGCCTCACCTTTCTCCCTCCGTCAGTCGCCGACCACCGCCTGAACTCGCACCCAGCCACCGCCGGCGCCCACTTGGAGCCCGACCGACCGTCCAGCTCTCGAAACCCTCTCACCGCCGCATCTCCTCCGTCCCACCTTGCCACCGCCGCCGGACCACCTCTCCGTCTCCCCTCTCAAATCCCTAGCTTCCCACTCCCTCTCTCTTTCACCTCTCTCCTCCAGCCCGCCGTCAGCCCCGCGCGGCGCCGACCAGATCCGCCACCTCCCGAGCTTCGATCCCTCTCTCTCTCTCTCCTCTCTGACTCATCCTCTCTCTCTCGCTCTCTCCCCCATCCTCTTCTTTGAACCATTATTTTTTTGTTTTTGCTTCTCTCTCCTTCGGGAGAAGAGAATAGAATAGGTGAAAGTTTAATTGATTGATTGATTTATTTATTTATTATTTATTTATTAATTAATTTTTTTCTTTTTCTCTTTCTTTTCATTTTTATTTTACTGTTAAACTGAGTTATTTTCTATATTATTGTTATTATTATTATTATTAGCATCTGTATTTTTATTATTATTATTATTATTAGTATTATTTGTATTAAGAAGGTATGTATGTGCTATATATGTAAATACATTATTGGTATTTTCTTGTATTATTATTACTATAATTATTTTAATAGTTACTACTAGTAAAACAGTTTGTGAGTATTGTTATTATTATTATTATTATTATTATTATCATCCAAATTTTTGTGTATATTTTTAGTATGCATGTTACTATAAGTATTATTATTATTATTAATATTATTGTTATTATTTTGTTTTATTAGTAAACAGATAGTTAACCCATTACAAAAATTATGTTTGACTAAAAAGTAGATTTTGCCTTAAATGTTCTCTAAATTTTTGTGTATTTTTCTAAAAAGGTATTTTGATAGTAAAAATATATATTATAAGTATTTTCTAGAAATCATATATATATAATTTATCAGTTTTTCCTTGATTATTCTCCTGTCCATGATCCATCCCATTACTCCTATTCACTCACCAATTCTAGACTATCTTATGTCCAACCTAACCAAATTGACCCTTCTGGACCCAATGGAACTGTCCGTGCCACCATCCGAGGTCACCATGTATAGTTGTTGCACCGAAGTTGCAGTTCGTGCCACATTGATCATCGCAGCACACCAGGCGCTCTATCAGGCAAGACACCTTGCCATTTACTGTTTAATTATTTTAGCTCATATTTCATGCATGTTTATTATTTTCTTTATGCAAAATAAACTGTGATACATGGCATAACTGTTAGAACTTACTGTTCATTTATTTTCCTGCTATGTATTATTTTTCTCACATTAAACCTAGATTTAAGGGACCACCTTGTGTGTTGCATTCATTGGCCTTGACACGTTGTAACACGAAGTTGTGTGTCGCATGTAGGACACGAAAGTGCGTGATTGGCTGGCCACCAGTACGTACAAGCCGTACGATAGGAATAACCGCTAATAAAGATTGTATGCTAGTTTGACTTAGCGGTTATAGTGGTTTGTGTTGTGGATGCAACACAGTAGGCATTGGATGGGGAGTACAATTCCTTAGCGTATGGGCTTCGATGCACTTTCCCTTTTGTAACCCGCAAGCTCCGCCGGAGACGCGGGTCAGATTACCCATGATTACTGACGGCCACTGACGATTCTGCAGAACGTCATGCTCTTACTGATGGGACCTCTAGTGCCCAAGGGGGACTATGTCGATCCTATTCAGCTAGGGCCCATGCATATGAAGGATTGTTCTTAACTACATATCACTTAGAACGGTAGGCTACCTTTATCCGTTAGGTACGAGTACTTTTGGTTTGGGTACTTGTATCTGACCGTGGCTTGGAATAATAACTTGTCGCAGATTAGTTCATCATATCTTGTCTTTGTTTGGTTGTAGGTGTGACTTACTACTTCGATGAGAAGGTATTGAACCTTGTTGGGGTCCGGATAACATATTGGATTCATAGCATGGAAAGATACGTCGCCGTGAATTAGTTTACCATCTCCTGTCCTTGTTTGGTTGGGGGGATGGTACGCTCGTTCAGTAGGTGCGTATTGGACAATGTTATAATTCGATTTACTTATTTATTTGAGCAATATTTATTCAGTTTATATGGCATGATATTATGTGTCTTGTTACGTCCCTCTGAGGACCTGGTTATCTCTCCAGGTGTGTGCTATTGTCTTGCGCAGGTGTTCTAGCTCTAGCCGTATTCGTCGTCGCTTCTTCGAGGTTGATTGCATTTGGATCGTCTTTGCTTCGCTCGCCACTCATTTTATTTTCTATGTACTTTTCCATATTTTGTTGGTAGTGGATTTGTCTCCGTCCAACATATTGTATTAAGACAAATTTATTCTCATTATATGACATCTTCTATTCATTTATTTTGTGTGGATGAGATTAGTTATGGTTCTACTGCATTTTACAGCTAATGTATTTATACGAGGCTTCCATATATTGGAGTATACTTCGTATAAATACAGCTGGCATGTCTACGTTCCTAGTCCTACGTATTTTAGGACTGGGGCGTTACATCGAGTCGGGCTGGAGTCCGCTCGATATGTAGTTGGCTTGCTCACGAGCTCGCATCCGAAAACCGGGTGCGGGTCGTGACATTGTGCATGTGTTTGAGTGCTAGCCTAGGCTTGGTTAGGCATAGTGCGACTTGTTGGACTATGCTTGGACCTACTATAACTTGGTTGACCTAGTTTGACTAGTGTAGTTGACTAGAGTTGACCAAGAGTTGACTTTAGTCTAGAATGACCTAGAATTCATATAGAATGCAGTATAAAGTTTAATATTACCATTCTGGACATGTTGTGACCTATGTTGCTCTAAATAGGACTCATGTACTCTGTCTGGACATCTATACCCATCGGATACTCAGGATATCAGGCAAGTACATTCTCTGATCGTTTCATACTTGATAGGAATTATATTTATGCTCTAGATTACTTTACTTGATGCTATCATATTGTTAACACGGATTGGTATTATATGGATCCCTTCATGAGATGTTATCCCCCTCGAGAGCATTGGGATACGTCATGTCTTGTGCTTTTCATGTACATCATGTATTCATGTGCTTTCATCATTCATGTACACTCTTGTGATTCATGTACTCTCATGTTCACATAGCCCCTCATGTATACTTCATATGCACCCATTTATGGACCCCCATGTGAAATTATGTACAATAACATAACTTGTCTGGATCCTTGTGTATTGATTGGGGTACGGGGGAGTATAAATGGTCATGTGAACAATTCCAAAGTAGTGTAATCATGTGCAAACTCTTTAGTATAATTATGTGCAAATTTAAGCCGTTCACATGTCTATCTTGTACTCTACATTACTAGCCACTGTTAGTTCTTTACTTACAGTAGATATTTTCTTACAATCATCTCTTTTACTTCATATATATCCTTCAGCATTTCATGTATCTTACTCCATAGCATGCTTACATTTTCTGTCATATTATGAACTGCGTGAGATGTATTATGCTCGTTCCTGTCCTGACTGGACCTATTGAAATATTACAGATAACATTGAAGAGTTCTGTCCTACGTACTACGGAGCAGGACTAGATGACACGTGCGAGCTGGACTCCTAGGAGGACCCAGTCCTTGTAGAGGACACTACCCCAGTAGTCTAGGCTAGATAGCTATACTAGTTATCTTACTTTATTGTCTTGTCTTATTTTGGATACATTATGTATTTATTTGGGATATTATTATTTTGGATGTTGTAGAGATGTTATCTTAGACACTTGGATTTCTTCTACTGTTGTACTTTATTTGGTGACTTTCATATCTATCTTATCGTATTTCTACCTTAGCTGTGATTGAGTTGTATATTTCTATATTGTCCTCCGTTCGGAGAGTATATATTATACAGGTACCTTATAATTGTTAGATGTATGTGACCTAGGACAGCGTTCTACCGTCGACACTACGGCGTAGGCTGGACGTACCCACTTCTCGTGCCCTCACACTGGGTGCGGGTCGTGACACATTTTTAGTGGTGGCCCATGCAGGTCCAGATTTGTAGTGGAATTGGAACTAGAGTATCACTACAGCCTGTAGTAGGATATAGGGTATAGTTTTGAGGTACTCAATCACATTAGGAAAACTCTGATCCAATACTTGCCATCTAAATTCTTGTCGATTAAATACTTTCCTTTGAATAAATAAACTGTCCTCCTTTGATTTTTCGCTTCATTCTCAATAATTGCTTCTTGTTTTAATCTGTCTTCAGAATGGTTATAGAGACACGACTCATCGCTCCGATCCGGGGGATACTATCGAAAGGTCGGCCACCTCTCGTCTTGTTCAGCAAGGCCTCGAGACCGCAGCTCCTGTTGTGCCAGCCCAGGTTGGCGTTTCTGCTGCATTTTGAGATACGCCTCCGCCTATACAGAGACCTTCCTCCGTCACTCCTGATTTCTCTCGGCAGCAGCTGCCTTCGGGATCGGTTGACGTAGCACAGTTGTTCGACTTCTTTCAGAGGATGGTGGAGGCTCAGCGACAACAGTCTGCTCATTTTCAGCTGGGCATAGAGAATGCCCATCAGCTTGCCCTGACGATGGTGGAGAGAGTTATTGCGCAGCCCCAGGCAGCCCAGATGCAGCCGTATCAGTCGAGGATGCCAGGGATCCAGGACTTCCAGATGATGCGTCCACGAGACTTTTGCAGCACTGAGGGGGCTCTGTATGCGAATGACTGGATAGGGCACATCGAGGAGATCTTTCGGCTGGCGGTAATTCCAGCACGATTGTAGATTAAGGCGGCAGGTAGTCAGATGTAGGACCTAGCCCGTATATGGTACGAGACGGACTCGAGGGTCGGTAAAGACTTGGGCAGCCTTCAAGAAGCTGTTCAAGGAGAAGTTTTTTCCTGATACAGCTCTTGGTGCCCTGGAAACGTAGTTTGAAAACTTAGTTATGGGCAGTCAGACTGCCGAGGAGTACGTTGGGGAGTTCTGCCGTCTGGGCAGATTTATTGAGGGACTTAGTGAGACAGCGAAGGCCCAGAGATTCCAGAAGGGGTTAGTTAAGGTGGTCAAGTCCTTGACCAAGAGTGATCGGAGTGCCACTTTTGAGGAGATTCTGGTGGATGCCCTAGCAGCAAAGGATGACCTTGAGCTGAATCTCAAGAGGGGACGAGACGCTCATGGAGCCAGTGGCAACGGAGGATCGGCCAAGAGGCCTCACTTTCAGCAGCAGAAGAGGCAGTTCCAGCCACAGCAGTTCCAGGGGCAGGGTTGTGCATCTTTCCAGCAGGTGCAACAGCAGCCGAGGTTTCAGCCACAGGCACTCAAGCAGCAGTCCTTTACTTGTGGCTTCTGCAAGAAGCCAGGGCATATGTGGAATGACTGCAGGATGAGGCTCGTGAGGTGACTACTCTGCGGTTCGACGGAGCACCAGCTGAAGGAGTGTTCCATGTCTTCAGGACGAGCAGCTCAGGGAGCGGAAGCCAGGGCTCCAGTAGTGCAACAGATAGGACCCTTACGGACTAAGCAGTAGAGGTTCGCTCAGCATCAGTAGCAGGACAGGGGAGGTCAGCAGGGCGAGCTTTCGCCATGGCAGTTGAGGACGCAGATGCTAGGAGTGCTATCGGAGAGTTGATCGCAGGTTCTATTCTTTTCGACTCCATTCCAGCTTTTGTATTGTTCAATTCAGGGACTTCCTACAGCTTCGTGTCTGTATCTTTTGCTATTAGACACCACCTTGTATCTGAATCATTGCCTAGGACTTGCAAGATCACGACCGTGGGTGGTATTATTCTCGTTAGTGATATTTGCAAGGGTCAGAGGGTTGATTTGGGAGGCCGAGAGTTGGATATGAGTCTGCTCGTTATGCCATTGCTGAACTACGATATCGTACTCAGTATGGATTGGTTGAGCAGGAACCATGCCAGCATAAATTGCTGCGGGGGTAGAGTTCTTTTTAGAGCACCCGGAGAGTTAGAGTTCGAGTTCACCCGACGGCAGGCAGAGCAGAGCCGCGGAGTCTTCTACGGAGTATCAGTTGAGGAGCAGGCTGTGCCACACCCTTTGATAGCGGAGTTCATGGACGTTTTCTGGAGGATTTGCCAGGGCTACCACCAGACAGAGACGTGGAGTTCTCTATAGACTTAGTGCCCGGCGTAGAGGCGATATCTCAGCAAGTCTATAGGGTGAACAACAATGAGCTGGTAGAGTTGAAGAAGCAGATGGATGAGCTACAGGACAAGGGCTTCATCCGATCGAGTTCTTCACCATGGGGTGTACGGGTACTCTTTGCACCGAAGAAGGATGGGTTGGTCAGGATGTGTATCGACTACAGGGCACTCAACAACATCATGATCAAGAACAAGTACCCATTGTCGAGGATCGACGATCTCTTCGATCAGCTGAGTGGGGCGAGGGTATTTTCTAAGATTGATCTGAGGTCAGGTTACCATCATGTGAAGGTAAAGAAGGAGGATATCTCGAAGATCGCATTCAGGACGCGGTATGGCCAGTTTGAGTTCAGGGTGATACCGTTTGGGTTGACTAATGCCCCGGCAGTATTTATGAACCTGATGAACAAGGTGTTCCACCAGTACTTGGACAAGTTCGTGGTGGTGTTCATCGATAATATCCTAGTGTACTCGAAGACTGAGGAGTAGCATGAGGAGCACTTGAGAGTGGTTCTGAAGACTCTCAGGAGGGAGGAGCTTTATGGAAAGCTCTTTAAGTGTGAGTTCTTTCTGGACAGAGTTGACTTCTTGGTTCATTTGGTGACTGGTGATAGGATCTCAGTTGACCCAAAGAAGATCACGCCAGTTGAGGCTTCGACAACATCGAGTTCAGTAGCAGAGATCAGGAGCTTCTTGGGATTGACAGGCTACTATGGAAGGTTCGTGCAGGATTTCTTTCGGGTTGCAGAGCCATTGACTAGGCTGACCTGGAAGGACGCAGAGTTTATCTTGTCAGAGGAGTGTCAGGTCGTTTTTAATGAGTTGAAGAAGCGGCTGACGACAGCTCCGATTCTGACATTACCATCAGGATCAGGAGGGTTCACTATCTACAGTGACGCCTCAGGGAAGGGTTTGGGTTGTATCTTGCAGCAGCATAGAAAGGTGATTGCCTATGCTTCCAGGCAGTTACGTCCCCATAAGAAGAACTATCCTACCCATGACTTGGAGTTGGCAGCAGTTATATTTGCTTTGAAGTTATGGAAACACTATTTATACGGAGAGCAGGTGGAGATCTTTACAAATCATAAGAGCTTGAAGTATGTGTTTACACAGAAGGAGCTCAAAATGAGACAATACAGGTGGTTGGAGTTGATGAAGGACTTCAACATTTTACTACAGTATCACTCAGAAAAGGCCAACGTGGTTGCCGATGCCTTGGGTAGGTATCCGACAGCCATGTGTTTTACGATGGATCGTCACTTGCTAGCAGATTTGGAGAGCCTGGGGATCGAGGTGGTTGTGCCATGATTTCAGATGTAGATGTGGGGCCTTCAGATTCAGTCAGACTTTATGTAAAGGATCAAGTCGACTCAGTTCAAGGATGTTTCTCTATGGTGTATCCGAGAGCAGGTTCGAGCAGGATTGGTAGATGATGAGTTTAGCTTGCAGAGGATGGCGCATTGAGGTACGGTTCCAGACTGTGTGCCCAGTGGAGAGCTCCAGGAGCATGTCATACAGGAGGCCCACCGATCTCAGTACCCATACATCCAGGTTCCAACAAGATGTATAGGGATCTGAGGGAGCACGTTTGGTGGTATGGGTTGAAACGGGAGGTAGATCACTTCGTAGCCAGATGCTTGGTCTATCAGCAGGTCAAGACAAAGAGGCAGAGGCCAGGAGGTTTGTTGCAGCCATTGCCCATTCCAGAATGGAAGTGGGAGCACATTACGATGGACTTTGTTTCTAGATTGCCGCGGACACCAGAAGGAAAAAACGTGATTTGGCCTGTCATCGTAGACAGGTTGACCAAATTGTTCCAGTTTTTGCCATTTAAAGTGGGTACATCTACTGAGAGGCTAGAAGAGATGTATATGCAGCAGATTGTCAGGATTCAGGAAGTTCCGGTGAGCATTATCTCGGATCAGGATAGTCGCTTTACTTCCCATTTCTGGCAGAGTCTGCAGACTAGTTTGGGCACTCAGCTTAAGTTTAGTACTGCATACCACCCTTAGACGGACGGACAGTCAGAGAGGACTATGCAGACACTCGAGAACATATTACAAACTTATGTCTTGAATTTTGGAGGATCCTGGGAGGATCACCTACACTTAGTGGAGTTTGCATACAACAATAGTTTTAAGGCCAGCATTGAGATGTCACCATTCAAGGCACTGTACGGGCGCAGATGTCGTATACCCTTGTCTTGGGATAACGTTAGAGAGCGAGCTTTATTTGGACCTGAAATGGTTGTAGATGGAGCCGAGAAGGTAAAGCTCATCAGAGACCGACTTTGTGTGGCACAAGACAGACATCGGTACTGGGCTGATAGCAACCGTAGACCTTTAGAGTTTGAGGTACAGTTTAGGGATAGGATTAGAATTAGGAGTTGTTTTGTTTGTGATTTTGTTTGATCATGTTTTAATATATTAGTCATTGAGACCTTGTTTGTGGTTAGGTTGGAGATCTGGTTTTCTTGAGAATATCTTCGACATGTGGTACGATACGTTTTGGTGGAGGTAGAAAGCTTAGCCCGTGTTTCATCGGACCTTTCATGATCAGCGGGAGAGTCAGTGACGTAGCTTACAGGCTAGACTTGCCACCTGTACTAGTGGAAGCCCATAACGTATTTCATGTGTCGTAGCTGAGATGGTATATGGCAGATCCTAGCCATGTACTCGATCAATAGAGATTGAGGTGGGACCTACTCTTAGCTATCCAGAGAAGCCTGTGGAGATTCTGGATCGACGAGAGAAGGTTCTGAAAAACTAGGCGATACCTTTGATTCGCGTCGCATAGAGGCACCATTCTCTAGGAGAGTCTACCTGGGAGCGGGAGTATGAGATGCGCGAACGATACCCATATCTTCACAATTTGGGGCTTTTTCTTGGAGATTGGATCTTTATAGGCAATCCTTCAATCACCTCTAAATTCTGATTTCTTTACATAGATGCATCCATCTAGGTGTCACATAGCTGTTGGATGAGTTTGGTAAAAATTTGTGTTGATTTAGTGTCCGTATCAGACACGTATCAGAGTGGGTTTATAGGTGTTTGATGAAATACCTCAATGGAGATTTTATTATTATTTTTGAAATATTTTTGAACAAATTTGTAGAGCTAAATGTGCTCTTGGATTTCGCGCATGACTGAGTCGATCATCTGCTTTGTGTCATATCGAATGAGGGGCTGGACACATCGTACAAACCATGCCAGCTATGCCCTGCTACCTATCACAGTTTCTGGATATGATACGCCACGAGGAGGCCTGATACTTGGCTAGTAGGTCGGGGAAGTGACTAACAGGTCACCCCCCCAAGCCACGCATGGCCACGTGTCGTATCGGACACGTTCTCAAACACGCACGTGTTTTATACTGTCCCTGTGCAGTCGACTTCCTTCGACTGATACGTGAGTTGTGTCACGCACAGACACATCTTGGACTCAAATTAGGGTATCGACCCACTAGCCCTACCCCTGGCGAACACGTGGACACGAGCATGAGGTGTCATGTGTCGTATGTACGAACCCGTGTCCTCGCCGTACGATGTTGTGCTATGCAGTTTGTACCTGTGTGTGTTTAAATTGTTCTGGACACTTTGTGTCCACTTGTGTGGACACGAAACCCCCTCTGACACACGAACACATGTACCTAGCATCTGTGCACACATTGGGTTGAGTTTTATTTGATTTTCGTTTGGAATTGGGTTCTTTGGTTTGACTAAACCTGGGAATTGGGTTTTTACTGATTACTGAGTTTGAGATTTGAAATTAATGTTCAATGTTAAAGTTTAGACATGTTATCATAGCTGGGTTCAAATGATTCATGATTAGGTTTGTATTTTGGGTTTTCATTTAGAATTTGGGTTCGATTTCGAAAGGAATAGGAATTGATTGATACTTGAAACTGCCATTGTGTTCGAAATAGATTTTGGGATTTATATTGGATGTTATTATATATTTTTAACTGAGTTTAAATTGAATGTGTATAAAACTGAGATGGATTTGTTTGAAACCAATGCTTCTAAATTAACAAATGTTAACTGAGTTGGTATAGGATTGACTGAGATGTAAACCTGAGAAATTATTCACTGCTAGCCTATGTTGTAAACCTGAGAACACATGTAAACCTGAGAATTACACACCATATCACTCTATAACCTGCTGCATGTACACACACACCCCTCACTATTACACCATACAACTGTACATACACACACACACTCTAATCACTATCACACATAATACTTTTGTCCACACACACTCATATATGTGAGGCACCAACATACACATATTTATATATACCACTTGACACCATGTATCCTTAACCCTCTTGTATGTAACCCCTAATACACACACCACAGTTATCACCTTGACACTAAACTGAACCCTATCTATGCAATTATGACACATACTACACATTTATGCCATGCACTTACACATACACACACCCTATACATATATGCATAGTGTATATTATGACTAGTAGTATAGCTTGCACTTCTATACCTAAGTTATAAGTAATGATGATGATGAGGATGTGATAATATTTCCTATTAGTGTAGCTTGTATGTAATTCACTAGCCTTTGTATATATATTCATATATTGTATATGGATATATTATATACTTGTGTATGATACTTGACATTGTTTATTTTGGTGTAGTTCTATTGGCTTATGCATGTGTTTGAGTGCTAGCCTAGGCTTGGTTAGGCTTAGTGCGACTTGTTGGACTAGGCTTGGACCTAGTATAGCTTGGTTGACCTAGTTTGACTAGTATAGTTTATTAGAGTTAACCAAGAGTTAACTTTAGTCTAGAATGACCTAGAATTCTATAGAATGCATTGTAAAGTTCAATATTAACATTCTGGAGATGTTGTGACCTGTGTTGCTCTAAATAGGACTCATCTACTCTGTCTAGACATCTATACCCATCGGATACTCAGGATATCAGGCGAGTACATTCTCTGACCGTTTCATACTTGATAGGAATTATATTTATGCTCTAAATTATTTTACTTGATGCTGTCACGTAGTTAACACGGATTGGTACTATATGGATCCCTTCATGAGATGTTATCTCCCTCGAGAGCATCGGGATACGTCATGTCATGTGCTTTTCACGTACATCATGTATTCATGTGCTTTTACCATTCATGTGCACTCTTATGATTCATGTACTCTCATGTTTACAGAGTCCCTTATGTATACTTCATGTGCACCCATTTATGGGCTTCCATGTGAAATCATGTATAATAATATAACTTGTTTGGATCCTTATGTATTGATTGGGGTACAGGGGAGTATAAATGGTCATGTGAACAATTTCAAAGTAGTGTAATCATATGAAAACTCTTTAGTATAATCATGTACAAATTCAAGCCGTTCACATATCTATCTTATACTCTACATCACTAGCCACTATTAGTTCTTTACTTATAGTAGATATTTTCTTACAGTCATCTCTTTTACTTCATATATATTCTTCAGCATTTCATGTATCTTACTCTATAGCATGCTTACATTTTCTGTCATATTATGAACTGCGTGAGATGTATTATGCTCGTTCATGTCCTGACTGGACCTATTAAAATATTACAGATGATATTGAGGAGTTCTGTCCTACGTACTACAGAGCAGGCCTAGATGACACCTGCGACCTGGACTCCCAGGAGGACCAAGTCCTTGCAGAGGACATTACTCCAGTAGTCTAGGGGCTAGATAGCTAGACTAATTATCTTACTTTATTGTCTTGTCTTATTTTGGATACATTATGTATTTATTTGGAATATTGTTATTCTGGATGTTGTGGAGATGTTATCTTAGACACTTAGACTTCTTCTCCTATTGTACTTTATTTGGCGACTTTCATATCTATCTATCTTATCGTATTTCTACCTTAGCTGTGATTGAGTTGTACATTTCTATATTGTCCTCCGATCGGAGAGTATATATTGTACAGGTACCTTATAATTGTTAGATGTATGTGATCTAGGATAGCATTCTACCACCGACATTGTGGCGTAGGCTGGACGTACCCACTTCTCGTGCCCCTGCACTGGGTGCGGGTCGTGACGTATCCCTTATCGGGTACATCGGGTATTTCATGTTCATGTAGTTTATCATGTACATCATATACTCTTTGTATTCATATTATTTATGTACTCTCATGTGCTCTCATGTACTTTTATATGCTCACATGTGCTTTATATGCAAACTAACAATTATGTACGTAACGTGTCATTATCCGATCCATGTGTATTAATTGGGACGGGGGAGTAGAATATAGTTATGTGATTAAATCCCTTAGTGTAAATTATGTATATGTCGATTATACCTTCACGTATAATCGAGTTATTGTAAAATAATTATGTACAACCTAAACCAATAACATGACTAACTTGTGCTCTAAATCACTTGTGTTCGTTTCAAGTTAACATGTTTTCTATCTATCTCATGTACTCAATTTCCTTATATCTTCATGATGCTATTTATCTATTTCTCTGTGTTTCTATTCCAGTATATTATGTATTTTATTCTATTACGAGTTATATATTTCCTACCATCTAATGGAACTACTTTCAGAGATTAAGTACTTCGCTCCAATCCTGACTTGAAATATTTTTCAGAGGACTTGGAGGATTTCTACACGACCTATTATGGAGCAAGCATTCATGAAACTTGTAACCTGGACCACCAGGAGGATCCTGCTAGCTTAGAGGAGACAACAGTAGTGCCTAGATTAGACTGCTTGGACAATTATCTAGATTTGTCTCCAGTTATCTTTTTGAGATGTTATTTTATATTATCTACTCTTTGAGATGTGTCGATGACTCTTAAACTTATTTCTATTTGATTTGTGTTGTACTTCGGCATCTATCTATTTCCATATTATGCTCTTATTCCTCCTTAGCTATTTGTGATTGAGTGGTATACTTCTATGATTATCCTCCGTATGGAGAATATATTTGATAGGTACAATTATATTGTGTTAGTTGGTTGTGTGACCTTGGACAGCGTTCTACCGCTGATACTGCGGCGTAGGCTGGACGTACCTACGGTCTCGTGCCCCTTTATCGGGTACGGGTCGTGACACATTTTTAGTGGTAGCCCATGCAGGTCAGGCTTCGCAATTAAACGATGTCGTATTAGTGCAACGACTTAGTTGTACTACTGCGAGCCTGCGATAGGATATAGGAAATAGGATACTAAGATGAGAGGATTACTCAATTATAATTAGGACTTATGGAGAGATTCCTGAGACGACCCTTGAAAATCGTATTTTGAACTCCAATTCGAAATCCTTTCCTCTCGTTCTAGTTTACCCTTGCTTGCTGTTCATCGAATTTGATTCTTGATGATTCGTTGATTGATTTTGATTTTCATATCGGGATGAATTTTATGAACTGAATTTTGGTATCTTCTGATGACATATGTTGACATATCAACAAAAAAGGTAAAACGTCTACTTGGTTATGGAGCTTGGAGTTTATCACAACCATATTAGCTGGCATGGCGGAAACGTAGGGACCTAACTTCGGATGTATATATCTTAGTTATGAAATTTAAAATTTCTCACAGTTATACTAGTCGACACAGCGAATTCTAGATAACATGATTATAAAGGTGCATATCCTAGTTGTAAAATCTATTGTTTATCACAACTATGCTTACTGCGAGGTGAGGATTCTGAGTATCATGATTTTGGGACAGACGTATATGATTATCAGATTGTATCTTAAAAAAAGTTCTTAATGTATCATCTCTATCATTTAACTTTTGTTATTATAGGATTCTGTTCCATCATCAACTAGCTCAGGAATGGACATACCTTCAGTTCCGTTAGTCCAGTTCCTTGTAGAGCTTCATTTCATTATAGTTCCTTCATAGTGTGATGGATTGGTGACTTACAAATTGGTCTACGTTCCTGAGTATCAATGTTGATTTTTACGAGTATAGCTTGTAAGTCTTAGGGTGGTTTTTGGTTGGGTACGTGAGTATTAGGTATCAGCATATAAGACTTAGACGACCAATAGCATAGTAACCTAGCATAGTAACCTCAGTAGGATGTGCCAGTAAGTAAGTGTGTTCATGTCTTTGAAATGATAGTTTAGCATTGGTATTAGAAACAGTAACCAATTGTAGATAGTTCTTATGTTTATTATGATAATTATCAATTTTTATTATTATGTTGATTGATAATCTGTCTTATAACCCTTTGATGATTTCTTGTTTCCATCCATCTTTCCAGTATGGCACCCATGACCAGATCCCGTCGTCTGAGAGCTGCTGCAGTTTCGGACATGACTGGGAGCGTACTTCCGCTTCATATTGCTCAGGAGGTATTGACCCCTCCCGCTGACCAGGGGGTAGTTGTACCTCCTACCATTGAAGATGTGGTAGCAGCCTTACCAAAGAGTCTTCCTCCACCTTCTGCCATTCAGGAGATTGCTGCAGTTTTGTCTGAGAGCGAGAGTCTTCCTCTGCCTCCTCCTCTGCCTCCTGGAGTGGTGTAAAACCCCTAAATTTCTACTGATTTTTATTTTATTTTATTTCGGTACTGATTTAAAATTTGGTATTGTACGTCGCGTGGTCGTATTTTACGTCGCGCACAAAATTTTATTTTTCGAAATTGCTCGACGAGTGCGAATATGTACGAGCGTACATATTTTTAGGAAAAACATTTTTCTTATTTTTTAGTTTCAAAATATATATAATAAGTATTATAGTTATCGTCCCAAAATTCCAAATCTGTTATTTTATTTATAAAATCTTTATTTACATAGTTATAATAATAAATAATTTCTTTTCTATAAAATGGTATATTAGAAAAGTAGATTTATGTAAATATCATTTGGACATTAGTAAATATTTATTGAGTTTAATTGTAAATAATAATGTATTTTCAAAATTATTTTATTAGTAATTTTGGAAAATATATTTCAAAATTATTATGGCAATTTAAACCTTGATTTGAAATTTGGATTTATTTAAATCGTTAAATATTTGAAATTTGATTTATCTCATTGATTTTATACTAGAAATTTAATTAGATTTAAATTTGGATTTGTATTTGGATTGGATCTGATTTATTTTAAATTTATTTAAAAGGCGATTTAAAACTACTCCTAATTCTATCCAATTGGGAATTCCCACGTCCTATAAATAGGCAGGTACTCCTCCAATTTTTGCATCTACAGATGTGCATTGGGTCTGTGTCCTCTTTTCCTCTACTATGTATTATATTTTACAAATACAATTTTTATTCGTGTCCGACAGCTCCGGACACCGAATCGTCCCGTGTCTCGCAGGACACGTTTACAGACTCCATCCTCTCCCAACAACAGCACTCCCACCATCTTCCGTCTCTACACCCGACCAACATGACTACCATCACCACCACCTCATTGCCGCTGCGGTCGGTCTCCGTCGTCGACCACCGCCCAAACCCTCAGCCCCTGACCCCGCCTACACCACCAGCCACCACCTGCCTCCGTCTTCCCGGCATCCGACACCGTCCCCAAAATCCATACGAAGAAGAAGAGGTAAGAAACCTCACCTGGCCACCGCCCGATCTTCGGTCGGAGAGCTGTCCGCCGCCACCTCACGCCGTGTAAATCCCTCCGCCGTGTGCTGGCGAGCAGCTCCCAGCCGCCCGACCAATCGACCGCCTCCGCTTCGATCTCCTCCGTGCGCCATCCTCCGATCTCCTCCGTGGTTGTCGCCGTCCCATCGGAGACCCGTCGTACTCGCCGAAAAACTTCCATCGCGTCTCCTCCGGGCCGATCGTGTCCGCGGTGGCCCCCATCCGACACCGCGATGCATTTCCGCCTTCCGCCCGCCGTCGTGTGAGGCCGCTCCTCCACCGTGGTCGGCCCCGCGCACCATGGCCGTGCGGCGAGTACCCCGGCCGGAAAACCCCCCCTCCGACTTCTCTTCGCCGCTGGCCAGGCGCCCAAACTCCGCTAAACCCTGCGCTCAGGGCTGACCCCGCCCGGCCATCATCGCCGTCGTGCCTCTCCGCCGCGTCACTTGACGGCCACCGCCTGGCCCTACCGGCCCAGCGTCGTAATCGCACCGGCGAGCGCGCTCTACCGCGCCGCCTTACCCGTCCACGGAGCTGCGCCGCCTCCGCGTAGGAGCGCCTCCGACTTCCCGCTCCTCTCCAGCTCCTCCTTTCCCCCGCACAACCGTCGGCCACCGCGCGTCGAACCCGCCGCCGATCCCCGCACGGTAAACCCATTGCTCCCCCTCTCAATTCATCTCCCTCTCTCTCCCTCTCGCTGGACATTTGGGGGAAGGGAACGAATAGATATTTTGTTTTTTTATAATTTATTATTACATTTATTATTATTATTATTATCTATTATTATTATGATTATTATTATATTGATTATTTATGTTATATTATTTAATGTTATTATTATTGTTATTAGTATTATCATAGTATTATTATTATATTATTATAATTTATATTAAGCTTTATACCAAATAAATAAATATAAGCAATTTTGGATTAAATAGGGTGGTGATGTTTCCAATACAAGTAATTAGTTTTTACCTAAAACTAATTTTTACTATTTATGTTGGAATTTAGTTAAATAGATATTTATTTTGGGTCTATAAGTACAACAGGCTCTTATTTTCAAATAAATACATACATATTTAAAAAGTATGTCTAGGCCTATTAAGCCTAAAAATAGTTTTGTACTAAATAGATATTTTAATTGGATTCTTATATTATTTTCAAGGTTATAAATAAAGCTAAATAGTTATAAATACTTTTCTAATAACTTATATTTTCTAAATAAGAAATTCATTCTTCCAAATCAAATTCCTACATAGTTAGATCGTCGCTCATCATGACTAGTTATGCTTTTCTATTTTCTCTCGCAAAATTTGTACCCCGCATACCAACCATGGCTAGTGGACACATCGGAACTTGTCGGATTTTTGCACCACACCAGGCGATACCCCAGGCAAGATATCTTGCCATTATACTATTTATTTTTAGTTACATTTTATTACATATCACTGTTCATTTTTTCTAGTTCTTGATTACTGCCTGCTCAGTGATATTATCTGTACCTTGTTATTTACCATTTGATTGCATATGGACTTAGAGTTAAGGGACCACCTCTAGTTTAGTGCATTACATAAACTTTGACACTGTTGTGCCACGAGATGTGTGAGTTATGAGTAGCATATAGTCTACGGACTTGCGTGTTGGCTGATCACTGATACGTGCAGGACGTGCGTTAGGTCTAACTGTCAATAGTTGTATGTTAGAAGACTTGACGGTTAGTAGTGTTACATGGTCGTGGATGCGACATAATAGGTACATTGGGTGGGGAGAACATTTCCTTATCGTATGGGCTTCGATTACACTTCTCCTATAACCCGGAAGCTCCGCTGGAGATACGGGTATGAGCCTCTCAGGTTGGCCACTGTCGTTTTTGAACGTCATGCTCTCGGTCACTGGTGCCCAAGTGGGGACTATACTAGATCCCATTTACAGCCAGGGCCCATGCGACGAAAGGTTTGTTCTCACTGCATGTTCACTTTAGTTTGGTTAGATTACCTTATAGTGTCTTGTCACTTTCTTTGATTGTGGCGTATTTTATATTCAGTATTATACGACATGTTGATGCATCTTGTTACGTCCCTCTGAGGACCTGGTTATCTCGCCAGGTGTGTGCTCTTATAATTTCTGCAGGTGCTCTAGCTAAGGCCATGACTTGCGCTCTGTTCATCGAGATGTTGCTCTTGGATCGTCATCTCCTTGCTCTACTAAATTCCCTTCCTTGTATATTTCGTTCTTATTAAAATTAGTTGGTAGTAGACTTTCTCTCCGCCCAACAATTGTATACATGACAAATTCAAAGTTTCTTTTATACCCTTATTTATCTTTGTGGATGAGATTTAGTACCTTGGTTACTGCATTTTACAGCTTATGTATATATACGAGGGTCCATATACTTCGTATGTATACAGCTGGCATGGTTATGTCCTAGTCCTACGTATTTTGGGACTGGGGCGTTACATGTTTTTGTGGTGGCCCATGCAGGTCAAGTTTGCCGTTTCAGTTACATGATTGAACCAAACGGACCTGCAATATAGGATTAGAGTTTAGAATCTCATCCACCTACTTGACTTCCTTCCTTGACTTCAAATTCCGAACTCTCGTTCGACCTCCTTGATTTGCATCTTACTTGACTCCTTCCACCGTAAATTCTTAGTTTCGTGTTTAGTAAGATGACTACACTAGTATATGCCCATAGGTTAAACACATGACTAGATAAATTGCATTTGGCAAATATTATGCATTGGAATTTTATTTGAGTTACAAAGGAATTTATTTTTCTAGAAAGTATGATTTTAAGGATTAGTTAATTTCAAGTTGGGTAGTAGCATATTACCGCCTTCAATGAATAGTTGGAATTTTATTTTGCAATTACAAGGTGGTATACACAAGAGGACAGAAAACAATTTTATGAATTATGATTTTGGAAATAGCGAAATAGTTTATGATTTATTTGGGATATGAAACCGATTTGAGAAACATCTTTAAATTGTGACACATGATTTACGGATTTGTTCGAGTTTGGATTGTTAAAGTTTATCTCAAATTTATTAAAGTGTTTAAATTTTATAAGTTATGATTTTGTAAACGACTAGAGAATATGAAGGGTTTATGATTTACGGTTTATTTGAGAGCTTGAGGTTTTAAATTGATTCTACGATTACGAATTATAAGTATTTGATTTGAAGAGATAATGGTAAAAATTTTGTTTGAAATATTTTTGGAAGATATAAAATTGACTTGAAGGAAAAATATTTAAAATTTGCTCATATGATTTATGATTTATAAAGTTATTTAGATTTCGAGTTTAAAACCTTGATTATGGATATTTAAATTTTGGAAAAAGGGAGAATTACTTTTTGAAAAGTAGTTGTGACTTATTGGAAGCTAGATAGACACATTTGAAGGATATAAATTTGGGAGTTATTTAAATATTCTATATTGGTAGTATGAATTTCGACGGATAAACTTATTAAATGTTGAGTTTAAGATTTGGAAAAAAAGGGGGTTATTATTTGATTTGCAATACACAAGAGTTGTTTCGAGATTTATTAGAGATTTAAATTGTGATTAAAGTTGACAGTCTAAAATAATTGAAATTTTGGCGAAGTATCTTGGAAATATTATTGAGAAAATTTCGAGGAACTTGAAATCTTAGATTAAATCATATATTGGTAGAGGACTAAGAAGCAAGTAAGGTCACCCTAGTGAGATAGAAGTATTCCACATTAGATTGCCATGCCACCTATGATTATGATATTGCATATACACAAGTGTAATTAGTCATCGACCAAACCGATGAACATATCTTTGACTTACTCGACCTTCTCCCAAATCTAGATCTTTATTTATGACCATCTAATAGTTTGGAACTTAGAAGTGATTAGAACCATCCCCTTGACCATACCTCATCTATGAGACTAATTTCTTTCTAGAAACTGTGTCTCTAACTTATCTTAACGTGATCTATGAGATTTTATAAATATTCTATCTTTCGTGCTTAAACCTTGTATTTTTGGTGCATTAATTAGTACCTTACGAAAACCCACTTTCTATTTTGATCACTTGGCGTTCCCCATCGTGACCTTGATATTTGGAACACAACACTAGATATTTTCTTCCAACAAATGTCAAAACACGTCCCCTTGTACTCTATTTTTATGATGCGACTTTCGAGTCATAAGGACTAACTATAACCTATACCATGGTACCGAAATACTTTTGACTATATAGTTGGACTCGATCTCGACTCAAATCTTCGGCCCAATTGCGAATTGCTAAATCCGTTAAATGCTTAACCTTGTGTTTATTTTTCGAATGCTTAACCCTTGTCATTTACTTTCATGTCTTATCTCGAATTACTTAGACACGTAACATCTTTAGCTCTTCAATATTGCAACCCTTACTTTTTCCCTTCTCACTAAATTGCTTGTCATATTTCACCTTGATTCCTCTATGGTTTATGCAATTTTGCTCATGTTATGATTTCCTTGCTCGAAGAAAAATATGATCATGACAATCTTGAAGTTAGTGGAAGCTAGATTGGAGAACCCCACAGCTTGGATAAATAATGTAGTTGGTTAAGATAATTACGAGATTATGAGCTATAGGAGGGAAATAAATGGAAATGTGCAATAAATCTGAATTAATGAAGTAAGGAATGATATGTTGTGTTTTGATGAAACACTCAAGGATAAATAGACCTCGCGAATTTCAAATTTGTCTTGAGGTAACTAAATATCGAGTGAAGAAATTTCTAAAAGCTTGGGTGGTTAAGAAACAAATTTATATATTAAATTTATGGATGCAAATATTTTTGATAAAGAAAAATGTTGACATTGCCTTCGATGACATATAATGTTATGACGATATTTTCAAGGATAACAAATTGTTGAAGAAAGAAACCTTTACATTTTTGATGCATGGAGAATTAAGTTGTAAGATGATTATGAATAAGAAGTTAAGATGAGTTACATCTTCTACCATCAAGGAGATGAGATTGTTCAATTCAAAATTCGAGAGAGAGAGACTAATAGGTATTTTAGAAAATTTTCAATTATGATGATAGAAGATTGAGTTAAGAAGGTATACTGTTAGCTTTCGAGATTTATCATTGAAAACAGACTTTTTGAAACCTATAGATGCATCGTACATTAGCCAATAATACAAATTGTAGAAAGAAGATTTTAACTTTTACTTGGGACAAATTGGTTGAAGGTTTGGAATTTTAATTTTAGAGGGATTATAACTTGGGAGATTTATGGATTCCAAATTTGAGACTATTGAAATTCTCGGATGATATATAGGGACATAGAGTACATTTATGATCGAAATTGTTTTGTTATAATTCTAAGGGAACGTGGTACGAAAGTAAATTTTTTGGAAATAACGAGTTATGATAAGAGAGATTATACGAATATTGATGATGTCAAGGATTAAGGAGTTTATTACCTACTTATGAGGTTGCCCTTTTTAAGGTAAATGTTAAGGTTGATTGAGCTTAGTCATTGATCGATTGTCATGTGCATGATCGTAATCGAAAACCATCGAAATTTTATTCTAGTCGATCGAATGACACGGTGCCATTGAAATGTCACTCGCCTCCTCGGCGAATATTACATTTGCATTCTCGTGATCTCGTATATCTATTCAAATAAACACTTTCCATCCCCTTCGCCCTACCTACCCTAATTTTTTCTAAATTTCGAGGACAAAATTCTTTTAAGTTGGGTAGGATGTAAAACCCCTAAATTTCTACTAATTTTTATTTAATTTTATTTCGGTACTGATTTAAAATTTGGTATTGTACGTCGCGTGTTCGTATTGTACGTCACGTGGTCGTATTTTACGTCGCGCACGAAATTTTATTTTTTGAAATTGCTCGACGAGTGCAAATATGTGCGAGCTTACATATTTTTAGGAAAAACATTTTTCTTATTTTTTAGTTTCAAAATATATATAATAAGTATTATAGTTATCATCCCAAAATTCTAAATCTGTTATTTTATTTATAAAACCTTTATTTACATAGTTATAATAATAAATAATTTCTTATCTATAAAATGGTATATTAGAAAACTAGATTTATGTAAATATCATTTGGACATTAGTAAATATTTATTGAGTTTAATTGTAAATAATAATGTATTTTCGAAATTATTTTATTAGTATTTTTGGAAAATATATTTCGAAAATATTATGACAATTTAAACCTTGATTTGAAATTTGGATTTATTTAAATCGTTAAATATTTGAAATTTGATTTATCTAATTGATTTTATACTAGAAATGTAATTAGATTTAAATCTGGATTTGTATTTGGATTGGATCTGATTTATTTTAAATTTATTTAAAAGGGGATTTAAAACTACTCCTAATTCTATCCAATTGGGAATTCCCACGTCCTATAAATAGGCAGGTACTCCTCCAATTTTTCCATCCACAGATGTGCATTGTGTCTGTGTCCTCTTTTCCTCCACTATGTATTATATTTTACAAATACAATTTTTATCCGTGTCCGACAGCTCCGGACATCGACTCGTCCCGTGTCTCGCAGGACACGTTTACAGACTCCATCCTCTCCCAACAATAGCACTCCCACCATCTTCCGTCTCTACACCCGACCAACATGACTACCATCACCACCACCTAATCGCCGCTGCGGTCGGTCTCCGTCGTCGACCACCGCCCAAACCCTCAGCCCCTGACCCCGCCTACAACACCAGCCACCACCTGCCTCCGTCTTCCCGGCATCCGATACCGTCCCCAAAATCCACACGAAGAAGAACAAGAGGTGAGAAACCTCACCTGGCCGCCGCCCGATCTCCGGTCGGCGAGCTGTCCGCCGCCACCTCACGCCGTGCAAATCCCTCCGTCGTATGCTGGCGAGCAGCGCCCAGCCGCCCTACCAATCGACCGCCTCCGCCTCGATCTCCTCTGTGCGCCGTCCTCCGATCTCCTCCGCGGTTGTCGCCGTCCCATCGGAGACCCGCCGCACTCGCTGGAAAACTTTTATTGCGTCTCCTCCAGGCCGATCGTGTCCGCGGTGGCCCCCATCCAACACCGCGACGCCTTTCCTCCTTCCGCCCGCCGTCGTGTGAGGCTGCTCCTCCACCGTGGTCTGCCCCACGCACCATGGCCGCGCGGCGAGTACCCCGGCCGGAAAACCTCCCCTCCGACTTCTCTTCGCCGCCAGCCAGGCGCCCGAACTCCGCCAAACCCTGCGCTCAGGGCTGACCCCTCCCGGCCATCATCGCCATCGTGCCTCTCCGTCGCATCACTTGACGGCCACCGCCTGGCCCTACCGGCCCAGCGCCGTAATTGCACCGGCGAGCGCGCTCCACCGCGCCGCCTCACCCGTCCACGGAGCTGCGTCGCCTCCGCGCAGGAGCGCCTCCGACTTCCCGCTCCTCTCCAGCTCCTCCTTTCCCCCGTACAACCGCCGGCCACCGTGCACCGAACCCGTCGCCGATCCCCGTGCAATAAACCCACTGCTCCCCCTCTCAAATTCATCTCCCTCTCTCTCCCTCTCGCTGGACATTTGGGGGAAGGGAACGAATAGATATTTTGTTTTTTAACAATTTATTATTACATTTATTATTATTATTATTATTATTATTATTATTATCTATTATTATTATGATTATTATTATATTGATTATTTATGTTATATTATTTAATGTTATTATTATTGTTATTAGTATTATCATAGTATTATTATTATATTATTAAAATTTATATTAAGCTTTATACCAAATAAATAAATATAAGCATTTTTGGATTAAGTAGGGTGGTGATGTTTCCAATACAAGTAATTAGTTTTTACCTAAAACTAATTTTTACTATTTATGTTAGAATTTAGTTAAATAGATATTTATTTTGGGTCTATAAGTACAACATGCTCTTATTTTCAAATAAATACATACATATTTAAAAAGTATGTCTAGGCCTATTAAGCCTAAAAATAGTTTTATACTAAATAAATATTTTAATTGGATTCTCATATTATTTTCAAGGTTATAAATAAAGCTAAATAGTTATAAATACTTTTCTAATAACTTATATTTTCTAAATAAGAAATTCATTCTTCCAAATCAAATTCCTACATAGTTAGATCGTCGCTCATCAAGACTAATTATGCATTTCTATTTTCTCTCGCAAAATTTGTACCCCGCATACCAACCATGGCTAGTGGACACATCGGAACTTGTCGGATTTTTGCACCACACCAGGCGATACCCCAGGCAAGATACCTTGCCATTATACTGTTTATTTTTAGTTGCATTTTATTACATATCACTGTTCATTTTTTTCTAGTTCTTGATTACTGCCTGCTCAGTGATATTATCTGTACCTTGTTATTTACCATTTGATTGCATATGGACTTAGAGTTAAGGGACCACCTCTAGTTTAGTGCATTACATAAACTTTGACACTGTTGTGCCACGAGATGTGTGAGTTATGAGTAGCATATAGTCTACGGACTTGCGTGTTGGCTGATCACTGATGCATACAGGACGTGCGTTAGGTCTAACTGTCAATAGTTGTATGTTAGAAGACTTGACGGTTAGTAGTGTTACATGGTCGTGGATGCGACATAATAGGTACATTGGGTGGGGAGAACATTTCCTTATCGTATAGGCTTCGATTACACTTCCCCTATAACCCGGAAGCTCCGCTGGAGATACGGGTATGAGCCTCTCAGGTTGGCCACTGTCGTTTTTGAACGTCATGCTCTCGGTCACTGGTGCCCAAGTGGGGACTATACTAGATCCCATTTACAGCCAGGGCCCATGCGACGAAAGGTTTGTTCTCATTGCATGTTCACTTTAGTTTGGTTAGATTACCATATAGTGTCTTGTCACTTTCTTTGATTGTGGCGTATTTTATATTCAGTATTATATGGCATGTTGATGCATCTTGTTACGTCCCTCTGAGGACCTAGTTATCTCGCCAGGTGTGTGCTCTTATAATTTCTGCAGGTGCTCTAGCTAAGGCCATGACTTGCGCTCTGTTCATCGAGATGTTGCTCTTGGATCGTCATCTCCTTGCTCTACTAAATTTCCTTCCTTGTATATTTCGTTCTTATTAAAATTAGTTGGTAGTAGACTTTCTCTCCGCCCAACAATTGTATACATGACAAATTCAAAGTTTCTTTTATATCCTTATTTATCTTTGTGGATGAGATTTAGTACCTTGGTTACTGCATTTTACAGCTTATGTATATATACGAGGGTCCATATACTTCGTATGTATACAGCTGGCATGGTTATGTCCTAGTCCTATGTATTTTAGGATGGGGCGTTACAAGTGGCACCCTATACCATATTCTCAGGAGGTTTTTCCTTTGATGGAACTCAGATATTTGGACTCCTCCGGAATGTGTTGGAAACATAGAGAGTTCAGACTGAGATCCTGAGGGAGTAAAGCCAGAGGATCCAACAGCTGTGAGACCTAGTACATTTTCGAGGAGAGCCTAGTCCTAAGAGAGTGAGGAGTAGTATCCACCCTGGACCTTAGGAGTGCCCAAACCTCCAGCCTATGCCATCTTTTCCAGTTTGGATTCCTGCTCAGCAGAGGAAAGTTGAGCGGGTGTCTACCTGTGCCTACCGTAAGAAGCTTGGGCATGTATAGACCGACAGTAGGAAAAGGAAAGGGTTGTGCCTGTTTTGTGGGTCAGCTATGATGGAACTGGGGATTCCCAGGACCCTTCCTTTGGTGTGCGTATTGATCGATAGAAAGTTAAACAGATCAAATACGTGTTCTAACCCTTCATAGGCGGAAACTAGGATTCACGAATTATACCTGCGGCGGAAAGGAGACAAGTAATTCATGGCAATCTCGAGCGGACGACCCCAAGATCTTCTGCACGTATTCCTTCCTCGAGTTAGACGTCGTGTGGGCGACGATCATCCAACCTTTTATTCTCCTTGGCAGCACTCTCTTTCTCTCCTTACGTGAATCACGAATTTAGAGAAAATTTCAGATTTCTAATCATTAATCTGGCGGCCAGAGAATAGAGGATATATATAGGCTACGGCAGGGACCATGAGGAGAAATTAGGGTTAGGCCTCCTAACGGATCTGGATATCCCGTGTTCAGCCCGAACACACAATCCAGGCCCATTAACAATAGCTCGGTCCACTAATGAGCTATTGTTGCACTACCTCCCTAATCTTAAATTATGTTTGTGGGCTCCTTTTATTATATGCTCGTTTGGCTCCCCATGTTAAGATATCGTATGTCCGTCGATCAAATTAAGTTACTGAAAACTATATTGATTCGACATCTTTTATCCTTAAGTAGTACCACTCAACTTTATTTGTCATGTCGGATATAATCCACCTGCAGGGTTTACATGACAATCCTTATGAGCTCCTTAAGAGGACATCATCAACCCGATGTATCGGGACATGGATTCCATTTATAATCAACAGCCCATCATACATACAATGTTATTACCCAATTCATAGAGGTTGTTGATCCATAATGAATCTTACTCTTTTATGAGTCAAAGTAATGCACATTGTATATACATGTCCGTTATTATATCCGGATTAAGAGTACAAGCAACCATAATAACAGAGGTGTTTGTTCTCTTATGTAGTCAGTACAAAGAGAACAACCTCAAGTGGTCCTGTTCAATACACACAAAGTGTACTAGTGTAAACCTATAGTCAAGATAGACTAATACCAGATTACACTACAACCTTTCCAATAGATTATCCAAGTCCATCTAGGTTGTGAACTATTTATATACTCCATAGGAAACTGATAATATGATCTTCTGTGTGACACCACACACCATATTATCTACAATATAGAATATCAGACATTTGCATTAACACTTGCAACAAATACAATATGCAAACATTTGCCCATATGATTCTTATTCAAAATTTAAGGAAATAAGGTTACTACAAAAGTGATGCTTTTAGTATATAACCCTAACAATCTCCCACTTATACTCAAAGCATTGCTTTTCAGTATACTGTTACAAATCTCCCACTTATACTTAAAGCCATGCTGCTACACATCTGACTCCCATTCCCTCAATATGACTGTCAAAAGCCTTAGCTGGTAAGCTCTTTGTAAAGGGATCAGCTAGGTTGTCGGCTGATGCTATCTTGATCACAGCAATTTTTCCTTTCTTTACGAAATTTCGTATCAGGTGGTACTTGCGCTCAATGTGTTTGCCTGTCTTATGGGCTCGTGGTTCCTTCGAGTTTGCAACTGCACCACTATTATCACAATAAAGTGTAATAGACTTAGACAAACTAGGTACCACATCCAAGTCCAATAGAAAGTTTCTGAGCCAAACCGCTTCTTTGGGTGCCTCAGAGGCTGCCACATACTCGGCTTCCATAGTGGAATCAGCAATACATTTTTGCTTGATACTCCTCCACACAATGGCTCCACCTCCCAAAGTAAACACATAACCTAAGGTAGATTTCCTGGAATCCCTATTTGACTGAAAATCTGAGTCTGTATACCCCAAGGGAACTAAACTATCTGCCTGGTAAACTAGCATATACTCTTTAGTCCTTTTCAGGTACTTCAAAATATGCTTTACGGCAGTCCAGTGCTCTTATCCTGGGTTAACTGATATCTGCTGACCATGCCTACGGTAAAGCAGATGTCTGGTCTCGTACATAGCATTGCATACATTAAGCTTCCTACTGCTGAAGCATAAGGAACTGCCTTCATGTTCTCTATCTCTTTAGGTGTCCTCGGACACTGCTCCTTTGATAGAGCAATTCTATATCTAAAAGGTAAGAAACCTTTCTTAGAATTTTGCATACTAAAACGAGTTAGTACAGTATCGATATAGGAAGCTTGGGATAAGCCCAACATCCTTTTCTTGCGATCTCGTAGAACTTTGATCCCAAGGATGTGACCTACTTCTCCCAAGTCCTTCATATCAAACTGTTTGGATAACCATACCCTTACATCAGATAATACCTTAACATTGTTTCCAATGAGCAAGATGTCATCCACATAAAGTACTAGGAACACCACCACATTTCCGTCACACTTTCTGTATACACATAATTCATCATGACATTGATCAAATCCATAGGATTTTATCACCTGATCAAAACAGATGTTCCAAGATCTGGAAGCTTGCTTAAGTCCATAAAAGGACTTTTTGTGCTTACAAACAAGATGCTCCTGGCCCTTTTCAATGAACCCGTCTGGTTGCTTCATATAGATGTCTTCCTCAAGACTTCCATTAAGGAAAGCTGTCTTGACATCCATTTGCCAAATCTCATAATCGAGATGAGCTGCAATAGATGAAAGAATTCGAATAGACTTAAGCATGGCTACAGGAGAAAAGGTTTCCTCATAATCGATACCCTCTCTTTGAGTAAAACCTTTTACTACAAGCCGAGCTTTAAAGGTTTCAACCTTACCGTCTGATCCTCTTTTTCTCTTATAGACCCACTTATATCCAATGGCTTTTACCCCAACGGGTGGTTCTACAAGCTCCCAGACCTGATTAGAATCCATAGATTCTATTTCAGATATCATTGCTTTTTGCCAAGACTCGCATCTTTATCTTGGATTGCTTCATTGTAGGTACAGGGATCATAATCTTGTTCCTCAGGGACGAAGTCTGACGACTCTCCCAAGAACATATATCTATCAGGTTGTATCACAACCCTCCCACTACGACGAGGCACTATCGGTTGTGGTGTAACATTTGTGACACGTTGTGCAGTTATTTGTGGTTCATCCTCTTCTACTGTTGGTACTGAAGTACTTGGTGTCTCACGTCTCAGTTCTTCTAGAACAACTCTACTTGTGGGTTTATGGTTCATCACATAGTCTTCCTCTAAGAATCGGGCATTGGTGCTAACAATGACCTTCTGATCCTTAGGACTATAAAATAAACCTCCTTTCGTTCCTTTTGGATAGCCTACAAACAAGCGTACTTCTGTACGAGATTCCAACTTATCTGCTTTTCTATTCAGCACATGTGCTGGACTACCCCAAATGCAAACATGTTTCAGACTAGGCTTACGCCCAATCCACAGCTCTGTGGGAGTAAGAGGTATTGACTTAGAAGGAACCAAGTTCAAAATATAAGCTGCAGTCTCTAAGGCATATCCTCAAAATGAATCTGGCAAATCCGAATAACTCATCATTGATCTAACCATCTCCATAAGAGTTCTATTCCTTCTTTCGGCTATACCATTCTGTTGGGGCGTTCCAGGTGCAGTCAATTGGGATGCAATCCCAGCCTCTGATAAATAATCCCTAAACTCTCCAAAGAGGTACTCGCCACCACGATCTGATCGTAATGACTTGATACATTTTCCATGACGTTTCTCCGTTTCGGCCTTGTACTCTTTGAATTTCTCAAAGCACTCAGACTTACGGCGCATCAAATAAATGTATCCATACCTTGAATAATCGTCAATAAATGTGACAAAATATTTAAAGCCACCTCTAGCTTGGATAGTCATGGGTCCACACAAATCAGAATGAACCAATTCTAACACATCTTTGGCCCTATACCCCTTTGCCGTAAAAGGCCTTTTGGTTATTTTACCTTCCAAGCAGGATTCACAGACTGGTAGTGCCTCCACTTCCAATGAACTCAAAGGTCCATCTTCAACCAGTCTTTGAATCCTTCTTAGGTTAATATGTCCCAATCGTAAGTGCCAAAGATATGTTTGGTTCATACAAGAAGGTTCTTTTCTCTTATTTAAGTTAGATGACATATTATTCATTTCCATAAGTTGCATTATGGGCGGAATAGGATTAATGACATACAAATTATCAACCAATGCACCAGAACAGATAAAATGTTTATTCTTTCTAATAACAATATTGTCATTAAAATAAACTGAATATCCATCCTTAACTAACATAGAAACAGAAACTAAATTCCTTCTAAGTGAAGGTGCATAAAGACAATCTCTCAATGTCAAAGACTTATTTCTACCAAAAGATAAAGTAACATCTCCTAATGCAACGACCGATACTTTTATAGCATCACCCATAAACAAGCATATCTCTCCATCACTGAGCCGTCTGGTTTCCTGGAACCTTTGCAATGTATTGCAGACATGATTAGTGGCTCCTGTATCTACACACCAGGTGCCGGTAGATAATACCGCTAAACATGTTTCAACTACTAGTAAATAAGATATACCTTCTTTGTTCCCTTGTTTGAGAAGTGGACAATCAGTCTTCCAATGTCCTGACCCTTTGCACTTGAAACATTTGCCTTTCGGCTTTTTCACCGCGCCTTGAGGTCCCATGCCCTTCTTTGCTAAGTTTGCCTGTTTCTGGATGTTATCCTTCTTCTTACCGCCTTTTGGCTTAGAAGTAGAAGCCTTTTCAGAAACAAAAATATGACCACTCTGCCTAAAGAGAGATTCAGCATCCTGTAGCTCTTTTGCAAGTTCTGCCAAACTATACAACCTTTTGTTCATGTTGTAATTAAGGCAGAAATTGTCAAAACTTTTAGGCAGAGTCCCGAGAATGATATCGACCTGGGTTTCCCCATCGATTTCAGCTCCAAGGATCTCCATCTTATTCAGATGACCCATCATCTTGAGAACATGATCCCTTACTGGTGTGCCCTCAGCCATTTTTGTATTCATCAAACATTTTATAGCAAACTGCCTAGCTGCTCTACTCTGATGTCCGAAGAGTTCCTTGAGGTTATACATTATGTCATAAGCTGTGGCCATGGCCTGATGCTGATGTTGCAGTACATTTGACATAGATGCCAGAATGTAACACCGTGCCATCTCATCTGCCTTTTTCCACTTCTTATAAGTCTCTTTGACCTCTTCATCAGAGTTAGCATCAGGCTTAGATGGGCATTCCTCAACAAGTACATATTTGTACTCCTCAGCAGTCAGAACAATGTCCAAATTACGTTTCCAATCAATATAATTAGGTCCAGTAAGTTTATTTTCTTTAAGAATCACCATAAGTGGACTGAAAGAACCAATTTTTTTGAAATCCTGAGAATCACATAAATAAAATTATGTAGGGCAAAAAAAAACTTTTTGAATTAACTAAATATTGATTCTCTCAAAACAATAATAAGAAATTCACCAACACCTTGAACACCATGAATTTAGCATGCCACGATAGTGTGGACGTATACAAATTCAACTTTGTTCAAGTAAATTTTTCTTATTAATTTTACTATCATGTCAATATAACTTTATGATAAATAAAATTAATATGCTGGTCTTGCTCTGGTCATACAAATAATAGCAGTGACTACGATGGGGAGGATACCATTATTTGTATCTAAGTGTATACCATTACTTAATACTAAGTCCATTACCTTGTAATGAGTTCCTTCAGATGAAGAAGTGAACACATACTAGGTAACTTTCTACAATTATTCCTAAGGAAGTTTGTACTGGTGATCCATAATTATACTCATCCGATATGGAGGAAAGCACTAAAGCCAACACGCAAGTATAATTACATCACCTACAAACCAGTAATGGAGACCATAGGATTTATACTAAATAAAAATCCTCTCCCACTTAGTTAATTAACAATGAGGGTTTTTCTACTAGTTGATATTATGTCCATCTTGTCCATTATTAATGTAGGCTTGGTTTTTCAAAAAAAACCACACAATAATAAACATGCATAATTAGAAAAAGCAAAATGACAAAAATAAGAGAAAATATCCAACTATTATGGTCATCTTTGCTGCTCCGTCCTCAACTATCTGAATCCAGAATCTGGCGCTGCGCAGATCTATACGGGGTTCGACCTGCCCGGTCAGGTCGCGGGGTTCGGGGCAGCGCCACGATTTTTTTTTTAGGTTTTGGCTGTCGATTCCTTCATCAAAAATCATCTGTCGGCCTCTGGATTGCTCAAAACCAGCATCTCGTCCGACGTCAGAAACAGCCACCACCGCCATCACGATTGATCAAAAATAATTAAAATTATATCAATCCTATGCCTCCCGAAGGAGTTCACACATAATCTAGATTGAAAAATTAAATTAATAAGCACGATCAACCCTCATGATTTTAATTACATCCACAGCAACAACAACATCCACGACATGTCCGTGGTTTAAACAACACAATCAAAAACATGCATTGGACCATAATAGTTGGATCTAAGATGCCTGTAAAACAGAGTTAGAACATATCTACATCTACCGACTATTACATAGCGCAAGTTTTATTGGACAACATAGACGTAACAATCAATACGTAGATCCAAAGTGGCTCTGATACCAATTGATGGAACTGGAGATTCCCAGGACCCTTCCTTTGGTGTGCGTATTGATCGATAGAAAGTTAAACAGATCAAATACGTGTCCTAACCCTTCATAGGCGGAAACTAGGGTTCACGAGTTATACCTGCGGCGGAAAGGAGACAAATAATTCCTGGCAATCTCGAGCGGACGACCCCAAGATCTTCTGCACGTATTTCTTCCTCGAGTTGGACGTCGTGTGGGCGACGATCTCCCAACCCTTTCTTCTCCTTGGCAGCACTCTCTTTCTCTCCTTACGTGAATCACGAATTTAGAAAAAATTTCAGATTTCTAATCATTAATCTGGCGGCCAGAGAATAGAGGATATATATAGGCTACGGCAGGGACCATGAGGAGAAATTAGGGTTAGGCCTCCTAACGGATCTGGATATCCCGTGTTCAGCCCGAACACACAATCCAGGCCCATTAACAATAGCTCGGTCCACTAATGAGCTATTGTTGCACTACCTCCCTAATCCCAAATTATGTTTGTGGGCTCCTTTTATTATATGCTCGTTTGGCTCCCCATGTTAAGATATCGTATGTCCGTCGATCAAATTAAGTTACTGACAACTATATTGATTCGACATCTTTTATCCTTAAGTAGTACCGCTCAACCTTATTTGTCATGTCGGATATAATCCACCTGCAGGGTTTACATGACAATCCTTATGAGCTCCTTAAGAGGACATCATCAACCCGATGTATCGGGACATGGATTCCATTTATAATCAATAGCCCATCATACATACAATGTTATTACCCAATTCATAGAGGTTGTTGATCCATAATGAATCTCACTCTTTTATGAGTCAAAGTAATACACATTGCATATACATGTCCGTTATTATATCCGGATTAAGAGTACAAGCATCCATAATAACAGAGGTGTTTGTTCTCTTATGTAGTCAGTACAAAGAGAACAACCTCAAGTGGTCCTGTTCAATACACACAAAGTGTACTAGTGTAAACCTTTAGTCAAGATAGACTAATACCAGATTACACTACAACCTTTCCAATAGATTGTCCAAGTCCATCTAGGTTGTGAACTATTTATATACTCCATAGGAAACTGATAATATGATCTTCTGTGTAACACCACACACCATATTATCTACAATATAGAATATCAGACATTTGCATTAACACTTGCAACAAATACAATATGTAAACATTTGCCCATATGATTCTCATTCAAAATTTAAGGAAATAAGGTTACTACAAAAGTGATACTTTTAGTATATAACCCTAACAAGCTACACACATGATGCAAGACTGTCCTAGTGCACCTATCCTGCCGAAGCCCTGGCTCAAGAAAGGAGTTCCAGTCACTAGACCCGGTTGGAGGTGAGTAATTAAACTAGATTTCAGTATGTCTTTTGAGATGAGTTGATGATGCATGAATAAATTGTAGCCTTAAATGTATGATGTAACCTAGTACTAATTAGACAAGCTGATAATTAGGTCTGAAAATGGGAAGGCCAATGCTACAGAAGGTAGGTTAGCATGTTGTTTTGTTGTGACCCTTTCTTCCACCATTGTTTGTGTGTTCTTGGTACCTTATGAATTGTCTTGTGCTATAGTGTGGTTAGTATAGTTAGATGAGACCCCAAATTAATATTGCGTGTCATGACCAGTAATGTCATAACCATGTATATTTGTTTCTTTCAATAGAATTGTATGGTTTAGATAGGGCTTTCGTGGACCATGATTGTTGGGGGCATGACCTAAAGAAGAGTACGACCAACTTAAATTTCGAGGACAATTTTTCTAAAGGAGGAGGATTGTAACTACCACTTTTTCTGAAGAGGGATATTTTTGACTTTTTCCTATTTCTTGTTATTATTGTGAATAATGGTATTCAAATTATATTTTGAGTCATAAAATTATTTTACAAAATTAATAATTATAAGTTTAGGATTAATTATTTATAATATTTAATATAGTGCACAGGCTATATCATTGATTGTGATTAGTGGTTAGCCATTAGTTAGAATAGTTGTCAGTGACCCTAGTGGACCTAATTAGTGGGATTAGACAATCTTCACACCCATTCTAATAAGTTAGTTTAGTCTCTAGTTAGACTAGCAAGTTTAATTACAAGATTAGGTTAAACACCTAATTAGAAGAAAGGCTTTTCTCTAGAATTTGTCATGATAAGTTGAGAGGGCTTCCTAGACATTTCACCAAGCCTAGAACCCCCAAACCCTAGCCTATGGAAACCACCTCTTCTATTTAAGAGGAACATCTTCTTCTTTCTTCTTCTCTTTCCATTTGGAACCCTAACCATAATTTAGAAGTTCTTCTACAAATTATTCCAACACTCAAATTTTCTCCAAATCAGCCCAAATTGGTCCCATTCTCTTCCCCTTAAAGAGTAGAAGGCACTAGAAGCAAGCTTGCAGGAATTGGAGAACTTGGAGCTTGAGGGCTTCTAGATCTACGAACATTTTCATTAGGAATTCATTTCCTAATAGGTATATGCATTCTAAACCCTTTTTAATTCTTAGTAAATAATGTAGGTGCATTAATTAGGGACCCCCTTACATTAGGGTTGCCATTAGTGAAGACTTTAGACTCTCATCTTCCTATTTGAGAAAATTTTCTTTTGCATTTGACTCAAATTGGGAGAAAATCCGAGAATAATAATTTTAGGGTTTGTAGAATAGGTTCATTAGGTCATGCTAGTGATTTAGACCTTGTGGGTATGCTTTGAGTCAAGTTTGGATCCATTTGGAGTGCGTATCATGAACGTATTTGATACGCACACCAAGTGTTTGACAAAATGAACAAAAGAGGACCCATTGCTGTAACTTCAGTTTTAACCATTGTATTAGGTGTGCATTGCTATAGGTTAAGCATTAGTAAGTCTATCTAATTATTAGGATTAAGTTGGATATGTTTTGTGTGCCTTGGGGACTTGAGGACATTTGTAGACTGTTGTAGATAATAGGAACTGTTGTGTTTTGGATCGATGTTAGTTTATCAGTCCTTGTGTATTCATTTGCATCAGTCCCTTGTAGTATGTTTTACCCTGTATGCATTTTTGACTCAGTCCTATTTTATTCTGTTGAAGTCCATATTGGTTCAGTCCCTTTTGTTCAGTATATAGTTGATAATTGCATCAGTCATCATAGACTTTATATCAGTCCATTTACCTATTAGTTTCAGTCTCTAGTTAAACAATCTTGTATCTGTTGAGAGAGTATGCCCTGTTTTGGTATCAATCCTTATTTATACTTTTGTTTCAGTCTTGTTTATATGTTGAATATTTCTAGTTCTTATTATCAGTCTGTAAAACCCCTGACTTTTTTTAATAAATATGATATTGATTTTTTTGTACTTCGTATTTGTACGTCGCGTACGAGTTTGCGTTTCATAAATTTTTCGTCAAGTGCGAATAAGTGCGAAGTACATATTTTTACAAAACGTTTTAATTATATAGATGTAGAAAATATTTCAAAACAATAGACGATAAATATTTTATGTTGTTTGAAGTTGTAAATGCATCGCGCCGAGGATTGCCAAACTTTATTTTATTTAAAAGGCCATTTTATTTTATGGTACAAGTATAACTAGTAATTTAGAAAAAAAAAACTGTGTTTTATGTAATTATTATTTTTGCATGCGAGTGTATATATATTTGTATTTTTGAAATTAATTATTGTCATTAATAAATTATTTCGAAAAAAGTATATTAAATATGGGTTGATTAATATGTAATTAATTATGGTGATTTAAGTTGGAAAAAAAATTAAGTTATTTAAATATAGTTTAAATTAGAAGTAGAATCTATCTACATTGGAATATATTTGATTGAGTTACTTTTAAATCAATTTGAATTAAATAGTGGAAAATCTATGGGAAATTAAAACTCTTCTTAGTTCTTATCTAGATAAGACTTTTGTAAACCCCCTAATTTTTCAAAATAAATATTTGTAAAATTTTTGGATTTTAAAATAACTATTTATTGACTTATTATATAATTTGTGTTATTTTACATATATTTAGTTTTGTGCTCATTAGTGAATTTAGTATAAAAATATATAAAGCTATTTTTCTAGTACATTAAGGATCTAAACCATTTTATGCAAATTTTTCTCAAAATTTTAGGATTTATTTCATAACTTTTATTACTTCTACATGTTGCTTATATTGTACACTATTTACATAATATAGAATAAATGTCAATTTAGTATTAAATATTTCATCTTGTATAAATGAGATTAGATGAAGGTTGTTTAAATAAATATTAACTCTATTTATTATCTATAGTAATTTTAAATAATGTTATAGATAATTTAGATAAATATGAACTATATTTTAAGTTAATTATAATCCTAAGTCTAATAGGAAAGCATCCTTATCTATATTATATCATAACAAAGTAACTCCTATCAATTTAAATCAAATCCTATCTAATTTAGGAGGTAAATATGAAATAAGTACCTATATATATCCAATACATTCCCTTCCTATCAACCATAATTCAAAATTATTTTTAGTTCAATAGGAACTCAAAAATTCGTCATCAGAATTCTGCCCCACTTTTTAGTAGCAAGAGCAACTTGGAACGATGACATCTCCTAGCTCCGAACTCCATTTTGCTTCCATTTTTTTAAAAGAAGCGTATCGAGGTAAGCTTTCCAAAAAAGATATTTTAATAAACAAAATTCGTTCTATAGATTTCTACAAAACTGTTTGAGTATCTAGTGTCCCAAAAATAAACGTGTTTCAGTATTTTTGCGATTTCGGGAGATTCTGAAAAAGAAAATACGATCCGTTTAGTTTTTTAGAAAGTCGATACGAAAACCTATGCCATATCCTAATTTTAAAATCTATTAAATAATTGTAATAGGTGCAGTATTAATTATAATTAGATAATAAACTATTTTCAGCATCCGAAGTTGTTCCTATACCTTTCCCTTTGTGCGTTGTTGTTGATTCATCGCCAGGACATCATCTTACCTCACTTCGGACATCAGGCAAGATACCTTACCATAATTTTACTGTTTGTAAATAGTCTGTATTTTAATTACTTCATATCACTGTGTATTTATTTCCATTTTTTTAGCTGTACCATTTATTTTACAGTGCCTGATTTACTGTCTACTCAGTGATATTAACTTTACTATACTTATTATCCTTTGATTGCATATGGACTTAGAGTTTAGAGACTATCATTTGTAGTGTATTGCATATACCTCGACACAGTTGTACCACGAGTATGTGTGAGATGAGTAGCATGTAGAGGTCCTTGCGTGTTGGTTGATCACCCGTGCACATACGTTAGGGCTAACTGCTAATAGAGGTATGTTAGGAGACTTAGCAGTTAGTAGTGGTATATGGTCGTAGATGCGACTTAAATAAGAGTATTGGGTGGGGAGAACAATACCTGACGTATGGGCTTCTTTGCACTTCCTCGATTACCTATGAGCTCCTCCGGAGATGCAGGCTCCAGGAGCCCTCTGACGTTTTCCAGAACGTTATGGACGTACCCCCTTGCACATCATGCTCTCTGACGATCTTCGAATGTTACGGACGTAGGCCCCTGGTGCCCTATATGAGGACTACGCCAATCCCATTTACAGCGAGGGCTCATGCGTCGAAAGGATTGTTTCTCAACTGCATGTTCACTTTAGTACGGTTAGGTTACCTTATTAATGTCATGTCACTTACTTTTATTTGTGGCATATTTTATATTAAGTATTTATATGGCATGTTGTTTATTGTATCTTGTTACGTCCCTCTGAGGACCTGGTGAATTATTCAGGTGTGCGTTTGTGGTTTTCGCAGGTGCACTCTCCTTGGCCATGTTTTCCTCTCTTCTTCCGAGGGATTGCACTTGGATCGCCTTCGCATCGCTCGACAAAATTCTTTTATCGTATATTTCTCTCTTTCTAGTTGGTAGTAGATTTGTCTCTGTCCAACAACTTGTAAATGATAATTCATGAGTTTATTATAAATTTTTTCTCCTTTATTTGTGGATGAGATTAGTGTCATGGAATACTGCATTTAAAGCTTATGTATACATACGAAGGTTCCATATATTGGAGTTACTTCGTATATATGCAGCTGGCATGTCGACGTACTTAGTCCTAAGTATTTTGGGACTGGGGCGTTATATATTTTTGTGGTGGCCCATACAGGTCAAGTTTATCACTTCGGTTACGTTATTATACCGATGTGAGCCTGCAGATAGGATTAGAGTTTAGGATCTCATCCATATACTTGACATTCTTTCTTGATTCCTCACTTTGAACTCTCGTTTGCCTCCCTTGATTGCATCTTGTTTGACCCCTTTCTACCGTGAATCCTTACTTTCTCGTGCTTAATGTCGGTTAGGTAGATGACTACACTAGTATATGCTCATAGGTCAGCACGTGACTAGAAGGATTACATTCATAATTAGTATACATTGAGGTCTTATTTAAGATATAGAGGCATTTATTTTTCTAAAAGTATGATCTTAACGATTAGTTAATTCTAAGTTGGGTAGTAGCAGTATTACCAACTTTGAAGACAAAGAGAATTTTATCTTGAGACTACTAGGAGTATTCACCAATGGATTGATAGAAGATTGAGTAAATTCTTTGATTTTAAAGATTTAGAAAATATTTATGATTTTCGGGTTATAGCTATTCATATCTTTTGAGGATATAAATTGATTTAAGGAAATTTTAAATTTTAAACTGTGTCATACGATCTATGATTGATAAATTTATTTAGATTTTGAGTTTAATATTTCAACTGTGAAAAAAATCTTAAAATTTTGTCGCATAGTTCACGATTGATAAGATTATCTAAATCTTGAGTTTAAAGTTTGGATTTATAATATTGCAATTTTGTGAAAAATTTATTAAGAGATATGATAAAGCTTATTTTGAGATTGATTAGAGGAATCTAAATTTTTTAAAGTTATGATGGATAACCTCAACCGATTAGAGAATAAGAAAGTTTAGTTTGTGCATATTGGAGGGAAAATATATATATATTTTGTCATACTAAGGGTTATCTTAGGGTTATTAAAGACTTGAATTATTTTTGTGATTATGCTTGAATATCGTAGTTTATGTCAAGCTTGGAAATACATATTGGAAACTCAAATTTTGGGATTAAATATTATCTTGATAGAGAACCAAGAAGCAGGCAAGGTCACCCTAATGAGATAGAGGTAATCTACATTCCATCCATGACCAAGATAGTTGTATATACACAAGTATAGTTAGTCTTTAACCAAACTATGTGACTATATCTCAATTTTGACTTACTCGACCTTTCCCCAAATCCAGATCTTTTATTGTGACCTTCTAACCGTTTGAAATTTGAGAAATGATTTAATCGTTACTTGACTGTATCCACCTAGGAGACTATCTTCTCTCTGAAAACTGTGTCCATAAATTATTTTACTATATTCCTTAATTAATTTTTTTCATGCTTCAACTTGATCTTCTTTAATGTTTGTGCATTAATTGTCACTTCATGAACTCCCACTTTCTATTTTAGATCTTTTTGTGTCCTTTACCGTGACTTTGATATTTGGAGTGTAATACTAGCTGTTACCTTCTAACAAATTTCATATGTAAGACCTAGACGAGCTTACCTTCATGTAGGTATATCATGTCCTACTCAAACACGTCCCTTGGTACTCTATTTTTATGATATGACTTTCAGGTCATAAAGACTAGACTATAACCTTTACCATGATACAGATATATTTTTCCACCAAGGATAGGGACTCAACCTCGACTCAATTCTTTCAATCCGATATGTGATTTTGTTCTACTTAATTCCCTAAATGCTTAACTTTGTGCTTTATCTTGATTGCTTGACCCATTGTCCCATCACACTACTAGTTTAACTCTTGTAAGTTGGATAGAATACCTCATGACCTAATAAACCTTTGTCCTTGTGACCTATATTTATAAGTTTACTTAGACTATAGAATTCAGAGGACCTTAACTTATCTAGTCAACCAAGCCATAGATAAGAAAACACTAGGACGACTGCATAAGCCCAAACTTCGGGCAAGACTTACATTTTAATGGATCTTCGACTATTTAATTTCCTTCATTAGTATTCCTTACTTATATTTTGACTATCTTATGATGCTAATTTAGCCTTAGTTTTGCAAGCTTATTCTTTTATCGAGCTTGTTCACGACATATGTGTTATTGGGGACGCCCACTAATACATTGTCTAATCAGAACCGGTGCATGATGGTAAGATCAACCTAGTGCACTTTGGCTCGCTTTTCGTATATTGTTCGACGTGGATGGAGACATAGTTAAACTTGGCCTTTAGAATTCCATCCGCGACTGCCTTGGTAATTCTTTTTGAAAATTTTTAATCGTCTTTGAACCACTTATTCGTATTCGATAATATCTTCTTCGAACTCTTTATTATTTTCGTCTTTCACCTATATTAGAAAGATAAACACTCGTACTTGATATTCCCTTAGTTGTCCACTATCTATTGCCAAGATAGTTAACCACTGACCAACCAATGTGACTATCCCCGTCTTGAGTTACCTTTTTCCTCTAACCTAGATTCATTACCGCAACCTTCTAATCGTTCTTGAAACTTGAAAATGATTCAAATTATTTCCCTAAGAATAATGCTAAGCCTACTACCAAATGCTTACAACCCACTTACAACCACTCACCCATTTGCTGACATGTGGACCATGGCCCACATGTCAGCAATGGGTGAAGGTTGTAAGTGGGTTGTAAGCATTTGGTTGTAACTGTAGCACTACCCTTTCTCTAATCATACCTTTACCCTAGACGACTATATTCGCTCAAGAAACCATCTCTCCTAAATGTCTAAATTATTCTCATTGACCTAATCAATTCCTTTCTATTCTCTAATTCGTGTTATCATAATTTTATTACCTTAACTAGCGACCCTTCTTCAATTCCATAACCATGATGTATTTTTATAAATATCAAAATCACGATCTTCCAATGCATGTTTGTGTCGAACATCGTTTCTTCGTCTCATCCAAAAATTTAATCGTATTTCAGTATTCATGAACACTTCCTATCTCCCCTACCCTAGCTATTCCTAAATTTCGAGTACGAAATTCTTGTAAATTGGGTAGGATGTAAAACTGTGAAGCCCATGATTTTTATAGTTAATTAATATGCGTGATTTTTTTGATGAGCCTAAATGCCAAACCCACAATCTAAGCCCAGTACTTAAACCCAATAACCCAAACCCCAGCTCACCTATTCAACCCCATGACCCTATTCCTCAGCCCATATCCTATCTCTCCGTGCCCCACTCCGATCACCCTCCTCTCCCGTACGTAAACACACCAGAAGCTCAAAAAAATTCACAGAACCTTTACTACTCCATTTTTTACCAAAAACTCCATAACTTCCTCCTCTATTCACCAAATCAAAATCTACCACCGACGCGTTCGTCTCGTCGTCCTCTCCGAATCCAGACCCCTCTACCCTACCTTCCGAGCCAGGCCCTGCGTCGCTCCTGTGACAACGCCCCGCGCCAGAACTCGTACCGCCAGCCCTTCCCACGCACGTCCCCGTGCCGTCCGCGTGCACGTGTCCATGCCCGTGCCCGCGTGCGTTTCGAGTCCGAGGCATCCCTTTGGTGCTTCGTCACAGCCTTCGGTAAACACCACAACCTTTTGTTAATTCACAGAACCATTTCTGTTCCGGGATAGCCAGTTTAGTAGTTTCCTATTTTAGATTCGGTAATAATTTTGTTAGCGTTTAATTAAATGGTTAATCTTAATTAGTTAGCTTAATGGAATTTAGAGCTATCATCTACGTTTAATTATGAATAACATTGAATTAACATTATTTCAATGATTATATTACTTTTGCCATAATTTTATAATTATTATTATTATTAAATGTAGTCTCAAAATATTAATTATATAGCAAAATATATGTTAATATAGGAAATGGTATTTTTTTAGGCCAAAAACTATATATTTATGTTTTTAGGTAAAAATGTTTATTTTCGTATTTTAACGATTATTTCTGTTAATAAAGTTTATGGAAATGAAAAACTAGAGAAAATAACATATTTTCTAATAAAATCATAATTTTTACTACAATAATGTTTTACGTATTTTTATTATTAAAAATGATTATTCTTTACTAAAGAAATAGTATTAGTAAAATATTTTGTAAAGTTTATTTAGAACAATATTAAATTATATTTTGAATATTCCGAGTTTACGCGATATTTTCTATTAAAATAAATCACGATAAAAACTACTACTATTTTGAATATATTCCAAAATTTATTATTTTCTACCCTATGTTTAAAATACTAATAAAATAGTTTTACCAAAATATTACATAATTAAATTATTATTTTCTCTAATAAAATGGCAATGTTTATAATTAACGTAGTTGCATTTAGTGGCTTTATTAGCCAATCTTTGGAATAAGTTCTAAGGACAGATTATTATTAATGTAGGATTCAGAACTTACATCAGATCCGTGTTGTGCTCCCGTTTACATCATTTGGAGAACCAAGGCAAGTCATACTTATCTAAACTCGTGTTTTAATTGATAATTAATTCAATTGCATGATAGAGTTACTGTATCGACACCTAACTCACGGGATCCTACTCGGATCATATCGACTGCTTTACTAAATCATTGACTTGACTGCTTACTGAATCATTGACTTGACTGCTTACTGAATCATTAACTCGACTGCTTACTGAATCATTGACTCGGAAATTGGGGGAGTAACGTTAACACCTGTGGTCAAAACCCCTTACTGAATCATTGTGGATAGAGGAAGCCCAATCCACTTGGGCCGAAGCCGGACCGTGTTCATTAGAACACTTACTGCCTCCAACCCTAGCCGGCCACAGGCCGTTACACGTTCTAAACACCACTGTAGCTAGATTGCATCATTCTATTTTTTAGAGTTTTTACTGCATAACTGTTTTATTATTATTATTTAGAAAATTATATTTCCATAATAAACTGCTTCTTGTCTCGTCTTCTAATTATTGAATAAAATGCTGGAATAGATTTGTGTCTTACTCCCTCCTGACTGGAGACAACATTTTTAGGTGACTGTGACGATGATGAGCTGGCTTACACTTCCTATTATGGGCCCGACTTAGGTTCTGAGGACTTAGCTGAACCAGGACAGAGGAACCAGGAGTCCTAGCTACACCCTTTTCTGATTAGTTTACTTTTTCTAAAGTTGTAATAAATAAACCTTTGTGATGTTGAATACTTTTGCTTTGTCTTTATTTTTATTTCGACTTTAGTTGTACTTCAGAATGTTTAATAAAATGTTTTATTTTTTTCGTTTAGACATTTGTACTGCTTGTGTTCACTGCTTGATACAGCTTACTGCCACCGTCTCACAACGGTGCAGGCTGGGCATGATCCGACTGGACCTATTATATTGGGATCGGGTCACGACATATTTTTAGTGGTGCCCCATGCAGGTCAGATCTAAAAAATTGGTCTAGTCAACTTAGCCTAGACCAGCATGCAGTCCTGTAACTTGACTTAGGTCTAGGTATGACTTTAGGAAAACAGACTCTAGAAACAACTAGAACACCAAGATTATTTTCACCATGCCACAACATAGGGCCAAAATATCTATTTATATTATTTATTTTTGCTTGCTTATAGTTTCATAGGCTACCTTGCTTATGATAGTACCTAAACCTTTCAGAGGATGGCAAATAGAAAACTTATCCCACCATTAGGACAATAGTTATTCTGTTTATCTTCATATTTTTTAGTTGTACTCTCACTTAGTATTGATGATCTAGTATTTAGTCTTTAGATATTAAGGAGATAAGCAAAGTATGACTAGAGGAGTAATACCTAGAAGTAAATTGCATAAATGTATGGTCACCAGAAATATGGTATCATAGTAAATCCTAAGGAGATGATAGCCAGGAAGACACAAACTAAGCTCGAGGATCAGTTGCTGGAGCCAGAAACTTTTAACCTAGTAAGATATTAAAGGTACATGACTAATTAGTTGAGCATTTATCGAGGATAAAATTTATGGGATATCAAAATAGAAAAATATATAAATGTTGAAATTTGAATTAAAATTTAAGGATGATGATGATGATATATAAAAAAAATTTAATGCGAAGGTATCAGAAGTTATCAAGCTGGTAATGTAGAGTTGCATGATGAAACCGAGAATTATGACAGATAATGTTGAACTTAAGGTATAAATTTAATTGGGGATGATGATCGACAAATAATGATATGAATTATAGAGATACAGATTTTATCAAATCAGAATTTGGAAATAAAGCTTGTGAAATTATAAGTGTTACGAGGGTAAGTGAATGTGATATTATATACTATTAACAAGTAAATAAAGAATGTGGACAAAATAATATTATCAAGGTTGGTCGAATCCAAGGGATTCAAGGAATGAAGTAAGATCAAAGGAAGGGCTGGAATTTAAATCTTGTACAAAAAAAGCTCAGATTTAAAATTTGGATCAAATATGTTGGAGTTGATGGAAATAGGAAATCTAAATAGATTATATGGCTGATAATGGGTTAAGAGATTTCATAGATACATCCTCCCAAAATTAATTAATTTCGAGGAAGATCGAACATGTATTCTAGAACAGTATTCTTCACCAGATATCCTACTTTTCTGTGACTTATTCCTGTATTAATTTATGTTAAACCCATTACCATTTTCGACACACTAGTTTGACCATATTATTCTATGCTTCTTTTATAAATCTAGGATATAGTTGTGATTAAGAATTTTATATTAGAATTCTAGATATATGTGAGAAGACTATGATAAGAGGGGTCATAAATAGGTATCATGGATGACCAAGAAATAATTTTGACAAACGAAACCTCGTCATGGATAAAATAATAGGATTTCAGGAATCAAGAAATTTTGAGGATTTCAACTTTAGAACGAAATTATGCAAGATTACTGAGATAGAATTTGGCATACGTATAGAAGTTAAGTTTTGGAAGAATAGAGTTTGGTATTCTTTTGGATGAAGCCTTAGGTATTTTGATGATTTTGAATTTTATGATTAAATGAAGAGTTAAGGAAGATAGAGAAAGTCGTAGGTAGAGTTAGCGAGAAAAGTCTAGGTTTTGGTAAGGTTCCCCCATGGAGGAAGTAAATTTAGATAATATATAAATATGAGAATATGATGATCAAGTAAAAGAACACTTAATAGGGATCAACTTTTATGATTAGATGACTATTGTACCTAGAAGGAACGAATATAACCATAGAAGAAATAACACAAGCAATGTAATGATAAGTTCTACAGAAGGAATAAATAGTGAAAAATTGAGATAAGACCATTGGCATGCAACTTTGGAAAGGAGCAATTGGTTTTACAATTTCTACTAAACATTGGAGACTCATATTGGTTATGATAAGAAAGATTGAGATTTTGTGATATTTTTGCTAATGTGTTTGGATGAGAACGATTGATAGGTGCATGGTTAAAGATTAAAATTTGATTAGTGATTATAATTTTGTCAATTGATTTCAAGAATTAGAAATTCTTGAATATAGTTCATGGATCAACTTTAAATAATTTTCTAAGGATTTACTATGACAAGTGAAGATTGTGAACTTTGATGTAGTCAGTTTTGGAAGAATGACTGACAATTGGAAATTGATATCCGTAAAATGATTTGGTCGAGAGAACTACTTGAAATTGAAATACATTTGGCATACGGATGGAAAAAAAGATTTAGACGATTTATGATTCCAAATAGATTTAGTTTTAATACCTTGACAGCTGTCTTAGTTTTCTGTAGTGTCACGACCCGCACCCTAGAGTAAGGGCACGAGAAGTGGGTACGTCCAGCCTACGCCGCAGTGTCGGCGGTAGAACGTTGTCCTAGGTCAAACATCTAACAATATAAAGGTACATGTACAGTATATATACTCCGAATGAAGGTGACATAGCAAATACAGTCTCAATCACATCTAAGGTAGAGCATGATAAAAGATAGATAAAATATGAAATCCACAAAGAGATACCGCAGATAGAAGTCTAAGTGTCTAATATACACAAACCCAGAAAACATTTCAAATCTTAAATACAGTAATCCATAAAGTAAATACAACTCAAGACAACTAAAATAACTATCTATACAACCTCTACTGTGTCTCCTCTAGGCTAGCAGGCAACCTCCAAGCTATCTATAAAATTTATCAACAGGTCCAGTCAGGATGGGAACGAGTACAACTCATCAAAAAAACCCAAGTAATACCAGAGAACTATAAAGCAGTTATAAACAGTTTTATTGATTAATATGGCAGTTTATATTTAGGTGATAGTATAGAGAAGCAGTAAGATACAAAGAAAGTAAAGTAACTAAAACAAGAGAAGAATGACGGCAATGAAGGCTGTAAAATAAATCAAGCTGAACTAGAGTAACATGATAAGTCCAGACAGAAAATATAAACCAGTGTAAAACCTATGTAAATCCAGTACGGAACGAATCTAATACAAGATGAATCCAGTATAAGATGATTCTAGGTAGTGATCAAGAATCCAGGTGAGACCAGCTATACTCTAATAGTGTGTTTTAAAATACTGAGATCGACATGTAAACGGCTGTAGGTAATCAGGCACATCTCTCACTGATTAGGCGAGAGATGGCTATGCTTCCAGTAGATTCCAGTTGCGAAATTCCAGATTTGGGGTATGTCTACATGTCTTACTCAATATTTCCCCGCCCCGTAATAAAAATGAATCCAAAATTCGACACGAGAATCGAGATGAGTCCAGCCAAAATATGATGATTCCAGAAATAGATTCCAGAATAATTCTAGTGATTCCAGTAATAGAGGCCAGATAAGTTTGGTACGTGTGTCGCATACATGAATCCAGAAATATCCATACGTGTTGTAACAGAGAATCACATAAAACTAACTATAACTGAAGTACAATAATTGATAATTAAATAAGAGAACTATCAGAGAATGTACTCGCCTGATAACCTGAACAGCTGATAGGTATAGAGGTCCAAACTGAAGCCACAGAGTCCTATTTAGAGCAACACAGGTCAAGATGTATTCGAGAGATGATAAATGAAATGTACAATGCATCTGCATGCTGTCTAGGTCAAACTAGACTGAAGTCAACACTTGGTCAACTCTAGTCAACCACACTAGTCAAATTAGGTCAAGTAGGTCAAGTCCTAGCCCAAACAAGTCTAACAAGTCTCACTAGGCCTAACCAAGCCTAGGCTAGCACTCACACAATCACAAGACAATGTGAACCACAACAATGCATAATATAAAATAGATAATATATATAAATACATACCTTCATACATACATGTATATCCACATTACATACATATTTATATATATAGGCATATGTTACATCATGCATATTTATATAGTTACATAGATATATACATTCATACACATTTACATACATACTTTTATACATTATATATTTTAACATTCATTACAATGCATTATATTTTACTTATACCTTTGATTAATTCATTCATTCATATATGACATTCATTCATGCATATTACATACATACATGCATCTATACATTATGTACATTGTATATAACATGTAAAAATAGAAGAGGAAAAAAAGAAAAAAAACTGAAATGGAAAGGAAAGGGAAGGAAAATGTAAGAAAAGAAAAAACAGTGGACATATACATGCTTGCATCATATATTCTACATTACCATACATGTTATCATTATATATTATATTATATTATTTGTATATTATGCATTCATATCTATCATTATATGTATACCTTGCATTCATATATAGCATTCATTATATACTTTCATGCATACATTGTATATCATTCTTTCATTCATGCATTTATGCGTTGCTTACATATATTATATTAATTGCATTCCTACATGCTTGCATTCAACCATATATATACATTAATTTAAAGAGGATATACATCATTTCATTCTTCTAACATATCATGTATTACATACTGTATATTCATTTAATACCCATACTACATAGGCTCATAGGTTACACAAAATACATATATCGTATAGTCACTCTTCTACTTAAAACCAATACTGTACCAATTAGGCCTCTACTAAATTCTAGGATTAAAGTACGTTGTAGCCCTTCGTGTTAGCTTTCTGAAACTTCAAACGGATCACATTTTCGTGTCCGAAAGCTCCCGAAATCGCGAAAATACTAAGACACGTTCGTCTTTTGTACAGCTGACACTCAAATAATTCTACAGAAAGTTACAGAAAGAATTTGGCTAGTCAAATATATATTTGAAAATCTAACTTCGATACGGTTCTTTTAAAAAAAATAGGAGATAAATCGGAGTTCTAAGCTAAAAGTTATGACATTTCTAATTTGCTTTGGTTAATAAAAACGTGGATGAATATTATGACGAATTTGAGTTGTTTTGGACAAAAAACACATATAGGCCAAGATACTTGGATACAAACATATGTATTCAAATGAAACTCATTCTAACCATCCTAACTAAGATCAATTCACTCTCTAACCATTCTAGAACTGAATTTAGATATCTATTTAAACTATTATCATACATACATACACATGGGGTGTCCTAATTTGGGATCTATCAAGTAGGACACAAGACACATATCTAAAATCTTCAAGAGAGCTCCAAATGGTCTCAAATTTGAATCTAAATGGGACACATGCATGAGGATGGATCCTACGGATTCAAAACTAATTTATATGCATAGAAAATCGATTTAGAGGATAGGTTTTACCTATTGGGAGTGGAATCCCAATGAAATCCATTAGGACACGGCTCCGATACGAAGATCCCTCAAAGTGGACACTCCTCCTTGCACTCCTCTTCCAATCCTTGGTAGCACCCTTCCCTTGGAGAATGGGAATGATTGAGAGATGGTTTGGTGAAGGAATGATTTGATTTGGAGATCAAATCAATGGGAAGGCTCTCTAAAATTAGGGAAGAACAAAAGAAAAATAAAAGAGGCAAGGTTGTAATGAATGAAATGAATCATTCTCCCCTAAAGGTGGCTGCCATAAAGAGTCCATTAGGGCTAATGGAAAATATCCTAATTGCCCCTCTCTAGTCTCATATGGTTAAGTCTAGACTAGGTTCAAGTTTGGGGTCAAAATGATCTAGTTTTGAGTCTCTAACTTAACCATTCTAACATGATAAAAATTAGTTTAATTAACTAACTTAAATGTTGGGTTTTGTGGGCCACGCTAAACTTAATATTGGGTCCCATCTAGAGTTTAAACTACCCGGGTCACAATACAAGTCGGAACGAGACGAAACTCAAACCCGACTAAAGAAATCCAATAAAAACAATATTAAAAATATAAAATTTTCCCAAAATATTAAAATATGAAAAATGACCAAAATCATAATACATCAATTTAAATATTATTAAAATAATCAAAAATTCACCAATTAATCAAAATTTTAAATAATTTAAAAGTCACAAAATGACCAAAATACCCTTATCCTAAAAAGTTGTAAATAGTCATTCTAATCACATGGTTAGGTCCCCATGGTCATGGTTAATCTCTAGGCTCAACAGTTCTAGGGTTCACTAGCTAACACAACAAAATTATAATTCACCAATTTTAAATAGTATTAAATTAATTAAAAATTCCCATAAATCATAAATCCTATTATTAAATAATAAATTTTTACAAAAGTTTAAAATTACCCTCATTTTAGAAAAGTGGATGTTACAAGTCTACCCTCCTTAGAAAATTTTGTCCTCGAAATTAAGATGGTCGTACTTCTTCTAGAGTCTCGTCCCCAACAATCAAAGTCTCAGAACTTACCTAAATCATACAATTTAAAAGAATGGCATACAAGGTCATGGCATACGGTGGTAGTGTAAGTCTCATCTAGGTATACTAGTTACACTAGACCAAAACAATCATAGGGTATCAAAACTTACAAGCAATCAGGGGTGTTAAACTGGAAAAGATACATAAATAACAAATCTTCAAGGCTTTAAGGCATAATCAAAATTAAAATTTAAAGCACAAATGTCGAGCATTAAAATCCAATCACAATATATATATAGAGAGAGAGTGTTAGAAGGGGAAAAGCTAGCATTATGTAAAGGTTATGTGGTTAGTGTGTATATGGGTGTACGTGGACATGTTCATAGGGTTAGATAGTAGACGTGTGTGTGTGTGTGTGTGTGTGTGTGTGTGTGTGTGTGTGTGTGTGTGTATGTGTGTGTGTGAAATATACATGAAAGTGTATAGGAGGATTTAGGTTTCAAAACAACAGCTATCAAGTTACACTACTCATGGCATATTGGTTAAACATACAATGCACAACCTATTTACTCATAACATGCATGGCTAACCATATATATACATATATCTATATGTATAGAGTGGTAGAGATTAAGTTATGTATCTATATATATTATAACAGTATGCATAAACTATATATATATACCTATATAGATATATGAACATAACATAGAGATGAAGGGTTAGGTTTACATGGCAGTTGTGAACATTAGTGTACATTAGTGTAGAGTGTCAAGAGTACATGGGTTATAACTTAAAATGAAGGGTTCAATCATTCATTTCAGTTTAACATTACATATTAAATCTGAAATTGAACTAAACATTTAAAATCAATGTAAAAAATGTTAACATGTATTCAGTTTCAGGATTTTGGTAAAATACAAACATCAAAACCAACCCAATGTTTACCACAACCACAACCTAACATGTAAGAGTATGAAACCTAACATTATATCCCTACATACAACAATGTATATGGCTCAAAATATTACATTTAAAAACTGCAAATTGAAATAATTACTTAGAATCCAGTGTTAAAGGGTTAATATGCACACGGTCTCAGATTTGACAAATTCAAACATAAAACTTAACCAATTTTTTAAGAATTAAAAGTATATAACATACATGTGCAGTGATGTAAACAACAACTAATAATATGAAATTTATATTTAAATTAGGAATTTAAACTAAAAAAAATAGAGAACTATTCTCTGATACTGTATTATGTCAGAGATATTGGGGTTTTGAAAATTTAACATCAACAACATATTAATATATATTTAGATGGGTTGGTAATCAAAGTGTAGCATGCATACGTGTCAGGCAAAGTGTCTGTGTCCGCTATATATATATTCTCATGTCCCAATATAAAAATTAAATTCCATATCAAGACCAACATTTAGATTCCTACCAAGATTACAAGTAGGTGATTGATGTAATCAAGACAGTTTTATTATTATTATTATTTAATAGAAGAATAATAGCAAGAAGAAGATAACAATAAAATCTATTCTGCTTATCTGTTTAAAAGAAGAACCATTTTGAAACCAGAGCTATAATATCAAATCCAAGATAAGGTCTAGCAAAATCATCGATTCATTGTATTAAGAAGAAATTCATAGTAAGAAGTTACACAAGGTTTATAATACAACTAAAGCTACTCCTAAGTTAAATAATGAGAAGCAAAACAAACAAAACAAACAATAATTCTTTTTTTTTGAGAATGACTGAAACAAAAGTAGAGAAAACATGTTCAAGAACATTTAAGGTACAATCTGATAATCATATGCGTCTATCCAAAATCATGGTACTCTAAATCCTCGTCATACTAGTAAGCAAGGCTACGATAATCACAAAGTCCTCGACTTAGGCACATACCTCTAGAATCATGGTATTTAAAATTTTCGCGATGCCGCTCGCTTGGCTGCGAAAACCTTAAATTCTCACACCCGAGAAATATATCCAAAGTCAGACTATATGTCCTCACCATGCTGGCTAATATGGCTGTAGAAGACTAGATTCCATAACTTAGATGACCTAGCCCATATAATTTTATCTTGACAAAAATTAAATTAAATCAACAATGGATACCCAAAAATCAAATTCATTAACTAACCAAGAAAGATAAATATAAACTATTAGAATCAAATTTTGAGATATTTTATAATGAGATTCTCAAGGGTCATCCCAGGAATCTTTCAAGGGATCCTAACTGTGATTGAGTACCTTCAAAAATATATCCTAATCCTACTGCAGGCTGTAGTGGTACTCTAGTTCGAATACCACTACACAAACTCGACCTGCATGGGCCACCACTAAGAACGTGTCACGACCCGTACCCTAGAGTAAGGGCACGAGAAGTGGGTACGTCCAGCCTACGTCGCAGTGTCGGCGGTAGAACGCTGTACTAGGTCAAACATCTAACAATATAAAGGTACATGTACAGTATATACCCTCCGAATGGAGGTGACATAGCAAATACAGTCTCAATCACATCTAAGGTAGAGCACGATAAAAGATAGATAAAATATGAAATCCACAAAGAGATACCGCAGATAGAAGTCTAAGTGTCTAAGATACACAAACCCAGAAAATATCTCAAATCTCAAATACAGTAATCCATAAAGTAAATACAACTCAAGACAACTAAAATAACTATCTATACAACCTCTACTGTGTCTCCTCTAGGCTAGCAGGCAACCTCCAAGTTATATGTAAAATTTATCAACAGGTCCAGTCAGGACGAAAACGAGTACAACTTATCAAAAAAACCCAAGTAATGCCAGAGAACTATAAAGCAATTATAAACAGTTTTATTGATGAATATGACAGTTTATATTTAGGAGTATAGAGAAGCAGTAAGATACAAAAAAGTAAAGTAACTAAAACAGGAGAAGAATGACGGCAATGAAGATTGTAAAATAAATCTAGCTGAACTAGAGTAACATGATAAGTCCAGACAGAAAATGTAAACCAGTATAAAACCTATGTAAATCCAGTACGGGACGAATCTAATACAAGATGAATCCAGTACAAGATGATTTTAGGTAGTGATCGAGAATCCAGGTGAGACCAGCTATACACTAATAGTGTGTTTTAAAATACTGAGATCGACATGTAAATGGCTGTAGGTAATCAGACACATCTCTCACTGATCAGGCGAGAGATGGCTATGCTTCCAGTAGATTCCAGTTGGAAGATTCTAGATTTGGGGTATGTCTACATGTCTTACTCAATATTCTCTGCCCCGCAATACAAATGAATCTAGATTTCGATACGAGAATCGAGATAAGTCCAGCCAAAATATGATGATTCCAGAAATAGATTCCTGAATGATTCCAGTAATTCCAGTAATAGAGGCCAGATAAGTTTGGTATGTGTGTCGCATACATGAATCCAGAAATATCCATACGTGTTGTAACAGAGAATCACATAAAACTAACTATAACTGAAGTACAGTAATTGACAATTAAATGAAAGAACTATCAGAGAATGTACTCGCCTGATAACCTGAACAGCTGATAGGTATAGAGGTCCAAACTGAAGCCACAGAGTCCTATTTAGAGCAACACAGGTCAAGATGTATACGAGAGATGATAAATAAAATATACAATGCATCTGCATGCTGTCTAGGTCATACTAGACTGAAGTCAACACTTGGTCAACTCTAGTCAACCACATTAGTCAAATTAGGTCAACTAGGTCAAGTCCTAGCCCAAACAAGTCTAACAAGTCTCACTAGGCCTAACCAAGCCTAGGCTAGCACTCACACAATCACAAGACAATGTAAACCACAACAATGCATAATATAAAATAGATAATATATATAAATACATACCTTCATACATACATGCATATCCACATTACATACATATTTATATATATAGGCATATGTTACATCATGTATATTTACATAGTTACATAGATATATACATTTATGGACATTTACATACATACTTTTATACATTATATATGTTAACATTCATTAGAATGCATTATATTTTACTTATACCTTTGATTAATTCATTCATTCATATATGACATTCATTCATGCATATTACATACTTACATGCATCTATACATTATATATATTGTATATAACATGTAAAATAGAAGAGGAAAAATGGAGAAAAAAATTGACATGGAAAGGGAAGGGAAGAAAAATGTAAGGAAAAGGAAAAACAGTGGACATATACATGCTTACATCATATATTCTACATTACCATACATGTTATCATTATATATTGCATTATATTATTTATATATTATGCATTCATATCTATCATTACATGTATACCTTGCATTCATATCTAGCATTCATTATATACTTTCATGCATACATTGTATATCATTCTTTTATTCATGCATTTATGCATTGCTTACATACATTATATTAATTGCATTCCTACATGCTTGCATTCAACCATATATATACATTAATGTAAAGAGGATATATATCATATATACATCATTTCATTCATCTAACATATCATGTATTACATACTCTATATTCATTTAATACCCATACTATATAGGCTCATAGGTTACACAAAATACATATATCGTATAGTCACTCTTCTACTTAAAACCAATACTGTACCAATTGGGCCTCTACTAAATTCTAGGATTAAAGTATGTTATAGCCCTTCGTGTTAGCTTTCTGAAACTTTAAACGGATCGCATTTTCATGTCCGGAAGCTCCCAAAATCGCAAAAATACCGAAACACGTTTGTCTTTCGTACAACTGACACTCAAATAATTCTACAGAAAGTTACAGAAAGAATTTGACTTATTAAAATATATATATTTGAAAAGCTAACTTCGATATGGTTCTTTTAAAAAAAGGAAGATAAATCAGAGTTCTAAACTAAAAGTTATGACATTTCTAAGTTGCTTTGGTTAATAAAAACGTGGATGAATATTATGACGAATTTGAGTTGTTTTGGACAAAAGAACACATATAGGCCAAGATACTTGGATACAAACATATGTATCCAAATAAAACTCATTCTAACCATCCTAACTAAGATCAATACACTCTCTAACCATTCTAAAACTGAATTTAAATATCTATTTAAACTATTATCATACATACATATACATGGGGTGTCCTAATTTGGAATCTATCAAGTAGGACACAAGACACATATCTAAAATCCTCTAGAGAGCTCCAAATGGCCTCAAATTTGAATCTAAATGGGACACATGCATGAGGATGAATCCTACGGATTCAAAACTAATTTATATGCAAAGGAAATCGATTTAGAGGATGGATTTTACCTATTGGAAGTGGAATCGCAATAAAATCCTTTAGGACACGGCTCCGATACGAAGATCCCTCAAAGTGGACACTCCTCCTTACACTCCTCTTCCAATCCTTGGTAGCACCCTTCCCTTGGAGAATGGGAATGATTGAGGGAAGGTTTGGTGAAGAAATAATTTGATTTGGAGATCAAATCAATGGGAAGGCTCTCTAAAATTATGGAATAACAAAAGAAAAATAAAAGAGGCAAGATTGTAATGAATGAAATGAATCATTCTACCCTAAAGGTGGCTTCCATAAAGAGTCCATTAGGGCTAATGGAAAATGTCCTAATTGCCCCTCTCTAGTCACATATGGTTAAGTCTAGACTAGGTTCAAGTTTGGGGTCAAAATGATCTAGTTTTGAGTCTCTAACTTAACCATTCTAACATGATAAAAAATAGTTTAATTAACTATCTTAAATTTTGGATTTTGTGGGCCATGCTTAACTTAATATTGGGTTCCATCTAGAGTTTAAGCTACCCGGGTCACAATACAAGTCGGAACGAGACGAATCTCAAACCCGACTAAACAAATCCAATAAAAACAATATTAAAAATATAAAATTTTCCCAAAATATTAAAATATAAAAAATAACCAAATCATAATATATCAATTTAAATATTATTAAAATAATCAAAAATTCACCAATTAATCAAAATTCTAAATAATTCAAAAGTCACAAAATGATCAAAATATCCTTAGCCTAAAAAGTTGTAAATAGTCATTTTAATCACATGGTTAGGTCCCCATGGTCATGGTTAATCTCTAGGCTCAACAGTTCTAGGGTTCACTAGCTAACACATCAAAATTATAATTTACCAATTTTAAATAGTATTAAATTAATTAAAAATTCCCATAAATCATAAATCCTATTATTAAATAATAAACTTTTACAAAAGTTCAAAATTACCCTAATTTTAGAAAAGTGGATGTTACATGTAGATACTGGAAGTTCAGCTAGTTTAGCGAGTTAGAGATTAGTTTTTTACATGGGAATTAATAGGATGGTTATCTTCTAAGTTTTTTTTTCATGCATATTATATCTGTTGACCTTTGAAATAGTGATACGATATTCTTTCTATTTCCTTTGATCATCACTAAGTCCTCAATGAAAATATCCTATCAGATTACATTTCTATCATAGCTTTGTTATTCTAATCACCCTCGCTATCCTACTATCATACAACTTGTTGATTTTTTTCCTAAGTTATAAACCCTTTTACCCAATTCTAATTTGATTTGGAATTTTAGTCCATGATCTCAGAAGATTCTATTAATTACTTTCTGCCTTTTCAATAAACTATTCACGTTCGTTTCTTTCTTGCCTTTTCTGTTTCACGAGACCTTATTTGATTTTCCCCTATTTTATGATCATATTTTAATCGTACGTAGATTTTTATCATGCCTAAAGTGATTTTGATCACAATAATATTCCAACTCTATCTCAGATCATATATATAGATAATTCTGATCGTGCCTATATTTTATTATTGTACCTTAAGATCATACCTAGAATCCGTTCGTGTCTGATGATTTAAATCTAGAATGATTTATAGCAAGAATTTATGGAGTACATGAGTTTTGGGATAAAGATGAGATAAACATGAACACTTGTGATTTGAATCAAGGAAGGGATAATTAATGATGTGAATACCAAACAAATTAACATTGTAGATTAGAGGTTATTAAATGATAAGCAGGGAGATGCACTATAGGAAGATGCATGATGAATCAGAAGATATATAAAGGACGACCAAAACAAAAAAAAATTGGACTTAAGGTGTGACTAATTAAGGATGGCAATCGTATAAATTGAAGGGTACAAAAGATTACAAATCAGAAATCAGAGATAGAAGGTTTGTAAATAATACAAGGTTGGGAGATGTAATAAGATATATTTTTGACAAAGAAAAAGTTTGGCCAAAATGATACAGTAAAATCAAGATGAAGGATTCGAGCTTAAACAAGATAATTAAATTTTTTTGAGAATTTAGGATAAAATATGTAAATGAGGATATGGAATCAAGATATATACATGTTGATGAAAATGGACGTCTAAATAAATTACCGAGTGATCACATATGAGTAAGGAATGATAATTTTTTTTTTACTAATCATGACAAATTAGAGTATAGAAGCGTGATGTTGGATTTTAAATGTGATATTGGGTTACTGAGGCTTGATACTAGAGTATTACGACAAGATGGAGTGTACCAAATTATGATATTTTGGTCAAGAATAAATAAGACGTATAAGAACATGATTGGAACACATGTAGTGGAATAACGTAGAGTTAAATTTTGCATATATATTAGCAAGCTGAAGCAAGTACAAACATATAGCGGGAAATATTATATGTGATTAGTAAGAAAAGGTGGGAAGACAAAAACCCCATAATCTAAGCCCAGTACTTAAACCCAATAACCCAAACCCCAGCTCACCCATTCAACCCCATGACCCTATTCCTCAGCCCAGATCCTATCTCTCCGTGCCCCACAACGCTCACCCTCCTCTCCCGTACGTAAACACACCAGAAGCTCCAAAAATTTCACAGAACCTTCACAACTCCATTTTTTTTACCAAAAACTCCATAACTTTCTCCTCCCTCCACCAAATTTAAATCCGAGACCGCCACCGTATTCCTCTCGTCGTCCTCTCCGAATCCAGACCCGTCTTCCTACCTTTCGTGCCCGTCCCCGCGGCACTCCTGCGACAGCGCCCCGTGCCAGAACCCGTGCCGCCAGCCCTTCCCGTGCACGTCCCCGTGCCGTCCGCGTCCACATGTCCGTGTTCGTTCCCCTGCCCACGTGCATTTCGAGTCCGAGGCATCCCCTCGTTGCTCCGTCACAGCCTTCGGTAAATCTCGCAACCTTCTGTTGATTCAGTTTCCTATTTTAGATTCGGTAATAATTTTGTTAGCGTTTAATTAGATGGTTAATCTTAATTAGTTCGCTTAATGGAATTTAGAGTTATCATCTATGTTTAATTATGAACAACGTTGAATTAACGTTATTTCAACGATTATATCACTTTTGCCATAATTTTATAATTATTATTATTAAATGTAGTCTCAAAATATTAATTATATAGCAAAATATATGTTAATATAGGAAATGGTATTTTTTAGGCCAAAAACTATATATTTATGTTTTAAGGTAAAAGTGTTTATTTTCGTATTTTAACCATTATTTCTGTTAATAAAGTTTATGGAAATGAAAAACTAGAGATAATAACATATTTTCTAATAAAATCGTAATTTTTACTACAATAATGTTTTACGTATTTTTATTATTAAAAATGATTATTCTTTACTAAAGAAATAGTATTAGTAAAATATTTTGTAATGTTTATTTAGAAAAATATTAAATTAGATTTTGAATATTCCGAGTTTACGCGATATTTTCTATTAAAATAAATCACAATAAAAACTGCTACTATTTTGAATATATTCCAAAATATATTATTTTCTGTCATATTTTTAAAATACTAATAAAATAGATTTACCAAAATATTACATAATTAAATTATTATTTTTCTAATAAAATGGCAATGTTTATAATTAACGTAGTTGTATTAGTGGCTTTATTAGCCAATCTTTGGAATAAGTTCCAAGGACAGATTATTATTAATGTAGGATTCAGAACTTACGTCAGATCCGTGTTATGCTCCCGTTTACATCATTTGGAGAACCAAGGCAAGTCATACTTATCTAAACTCATGTTTTAATTGATAATTAATTCCATTGCATTATAGAGTTACTGATCACCAAGGTGAATCAAGAAGCTAAGTAGTAATCGACATATGGCCATGCGACGGTGAGGTATAGATGGAAGATCAGACTTAGTAATGGTTGATATTCGTAGTATCAAGCGAAACTCGCTGGTGTCAGTATATAACTGAGAGATTTTGTGCCAACACAAAATTCTTTAGGTATAGTAAGTAGTAAGATGGTTTGTCTTAATATTGTTAGATCTAATCCTGTTGTCCCTAGTCTTTTGCATAGCTTGTGGTCATGCTTTATTTTAGGAGCCATTAACTCCTCGTATTTTGTTTGTCTACTTGGTTCTAAAGCCTATTTAATGGCAGTCCTAGCAAACAATAAAAACAACAAGTAGAGAAAAAAAATGAGACCTCTGTGTCCTCTTTTTCCCCTGTATGCATGTGTAATTTTTATTTTTTATGTTCTACATTTGGTATCAGAGCCACAAGGGCTGAGTACTTGATCCGTTCATGCCACAATATATGTCGTCTCTCCGGGAAGTAGTGTCACCGGTGACGAGGTACTGATGAGTATGGCGGAGAAGGAGAGTTTCGCCATATCGTTGCATTATCTGATGCTCACGACGAGCAATTATGTAGCCATGGCAATTAAGATGAAGGTCTATATGAAGGCTAAAGTGCAAACCCTCAAAACTGAGTTCGAAGGGTTGCACATGAAGGAGAGGGAGTCGGTCGATGACTTCGCTGTCAAGTTACCAACGATTATCAACCAAATATGTGCATTGGGCGACAAGGTTGAGGAAATCTATGTCGTCAAGAAATTCCTTCGGGCCGTCCCAAGGAAGTTCTTGCAGATAGCTTCCACGATAAAGCAATTCGACGACTTAAAAACGATGACGGTCGAGGAGGTGATTGGGCGCCTCAAAGTCCATGAGGAACGGCTCTGCGGATACGACGACGATAATGGCGAGGAGCACCTCCTTCTCACCCGAGCCGAGTGGGAGGCACGTGAGAAGAAGCGTGAAGGCAAGGGCTCCTCCAGTGTTGCTCATGGTCAAAGTCGTCGCAGTCTTGGAAGATTCGATAAAGCAAGAGTAAGGCGTTATAATTGCAATAATTATGGACATTTTTTTCAGAATGTCCTGAAAAGGGGAAGGAAGCTCTACTCCTAGAGGTGCAAAGTGAATTTGAACATCCCGTGCTGCTATAAGTGAGACAACATGATAAAGCAACAAGATTAGGGGGTGATTGTTAGATCTAATCCTGTTGTCCCTAGTCTTTTGCATAGCTTGTGGTTATGCTTTATTTTTGGAGCTATTAGCTTCTCATATTTTGTTTGCCTACTTTGTTGTACAGCCTATTTAAAGGCAGTCCTAGCAAACAATAAAAACAACAAGTAGAGTAAAATAAAGTGAGTTTTGTGTCCTCTTTCTCCTCTGTGTGCGTATGTGGTTTATATTTTTTAGGTTCTACAAATATATCATGACATCACTGGTGATCCTTTTATTCTTCTTCAAGTATTAAATAGGTTGAGTAAAATATTGAGATACGAGGTCTTAGAACACTAGATGCACCCCGCACGCACGACAAATTAATTATCAAGAATACATAGTTTGCTTAATATGCATTATTGACGGACGACCTTTGAACTCAAGTTTTTTGGTACACCGGTCACGATCAAACATCAATGACATATCTGACAAACAGCGTTATTGCTAGCATTAGGAAGAACGGATTAAAAGTTCATAATAATAAGTAACAGTGAATTGAACACACGAAATTTATTCTTACTAACTACTAGTGTACACAACAGATTCACTTCAAAGTACAATTCAGCAGCTTCAATTCAACTTGCGCTTTGCATGTGGAGAAAAATACCAATTATACATAAAACATCATATACATTCAACCAAAAGTCCCTTTCATGTGCACATGAGCAATTAGAAAAGAATAGTAGCCGCCAGTACTCCTCTTTGAGACTAAGAGAGAGAGTGTTCTTTCAACTTTAACTTGATAAATGGTTGTGATGTGAATAAATGAACAAAACCTGTATAATACAACCCAATGAGCCTATACCCAACCGGCCAACTCTAATTATTTAACAAGGATTTGGTTCGGTTCGGTTCGGTTTAGACGATTTTTGGCATAACCAAACCGTGAACCGAATCGAACCGGTCAGTTTTGAAAAAATTGAAACCGAACCAAACCAACCGAACCATCGGTTCGGTTTAAAACCAATCGGTTCGGTTTGGCTTGGTTCGATTTGGTCGGTTTGACTTAATTGTGCACAGCCCTACTTCAAAGAGCTTCATCTTTTTATTCCACAAAGATAAATGTTTCTAAGGTGGGCTAACTTTAAATCCTTAGCCACAACCTGAGCAGTAGAGAAATTCAACAACATAAACTGACTCAGCACCCAAGGAGAATGTAAGGGGAAATAAGAGGCTCTGGGATCTTAATATGTGCCAGTGCCAGTGCTCTATAAGATCACCGATGATCGATCGAGGCTTCTCGAAACTATATACCGATCGTTTCGATGATCAAAACTGGACCAATGTGGTGTAGGTCTGGCCGAATTTCCAACCGGACGGTGCCACGTTGTAGGCAGTCCTGATCCTTCCGCTATCAGTCTGGAACCTGAAGGATAGGCTCTGGCCATTTAGGTAGGAATTGCTCTGCCAGTTCATGCCCCAGTTCCTGCTCATCGTCTGCCAATTCGTGTTCGAACCTTTGATCCACATCGCAGAGATCACCCCGGAGCCTCCTACATTGGCCACCGTAACCAACTCGAAGTAGTCTCTCCCATTGACGGTCACCCTTATGCCTCCCGTCCTTCCGGTCAGTCCGCAATTAACTCTGCGCTTCCGTTAATATTAGAATGGTTGGGCAGGCATTTGAAGCAACAGCTGCGTTCGGTTTTTATACTTATAAGATGATTAAAAGTACGTACCTCCTGTAATAGACGGGTACGATCCCTGCTTTGTAGATGGCGATCGTCTCCCATGCAGGCTGCGCCATGTCGAAGTGCTTCCTCGGCGGGTTGCACCACCCGCCATTGTCGCTGGGCAAGGCATAGTTCGGTGGGCAGAAGTTGGTGGCTGTCACGGTGATGTCCGTGCCTGCCTTGCACCACCGTGGTGCCCTTCTGCGGTCGCACACGATCCGGAAGCACGCTCCGCAGGCGGCCCCGCCATTGAAGAGCGCGGTGCTCAGAGCCGCATTCTTTACCCCGTAGCCGTCCGTGTATAGGTTTCCGTAGCCACAGGCTCCTCCTGCATTGGATCACTACTGACTAAATCATCCGTGCAGATAATAGTGAAGAAGAAGAAGAAAGAGGAAAGAGGAAATGATGTTGTCTACGCACCCATAGTTCCGGAGGCATCGCTTCCTCCGTAGAAAGTCGCGGTGGCAGCCGTCCAGACCGCGACGGATCTTCTGACTTCAGAGGTTAGCACTGTCAGAAGCATCAGCAGAGCGCCTCTAATTAACATTGCACTCTTGCCCATGCTATTGCTTCAAACACCAAATGGAGTGATTCTATTTTTAGTTTTCCAAATGCTTATCATCCTCTTCATTTATACTGTGCCAATGGCTTGCCAACCAAGCTGAGTCCCATCCTTAAACTACATTTTAGTTGACTTCATGGAGCTGCATCAGTTAGAATATGGCAAATTGATCTGTCCTAACTAGAAATATTATCACATTGTTATGTTCATAACTATCTGAATTACTCTGTGGTTTGATCAAATATCTCTGTCAGAAATATTGGTTGGTGTCTCGTGGTCGATAAGTAAGTTATTCCTATAGAATTTGACGTTCATAGCGTTCTCGCGCTCGTCGGTTGCTTGAGTAGTCTGAATAAGGTTATTCCTCGTAATCCTTTCATCAGAGAAAATACAGTGAGACATCTACCCCTAGCTTTGGTATCGCATTGATTCGACTAAATATCGGCTCAGATCAGCACTCCTGTAATTTCTTCTTAATGTTTGGGTACTGACATTATACATCACAAATATAGTTGGAATCCAGAAAATCTATGCATTAACCACAGAGTTTCGAAGTTTATCATTATACTGATATTCTATTTGAGAGGAAACTATCACACATGCAACATCATTTAATTCTTCCGTTCCTGTCCCTCATTAGCAGAATGTATCAAAAATAATTTTGTCAGAACAGCGCTTGAAATGATTCTGTTAATGATCATCGTACTGTCCTTCAGAATAGTGGAAGGTACAAAGGTCTACTCATCATCGAGAAATCTCGTCGGTTACCAACTAAATGAGAATTGTTTACTTCACCATTCTCCTCTCAAGGTGCTACTGATGGTAGCGAGAACATGCAGTAGCGCGTTGTCAGGATGACTAACTTCACATATTGCATGTTTTTAAGTCAAATTATGTATATGTCGTTGTACCGATTCAAAGCTAGGAATGTACACTTGATCGAGGTTGGTATGCTAAGATTATTCCGACCAAAAGAATTATGGGGCTACATACACGGTTTGCGGGGGAAGACTTTTTAGGCATGTCTGCACATGGGTGATGAATGTGAGATTGGCTTAATCTATAGCTTAGGTCTCCATTGCCATATAAGTCATATATGTTGTATGAATTTATAAAAAAACCAACTTTCAATGACTTTTATTGTATTGATGTTAATTCCTATTAACTATTACCTTTTATTATCCATTTTATTGGTTGTTTAATCCTAATAAAGTATATTAATTCTATAGGTTAAGGGTTGTCCATTATTATCCATTTTATTGGCTGTTTAATCCTACTAAATTATATTAATTCTATAGGTTAAGGGTTGTCTATATAATCCATACTTTGTCTTGTTGAAGACAAATCTTTTTTAGAGTAGCAACCACATGATTCTCCTCTTTCTCTTCCTCCACAAATCACTACTATATGATTTATACTTTTCTATTTCAATCTCTCCTACTCTAGGCAAGAGCTAAGTTCGGGTCGTTCTACCGAAACCGTGTGCGGTGACGGAAAGCCGGTAGCAAGGGGGTTTTACCACTAGGAGGATTCGAGATGATGTCTGCACATAGACCTCGAAAATCTCTTAGGGCAGTGCTTCGTGCATGACTTTCCCGTATACCGGTATTTCTAACGTTATTTATTATTTTGTTATTCCATTTTTCATGATGATAAAAAAAATATATCTAACAATCTAAGAGATTTTTCGAATTTTTTTTTTTTGATGATCTATTTGACGAGAAAAAAAAAATGATACATGGCTTTACATATTGTTTTAATCGAAATTGATACTCTCTGTTAAAAGAATCAATTTACATGTCTGTCATGTTAAGAATTAAAATATTCTTTACTACATGTAATTTATTCACTATCTTTTATATTTGATGACATCATTATTCAGTTTGATATTTGATAACATCATTATTCGGTTATATTAGAATTATGTGTTTGAATAATAGTGCAAACAACTGTTTGGATTCTCTATTTTCTATTGTATACATCACTGACTTTCAGGTAATTTACGGATTTTTCTTCTATTAGCTTGAATATGATACTATAGCAAATTTATATTTGTATTCAATTAACTTGGCTATGCCACCTTGACAGGTTAATGACATTGCAATTCCATGAGTCTAGGTATTGTTTATGCAAACCAAGATGTTCTTAATGAATTGGAAAGCAATTTCAAGATTATGAGATGCCAACCAGTTCAATCATATAACCTACCAAATATTGTGAGGAATAACACACATTTTTTTTCTCTGTGCACTTGAAATAATTTGCTAAGCAAATACATGACTGAAAGCAAATAAGGAACTCTAATTTCTAGTAATTCCATCCAACAAAACACAAGAATAATGTGTAGACCTTTTTTCGAGTACTTGTATTCATGGAAAACTTACTTATATTGCTACAGCCGATCAATACAACTGAAGGTGATTGAACTGTTTCTGATATTATTTTTTATTTGTTCTCTTCTTTATAATAATTGAATTTTTTCCCGGGTCTGGACTATATTAAATTATAATTATGCATGTTTGCTGAATATAGCACTTGAAAGCTTAATACATTTTTGAAATGATAGAATCCAAAACCTTGCAGCTATTGGTATAGAATTAATTTGTTTTTGTTGCTTGCCAGCAACCTAGAATCAATGGACAAGTTGTACATGAACTATCTGTCACCCCCAGTTTTCAGAAACATGGGTATTTTTGTCATTTTATATTTTTGAATATTTTTAAAATTTATTTTATTATTTATGATATTGTTTTGGAGTTGAAATTTATTTTATTATTTATAATATTGTTTTGGGGTTATTTGAGTCAGGTTCGAATTTCAACTCAATCCGACTTGAAACGGGGACCCGGGGGGTAGTTTGACTCTAGTGGGACCCACACACTAGTTAGGCATGGCCCACATGATATTAATTTTAGTCCACATGATATTAATTTAAGTTAGTAGTTAGACTAATTATTTATGGATAGGTTTAGTTTAATTAGAGACTTAAAACTAGACTAAATTGACCTCAACCTTTAACCCATTCATAATTTAAATCAAATAGATTAACGGGGGGCATTTTGGATATTCAAATAGGGGACACCTCACCCTTTTTGGGCAGCCACCTATGGGAGGGATAAGGAGTGAGTCACTCCTTCATTCATTTGTTTTCATCCACTTTCTCTCTCTTGTTCTTCCCCAAATTAATTTAGAGATGAACCTCCATTGATTTCATCTCCAAATCAACCCTTTCTTCCACCAAATCTTCTTCATTTCTCCTCTACTCCATGGTTAGAGGGTGCTAGCCAAGTTTGGGAGGATTCGGAGCTCGTTCGTGTCCTTTTAGAATCTCTACGTGTCGGTGTCGTGTCGGAAGGATTTTCCTTTGAATCTCTCTCCCGGAAGGTATAATCTCTCCTCTAATCCATCCCTACATGCATATAAAAATATTTTGAACCCATAGGAATGACCCCCATGGTTGTATCTCCATTTGTGTCTATTTCGTGTCCATTTGGAGGTCATAGGAGTGTCCTTTGTGTTGTGGTTGTGTCCATGTGGAAAAACCCCAAATTTGGACACGCTATGTGTTGTTGTTATGTATGAATGAATTATTACATGTTTAATCTCATATTTTTGTATTGGAGATGTGTTCTATACTGTCTCATATATATATATTAGTGTAGAGAGTGAGTTCTTGATATATTATGTTATATACTTGTGTTTCTTTTGTCTCAAACTACCTAAATTCGTCATAATATTTATCCACGTTTTTAGTCGCAATAGCAACTTAGAAATATCATAACTTTTAGCTTAAAACTCCGATTTATCTTTCATTTTTTTAAAAGAACCGTATGGAAGTTAGATTTCCAAATATATATTTTAATAAGCCAAATTCGTTCTAAAACTTTCTGTAAAATTATTTGAGTGTCAGCTGTACGAAAGACGAACGCGTTTCAGTGTTTTTGCGATTTCGGGAGCTTCCGGACACGAAAATGCGATCCGTTTAAAGTTTTGGAAAGCTAACACAAAGATCTATACATACTTTAATCCTAGAATTTAATGAATGCTTAATTTGTACAGTATTGATTTTAAGTAGAAGATTACTATACGACATATGCATTTTGTGTATCCTTGTATGTACAAATATATATGTATGCATGTGTATATATATATGTGTGTGTGTGTTAAGAGAATGTAATATAATATAGAGTATGCGTAAATGATATAATATATGAAAGTATATAATGTATTCAAATATGTATGTATAGGTGCATGAATGAATGGATGAAATACAAGCATATGGGTAATGCAAGGTATTGAAACATGTATGCAAGTATCCATATATAAGTAAATAATGTAATCAAGTATGAATGTATGCTATATATGAATGCCAACATGATAGGAATGTATGATGCCATATTAGCACTTAGCACCATGTTCATATGTTAAAACCCCCTTCTACATGTTGACAGTAACCCCAAGCATGAATACACATAAAACCTACTTACTGTTATGAGTAAACCCTTTGATGTATAAATAAACCCTTTTGTTATGATTAACACCCACACACACACATGCTAAATCTATGCTTTACATGTTATTTCTTCTATGTGACACAATGAACCCTTGCTAAATGTTATCCTTCTAACATAATACCCTCACACTTGAACACATTGTACTTCTATGTACACATTGCCATATCCATATTCATGTATCACTCACTCCTTGTCTTTATGCACCTTGCTTGTAATAAAAATATATATGAATATATATGTAATGTGTGTTTGATAACTTGTGTAGCGTTGTGATTTTGTGTGAGTGTTAGTCTAGGCTTGGTTAGGCCTAATGAGACTTGTTAGTCTAGGTTTGGACCTAGTACTGCCTAGTTAACCTAATTTGACTAGTACGGTTGACCAGAGTTGACCAACAGTTGACTTTGACCTAGAATGACCTAGAATCATGTAGAATGCATAGTAGAGCTTTATTTTACCATTTTGGACTTGTTGTGACTTGTGATGTTCTAAATAGGAGCCAGACACCTCTCCTCGGACAGTATATTTTCTTTGGACATTCAGATAGCAGGCGAGTACATTCTCTGATAGTTCTCTCATTTACTTGTCAATTACTGTACTTCAGTTCTAGTTAGCTGTATGTGATTCTCTGTTACAAATACGTATTTTTATTTCTGAATCCATGTATACGACACACATACTTACTCGTCTTACCTCTATTATTCGAATCACCATACGAATCGTTATTCGAACCACCTATTCGTATCTTCATATGCTGGTTGGACTTTTATTCGATTGATGTGTCGGATTTTGGATTCATTTGTATTAGATGGACGGGAAAATACTTGATTAGACATGTGAACATTCCCACTATTCGAACCACCCCCTGTGAATGATATTCGAACGATAGCCATCTCTCACCTGATCAGTGCGTGATGTGCCGGATTTACCCATAGCCGTTTACATGTCTATCTAAGTATTTTAAAACACAGTTGGAGAATTTATTCGAATTATTGTTAGATCATCATGTGAATCACTATTCGTATCATCTTATTCGTATCACCTTATTCGATTCACCTTATACAGTGATTAGAATCATATTCGACTCTTCTTGTATTAGACTCACATTGGGATTACACTCGACTTATATTGTACTGTCTGAACTCATCATGTTACTCTAGTTCAGCTAGATCTTATTTTACAGTCTTCATTGCTATGCTTCTCCTTTTGTTTAGTTACCTTACTTTCATTGTACCTTAACTGTTTCTCTACATCACTACCTGTATAAAACTGTCATATTCATCAATATAACTGTCTATAACTGCTTTATAGTTCTCTGTCATTTACTTGGGATTTCTTGATGAATTGTACTCGTTCCTGTCCTGACTGGACCTGTTGATAAATTTTACAGATAGCTTGGAGGTTATTGCTAGCCTAGAGGAGACACAGTAGAGGTCAGAGTAGATAGCTAGAGTTTCTCCTTTATTCTCAGTTGTCTTGAGTTGTATTATGGATTACTGTATTTTAGCTTTGAGATGTATTTCTGGGTTTGTGTATCTTAGACACTTAGACTTCTATCTGCTGTATCTCTTTTGGATTTCATGTTTTATCTATTTTCTATTATGCTCTACCTTAGATGTGATTGAGTTTACATTCTGCTATGTCACCCCCATTCGGGGAGTATAAACTTGTCACCCCCAGTTTTCAAATTAGGGGTATTTTTGTTATTTTTCAAGTTATATAATTTTTAGGAATTTTTTTTTATTTTATATGATTTTTGGGATTTATTTGGGTTGGTTTGGATTTTATCCAATTCAGACTCAAATTGGAGACCCGGATAGCCTGGACCCTAGTGGAACCCCCATACTAGCTGG
>JANAVB010004800.1:25787936-26025436 GCA_029216955.1 Iris pallida
AAGCATGCACGGTCCTGTCCCGCAAGGCTTGGCATAGCCTTTGCTCGTCCCTTGGGTTAAGTTGTAGGCTTGAGTGAGTTAGGCAAAGTATGCCGGTCGACCTAAGTTATTCTATGTGTTGTCCCGCTCATTCTGCGGTTGTCAAGATAAATAGTCCCACGACCCCAAGGCCCGTCATATGAAGTATGACTTGGGCGACAGCGTTGCGTCGAACACGAGTCGGTTTAGAGGCACGAGCCACGGTTGGTCCAGTGGAAAGTTAGCCACGGTCGGTCGATACTTATGGAAACACGTTATGTTCAAGTAAAGTTGGAAGGCTATGCAGTAGCCGTTCCCTGAGTTCAAAGAATGTTAAGTCTAAGCGATGGGTAGTCGCCGAAGCAACCCTGGTTAGGGGCTCTGCAAAGGAAGTACGAAAATGGAAAGAGTAAAACAACCAAGTAAATGAATTGATCACATAACAAGCCCCAAACTGTATCCTAAAATACTCCATGTAACCCTTATGAACTTGGACAACTTGTCGACAAGGGGTGGTTTCTTCGAGCGGAAACCCGGGGCCACGGGACCGTCTCGGCCTAGGAAGAAACTGGTTGTAGCCGCGCTGGTTAGGCAACGCTGGTAAAGGCATCGGTAAGATGGGGACTTGCATCGGGGCTCGCTACCTGCGTTGCAGGGGTCCCGTATTACCAGGCTACGTCCAAGGCGGCTGGTTAGGCCAATCCCATAACAAACACTTAATATAAATTATTAACAACTGACATGGTAAGTTTTATGCCCACAATGGCTGGTTAGGCCAGTGACCTTTCATATAGATGTGTCGGCACGGGCGGCAATCCGCGTGCGTGCCTTTGGATTAAGTTGAATATGTATGAGTTAAATAGACACAATGTCTGAGCCTAAGATTTGGCTACAGCGAAGGCGATGTGCTTCGGCACGAGATGTGGCATCGACTGTTAAGTTGCGAGTTAAGTCAAAAAGGGCCGTAGGGCATGTTGTGTGAAGTTACGTTGAGTTATGAGGTACGGTCGCGTTGTCAAAACACAAGTGTATGCGAGACTAAGCGATGAGGTACTGCCTCGGTGATATTGAAGCACGAGTCGAGTTATGGCACGACCGAGTCATTACGTCCCAGAGTTTGGCACAAAAGATAAGTATAAGTCGGGCGTCAACAATGCAAGCACGAGAAAGGTCTAGAGGCAAGGAAATGGAGTCTTTCGTGTAGCTGCGTCTCTGATTATGGCCGTAAGGCAAACACGACTTGATAGGTTAACGTTGTTGGCACGAGGAGTAGTCTAGAGACAAAGTATGAGTTAACGTTGACATTGCAAGCACGGGATGGTTCCGATACACAAGTTGCGCTAAGGCGCTGGTCCTAAAACTGATCCTAAGGCAAGAATAGAAAGACAATCGAAAAAGGGTCTATGTTGCACAAAGTAAATGAACGTGTTAGTTTTGTATGGGTGGGCGAGAAGCTCACTCCACCAGTACAGTGGTACTGACACCCACACAGTGTTTCATATGCAGGCACAGGTAGAAGCTCGTGGCGCGGAGCTCGCTTGGATGCGTCGAGGCACGGAGTCCCTTGGCGATTCGAAGCGTGCGGCCGTGAGAACTGAAGCTTATACAGGACATAATGTATGGACATCGCCTTCCGAAGCTTCCGCTGGATTCAAGTATTGAATATCGAGAGATGAGAGAGAGCAGAATGACTTGTAACATGAGTGAAAAGTGAGCCTGAGAGACTTGTAATTTGGCCTTGCGCCCACAATTGTAATCTTGTATTCATATCAATAAAAAGAGTTTCTTTTGAAATACTTGTGTTCATGTGTTCCTCTTTAAATTCCGCTGCGATGTATTCAATAACTCTGCTTGGGACTTCTGAGCGACGACCCCGTCGCCGTCGATGCAATCGGCCGTTATGGAATTGCCTTGCACGAGCGCAATCTAGGCTCGTGCGGCATCACGCCTTAGCGAGGACGATCGCTCCTACGGGAGCGGGGCGTGACATAGTGGTATCAGAGCACGGCTTTACGTCCTTGGACCGTCGATTGAATTCTTTAACTTCGATGTTTCCGCAAAACTCTGCTGCTTCCGCAAGTTGTTATCGTTGGTGCGCTCTCTCTCAAATGTCCATCGGCATGTCCATACAATAAGTCTAAATATTTTCGAAAGCTCGTACAAGCGTTCATTCGAACGTATCGGTAGGCTATCGCCGGATGCATCGTAGGCCTTTGTGCCGAACGGTGTCGAACTTGACTCGATAGAAAACACTTGCTGAGTTGACATGTCGCGTGCGTGCCCGAGTAGCCCTACGTCGACCTTAGGAATTAAGCGTGCAAACTCGGAATATAGTCCGCACGGGATGGCTATGCACACGGCCTTTTGGCTAAGTTGTGTTTCGTGTTGCGCACCGCGACCCTTGGTGCAAACGAGTCGCGAGCGACATTAAGTATTGCCCGGTCGGGAATAGAGATATACTTAGGGTGTCTATCGATAGGAACGCTATCGGACAAACGCTTAGGCGTACTGGGAAGATTGATTTGGATTTCGAGGAAATAGTGTAAACGACTTAGTGCGTCGATACGACGCGAGCGACTACGCTAGCGATTCGTCGAACGAATCTGAAAGGATGTCTTAGCGAATGACGCGAACGTGATTGAGGACTAGATCGTGTGGCTTGAATCCGAGTGGTGTATGTGATAGGTTCGGAGAAGAATAAGAATGAGTGTCGACGACTAGTCGAGTGGCTCGAATCCGAGTGGTGTATGGTTCGTCTTGGAAATTGTTCGAGTGAATATTGAGGATTACGAGTATGTCGGCGAGGCGATGCGATCGCGCAAAGCCTTAGAACGTGTCACGCTTAGTTGGTCGTGACTTCGAATGTCCCAAACGAGCATCTCGTTCGGACAACTTGTGAATGAGCAACGCGAGTAGAAAATGATTCAGAACGAAGAATGAAAATGAATGGTCTTGATCGAGGAAACTTAGAGGATCGCACGTACGATATCGGATTGATGCAAATGAAATATGACTTGAGTTTTGAATAACGATCTTGAAACGAGCTTGAGGAATAGCAATCGAACTTGATCTTGAATATCGAGAAAATTTTGGAATATCCAACTCGGACAATAACATCAGTCGCACGACTCGAAATTGGTTACAAAGGAAGATCGTCAGGTTACGCATATCATCGATGGTATTGAGGCGTATCAAAGATTGATATGCGATAACTTGGGGGCACTCTGACTCAGCGAATGACGGTCGTACAAATGTCATTGTTCCATTGGATGCTATACTTGGGATGTTAAAAATGTGTCGAGGAAAGGATAGACTTGGCTCGAGGATTTTCTAAGTTGAATGAATGACGATCGAACTTGGCTTGGATAAAAATTTGGAATTATTGGATTTGCTTTGTCGATAACCACAACATTGATGTTCTTGTCTTATGCGAGTGCTACTCTAGCCTCGCACATGCGTCACGCCGATTAGGGCGATCACTCTGCGTGAGCGCTGGTATGGTGATTCATACAGCGGGAGTGGTCGAACTTGCACGGTACGACAATTTGTGCTTCGATTTGTGGTTTGACGCGAAGGTGACTCGAGAATGGATTTGTGTGCTTGAAGAATCGAACTTGAGGATTGAGTAGGTCCAATCCGCGTATCGAAAATGAGTTAGTCTAAACTCAAACAAGAGTTACGCCCCGATAAGAATGATTATTCTGCGGGTGCGTTGCATGGTGATTCATGAACCACCGTGGATAATCAGACTCGCGTGAGATTGGGGCGCAACGTATTGTCGAGCTAGATGACCTCGTGATCGAATACATGAATTGGTTAGAATTGGAGATCTGAATGGATTCGAATTCGTTGCGCTGCGCAACGAACGCGTTGATGCGAATAGGTGATCGTGCTCGATGTTTAGAAATTTGAGTGACGCAAGCTTGGGTAGAAAAATCCCGTACTATCGACTTTGGTTTGACCCTAGGATTGGGGTCAGTGTTGGTATTATTGTTGGGGAACTATGATTCCAATCCTGACATTGACTTAGCCTCGTAAAGATTGGCCTAGCGGTTAGGCGAGACGCCCTGTTTCAAGTGTTAGCAATCGGAAGGATTGATCTTGAGGATTGGAATGGATAGATGGCGTGGATCACGAATATAGGAAATCCTGCTCACAAGACTCGGCTGACATGCATATATTTTAGGGACGCCTGGGTATGTGCACGATGCGACTCGAGTGAGAATGACAAATTCTTTATCATGCGGCTTGGTTGAATGCATGTATTTTGGGGACGCTTGGAATGTGTGCACGATCCAGCCAAGTGATACGATGAGTTCAAGCAAGGCTTGAAAGATGGGAGTGTGTCGAGATCTTGAAACCGTGTTAAAGGAAAGATTGATAGTCGTGCGAACGTGGCTCGCAATCGAAGAAACGCGTAGGCAGTGTGCATACGATTAAGTCTTGGCCATAGAAATGATAGGATGACTTGCCTTCAGGAAAGTCTCGAGGACGAGACTTGTTCTGAGTGGTGTATGATGTAGTGTCCCGTCCCGCAAAGTCAATCGGAGGAATCGAAACGCCGACGGCGTTCGGACTTAGCCTTGCAACGGCTTGCTCGAAGACATCGCTCAGGTGGGGTAGTTTCGGTGAACTCTCCTCATCTTTGCCTTCACATAATAAATCGTGTTTTCAACTTGCACAAGTTAGGCTTGATAATAAAAGCTACGCATCCACATAGCTAAGGGAATAATCCTGACGGGTCAAAATGAGTTAGAACATGGAAAACGTCCCACGGTCGGCTTAGAGTTGATGCACGGCGTGCTTTGAAAATGACACTCGGTCCTTCGTCCCGTGGCTTGGGAGAAGGAAAGTTGGTCTTCGGTACAAAAGCTGAGAGTTAGCCTAAGTCATAGGCGTCGCCCGCACAAGTGCTTGCTAAAGCATGCACGGTCCTGTCCCGCAAGGCTTGGCATAGCTTTTGCTCGTCCCTTAGGTTAAGTTGTAGGCTTGAGTGAGTTAGGCAAAGTATGCCGGTCGACCTAAGTTATTCTATGTGTTGTCCCGCTCATTCTGCGGTTGTCAAGATAAATAGTCCCACGACCCCAAGGCCCGTCATATGAAGTATGACTTGGACGACAGCGTTGCGTCGAACACGAGTCGGTTTAGAGGCACGAGCCACGGTTGGTCCAGTGGAAAGTTAGCCACGGTCGGTCGATACTTATGGAAACACGTTATGTTCAAGTAAAGTTGGAAGGCTATGCAGTAGCCGTTCCCTGAGTTCAAAGAATGTTAAGTCTAAGCGATGGGTAGTCGCCGAGGCAACCCTGGTTAGGGGCTCTGCAAAAGAAGTACGAAAATGGAAAGAGTAAAACAACCAAGTAAATGAATTGATCACATAACAAGCCCCAAACTGTATCCTAAAATACTCCATGTAACCCTTATGAACTTGGACAACTTGTCGACAAGGGGTGGTTTCTTCGAGCGGAAACCCGGGGCCACGGGACCGTCTCGGCCTAGGAAGAAACTGGTTGTAGCCGCGCTGGTTAGGCAACGCTGGTAAAGGCATCGGTAAGACGGTGACTTGCATCGGGGCTCGCTACCTGCGTTGCAGGGGTCCCGTATTACCAGGCTACGTCCAAGGCGGCTGGTTAGGCCAATCCCATAACAAACACTTAATATAAATTATTAACAACTGACATGGTAAGTTTTATGCCCACAATGGCTGGTTAGGCCAGTGACCTTTCATATAGATGTGTCGGCACGGGCGGCAATCCGCGTGCGTGCCTTTGGATTAAGTTGAATATGTATGAGTTAAATAGACACAATGTCTGAGCCTAAGATTTGGCTACAGCGAAGGCGATGTGCTTCGGCACGAGATGTGGCGTCGACTGTTAAGTTGCGAGTTAAGTCAAAAAGGGCCGTAGGGCATGTTGTGTGAAGTTACGTTGAGTTATGAGGCACGGTCGCGTTGTCAAAACACAAGTGTATGCGAGACTAAGCGATGAGGTACTGCCTCGGTGATATTGAAGCACGAGTCGAGTTATGGCACGACCGAGTCATTACGTCCCAGAGTTTGGCACAAAAGATAAGTATAAGTCGGGCGTCAACAATGCAAGCACGAGAAAGGTCTAGAGGCAAGGAAATGGAGTCTTTCGTGTAGCTGCGTCTCTGATTATGGCCGTAAGGCAAACACGACTTGATAGGTTAACGTTGTTGGCATGAGAAGTAGTCTAGAGACAAAGTATGAGTTAACGTTGACATTGCAAGCACGGGATGGTTCCGATACACAAGTTGCGCTAAGGCGCTGGTCCTAAAACTGATCCTAAGGCAAGAATAGAAAGACAATCGAAAAAGGGTCTATGTTGCACAAAGTAAATGAACGTGTTGGTTTTGTATGGGTGGGCGAAAAGCTCACTCCACCAGTACAGTGGTACTGACACCCACACAGTGTTTCATGTGCAGGCACAGGTAGAAGCTCGTGGCGCGGAGCTCGCTTGGATGCGTCGAGGCACGGAGTCCCTTGGCGATTCGAAGCGTGCGGCCGTGAGAACTGAAGACTTATACAGGACATAATGTATGGACATCGCCTTCCGAAGCTTCCGCTGGATTCAAGTATTGAATATCGAGAGATGAGAGAGAGCAGAATGACTTGTAACATGAGTGAAAAGTGAGCCTGAGAGACTTGTAATTTGGCCTTGCGCCCACAATTGTAATCTTGTATTCATATCAATAAAAAGAGTTTCTTTTGAAATACTTGTGTTCATGTGTTCCTCTTTAAATTCCGCTGCGATGTATTCAATAACTCTGCTTGGGACTTCTGAGCGACGACCCCGTCGCCGTCGATGCAATCGGCCGTTATGGAATTGCCTTGCACGAGCGCAATCTAGGCTCGTGCGGCATCACGCCTTAGCGAGGACGATCGCTCCTACGGGAGCGGGGCGTGACACGTATCAAAATAACAAGCGTAGGTAGGCTAACTAGGTTTCCACTTAGGCTAGAATTTTACCTTAGAAAAGGTAAAATAGGAAATTGGCCTACGGCCAAGATATGAGTTTCGAAGTCCAAGATGGACTTGGATATGGGTTGTAGAGGTTGGTAATAGTTAGAAATAGTCGCCTAGACCTAGTCTTGACCCCAGTTGACCACGGTTGACTTTTTGGACCAAAAGTCAACTATGGGTCAATACTTTACCCAATTTAGTCCCAAATTCTTTTAAACTTGTATAGTTGACCGAAAGTCAACTATTAGTCACCATTGACCTAGGATTGACCAGAGTTGACCAGGGTTGACCAGAGTTGACCAGTTGACCAAAAGTCAACTGTAAGTCAACCGTTGACTCAAATCGACCTAGATTAATTTCGTTTGACTTGCATTGACCCAGTATGACCTAGCTAGACCCAATATGACTTAGGTTGACCTCGTACAGTCTAGTTTGACGCGTCTTGACCTAGAATGACTTAATAGAATTTAAATTATCTTGACTTTACTTCCTAAACATAGTATTGATACGTCTTGTTCTCTATAGGTCCTCGAGATGCTGTTTTTGCTCCAGTTGACGTACCATATCATATTTCAGGCGAGTACATTCTCCGACACTTTTCTAATTTATGATAACTGTTATAATTCGTGTAATTAGTGTAGATATGCTTGTTCTCGACACATTGGTCACACGGATTGGTATTCATGGATCCCGACAAGAGATGTTATTCTTCGTTATCTTGGTATATCCTGTGCAAGCCCCTTGTAGTTCTTGTGCAGTATATGGACACCGATTCTCGAGAAGACTTGCTCCCTTCTCGTGGAATCCTGTGTCGTAACGTGTCTTGCTTGGATCCACTCTACCAGTCGGGGACGGGGAGCACTAGTCTAGATATGTGGTCATTATCCGCCTTGTTTATTCTTGTAGACCTTGAATAATACCAATCCTACACTCCACGTAGGATTGGTGGATCAGTAGACCTTGTGCAGACCCAAGCCGGCCACATATTGTAGCTAGTACTCACACACCTAGAGAAATAATTCTTGATTCTTGTACATGCCATGATCAGTTTACTTGCCTTGTTCTAGCTCTAGTTTTACAGCTTACCTTGCCATAATACTTACATGTACATTCCATGTTTTTCTTGTATATACTATCTATTTACAGTCTTGTAGCTTTTATCATATCTTGTGAACTGCTGTTAGTAGATTGTACTCGTTCCATCCTGACAGGATATGTTGAAAATATTATAGATGCAGATGAGGGAGACTACTGTACCTACTACGGTTCGGATGACGTAGTGGGTATAGAGTTGGAGACTTTGGTCCAGTAGGGCTTAGCTCTGCCTGATGAGACCCTACCTATTGCTTAGTTAGAGTAGGTCTTTTGTACTGGACATTGTCTCCAGCTACTTTTGAGACTGTTATTATTATGGACTGTATTAGAGACTTGAACTTGTATATATTCTTGTGTTGGACTTGACAGGTTATTATTTTATTATCGTCTTGTTGTCTTTATCTTTCAGTCTTTACTTTGTTATCTTAGAGTCGTGATTGAGTACTCATATATATATTCATTGCTTGTCCTCCGTTCGGAGTTGACCATATTCTCGACAGGTTTTTGTTATATATATAAACTGTTTAGAGTAGAAAAATCTACAGCGTTCCACGCCAATTTTTCGGTGAGGGCTGGGCGTTGTCGCGTCACGTGCCCTTTTAGCAGGTGCGGGTCGTGACACGTTTTAGTGGTAGCCCACGCAGGTCCTGTAGTCGCAATTAGTGCAATGTCGTGGTGGCACTCGTCTTAGAGTGTTGACTACAAGCCTGTGTTACACATAGGAGGTAGTAGGCTAAGAGTGCTCAATCACAGTAGGATCTTTTCTTGCTTATCTTGCTTACCGTCTTTGATATTGATTTAATGCATTCTAGCTGTCCTCCTTTGATATTGCCTTCATGTGCCATATTGATATCTTCTTTTCAATTTGTCTCCAGGATAGTTATGACTCACTCTCCTGGTGAGGAGCACGGGGAGACGGAGAGGTCTGCCACCTCTGGCGGGCAGGCTCCGGTCACTTCCCCTACAGATGGGACTTCTGTTGGGGCTCTCGGAGGTACTCCTCCAGCTACCTCGATGACAGTCCCTGGGGTTGTGGGGTACCGGAAGCTGTCGGGGGCGCTCTTCCTCCTCCTACGCAGCGGATTCCTCCGCCAGTTGCAGACGTACTTCCACCTCCACCTCCTCTGCCTACAGATATGGGGCAGATGCTTACCTTCCTCCAGCAGATGCTAGAGACTCAGAGAGCCCAGGCCGAGGCTCAGCAGAGGCAGACAGACGCGATGCGTCAGGGCATGGAGGATGCCCATCAGTTGGCCCTTGCAGCCGTGGAGCAGAGGGCTCCTCATCCGGGGACGTGACCGAGGTACGGAGATATCCAGGACTTCAAGAAGCTCGGGCCCCATGACTTTAGCGGGATCGAGGGTGTGGTCTATGCAGATGATTGGCTCGAGGATATCGAGCGACAGATGAGGGCCTCCCGCCTGGCAGACGACCTAAAGGTCGAGGCGGTAGGTTTGCAGTTGCTAGACATTGCGCACACCTGGTTCAGAAATGAGCCAGCCCTAGCTGGAGAGGGCCATACTTGGGCAGAGTTCAAGCTCCTCTTCAAGGAGAAGTTCTTTTCCCCCACGGACAAGATTGACCTGGTACGACAGTTCCAGAATCTGCAGCAGGGCAGGCTATCTGTGGAGGAGTACGCCGCGAAGTTCGGCCGTCTGAGCCGATATGCAAAGTACATGGTTCGAGAACCGGAGATCAGGGCGAGCCGGTTCAGGGAGGGACTCGCTTGGGATATCAAGCACATCATTCCCTCATTCTATGAGACATATACCCAGATCTATGCAGAGGCCCGCAAGGTTGAGCGGGGAGTGGGGCTTGAAGCCCAAGAGGGAGCGTGATCATTTCTCGGAGGCTACTAGGAGCGCAGGGGCTGCTAAGCGCCCTCAGCTTCAGCATCGTTCTTTCCAACATCACCAACCACATGTGTAGGCCAGAGCACCAGTTCAGCAGCAGGTGCAGCACACTCAGCAGAGGCAGGCACAACATGGGGTTCCTTGCAACTACTGTAAGAAGCCCGGTCACATCTGGGAGGTCTGTCGGAAGAGGCTGGACATGTGCCTCTACTGCGGGGAGGCCGGACATCAGTTGAGGGATTGTCCTGCGAACCCTCGCAGGGTAGTCCGTGGAGCGGTAGCAGCTTAGGGGGCACCGGCGAGAGTTCCTGCAGTACAGCAGAGGGGTCCACTTCCGACCCAGCAGCAGCGGTTTGTTCAGCACCACCAGCAGCGGGGTGGTCAGGGTAGAGCCTTTGCTCTTGCGGCCGAAGAGATCGAGCCAGTCGCAGATGTAGTTGCAGGTTCGGTTCTTTTTGATTCTTTTCCTGCCTTAGCATTATTTGATTCAGGTGCTACGCACAGTTTTGTGTCAGTTTCTTTTGCACTTTGGCACAATATCATTGCTGAGTATCTTGGTAGGACTTGCAAGATTATGACTGGGAATGGCATCATCCTAGTTATTAATGTTTGCAAGGGGCGGAGAGTTTCTTTGAGAGGTCGGGAGCTGAGTGCGTGTTTGTTCGTAATGCCACTTCCGAGTTATGATGTGGTACTCGATATGGATTGGTTGAGCATGTACCACGCTAGCATCGATTGCAGAGGGGGCAGGATTCTGTTTAGGCCACCGGGAGAGCCGGAGTATGAATTCACCAGGGGTGCAGTGGAGCAGGAAGATGGTTTCTGCGGAGCGTTGTTGGCGGGGCCGGTGTTGCCACATCCACTCATTGCTGAGTTCTTGGATGTCTTTCCCGAGGAGCTGCCCGAGAAGCCGCCAGATCGTGATATTGAGTTTTCTATAGACCTAGTGCCGGGCGCTGAGCCTATCTCCCAACACGTCTATAGAATCAACAATAGCGAGTTAGCGGAGCTGAAGAAGCAGGTCGACGAGCTGGAGGACAAGGGCTTTATTCGATCTAGCTCTTCACCTTGGGGCGCGCCAGTTCTTTTCGTCCCCAAGAAGGATGGTATGGTACATCAGTGTATTGATTATAGGGCGCTCAATAACCTTACCATCAAGAACAAGTATCCTTTGCCAAGGATTGATGACTTGTTCGACCAGTTGAGCGGGGCGAGAGTGTTCTCGAAGATCGACTTGCGCACCGGATACCATCAGCTGAAGGTAAAACGGGATAACATTCCGAAGACTGCCTTTCGGACTCGCTATGGCCAGTATGAGTATACCGTCATGCCGTTTGGGTTGACCAACGCCCCGAAGGTATTCATGAACTTGATGAACAAGGTATTTCATCAGTACCTTGACAAAATCATGGTGGTCTTTATTGATGACATTCTCATCTATTCGAAGACACCAGAGGAGCACGAGGATCACCTGAGGATTGTGTTGGACACTCTCAGGAGGGAGCAGTTGTATGGGAAGTTGTCCAAGTGTGAGTTCTTCTTGGATCGCGTGGAGTTCCTAGGCCATGTTGTCTCTGGCGAGGGAATTTCAGTGGATCCGAAGAAGATTTCTGCGGTGGAGTCCTGGTCTACGCCGAGCTCAGTAGCAGAGGTTCGGAGTTTTCTGGGTCTGGCAGGTTACTACCGGAGGTTCCTACAGGACTTTTCCAGGATTGCCCAGCCGATGACCCGCCTTACCAGGAAGGACGAGGAGTTTGTTTGGTCCGATGAGTGCCAGGCCGCCTTCGAGGAGCTGAAGGCGAGGTTGACTACAGCTCCTATCTTGATGCTGCCATCTGGATCTGGTGGTTATACGATCTACAATGATGCTTCAGGACGGGGTTTGGGTTGTGTGCTTCAGCAGCATGGGAAGGTAATTGCCTATACATCTAGGCAGTTACGTCCTCATGAGAGAAATTACCCTATCCACGATCTGGAGCTGGCAGCGCTCATCTTTGCTTTGAAGCTGTGGAAACACTATCTGTACGGAGAGCGTATGGAGATCTATACTGACCACAAGAGCTTAAAGTACGTGTTTACCCAGAAGGAGCTGAATATGAGGCAGAGGTGATGGTTGGAGCTGATGAAGGATTTTGATATATCCTTACAGTACCATCCAGGGAAGGCCAACGTGGTCACGGATGCTTTGAGCAGGTATCCCGTGGCCATGTGTTTGACGATGGATCGTCACCTTCTGGCTGATCGGGAGAGCTTGGGCATAGAGGTGATAGTTCCTGGGTTCGAGGCGCAGATGTGGGGTCTGCAGGTGCAGTCGGAGCTGATGGAGAGAGTCAGGGCAGCTCAGTTTGAGGATGAGGTTCTGAGGGTCATCAGGGAGCAGATCCAGATAGGACTGTTGGATGAGTTCTCTATAGCAGGGGATGGGTCGTTGAGGCAAGGTACCAGATTGTGCGTACCGAGCGGAGGACTTCGGGAGGAGGTTCTTCAGGAGGTGCACCGTTCTCATACTCTATGCATCCAGGAGCCAACAAGATGTATAGAGACTTGAGACAACATGTTTGGTTGTATGGCATGAAACGTGAGGTGGCTCAGTTCGTTTCGAGATGCTTGGTGTGCCAGCAGGTGAAGGCCGGGAGGCAGAGACCCGGTGGATTGCTCCAGCCACTACCTATTCCTGAGTGGAAGTGGGAGCATATCACTATGGACTTTGTATCTGGGCTTCCGCACTCTCCAGGAGGAAAGGATGCGATTTGGGTCATTGTTGATCGATTGACCAAATTGGCCCACTTTTTGCCTTTCAAAGTGGGTTTGTCGACGGAGAGGTTGGCCGAGATGTACGTGCGGCAGATAGTCCGATTATACGGGGTTCCAGTGAGTATAGTCTCGGATCGGGACAGCCGATTCACTTGTCACCCCCAATTTCCAAAAATAGGGGTATTTTTGTAATTTTCTACTTTAAAAATTATTTTGGAATTATTTATTTATTATTTGTATTATTTTGGGGTTATTTGAATCGGGTTCGAATTTTAACTCATTTCGAGTTGTTTTGACTTGTTTCGGGGACCCGGGATAGTGTTGACCTTAGCGGGCCCACACACTAGTTAGCCATAGCCCACATGCTAGTATTTTAGTTAGTGACTAGACTAATTATTTTGGTTAGAATTAAATTGGATTAGTGGTTTTTGGTTGGACCAAACTACCCCCGACTAACCCCTTACCATTGTATTAGCAAATAGACTGGAGAGGGGCTTTTGGACTTTACCCAATAGGACAAAACAGCCCCTTTATGGCCAGCCATGACTAGAGTGGATAGGACTCCATCATTTTATTATTCCTATTTCATTTCTCTCTCTTGTTCTTCCCTATTTTTTTAGAGAGCTTTCCCTAATCAAACCATCACCAAATCCTTCCATTTCTTCACCAAATCTTCATCCTTCCTTCTCCATTCAAGCCAAGGAAGGAGCTCCCCAAGTTTGAGAGGATTCGGAGCTCGTTCGTGTCCTTTTGGAATCTCTACGTGTCCGTGTCGAGTCGGAGGCCTTTTCCTTTGAATCTCTCTCCCAGAAGGTATAATCTCTCATCTAATCTATCCCAACATGCATGTAGGATTATTTTTGACCCATAGGAATAACCCCCATGGTTGTATCTCCATTTGTGTCCATTTTGTGTCCATTTGGAGGTTATAGGAGTGTCCTTTGTGTTATGGTTGTGTCCTAGTGGGAAAAGTCCCTAATGGACACATGTATTTTATCATATATTGATTAAATGATTTATTAGAGATTTATTTCCAGATTTTCTATTGTTTAGAGTTTGTGTTTTTCTATGTATCATATTGTTAATATATATATATATATATATATATATATATATATATATATATATATATATATATATATATATATATATGATGGTGTGTGTGACAACTGTGTTGGATGGGGGGGAGGGTCGGCCAAGTGAGCATGGGAGTGTGTGTGCTTGTGAGGTGTTTGAGAGAATGGGATTAGGGAATAGAGAGTGGTGGTGGAGCTGGTGTTTGTGTGTGTGTGTTGAGGGATTAGTATATAGAGGAGTGGGGATTGAAGGAGATTTTGAGAGTGGTTGGAAGGGGGAAGGGGACTGCTGTAAATAGCACAGCAGCAGCAGCCATGTTAGGCACTGTTGTGCAGTGCCATGAGAGGAGAGGGGGGCCCCATTGGCAGCCATTGCAATCCCAAACCAGTCCCTAATTTCTGTACCAAACCTGTCCTATAGGCTGCCCTAAAATAGTCCCTAAACCCAGCCTCAAACTCACCCCAAGCTGTCCTTTGTTCAGTACAAATTTCAGTCCCCATTTCCCTTTTTGACACACCACCATATCAGTCTTGATAGGCCCCCAATGGACACCCTAAGCAGCCCCAAATTTCAGTCCTAACAAGGACCCCTTAATCCCCTATATGCTGTCCCCTTGGACTGCCCAAGGATAGCCCAAAACAGTCCCTTCAAGTTCCCCCATGAACCACCCATGAACCCATGGTGGCTGTCACATTGGAAACCCCCCCAACAGTCCATGTAGACCCCTACCTTGCTGTCCCCACATTGTTCATTTCTGTCCAGATTTTGAGTCCCTACTTGGCTGTCCATGTTCAGTCCTTTAGTGTCCCAAAACTTGACACTAACATAGCCTTAACACCATTACATTTTAGTCCCCAAATCCATATCTAAATAGCCCTCAAAACAATCCATGGTTAGTTCACTTTTGACCCCATGCCATTCCATAAATTTGCCTATGTGTTTGTGTGAGTATTTGTGAGGGTGTGTGTGTGAGTATTTGTGAGATATTGTGTGGGTATGTGAGAGCCTACATAGGAGTGTAGTTAGTGCCTATATGATAGCCTATTGTGCAAACCAATAGGAAACCTATAGGAAACCTATGAGAGTGGTTAATATGAGTGTATATCATGAGAGTGGGTTGTGTGTGAGTGATGTGATAGTATTGAGGGTAAATTTATGATATAGAATAGGGTAATAGGGTAAATCAATACCCCGTATCCTAACATGGCCTAGATACTTAGGATACCCATTTTCCTTGGTAGATAAACCTTAGATAGGTTGATATCTAGCTACCCTAAGAAGTCTAGGCTAGTACCATGGGTATTTGCGGGGTTTCCTTGGATTTGGGCAAGGTATTGGGATTTACCTTAGAAGGGTAAATGCTAGTTTTACCTAGGAATAGGGTTTTTGTGTTAGAAGCCTAAGATAGGATTAGAACTTGATTTCCGTGGTTGGTAATGATCAGATAAGGTGCTCATAGACTAGTTTTGACGTCGGTTGACCTTTTTGACCAAAAGTCAACAAAAGTCAACCGAGAGTCAAACTTAGCCTTTAAGCGACCCGATTTGACCGAAACCAAACCAGTGTTGACAAGTTGACTGAAAATCAACTGTTAGTCAACATTAGACTAGTTTGACCTAGGGTTAACCCAGGGTTGACTCAGTGTTGACCAGAGTTGACCAGAGTTGACTTTTGACCAAAAGTCAACTGTAAGTCAATCCTTGACCCCGTTCGACCTAGTTTGACTTGGATTGACTCCCAGTGACCTAGTGTGACCCAGTATGAGCCAATATGACCTAGTATGACTCAGTTTGACCTAGATTGACCTAGTTTTGACTTAGACTTGCATTTATGGGTTATATTAGCTTCCTTTTTTATTATTTAGTCCTGTTTGACTCATAGTATCTTATCTTAGGTCTGTGATCGCTCTGAGCGTCTGTTCACCCTATCAGCTCAGGACCACAGGCGAGTACATTCACTGATAGTTTTCATTGTCTTGATATCTACTATATCCGATTCAGTCGTAGTGTCTTACTTGATTTCCAGGCACGATATTTCACGGACTAGTATATGTCGGATCCTGTCATGAGATGTTGTTCCCGGATTACTTGGTATATTGGTACATGACTCGATTTGTTACTTGTACTTGTATAGACATGGACTTGGGAGTGGGATGATCACCTGCTCTTAAATCTCGTATCATGACGTGTTATGACCGGATCTTTAATACTATTCGGGGATGGGGAGTTATTAGTGGTTGTGTGATCAAAATACCGACTTGTTGTTTCACACTTGTACTCGATACTTGTTCATAGCTACTTGAACTTTCCATGGTGACCGGCCTTATCTTCACACTTGTTGTTTCACACTTGTTATTTGTTCGTGGCCGGTCAGATGGAAAGCTTGAACATGTTTTCTAAACCGATCACATGACGCACTAATAATTCAAGGCACCTTTTATATTTATTATCGGGGAGGCTAAGTTCTGTTCGGGAGAAGGGTTACAGCCCCAGTCCTTGTTTGGTTAGGGATTGTAACTCGGCTTTCCGAACAGTTCCCAAGTTGCCCTATTTACATTCATATCGTCGTCCTTTTCAGTACTCACACCATTATATATATTTTCAGTTGATTTTGTCTTGTATTTCATTACACTGTCTCTTATAGAATTTATTAATTCATATGGAACTGCTGTTGGTGTTTGTACTTGCTCATTTTTCTGACAGGATATCGTTGACAAATTTTACAGATGATCTAGAGGCTGATTGCCCGACCTACTATGGGGTAGAGTCTGATGGATTAGAGTTAGACTGCGGCTTATTGGGAGAGCCATTAGATTTTGCTCACCCTGAGTAGTGTAGTTTAGTTAGATTTGCCTGGCCTGCGAGCCAGCTAGCACTTTCAGATTTGTAGTACCTATTATATATTTTCTGAGACTCTGGATATTTTGTGTATAGCTCTGACTTGTGGATCTTGGACTCATTTCCTGGTTTATCTACCGTATTTCCTTTTTCGTACTATCTACCTTAGTTTGATATATGTGATTGAGACTGTATTGCTATGTCACCTCCATTCGGAGAGTATATACTGTACAGGTACATTTATTTGTTTTAGTCGTAGTATTTACAGACCCTATATACAGTGTTCTACCGCCGATACTGCGGCGTAGGCTGGACGTAACCACGTATTCGTGCCCCTCTTCAGGGTACGGATCGTGACACATTTTTGTGGTGGCCCATGCAGGTCAGAGTCACAAATAGTGCGATCTCGTAATGGTGCTCGACTTAGAGTTCCAATTACGAGCCTACGTCTAGGATGTAGGATTAAGGTATGGTAGGAGTTACTCAATCACATTTTAGAAAAAAAATTCTGATCTTTTGATTACCATGACAACTCTTCTTGCATTTGAATTCAATTGTCCTCCTTTGATAATATCTTATCTTGTGCCATATTGATCTCTTGGGTTCAATTCATCTTTAGGATGACGGTGACTCGTTCTCAGGCAGCAGGGCCTAGTACAGTTCCAGAGAGGTCAGATCCGGGAGGTCTTCCATCTCCGGCTACGGGAGCAGCATTCGAGAGAGCAGTAGCCTCAGTCACTACCCTTCAGGCAGGAGTAGCAGCGGCAGTTCCCGGAGGTCTTCCACCTCCAGCTAGGGGAGCTGCAGTTTAGGGAGCTGCCACATCAGACCCTGCCCTTCGGGCGGGAGCAGCAGCGACGATTTCATGAGGTTTTCCACCTCCAGCAGCGAGACCGTCCATGGTCATCCCTGACATTCTTCTACCGCCGCCTCAGCTACCGACAGATACCCAGGGGATGATGGCCCTTCTGCAGCAGATGTTGCAGACACAGAGAGCACAGGCAGACACACAGCACCGTCAGGCAGAGGTGCTGTGACAGACCATGGAGAACTCGCATCAGCTAGCTATGGCAGCAGTGGAGAGAGGTGCACCGGCTACAGTTCAGGGAGCACCAGATCCGTAGCAGGGTCAGGGGAGGCCCGGTACACACCTCCACTTCAGGAAGATGAACCCGCAGGAGTTCAGGGGTACCGAGGGTATCCTATACACGAACGACTGGCTAGAGGATGTCCAGCAGAGTCTGGAGTTGGCAGAGGTCCCGAGAGGTCTGTGGGTGACGTTTGCAGCGAGCCAGTCCTTCGATATAGCGCTGACTTGGTACCACACGGATCCACGTACGTCACTGAGAGGTATATCTTGGGAGGACTTCAGGAAGCTCTTTAAGAAAAAGTTCTACCCAGATGTAGTCTTGACAGCTTTGGAGGGGCAGTTTGCCAGTTTGGTGCAGGGAAACTCGTCGGTGGACGAGTACGCAGCGGAGTTTTTCCGTTTGAGCCGGTTTGCATCCAGTTTGGTTCAGAATAAGGGGTACAAGGCCCGAAAGTTCAAGAGGGGTCTCAACCATGCAGTGCGCACTCGCACATCTGGGCGACGAGACGCGACGTTCGAGCAGATCCTTATGGAGGCTCAGATTGCAGAGGAGGACTTCGGCCTCAAGCCGAAGAGGAGCAGTAACATTCTGGGAGCTAGTTCGTGTGCAGGGCCAGCGAAGCGCCCACACTTCTAACAGAGGCAGTTTCAGTAGCAGCAGCCTCAGTTGCAGTTACAGCAGGCACCAGCGCATGCCCAGCAGCACCAGGAACAGGGCCAGAGACAGGCCATCCAGTGTACCTTCTGCAAGAAGATAGGGCACACTGGGGAGGTCTGTAGATTGAGGCTGGGAGTTTGTCTGTTCTGTGGAGCTCCAGATCACCAGATGAGGGACTGTGCTGCCCGTACAGCCAGACAGACGGGCCAGGATAGAGTGCGGCAGGCTAGAGGAGGCCAGCAGGGACGAGCTTTCGCCATGACAGTTAAGCCCACTCAGGTAGTAGTAGAGCAGATAACAGGTTCCAATCTTTCGATCTCATTTCCGCATTGCTTCCTCATAAACTGTCTTGAACTTCGATTCTGTCTGTTCTTTGCTTGTTGGAAAATTTTGTTCTTGTGATGTGACATTTTCTGAGATAAGTCGTATGGGCTAGGTCGCCTCGATTATCAGATTTTAAAATCCTCTAGGGTCATGCTGGCAGGCAGAGTGAGGACATATAGTCGGACTATGGACGTATTCCTAGGGTGTGGGAATTTAAGGTTTTTGCTACCAAGCTAGCGGCAATGCGAAAATTTTAAATACCATAATTCTAGAGGTATGTACCGTAGTTGAGGACTCTGTGATTATCGTAGCCTTGCTCACTGGCATGACGAAGATTCTGAATATCATGATTATTGGACAGACGCATACGATTATCAAATTGCACAAATTTTCTGTGTTTGCTTCGTTTTAAGTTTTTGGATGATTCTTTTAAGGTGGATAGACTTATATTTGAGAGTAATTTTAAAATTTATAAAATTTAGTCATTTAATTCCTGCCTTGATTTTGAGATTTTAACCATTTTAAATTTTTAGCCATGACTTGTGAATTTGAAATTTTACTATTGTTTGGTTTTAATTTCGAGGACGAAATTTTTTTAAGGTGGATAGATTTGTCACCCCCAGTTTCCAAAAATAGGGGTATTTTTGTAATTTTCCACTTTAAAATTATTTTGGAATTATTTATTTATTATTTGTATTATTTTGGGGTTATTTGAATTGGGTTCGAATTTCAACTCATTCCGAGTTGTTTTGAATTGTTTCGGGGACCCGGGGTAGTGTTGACCTTAGCGGGCCCACACACTAGTTAGCCATAGCCCACATGTTAGTATTTTAGTTAGTGACTAGACTAATTATTTTTGGTTAGAATTAAATTGGATTAGTGGTTTTTGGTTGGACCAAACTACCCCCGACTTAACCCCTTACCATTGTATTAGCAAATAGACTAGAGAGGGGCTTTTGGACTTTACCCAATAGGACAAAATAGCCCGTTTATGGCCAGCCATGACTAGAGTGGATAGGACTCCATCATTTTATTATTCTTATTTCATTTCTCTCTCTTGTTCTTCCCTATTTTTTTAGAGAGATTTTCCTAATCAAACCATCACCAAATCCTTCCATTTCTTTACCAAATCTTCATCCTTCCTTCTCCATTCAAGCCAAGGAAGGAGCTCCCCAAGTTTGAGAGGATTCGGAGCTCGTTCGTGTCCTTTTGGAATCTCTACGTGTCCGTGTCAAGTCGGAGGCCTTTTTCTTTGAATCTCTCTCCCGGAAGGTATAATCTTTCCTTTAATCCATCCCAACATGCATGTAGGATTATTTTTGACCCATAGGAATAACCCCCATGGTTGTATCTCCATTTGTGTCCATTTTGTGTTCATTTGGAGGTCATAGGAGTGTCCTTTGTGTTATGGTTGTGTCCTAGTGGGAAAAGTCCCTAATGGACACATGTATTTTATCATATATTGATTAAATGATTTATTAGAGATTTATTTCCAGATTTTCTATTGTTTAGAGTTTGTGTTTTTCTATGTATCATATTGTTAATATATATATATATATATATATATATATATGTATTTATATATAATATGGTTTATATATATGGTGGATTATATATGTGGATATATATATATATATATATATATATATATATATATTATATGTGATGGTGTGTGTGACAATTGTGTTGGATGAGGGGGGGGGGGGGGGGGGGGTCGGCCAAGTGAGCATGGGAGTGTGTGTGCTTATGAGGTGTTTGAGAGAATGGGATTAGGAAATAGAGAGTGGTGGTGGAGCTGGTGTTTGTGTGTTTGTGTTGAGGGATTAGTGTATAGAGGAGTGGGGATTGAAGGAGATTTTGAGAGTGGTTGGAAGGGGGAAGGGGACTGCTGTGAATAGCACAGCAGCAGCAGCCATGTTAGGCACTGTTGTGCAATGCCATGAGTTGAGAGGGGGGCCCCATTGGCAGCCATTGCAATCCCAAACCAGTCCCTAATTTCTGTACCAAACCTGTCCTATAGGCTGCCCTAAAACAGTCCCTAAACCCTGCCTCAAACTCAGCCCAAGCTGCCCTTTGCTCAGTACAAATTTCAGTCTCCATTTTCCTTTTTGACACACCACCATATCAGTCTTGACAGGCTCCCAATGGACACCCTAAGCAGCCCCAAATTTCAGTCCTAACAAGGACCTCTTAATCCCCTATATGCTGTCCCCTTGGACTGCCTAAGGATAGCCCAAAACAGTCCCTTCAAGTTCCCCCATGAACCACCCATGAACCCATGGTGGCTGTCATATTGGAAACCCCCCCAACAGTCCATGTAGACCCCTACCTTGCTGTCCCCACATTGTTTATTTCTGTCCAGATTTTGAGTCCCTACTTGGCTGTCCATGTTCAGTCCTTTAGTGTCCCAAAACTTGACACTAACATAGCCTTAACACCATTACATTTTAGTCCCCAAATCCACACCTAAATAGCCCTCAAAACAATCCATGGTTAGTTCACTTTTGACCCCATGCCATTCCATAAATTTGCCTATGTGTGTGTGTGAGTATTTGTGAGGGTGTGTGTGTGAATATTTGTGAGATATTGTGTGGGTATGTGAGAGCCTACATAGGAGTGTAGTTAGTGCCTATATGATAGCCTATTGTGCAAACCAATAGGAAACCTATAGGAAACCTATGAGAGTGGTTAATATGAGTGTATATCATGAGAGTGGGTTGTGTGTGAGTGATGTGATAGTATTGAGGGTAAATTCATGATATAGAATAGGGTAATAGGGTAAATCAATACCCCGTATCCTAACATGGCCTAGATACTTAGGATACCCATTTTCCTTGGTAGGTAAACCTTAGATAGGTTGATATCTAGCTACCCTAAGAAGTCTAGGCTAGTACCATGGGTATTTGCGGGGTTTCCTTGGGTTTGGACAAGGTATCGGGATTTACCTTAGAAGGGTAAATGCTAGTTTTGCCTAGGAATATGGTATTTGTGTTAGAAGCCTAAGATAGGGTTAGAACTTGATTCCCGTGGTTGGTAATGATCAAATAAGGTGCTCATAGACTAGTTTTGACGTCGGTTGACCTTTTTGACCAAAAGTCAACAAAAGTCAACCGAGAGTCAAACTTAGCCTTTAAGCGACCCGATTTGACCGAAACCAAACCAGTGTTGACCAGTTGACTGAAAATCAACTGTTAGTCAATATTAGACTAGTTTGACCTAGGGTTGACCCAGGGTTGACTCAGTGTTGACCAGAGTTGACCAGAGTTGACTTTTTGACCAAAAGTCAACTGTAAGTCAATCCTTGACCCCGTTCGACCTAGTTTGACTTGGATTGACTCCCAGTGACCTAGTGTGACCCAGTATGAGCCAGTATGACCTAGTATGACTCAGTTTGACCTAGATTGACCTAGTTTTGACTTAGACTTGCATTCATGGGTTATATTAGCTTCCTTTTTCAGTATTTAGTCCTGTTTGACTCATAGTATCTTATCTTAGGTCTGTGATCGCTCTGAGTGTCTGTTCACCCTATCAGCTCAGGACCATAGGTGAGTACATTCATTGATAGTTTTCATTGTCTTGATATCTGCTATATCCGATTCAGTCGTAGTATCTTACTTGATTTCCAGACACGATATTTCACGGACTAGTATATGTCGGATCCTGTCGTGAGATGTTATTCCCGGATTACTTGGTATATTGGTACATGACTCGATTTGTTACTTGTACTTGTATAGACATGGACTTGGGAGTGGGCTGATCACCTGCTCTTAAATCTCATGTCATGACGTGTTATGACCGGATCTTTTATACTATTCAGGGATGGGGAGTTATTAGTGGTTGTGTGATCAAAATACCCACTTGTTGTTTCACACTTGTACTCGACACTTGTTCATAGCTACTTGAACTTTCCATGGTGACCGGCCTTATCTTCACACTTGTTGTTTCACACTTGTTATTTGTTCGTAGCCGGTCAGATGGAAAGCTTGAACATGTTTCCTAAACCGATCACGTGACGCACTAATAATTCAAGGCACCTTTTATATTTATTATCGGGGAGGCTAAGTTCTGTTCGAAAGAAGGGTTACAGCCCCAGTCCTTGTTTGGTTAGGGGTTGTAACTCGGCTTTCCGAACAGTTCCCAAGTCGCCCTATTTACATTCATATCGTCATCGTTTTCAGTACTCACACCATTATATATATTTCCAGTTGATTTTGCCTTGTATTTCATTACACTGTCTCTTATAGAATTTATCAATTCATATGGAACTGCTGTTGGTGTTTGTACTTGCTCATTTTCCTGACAGGATATCGTTGACAAATTTTACAGATGATCCAGAGGCTGATTGCCCGACCTACTATGGGGTAGAGTCTGATGGATTAGAGTTAGACTGTGGCTTGTTGGGAGAGCCATTAGATTTTGCTCACCCTGAGTAGTGTAGTTTAGCTAGATTTGTCTGCCCTGCGAGCCAGCTAGCACTTTCAGATTTGTAGTACCTATTATATATTTTCTGAGACTCTGGATATTTTGTGTATAGCTCTAACTTGTGGATCTTGGACTCATTTCCTGGTTTTTCTACCGTATTTCCTTTTCCGTACTATCTACCTTAGTTTGATATATGTGATTGAGACTGTATTGCTATGTCACCTCCATTCGGAGAGTATATATTGTACAGGTACATTTATCTGTTTTAGTCGTAGTATTTACAGACCCTATATACAGCGTTCTACCGCCGATACTGCGGCGTAGGCTGGACGTAACCACGTACTCGTGCCCCTCTTCAGGGTGTGGGTCGTGACACATTTTTGTGGTGGCCCATGCAGGTCAGAGTCACAAATAGTGCGATCTCGTAATGGTGCTCGACTTAGAGTACCAATTACGAGCCTACGTCTAGGATGTAGGATTAGGGTATGGTAGGAGTTACTTAATCACATTTTAGAAAAAAATTCTGATCTTTTGATTACCATGATAACTCTTCTTGCATTTGAATTCAATTGTCCTCCTTTGATAATATCTTATCTTGTGCCATATTGATCTCTTGGGTTCAATTCATCTTTAGGATGACGGTGACTCGTTCTCAGGCAGCAGGGCCCAGTACTCGTTCTCCTGTGTCTTGGACTTCGCGGGATCTTGGGAGGACCACCTTCACTTGGTAGAGTTTGCTTACAACAACAGCTACCAAGCCAGTATAGAGATGTCACCTTTCGAGGCTCTATACGGACGGAGGTGCCGTACTCCCTTGTCTTGGGATGATGTCGGCGAGGGGGTTTTGCTTGGCCCTGAGATGGTAGTGGATGCTGCGGAGAAGGTCAGGGTTATCAGAGATCAACTTCGGGTGGCACAGGATAGGCAGCGGCATTGGACCGATAGCCACCAGAGGTCGTTGGAGTTTGAGGTATAGTCTAGACTTTTCTAGTATTTGAGTCTGATTGTGATTGTTTTAGATCAAGCTCTAAGTCTTGTGTTTTGTTCTAGGTTGGTGATCTTGTCTTTCTGAAGATTTCTCCGACGCGTGGCACGATTCGTTTTGGTGGCGGCGGGAAGCTTAGTCCACGATACATCAGACCATTCCGTATCTTGGGCAGGGTCGGTGCAGTGGCTTACCGACTGGAGTTATCGCCCGCACTAGAGGGAGTGTACTGCGTGTTCTACGTGTCGCAGCTGAGACGGTACGTGGCAGATCCCAGTCACGTCTTGGACCACTCAGAGATCGTAGTGGGACCGACCCTCAGCTATCCAGAGAAGCCGGTCGAGATCTTGGACCGAAGAGAGAAGGTGCTCCGGAACCAGGTCATTCCCTTGGTTCGCGTTGCATGGAGACACCACTCTCCAGGTGAGTCCACCTGGGAGAGGGAGGACGACATGTGGGAATGATTCCCATATCTCTTCGAGCCTTGAGGTAAAATTCTATCTTTTTCTTTCCTTGTTCTATTCATGATTGCTGTGTTAGTTCTCATTCAATTTCGAGGACGAATTTTTTTTAAGAAGGGTAGATTTGTCACCCCCAATTTTCAAATTAGGGGTATTTTCGTCATTTTTCAAGTTATATAATTTTTAGGAATTTTTATTTATTTTATGTGATTTTTTGGGATTTATTTGGGTTGGTTTGGATTTTATCCAATTCGGACTCAAATTGGAGACCCGGGTAGCCTGGACCCTAGTGGGACCCCCATACTAGCTGGGCTTGGCCCACATACCATCATAATTAGATTAGAAATCATAAATCCAACTTCCATGGCTTAATTAGTCATTTTAGAGCTTAATTAGTTCATTAGAGCAAACCGAACCAAACCGAAATAAACCGAACCCAACCTAAGTCTAATGGATTTGGAGGGGGCTAATGGATCCTACCCAAACCCACTAACCCCCTTGGCCGGCCACATAGAGGAGAGCCCCCCTTTCTTCCTCATTAAGCAAACTCTCTCTCTCTCTAATTCCTTCTTTCTTTCAAAGCTCTCTCTCTCTCTCTCTCTCCAAAGAAACCTACTTTAGGTATGAATTTAATTCTCTATTTATTCTCCTTTTCCATTTATTGCTTTCACAATAAGTGTAGAGAAGAGAATTCTCTACACTTTGTCCATAGAAAATGGTAGGTTTCCTAAAAATCTTGGTTAGAGGATTAATTAGGGGTTTTCTAATTAGAGTGGGATGTATATATGTATATATATATGTGTATGTAGTATATATATATATATATTTGTGTGAGTGTGTGTAGAGAGTGGTGTGAGAGTGGTATGGAGAGTGTGTGTTTGTGAGTGTGTGAGTATTTGTATGTGTTGTGAGAGTGTGTGTGGGTATATGTATATATATATATAAATGTGTGTGTGTGTATTTATATACATATATGTGTGTGTATGTATATATATATATATATATATATATATGTAGATATGAGGATATTTTTGTGTCTATAGATGAGAAGAGAGGAAGTGAGGAGAAGAAGAAAAATAGAAGGCAGCAGCAGCAGCAGCAGCATGTGCAGCAGCAGGAGCAGCAGCAAGCAGTGGCAGTAGCCACAGCAGCTGCTGTGGCTTAAAACCCCCCTAACCCTTTACCCCTTAAACCCCCCCATCTATATATATATATATATATATATATATATTTTTTTTTTTTTATTCCCCCCATATATATATATATATATATATATATATATATATATATATATATATATATATAGATAGATAGATGTATATAAAAAGGGAAATGAAGAGTAGAGTAGAAGAATGAGAGATTAGGAAAATAGAAGAAGAAGTTAGAAGTTGAAAAGAGATTAGAAGAAGTTGGAAGAAATAGGAGAAGAAGAAGTTAGAAGAAGAATAGGAATAGAAATGGGAAGGGATTAGAAGAAGAAGATTAAAATGGAAGAACTTGAATTAGAAGAAGAAGGATTAGAAGAATTAGGAAAGAAAGGTTAGAATAGGAATTTGAAGAGGAAAGAGAAGTAGAAGTATAGGAATAGGATTAAGAAGAATCGAGTTAGAGAGCGAATTTGAGCCCGGAGTATCGGAACGCGATGAAACTTGACGTGGGGCTAGAATACGTAAATTAGATTTTGCGGGTAAGCTCCTGGGAGGAAATCGGGGTCGTAGGGCGCCGGTATCGTGCCGTACCATTGCGTATCTTAAAATATTCAAGATATCGGCAATGGGCCGTATCATGGACTAGACGTCCACTTTACCTAGGTATTTTGGTAGGTAATATATCTATAGGCTAGTACCTTACTATCCTAGGGAGCACGGGTCAAAATAACAAGCGTAGGTAGGCTAACTAGGTTTCCACCTAGGCTAGAATTTTACCTTATGAAAGGTAAAATAGGAAATTGGCCTACGGCCAAGATATGAGTTTCGAAGTCCAAGATGGACTTGGATATGGGTTGTAGAGGTTGGTAATAGTTAGAAATAGTCGCCTAGACCTAGTCTTGACCCCGGTTGACCACGGTTGACTTTTTGGACCAAAAGTCAACTATGGGTCAACACTTTACCCAATTTAGTCCCAAATTCCTTTAAACTTGTGTAGTTGACCGAAAGTCAACTATTAGTCACTATTGACCTAGGATTGACCAGAGTTGACCAGGGTTGACCAGAGTTGACCAGTTGACCAAAAGTCAACTGTAAGTCAACCGTTGACTCAAATCGACCTAGATTAATTTCGTTTGACTTGTATTGACCCAGTATGACCTAGCTAGACCCAATATGACTTAGGTTGACCTCGTACAGTCTAGTTTGATACGTCTTGACCTAGAATGACTTAATAGGATTTAAATTGTCTTGACTTTACTTCCTAAACATAGTATTGATACGTCTTGTTCTCTTTAGGTCCTCGAGACGCTGTTTTTGCTCCAGTTGACGTACCATATCATATTTCAGGCGAGTACATTCTCTGACACTTTTCCAATTTATGATAACTGTTATAATTCGTATAATTAGTGTTGATATGCTTGTTCTCGATATATTGGTCATACGGATTGGTATTCATGGATCCCGACATGAGATGTTATTCCTCGTTATCTTGGTATATCCTGTGCAAGCCCCTTGTAGTTCTTGTGCAGTATATGGACACCGATTCTCGAGGAGACTTGCTCCCTTCTCGTGGAATCCCATGTCGTAACGTGTCTTGCTTGGATCCACTCTACCAGTCGGGGACGGGGAGCACTAGTCTAGATATGTGGTCATTATTCGCCTTGTTTATTCTTGTAGACCTTAAATAATACCAATCCTACACTCCACATAGGATTGGTGGATCAGTAGACCTTGTGCAGACCCAAGCCGGCCACATATTGTAGCTAGTACTCACACACCTAGAGATATGATTCTTGATTCTTGTACATGCCATGATCAGTTTACTTGCCTTGTTCTAGCTCTAGTTTTACAGCTTACTTTGCCATGATACTTACATGTACATTCCATGTTTTTCTTGTATATACTATCTATTTACAGTCTTGTAGCTTTTATCATATCTTGTGAACTGCTGTTAGTAGATTGTACTCGTTCCATCCTGACAGGATATGTTGAAAATATTACAGATGCAGATGAGGGAGACTACTGCACCTACTACGGTCCGGATGACGTAGTGGGTATAGAGTTGGAGACTTTGGTCCAGCAGGGCTTAGCTCCGCCTGATGAGACCCTACCTATTGCTTAGTTAGAGTAGGTCTTTTGTACTGGACATTATCTCCAGCTACTTTTGAGACTTTTATTATTATGGACTGTATTATAGACTTGGACTTGTATATATTCTTGTGTTGGACTTGACAGGTTATTATTTTATTATCGTCTTGTTGTCTTTATCTTTCGGTCTTTACTTTGTTGTCTTAGAGTCGTGATTGAGTACTCATATATATATATATATTTATTGCTTGTCCTCCATTCGGAGTTGACCATATTCTCGACAGGTTTTTGTTATATATATAAACTGTTTAGAGTAGAAAAATCTACAGCATTCTACGCCGATTTTTCGGTGAGGGGTGGGCGTTGTCGCGTCACGTGCCCTTTTAGCGGGTGCGGGTCGTAACAAAACTGTTTAGCCTTATACTGTTGATGCATGAGACCTAGGACAGCATTCTACCGCCGACACTGCGGCGTAGGCTAGACGTACCCACTTCTCGTGCCCTTATTCTAGGGTGCGGGTCGTGACATGTTTTTAGTGGTGGCCCATGCAGGTCGAGTTTGTGTAGTGGTATTCGAACTAGAGTACCACTACAGCCTGCAGTAGGATTAGGATATTTTTTTTTGAAGGTACTCAATCACAGTTAGGATCCCTTAGAAGATTCCTGGGATGACCCTTGAGAATCTTATTTTAACTTCGATTTGAAAACTCTTCTTCCCTTGATTTGATTTATCTTTACTTCTATTGTTGAATTTGAGTTTGTATTTATTGATTTTGATGGATGATTGTTGAATTTTGAATCTTGATGTTAGTTGTTGCATCCGAGTTTGTATTTATACGATTTGATGGATTTTTGTTCATTTATGAATCTTGATGATCGTTGATAAATTTGATTTTTGGGTATCCATTATTGATTTAATTTAATTTTTGTCAAGATGAAATTATATGGGCTAGGTCATCTAAGTTATGGAATCTAGTCTTCTACAGTCACATTAGCAGCATGGTGAGGACATATAGTCTGACTTGGATATATTTCTCGGGTGTGGGAATTTAAGGTTTTCGCACCCAAGCTAGCGGCATCGCAAAAATGTTAAATACCATGATTCTAGAGGTAGGTGCCTAAGTTGAGGACTCTGTGATTATCGTAGCCTTGCTTACTAGTATGACAAGGATTTACAATACCATGATTTTGGATAGACGCATATGATTATCAGATTGTACCTTAAATATTTTTGAACATGTTTTCTCTACTTTTGTTCCAGTCCTTCAAAAAAAATTATTATTTGTTTGTTTTGTTTTGCTTCTCATTATTTAAGTTAGGAGTAGGTTTAGTTGTTTTTATAAACTCTTGTGTAACTTCTTGCTATGAGTTTCTTCTTAATACAATGAACCGATGATTTTGCTAGACCTTATCTTGTAATTGAAATTATAGTTCTGGGTTTCAAAATGGTTCCTTCTTTAAACAGATAAGCAAAACAGATTTTATCGTTATTACTTTCTTGCTATTATTCTTGTATTAAATAATAATAATAAAACTGTCTTGATTACGTCAACCACCTACTTTGCAATCTTGGTAGGAATTTAAATGTTGGTCTTGATGTAGAATTTGATTTTTATATTGGGACATGAGAATATATATATATATATAGTAGACACAGACTCTTTGCCTGACACGTATGCATGCTACACTTTAATTTCCAACCTATCTAAATACATATTAATATGTTGTTGATGTTTAAATTTTTAAAACCCTAATATTTCTGATACAATACAGTAACAGAGACTGGTTCTCTGTATTTCCAGTTAAAATTTATAATTCAAATGTAAATTTCATGTTATTAGTTATGTTTACATCACTGCACATGTATGTTATACATAGGGTTTCAATTCAAAAAAAAAATTGGTTGAGTTTTGTGTTTGAATTTTTCAAATCAAAGACTGTGTGCATATTAACCCTTAATACTGGATTCCAAATGTTTAGTTCAATTGTTGTTTTATTTTTTTTTAAAAAATATAATATTTTGGAGCTATGTACATTGTTGTATGTAGGGATATGATGTTAGGTTTATACTCTTACATGTTAGGTTGTGATAAACATTGGGTTGGTTAATATTATACTGGTTTAAATGTTAGCTTATTTCAGATTCTTGTATGTAAATGTTGAACTAAAATTGGGTCTAACCTTTCATTACTAAAGCTATAACCCTGTATAGTGACACCCACACCCTAACTTAGTATACACTGTCATGTAAACCTAACCCTTCCTCTCTATGTTATGTTTATATATCTATATAGATATATATAGATTTTATGCATACATGTTATAATGTATATAGATACATAACTAAATCTCTACCTCTTTATATATATATATATATATATGGTTAGCCATGCATGTTATGAGTAAATAGGTTGTGTGTTGTAGATTGTTTAACCAATATGCCATGAGTAGTGTAACTGGATAGCTATTGTTTCGAAACCCAAATCCTCCTATACTCTTCATGTATATTTCACATACACACATGCCTACTATCTAACCATATAAACATGTCCACATACACCCATACACACACGAACCACATAACCTTACATAATGCTAGCTTTTTCTTCTCTTACACTCTCTCTATATATATATTGTGATTGGATTTCAATGCAATTGACTTTCATTCTTTAACTTTTGATTGTGATTTTCTTTGAATAGTACCCCTTTATAGATAATTGGTAGTCATCTTTATTTATTTTTGATAAGTACCAGTTTTATATAGGATAGTAGACTGTCTTACAGTTTTGATGATTATTATTTTTGTATCTTTTCTAGTTTAGCACCCTAGATTGCTTGTGTGTTTTGATACCCTATGATCGTTTTGGTTAGCATGACTAGTATACCTAGATGAGACTTCACTACCACCGTATGCCATTATCCTGTATGTCGTCCTTTTAAATCATATGATTTGTTTAAGTTCTGGGACTTTGATTGTGGGGGGTTTGACCTAGAAGGAGTATGAACATTTTAATTTCGAGGACGAAATTTTTTAAGGTGGATAGATTTGTCACCTCCAGTTTTCAGAAACAGGAGTATTTTTATCATTTTACATTTTTGAATATTTTTAAAATTTATTTTATTATTTATGATATTATTTTGGGGTTGAAATTTATTTTATTATTTATAATATTGTTTTGGGGTTATTTGAGTCGGGTTCGAATTTCAACTCAATCCGACTTGAAACGGGGACCCGGAGGGTAGTTTGACTCTAGTGGGACCCACACACTAGTTAGACATGACCCACATGATATTAATTTTAGTTAGTAGTTAGACTAATTATTTATGGATAGGTTTAGTTTAATTAGAGACTTAAAACTAGACTAAATTGACCTCAACCTTTAACCCATTCCTAATTTAAATCAAATAGATTAGTGGGGGGCATTTTGGATATTCAAATAGGGGACACCTCACCCTTTTTGGGCAGCCACCTATGGGGGGATAAGGAGTGAGTCACTCCTTCATTCATTTGTTTTCATCCACTTTCTCTCTCTTGTTCTTCCCCAAATTAATTTAGAGATGAACCTCCATTGATTTTATCTCCAAATCAACCCTTTCTTCCACCAAATCTTCTTTATTTTTCCTCTACTCCATGGTTAGAGGGTGCTAGCCAAGTTTGGGAGGATTCGAAGCTCGTTCGTGTCCTTTTAGAATCTCTACGTGTCGGTGTCGTGTCGGAAGGATTTTTCTTTGAATCTCTCTCCCGGAAGGTATAATCTCTCCTCTAATCCATCCCTACATGCATATAAAAATATTTTGAACCCATAGGAATGACCCCCATGGTTGTATCTCCATTTGTGTCCATTTCGTGTCCATTTGGAGGTCATAGGAGTGTCCTTTGTGTTGTGGTTGTGTCCATGTGGGAAAACCCCAAATTTGGACACACTATGTGTTGTTGTTATGTATGAATGAATTATTACATGTTTAATCTCATATTTTTGTATTGGAGATGTGTTCTATAGTGTCTCATATATATATATTAGTGTAGAGAGTGAGTTCTTGATATATTATGTTATATACTTGTGTTTCTTTTGTCTCAAACTACCTAAATTCGTCATAATATTTATCCACGTTTTTAGTAGCAATAGCAACTTAGAAATATCATAACTTTTAGCTTAAAATTCCGATTTATCTTCCATTTTTTTAAAAGAACCGTATCGAAGTTAGATTTCCAAATATATATTTTAATAAGCCAAATTCGTTCTAAAACTTTCTGTAAAATTATTTGAGTGTCAGCTGTACGAAAGACGAACGCGTTTCAGTGTTTTTGCGATTCCGGGAGCTTCCGGACACGAAAATGCTATCCGTTTAAAGTTTTGGAAAGCTAACACAAAGATATATAACATACTTTAATCCTAGAATTTAATGAATGCTTAATTTGTACAGTATTGATTTTAAGTAGAAGATTACTATACGATATATGCATTTTGTGTATCCTTGTATGTACAAATATGTATGTATGCATGTGTATATATATATATATATATATATATATATATGTATGTGTTAAGAGAATGTAATATAATATAGAGTATGCGTAAATGATATAATGTATGAAAGTATATAATGTATTCAAATATGTATGTATAGGTGCATGAATGAATGGATGAAATGCAAGCATGTGGGTAATGCAAGGTATTGAAACATGTATGCAAGTATCCATATATAAGTAAGTAACGTAATCAAGTATGAATGTATGCTATATATGAATGCCAACATGATAGGAATGTATGATGCTATATTAGCACTTAGCACCATGTTTATATGTTAAAACCCCTTTCTACATGTTGACAGTAACCCCAAGCATGAATACAGATAAAACCTACTTACTATTATGAGTAAACCCTTTGATGTATAAATAAACCCTTTTGTTATGATTAACACCCACACACACACACATGCTAAATCTATGCTTTACATGTTATTTCTTTTATGTGACACAATGAACCCTTGCTAAATGTTATCCTTCTAACATAATACCCTCACACTTGAACACATTGTACTGCTATGTACACATTGCCATATCCATATTCATGTATCACTCACTCCTTGTCTTTATGCACCTTGCTTGTAATAAAAATATATATGAATATATATGTAATGTGTGTTTGATAACTTGTGTAGCTTTGTGATTTTGTGTGAGTGTTAGTCTAGGCTTGGTTAGGCCTAATGAGACTTGTTAGTCTAGGTTTAGACCTAGTACTGCCTAGTTAACCTAATTTGACTTGTACGGTTGACCAGAGTTGACCAACAGTTGACTTTGACCTAGAATGATCTAGAATCATGTAGAATGCATAGTAGAGCTTTATTTTACCATTTTGGACTTGTTGTGACTTGTGCTGTTCTAAATAGGAGCCAGACACCTCTCCTCGGATAGTATATTTCCTTTGGACATTCAGATAGCAGACGAGTACATTCTCTGATAGTTCTCTCATTTACATGTCAATTACTGTACTTCAGTTCTAGTTAGCTGTATGTGATTTTCTGTTGCAAACACGTATTTTTATTTCTGAATCCATGTATACGACACACATACTTACTCGTCTTACCTCTATTATTCGAATCACCATACGAATCACTATTCGAACCACCTATTCGTATCTTCATATGCTGGTTGGACTTTTATTCGATTGATGTGTCAGATTTTGGATTCATTTGTATTAGATGGGCGGGGAAATACTTGATTAGACATGTGAACATTCCCACTATTCGAACCACCCCCTGTGAATGATATTCGAACGATAGCCATCTCTCACCTGATCAGTGCGTGATGTGCCGGATTTACCCATAGCCGTTTACATGTCTATCTAAGTATTTTAAAACACACTTGGATAATTTATTCGAATCATTGTTAGATCATCATGTGAATCACTATTCGTATCACCTTATTCGATTCACCTTATTAGAACAATGATTAGAATCACATTCGACTCTTCTTGTATTAGACTCACATTGGGATTACACTCGACTTATATTGTACTGTTTGAACTCATCATGTTACTCTAGTTCAGCTAGATCTTATTTTACAGGTTTTATTACTGTGCTTCTCCTCTTGTTTAGTTACCTTACTTTCATTATACCTTAACTGTTTCTCTATATCACTACCTGTATAAAACTGCCATATTCATCAATATAACTGTCTATAACTGCTTTATAGTTCTCTGTCATTTACTTGGGATTTCTTGATGAATTGTACTCGTTCCCGTCCTGACTGGACCTGTTGATAAATTTTACAGATAGCTTGGAGGTTATTGCTAGCCTAGAGGAGACACAGTAGAGGTCGGAGTAGATAGCTAGAGTTTCTCCTTTATTTTCAGTTGTCTTGAGTTGTATTATGGAGTACTGTATTTGAGCTTTGAGATGTATTTCTGGGTTTGTGTATCTTGGACACTTAGACTTCTATCTGCTGTATCTCTTTTGGATTTCATATTTTGTCTATTTTCCATTATGCTCTACCTTAGATGTGATTGAGTTTACATTCTGCTATGTCACCCCCATTCGGGGAGTATAAACTATTTAGCCTTATACTGTTAGATGCATGAGACCTAGGACAGCGTTCTACCGCCGACACTGCGGCGTAGGCTGGACGTACCCACTTCTCGTGCCACTATCTATTTCATATTAACACTTGGATCTCATATATAGACGCATGTATTAAGATTTGGCCAGTAAATAGTAACCATATAATTTTTTTTGAACTATATGCATGTGTAGCACACTATTACCCATACAAGTGACAGAAGATCTTGCATATCAGTATACCTGGTATTATTATGGGTATATTGAGTGTTTACAGTCAATGATTAATATGCAATTTAGCACGTGCTATATGACCTTTGACCCAACCTAGATTGAAAACTGCAACACATCAATATCCATGCTGTCTTTAGTGATCTACAGGTTTTGGTTAAGGTCTTAGAAGGACAAATTAAGTCCTAGTTTTGCTAGGCTAGACTTTGCCAACAACAACACTAATGGCTAGAACTAAGCTGTGCTTGGAGGCAAAGGAAGCCTTTATCATGACTGTCGCTTATTGGTGATTCAAACCAAGTTTTATTTGGTATCTCTCTCATTTACATCTCCGATCTTTGACCTTAACCTAAGAGTCTCATGTCAATAACCGTATACATTTATGGTATTTTTTACTGTTTATTTTGTCAACTTCTAAATGTTAGAATTTTCTCCAGTTTATTGTCAATTTTTCTTCCCTAGTCTAACGAGGAACATGAGTATATATATATATATATATATATTCTTTCATATGATACCATTACCAAATGACTTGAACTTATCGTTTGTCGTACTACTTGTGAGCATATCCTTATATGGTGTGGATGCATTGTTTCTATATCCTTATATGAATATTGCACAAATATTTTTGAACTAAAATTGGTGTCGAAATCTTGCAACAAGCAACTTGACCACCATATGTTACTATTGCTCATAGCCTATTAGTTTGAATTTTTTTCCTAATATTATTGATAAATAAAGTTAATATATAGTTGCTCACTTGCTCTTTATATTTTGTCTTTTATTAAAGATGGTCGGATGAGGGAAAATACTTCATTATTTATTTATTTATTATTTATTATTATTTTATCTTTATATGAATACTTATTATATCAGATAAACTCATATTATTATATATATTTTTTAATGTAAGAATAAATTAATACATGTTGTTCTAACAGAACATGATTGTTCTAACCTCTGAACTCATTGTCACTAAAATGTTTTCATTTATCATTTTGCTTTATTAGAAGCCTGATATAATTTTGATTGAACTATTTCCAATATATACATATACATAATTCATAGGGAGCATTAATCCTAAAATTAGTAGATTGGTTTGATGAGCTCTAACATTTTTGGTGGTGTGTGATCCCGGAGATGTGGTAATTATAATACATTTTTGACTGCATAGTTATACTTCATATATATAGGGAATATTAAACCTAATGTGAATTTTGTGATTTTCTAGTTTTTCAATATTTATTTATTTTGTACAAAATAATGATATGCTACTACATATTGGGTTTGAAATAATTCGTTATTTTGAGATTGTCAATAAGATTTTAGAATTGGCAAATCTTTTGTGGAATATGGTAATATGCTAACAAATGTTAGTAATTATGTCCTAATACAAATTGGCAACATTGATGCCAATGGGTGAACTATTCAAGTTCTAATGCAAATCCTATTGAGGTTTAATATTTATTAGAAACTTATGTTAACCTTATTTGTTGTTAAGTGTTGGTGTTGTTTACAAACTCTTACAGATTGTGACTTATTCTAAAGTGAATGAAACCTCACATTATATGTAGAAATTATGTACATATATGTGCTCCATATAACATAGACGACTGTTTGTTATGTACCTATTTATAGACAAATTGTATTGTAGTGCTAGAATGAACAAGTTTGTACATCATTTTAGTTATATATATTTCTTGCTAATATGCAAACTAACTTCTATTCTCTGGAAGGTAGAATCCTCAATAATATTTTTTTAATTTTTTGGAAAGAACATGTTATCGGTGACGATAAAAAAATGTTTTGTACTCACTCATTCTAAATATTTATCTCTTCAAGTCAAAGATATTAGGGATTTGACATGTTAGGAAAGGCTCAAACATGCTAAGGGTGAAGCAAGAATAATGGAACTATCTAAAATGATGTACAAAATAACATCTTTTGATGTTCTATTGCTAAGCCGAAATCAAGAGGTACATAAATACTCTGACAATCAAGAAAGTCAATTTTCATATTTACCTACATATTCCATTCATTTTGATCCCAAGTTTAGTTGGACAAATATATATTGTGGAGTGTGTGAGCCAAATTTCTTGGTTTATGTATATTGATTATGGTGATGTTAAATGATTGATTTGCATGTTTGAACCTTAAATGATCATATTATTATAGTTTAGATGTTGTTCAAACAATTTAATCAAAAGAGAAATAGTTAGAGAAATTGTAAATTCCTTTAAATCAAAAGTTTTAAAAGTTGAGATTATCTTGGGTACAAGCTGAAATGGTACTTCTATCAACCGGGCGTAAATAGCCCTAAGCGACATGGTACTAAATCGTCCCCCCGTGGACCTCCGCTAGCTGGGAACCGGCCCCTACAGCTAACCCAAGTTAATCAACACTTGATAGACTAAAGATTTCTTAAGGTTGATTAGCAAAATCATTTAAACGATTATTATAGTACTTTAGACTGTCATCTTTACAAACATAGCTCATAAAGATAAATCTTTAGAGCCCAGACTGAAAGTTACTATGTCATACTTTAAGAGGTGACAGAGTCAGATAAGTTTTGGCTCACTATCCTAAGCATGATATCAACAATTGATTGAATTACATAATTCTGATGACACTAAGCATGATCTATATGCTTTATGCGAGTCATTATATGACTTATTCTTTAAATATAAAAATGCTATAGAACCATGTTGAGTATTGGAAGGAGTAAGAGGGTTTACTTGTGAAAAAAGTTAGATACTCATAAGATGATAGGTCCATGTGACAAACTATCATAACTAGTCTCTGAAACGGTAGTTTTAAACGTAGCTTGTGTTGGAGCTGAATAGCTCAGACAATTTTATGTATATACAAATTTATGTACATGTCGTTTGATTTTTAAATAAATTATGATAATCAATTTGCTTTAAAAACTACTAAAGCATGTCTTTGTGAGTTCTAAGATGAACAGGTACCTGTAGCTGCACATCAAGTCTTAAAGATCATAAAAGGTAAAATGTGGTTCTTGACTATAAAAGTCATAAAAGAACTTTACAGATATCTTGACGAAGAGTCTGTTTACTCTTGACGAAGAGTCTGTATAGGAAATTAATTCTAGATTCATCGAGGGAGATGGGATTAAGCCCATAATTAAGTCACCAGCAGTGGCAACCCAACCGAGTCTGACTGGAGATCCCAAGAAGCCGGTTCAATGGGTAGAAACAAGCTGGACTAGGTGACTTTATAGAACACTAACCCGAGATTAAAATCTCATTAAAATAATGCCCAAGTGGCTGTACATGTGTACAATGATTCTCCATCCCTATGGTGATAGTGTTTCCATGTGATTTGGTTAGGATGAGTTTTAGAACTCTTAATAGGTCCAAGCATGATTATGCAAGGTTGACTCCAATCACCAACCCTTGGAGGACTTACCTATGTGAGAGGTCGTGAAGGCCGCGACTATGGGACAGGGCTATCCCAGACAACTCTCATGAACAAAGAAAAAGTGCGCATGGCCAATCAAAAGCGCCACCCCGATAGACCCAAGAACCTTTAGCATACTATGTGTGTTATTTTCTGAATCTGGTCAGGAAGTCTGATTCAGGGCGTAGTCCATCAAGTACTTCTTCAGATAAAGACAATAGTCACTAAGTGAGATTCAAGGCTGTAGTCCATCTCACCTATTGCATAGTATTCATTTGCCCAGAAATTCTTTATCTCTACTCTTTTGAACATTGTTAACTCTATTCGAAACTTAGTTTTTTAGGGGATTGTTGTATGAATTTATAAAAAAACCAACTTTCAATGGCTTTTATTGTATTGATGTTAATTCCTATTAACTATTACCTTTTATTATCCATTTTATTGGTTGTTTAATCCTAATAAAGTATATTAATTCTATAGGTTAAGGGTTGTCCATTATTATCCATTTTATTTGTTGTTTAATCCTAATAAATTATATTAATTCTATAAGTTAAGGGTTGTCTATATAATGCATACTTTGTCTTGTTGAAGACACATATTTTTTAGAGTAGCACCCACATGATTCTCCTCCTTCTCTTCCTCCATAAATCACTACCATATGATTTATACTTTTCTATTTCAATCTCTCCTACACTAGACAAGAGCTAAGTTCGGGTCATTCTTTCGAAACCGTGTGCGATGACGGAAAGCCGGTAGCAAGGGAGTTTTTACCACTAGGAGGATTCGAGATGATGTCTGCACATAGACCTCGAAAATCTCTTAGGGCAGTGCTTCGTGCATGACTTCCCCGTAGACCGGTATTTCTAACATTTTTTATTATTTTGTTATTCCATTTTTCATGATGATAAAAAAAATCTAACAATATAAGCTAAATTAACTCGGTGTCGGGAATTTTCATCATGGCTTAATTGCAACAAAAATATTCTAAACTATTCATATTCTATTTTTATATTATACTAGTTAATACCTTGAACTATACGCAACCATAGACAAGAAGGAGAGGCATTCGGCTCAGAACCGAGGACTCATACCTAGTCGCAACAAACACACATAACTAACTAATCAAAACATACATGAAAAGGAAGTCCACGTTTACTTCTATATGTATTAGCTATCATTATCGATGGTTTTTAAAGAATTGTTTACCTGTAATTTGTATTGATGCTACTTTTCTTATATATAGATATTAAGATAATTTATTTGTTGCTTGTGATCACCATCCTAACTACCAATTATTTCCAATTTCTTATGTTGTTGCTAAAAGTAAAAATACTGATCCATAGACATTATTTTTGAACAATTTGAAATTTTCTTTTGAAACATATTTTTAAAAGGACTATTGGTATAGGTGATGAAACTCGTAATTATGAGCATGGGATACAATCTTATGCTCCGTGCCCTAGATTTGATACTAAGACTTCAAATAATCATGAATGTTTTAATAACTTGGTTAAAATTTTACGTGATAAACCACTAACAACATTACTCGCATTAGAGCCTATATTATATCATTTTAATTATGACAAATAAAAAGAAATCACTGAGAATTTGGAAATAGAAAATTGTTCAAAATTTTAAAAATTAGGGCCCGCATCAAAAGAGAATTAGTCCATTTTCATATATTTTGTATTGAACATATTAGACCAAAAAACAAGTAGAACATATGTGGTTCACTTCAATGATAAGTATTGTTTATGTTCACTACAAAAATATTAAGTTTTAGCGACAGACTTTTTCGTCGCTATTTATATTTGGCGACGAATTAGCGAAGAAAAAGTTGTCACCAGATTAAATGTCACTGCCAAAATTTCATTGCTAATCCGTCGCTTTGGCGAAGGATTAGCAATAGAATTAACGACATATTCTTAGCAGCGGAGTAGCGATGGGTACTAGTAGTCGCTGAAGTTTGTGACGGTTTAGCGACGGGTCAGCGACAGAAACTGTAAGCCCATTTTTACCAAATTTTCTAATAGGTTACCGACGGATATTCCATCGCTAAGTCGTCGCTGCGAGTGACGACTTAGCGACGGATTTAGCGATAATTTCTGATACATGTTTGGCACTTTTTGGTTACCACTCGGCACGTTACCGGTGGACGTTCCGTAGCTAATCCGTTGCTCAATGAAATTTTCTTAGGTATTCATCGATGATCCGTCGCTAATCTAAGAATTTTAAAGATTTTCGTCGCAGATCCGTAGCTAAGCATGATATTTTTCTAGCTTTAATTTTTCCTGCAACCATAATACTTATCACAATGCAAATATATAATAGAAATGACCACAATACATGTATATGATATAAATCCATCAACTGAACACACATATTACAAATATATAATAGAAACAGAACACATACACACATATAATAGAAACTGCACTACCCATCAATGTACAACGTTAAGAAGTTAACTGTTAACGATACACAAATTAACAATTCAACTGTCAGACGCATACAATAAATCCAAAAACCAAAAATAACCAACTCGAAGGTGGGGGTGGTGGCGGCGGTTGACTTCGGCTCAACGTACAACGTTAAGAAGTTAACTAGTTGAATATGTTAACTAGTTACCATATTTTTATAATATAAACAGAATATATTTAAAATCATTTTTCATAATTATTCGAAAATTAATATGGTATAATTTATGATTATGAGTATGGTAGTTTGAGGATTTAGCATGTTACCTATAAAGTGTATGACTATCTAACTTGGTTCTAGACTAGACTAGTTACATGGAGACCTAGTTTAGAATATAAATGGTATTAATGTGGTTGTTGTCCAATGTACATTAGTGCCATAGTTGATTGGTAGTTATTGTAGTGTTCTAGAAGTTTGTGACGGTTTGACTGAGAGTACGAAAGCCGAAACTTTGTACGCTCACTCTGGAGATATAGACAAGTATACCTTACCTTACTTTTACAATTTATTTCATGCATTTTCTATCTTGATGTTTCTTTTTTGTCATACTTGATTACCTATTTCCTATGTTGATGTCATTGTTATCTTTTTTGTTTTACGTGCACATATCTTATTTGTTCTCCACATGTCATTGTTTATTTCTTGTATTGTGGCAACATTTTTTTGACCTTTGTCTCCGTTCCTTTGAGTTGACTTGACATGTATTTGATATCGATTGCTAGACATTGACCTATGATATCTCTAGGACTAGAAGCGTCCCATGGCGTTACAGTACTAGAGACTTATTATTGTATCTCTATCATCGAGAATGTCCTATGGCATTACGGTAATAGAGACCTATTTTTCTATCTCGAGATCGAGAGCATCTCATGATGTTACGGTGTTTAGATATGATCGTACCAAGAGCATCCTATAGTGTTATTGTATATTGGCTCCTTATCGATTATCTTGTTGTCCAGTCTGTATTTGTTATTGTTTGCCATTAAAATCTTTTGATTGTAAATTTCAATACAAACAGAACAGTGTTACAATGTAGGACTTAGATGTAGTCCTAGGAGTACACTTTTGTTTATCTGGGTCCCTTGTGCCGATGGAGCGAGTGGTAATGCGTTGACTCCGTTGACGATCTGACGACGGTTATCGATTCTCTGAAGGTCTGGGTTGCTCTGGGTGCTGGAGCTGGTGGAGAGGAAGAAGACGTTGAGTGTCTGTATCTACCTCTGTGGTTGTGTGACGTCTCTGTCTGTATATATCCGTCTGTGTGGAAGAAGGAAATGATCCCTCTATTTATAGTCTGCAGGCTGGCTGCTCATGCACGCATATGTAGGATGCGCCTGGACGTGGGGACGCCATGTGGTGATTGCTGATAGAGGCGCATGGACGATGCGCCCTGATTGAGGGGTTGAATTTTTCATGCTGCTGTTGTAAGTTGGCACGTAGCAGAGAGAAAGATCTTTTTGTTGCTGAGATCTTGGGTGAATCGAGTCAAAGGACACGTGTCATCGGCCTATGGCTCGGAGATCTCAGATTTGGTGGGGAATGATCTGGTAGGATGCGCCTGGGATTGGGCGCATGAGAAGACTTTGGCTCATAACTTTTAAGACTTACGAACCATTCAGGGCACATGATTTTTGAGGCGCATGCGAAGCTTCAGTAGTGACTTTACTCCTGTCTTTTAGGATCAGAGAGAAGTCTGGGGCGCATGGCTTTTGAGGCGCATGCAGAGCTTCAGTAGTGACTTTACTTCTATCTTTAGGGATCAGAGAGAAAGTCTGATACGCATGGCTTTTGAGGTGCATGCAGAGATTTGGGCGCATGGCTGTGGAGGCGCATGCGAGTGGTTGGGCGGCCACGTAGCTGTAACCGCCGGAGAAGAGTAATGATGATGCTGACGTTGGTGACGCTTCATTTTCTGAAAAAGTTGTCAACTGTTCAGACCTCGAGAGGCGTGCTGCCAACTCTGTCAGATTTTAGCATTTAATATTTTTTTTGACATTTGATGGACTGTTGAGTGGGCACATCGATCGGCGTTCCACTAGGCGCATGGGGCCGTATGGGGGCAAATGCTTGTGAGGCGCTTGGTGTTGAGAGGCGCGTCTGTGTGATGCACGGTCTGACCGGCGTATTCGCTCCGTATGACACGTCTTTAATGGTGCGACTGTTACGTTCTTCGAGTGCTTTAAATAGCCATTTTTGACTTGGCTGAATTCGAAGCGTTTGGTTCATCCATTTAATGCAAATTCATTACACGGGATTCGGAGAGCCATCCACTTGGCGCATGGGTTTGATTTGCCCGACCTATAAATAGTGGCATGGAGAGAGTTTGTTTCTCATTCTCTCACGTCCTCCCGAAGTGAATTTTTTTGCTCGAGTGCATTCTGTTGATGACATGCTCCCGAGGGTGAAGATGCGACATATTGTCTTTATTAATGTACTTGAAGGTGACTGTTACATCCAAAAGTCGGAGTCGAGGGCTTCCGAGGCAGGCGGAAGGTGCCTGTTGCATCCAAAGATCGGGATGCTCGAGCCTCGTCTCCGTTATGCTGGAAGAGCCGCATATCAGAATGGCGGTGCTGCGGCTTTGGAGGCTCTTTCTTCTGTCAGAGTGGGTTTTGCCCATTCTGGTTGTGTTGAAAGCTGCTCCTTTAGCCGCAGTTTCGATTGCGGTCTTCCTTGGTCTTTGGAGGCTCATTCGAAGCCTCCTCTGGTCGCAGGTTGATTTGTGGTGCTCCTCTCTTCCTCGGTTTGGGGAGCTCTTCCTCCAGCTAGAGGGTTGATTGCCACCCTCATTCTGCTCAATAAATACTTTATTAGTCGAAGCATTGGACTCCTGGTGAGCCTGGCTGGAAGGGTGGCACATACCTGAGCTGCTGAAGGGATGCACATAACTGAGAATGCACATAACTGAGCTGCTGAAAGGATACGCCCTGCTGAGGGCGCATGGTGGGATACGCCTGGCTGAGAGCGCATGGTGGCTGCTGTGCCTGTTCAAGAGCGCATGATGATCGCTGCGCCTGGCTGTAGACTTAGGGTCTTTTCTTTTTGTAGAAGTTCTCCTTTGTACAGCCTTTTCTAGACATGTAATAGACTTTTATATGTAAATAAAAATCCTCATTCAATGTTTATACTTTTGTTTTGCTGTGTCAAGTACTTTGTCTGAGCTCCCTGGCGCATGTAGTATTTGGCACATAGGATTTCTGATCGTGAAATTCCATGCTTCTACAAGACCCCCTTCAAAGTTTTTAAACCTTTTTTGTCAAAGCTTTGAAATACTTTGAATAAGAAGCATAGTGGTTGGGGCGTATGACTATTCGGGCGCATAGATACTCCGCGCATCAGTGATGGGGCGCATGCTCCTCTCAGTTAATGCAAATGATAACGCCTCGATAACCAAAAAGATTAATGATGATCTTTTTGGATTTATTTGTAGTTATCTCCTCGCAGAACCCGAGGCGGCGGTTGAGGTCACACCTCATCGGTTCACGCGTGCGACTGAGCCTATAAATAGGCATGAGGTGGAGAGAGAGAGTTCTTCTTCTCCTTGCTTTTGTGCTTTAGAGTTCTTCTTCGAAAAATCGTAACTTTCTCCCTTCAAGGAATGGCTCCCAAGACTCCTCGCGGCGGTGCTGAAAAGGGAAAGGAGCCTGCGAAGTTCACCGAGGAAGACGCTCATGTCGCCATTGTGACTCCGGCCGACGTTCGGCCTGCGGTGACGGGTGGGTGTCGTCTTTTCCACTATCTTTTGTTCAGACGGGTTTTGGATCACACGGCTGAGTTGGTGTTCCTTAACTTTTTGTCGGCGATGCACATGGACTTCTGTCCTGATGATGCACCGAGGTTTTATTCTGCCGACGTGCATGGGTTTAGGCCCATATTATGTGCCAAGGTTTAACTGCTAACGCGCATGGGTTTACACCCAGATGATGTGCCTTAGCTTCACTGCTGATGCGCATGGGTTTACACCCTGATAATGCGCCGAAGCTTCACTGCTGATGCGCATGGGTTTACAGCCTGATGGTGCACCGAAGCTTCACTGCTGACGCGTATGGGTTTAAGCCCTGATGATGCGCCGAAGCTCCACTGTTGATGCGCATGGGTTTAGACCCTGATGATGCGCTTGACACACTTTGTCTCTTGAAAGCTTTTTGCCAGACTTTTGTTTTTGTTGTGTCAGTGTTGATGACAATCTGGCAAATGTGGAGACTCGGACGGCCGACTTGAGGCGTCGGATTGAAGAGCTTTCAGCCAACCCTGGGGATTAGTCTCTTCTTTCTGTGTATTTGCAACTCTTGCTGGGGAGGGTGTAATCCTTTACTCTTTTTTTTAAAAATAAAGAACACAAAATTTTTGTGATGTGTTCATTTTTGCTGTCATGAACTTGATGATTTGTGTGGACCTATTATCTTTTGCGCACCTTGGTTTTTTTTAAGGTACAGATAATAAGTTTGAGAGAACCAACATGTTTGCTCAGAGGTGATGTGGACATGGCAAATATGGGATTCAAATGATAGAATCTTCCTACTCAGAGGTGTTATGGACGTGGTAGGAATGACTCTGGGGATACGCGAAACTACTGAGAGGTAATGTGGACGTGGAAGTTCTGCGATCAATGTACGACAACGCAGAGGTTATCTGTACGGAATGTTTACTCAGAAGTAATGTGGACGTGGTAAACATAATGGGTAGCGTAGTCTTATGGAATGTAAGATTCCGCTTTGTAGGGCGTAGGGGAACAACTCAGAGGTGATGTGGACGTGGTTGTCCTTCTACTGGAGGATGCCACGGAACAACTAGGTTCCGGAAGCGTATAATTTTGTGGAAAGGAATTGTATGTGAGCCCTGATGATTGGGTCCACAGATCCCCTTGTGGAAGTACATGTCTGAAAGATGTCAAGAGTAATACTTCTTTAGGAACTTGCCGTTGATGGGCATCATAAACAAGTCTCCATTGGGTTTGGCGAGGCGGTAAGCACCGTTTGAGTATACCGTCTCTATGATGAAAGGTCCTTCCTACTTGGGCTCAAACTTTCCTGGTGTCTTGTGAGTCAGCACCATCGGCCTCCTGACTGCCAGAACCAGGTCTCCTACTTAGAAAGTCCTCTGCTTGATCTTCTTGTTGAAAGCCTGTGATATACGGGCTTGGTAGAGTTCGATGCGTTGTTGAGCTAGGAGACGCTTTCATCAAGTGCCTCCAGTTCCCGCAGACGACGACGTTGATTGTCCTCTTCTGTGAGTTGGTTTGTGATTGCTACGCGGAGTGAGGGTATCTGGATCTCGAGAGGTAGTACCGCTTCGCTCCCGTAGACCACGGAGGATGGTGTGTCGCCTATCGGGGTCCGTACCGTTGTACGGTAGGCCCAAAGGCATTCGCTGAGCTTTTCGTCCCAGTCGCATTTGTTGGATGACACGACTTTTTTGAGTAGCCTGACGATAGTCTTGTTGAACGCCTCGGCCAATCCGTTTGCTGCCGGATTGTAGGCGGTTGAGGCCACGTTTTGAATACGATTCTTGTCACAGAATCTGCTGAAAACATGACTGATGAACTGAGGACCATTATCGTGGATGATCCCCCGGGGTACCCCGAAACGGTAGATGACATGGTGCTTGATGAAGCTGATCACCCTGGAGCTTTTCACTTCTGCCAGTGGAACTACTTCTGCCCATTTGGAGAAGTAGTCGGTGATGGCTAGGATGAAGCGGTGTCCTCTCGATAAAGGAGGAATGATCGGTCCTACGATGTCCATGCCCTAAGCTTCGAAGGTCTAAGAGGCGGCTGTAGGATATAGTGGTTCTGACGGTATATGGATGAAGTCTGCATGAAGCTGGCACGTATGGCAGTTCTTAACATAGTCGACAGCGTCAGCGACCATGGTTGGCCAGTAGTAGCCCATGCGTCGCAGTCGGTCCTGCAACTTAGGGCCAGGTTGATGGGCCCCGCAGGTTCCATCTTGAGCTTCTCGAAGGGCTTCGGCTGCTTCTTCGTTGGACAAACATCGGAGAAGAAGTCCGTCGTAGGAGCGTCGGTACAGCATTTTAGTAGCTGTATCGTAATAGAATCGAAGGGAGCGCCTCCTGACTGAGACGACTGCTTTCGGGTCTTCTGGAAGAATTCCATAGACGGCGAAGTCGATAAACGGGAACCTCCAGTCTCGGACATTAACACCATCACTTGTTGGCATGGTATGGGCCACTCGTGAGCACAGGTTGTTTTTAGGACAGACCAAGTCTCGACCAACTACCGTGACGTAGTATTGAGTCCCGAGGGGTGCTGCCAATGAGGCTGCGAGGCCAGCCAGAGCATCAGCCCCCAGATTTTATAGACGAGGTACGTGTTCGATGAAGAACTCGGTGAAGGTTGAAATGATGCTCAATACAACTTTATGGTAAGGGATCAGATCTTCATGGCGAACTTCGTATTGTCCTCTGATCTGGTTTACGACGAGTTTTGAGTCGCCGTAGGCTTCCAGATGATTCACCCCAGCTATTGTGCCAACTGGAGTCCCATGATGAGTGCGTTGTACTTGGCAACATTGTTGGAGCACGGCTTTGAAAGGGAGTAAGCACGCTGGATGACCAGCTGATCGGGAGAGACTAATACTACCCCCACTCCTGCTATGATTTGGCCTTTGGGGCCTGTTCTTGAAGCACCATCGAAAAATATCTGCCATACGGAGCCTTTTTCGGTGACGTTTGATTCTTGGACCTCATCCGGGATGCCTTCATAGAGTCTTGAGGACTCTGGGATAGGGTGTGCAGCTAAAAAGTCAGCCAGAGCCTGACCCTTAACGGCTTTTTGTGGAACGAATACCAAGTTGTATGGCGTTAGCAAGATCGCCCATGTGGCAAGCCGGGAGTTTAATGATCCCGGTTTCGTCATGAGAACTCCGAGCGGATTGACTCGGGAAATGACATGAATTGTCTGGCCCGAGACATAATGGCGAGTCTTTTGGATGGCAAATACCAAAGCCAAGCACTCCTTTTCAATGGGGTTGTACCGGTGTTCGGTCCCGATCAATGTTCTACTGAGGTAGTAGATAGCTTGCTCATTGCCTGTATCGCTGTTCTGAGCCAGCAGAGCATCGAGGGAATGATCTATGGCACAGACATAGAGGAGAAACGGTTTGCCGGCGACTGGTGCCACCAGGACTGGCGGGCTCGTCAGATAAGCCTTGATGTCGTCGAAAACTTTTTGGCATTCTTCTGTCCAGACGTAAGAGGCTCCCTTCTTCATGAGCTGAGTGAAGGGTTGACATTTTCTGGAAAGGTTTGCTATGAACCTCCGGATGTATGCCAGACGCCCCTGCAGGCCTCGAAGTTCTCGGAGGTTCTTTGGAGGATCCATGTCGAGGATAGCCTTGGTCTTCTCGGGATCGACATGAATGCCTTTCGCCGTGATAATGAAGCCCATAAACTTTCCGCTAGAAACCCCTAGGAAGGATTTAGCGGGGTTCATCTTGAGTTGATGCGCCCGCATAAGATCGAAGACTGTCTTCAGGTCTTGTAGGTGATCTCCTTTGAGACGGCTCTCGACTGCGATGTCGTCAACATAGCATTCGACTGTCTTGCGAATATGCTGACAGAAAATAGTGCTCATAGCCCGTTGGTATGTCGTACCAGCGTTCTTCAAGCTGAAGGGCATCACTGTGTAGCAGAAAACACCCTTTGGAGTCCTGAATGACGTGTATTTTACGTCATCGGGGAACATCTTGATCTGGTTGTAGCCCGAATACCCATCCATGAAAGACATGCGTTCGAAGCTACATGTGTTGTCGATCATCACGTCGGTGATTGGGAGCGGGAACTCGTCCTTCGGTCAAGCAGAGTTGAGATCCCTGAAGTCGATACAAACTCGTATCTTCCCATTCTTCTTGGTGACAGGAACGACGTTGGCTACCCAATCTGGGTGTTGTTCTTTACGGATGAAGCCGCTGGTCAAGAGTTTGTCTACCTCCTGATTGATGGCGTTCATGATGTCCGGACGAAAGCGTCGCTGTTGTTGTTTGATAGGCTTGGCATCAGGTAAGATGTTAAGCCTATGCATCGCGATCTGGGGATCAAGTCCCGACATATCTTCATAGCTCCAGACGAAGATATCGATATACTATTTATCCAGCTGGATTAAAGATTTTCGGTTTTCTTCTTTTAGACTTTTGCTGATGAAGATGGGTTTGGAAGAAGACCCGTCCCCAAAGTCGATATGCTCGACTTCGTCTTCGGTGGGAGGTTCACGTAATTCAAAACGAGACTCCCACTGTTCTCCTAGGCGTTGAGCCCAGGGTTCTTCTTCGAAGAATTCTGGCATTTGGTCTTCGCCTTCATCCTCTTGAGATTGTGCAGATGTCATGTTGGCTGATAGCACTCTCTTGAAGACTGAGCCGATACTCGTATCGGAATCCCAAGTTGATGCTTCGGACGAGTGAGAATATTCTACTTCTTCTATCTGTGAACCCTCTGGAGTTGATGGTGGCATGACATAGCCTACCCCCCGTCGAGTTCGATGATAGTAGTCCTGCGGCTTTTCTTTAGGTGTTGGAAGCCGGAGAGGAAGACGTCGGCCCTTGCCGTAATTCAGTCCTTTGTTGCTTTTTAGGTCGTAACCCACCTTTTGGATGAGGTACTTTGCCTTGTCTGTGTACCGATAGACTTGTATTCTGCCGGTATCTGGTTCTGGCTCGAGTGGCGGGAGGTCTTGATGACGCTCGACTTTGCCGAAGATGATGGATTCTTCATCTCGATTCTGCGGCGGGACTACAAAACAGACCCCTTGGGACGGGACTACTCGATTTACATGATGGACGGTCGTTATTTGTGTTTGCAACGACCGTAGAGCGTTATCTAATGTATACATGGCATTCCAATGTGGAAGACTAGAATAATTGAAAGACACTCTATTATTGATGAAATACGAGATTTTGTCCCGCGGAATTACATTATCCAGAGAGGGTGCATCTACATCAGCAGAGATATATTCTCCTAGCTCTTCATTCATGAGTACTGGGATTGGATCGGGAGAGTCCACCACAGCTTTGGTCTTGGGGTCTGAGAGGGCTATGTGGGCCTTCTCCGACAGCTTGGATGAGACAGATGATCGCGGCGGCTTGTCCGTAAGACGCACCTTCAGAGGTGCCTCCACTGTGCCTCCGGTGATTGGTGCCTTCCCCTGTAGTTTTGCCACAAGGGGAGCCGATGCTTGAGGCGGCTTTCCCTTGATTCGTATCTTCAGGGGAGCTTCAGGAGCAGTTAGTGCTTTTTCGGGTAGTTTGATGTTCATGGGAGGCAACTTCTGTGGTAGTTTGCCTTTGAGTCGGATCTTCAAAGGAGCGTCAGGAGTCATCTCCGGCTCTACTGCCGTTTCTGCTTTGTCGTCAGCATCATTGGCTTCCTCCTCGTCAGGTGACTTGTACAAGGAGAAATCGGTGAAGTAGGCTTCAACCCCTTTGAAAGGGTCAATGTCCGCAAACTCCGTTCGGATGACGTCGTTGGTGGACACGTACTTCATACATTGGTGGAGCGTGGATGGCACCACCATGTACTCATGCAGCCATGAACGACCCAACAGAAGGTTGTAGTTGACGTCGGCGTCCACGACATAACAAGTCACCTCGGTTCTGAGGTTACCGATATGGCACTTTAGCCGTATTTTGCCCAGCGGCTTGCTTTTGCTAGTATTGAAGCCACTGATTATTGTATTGGAAGGCGCCAATCGGTACATTGGGATCCCCAGTATTGAGAGCAGCGTCTTCGAAATGATGCTAAAGGAAGACCCCGGATCGATTTGAATCCGCTTCACCTTGACAGAACCGAAATACCCTGTATAATACAGCGGCCTGTTGTGTCAGTTGTGCTTGAGCAGCATGTCTTATTGGGTAAAAGTTATGTTGGGGATAACCTCATCCGCATAATGATAGTGCGTACATGTAGTTGGGAGATCTTCAGGCTGCTTGACCTGACTGATAAAGGACTCAGCATCCTTCAGGGCTTCACAGAGAGCTTCGCGAGTGTCCTTAGAAAGATGAAGGAGCTCAAACAGAGATAGGCGGACAGGAGTACTGGCCAGTTGTGCCAGTATATCGAAGTTGTGGGGCTTGGCTAGCCCCGAAGCATTCTCCTTTCGTAGAGGCCTATCGAAGCGGGCCTCTACATGCTTCTGCTTATTGGCTGCTGGGGGCTTAGACGGGCCCTCTTCCTGAGTAGCAGGGATGGTGCAAGGAGGCACCAGCTCGACGACAGCTTCGTCGGGTTGGGCGTTCTGTTGTGAACGCGTCTGTACAGGAAGTGCCTCTTCCGCTGAGGAAGAGACCATGCGGCAAGACTTGATCTTCCTGCCTTTGGATTTGGAGGTAGGGCGTATCTCCGGTTGAGTAACCTCGGAGACAAGATCAGGGTGAACCCGTAAGATCTCTCCCCGAGATGTGGTAAGTGGGATGAGTCCACTTATGTTGTCACGAGTAGGTGGTAAGTTAACCACCTCCATTATCGCCTTAGGGATGGGGACGACGCCATCTTGTGTTGTAGTTGGCGACAATGTACCAAACTAGAGTGATACCACGTTGGCCGATACCGTCTTCTCTTTGTAGTCGACGGAGATAACATCCGCATTGATCATGCGCTGGATGTAATTTTTGAGGACGTAGCAGTGCTTGGTTGGGTGTTCGACAAACCGATGGTAGTGACAGTACTTCGGATTGTCTACTTTCCCAACCTCGTCGGGACGCTTCGGGTCCGGCAGCTTGATCTTGTCACCCTGCTTCAGTATCTCAAAGAGTTGCAGGGTGTCTTCATCGTTGAACGAATAAACCTCCTTTGGTCTTGGTGCAAGTAGAGGCTTCTGAGTAGGTGCTGATGCACCTTTTAAGGCATTGACAGTCAACGCCTGTTTTCCCTTCGTCTCTCGTCCGGGGTTGTTGGCTGCAGGCCGTTTCCCCTTGTCCTCAAGGGCAGGGAAACTAACTCCCAGAAGGCGAGCATTGGACGCCTTCTTTTCTACTGCTTCTGCTTCGATAATCAAGGAACTCCAGTCGGAAGGAGGAGTAGAGTTGAGCCAGAGCTTGACTGCAGGCAGCATGTTCATACTGCAGGAGAAGAGGAGTGCATGTTCTGGCATGCCCGGGGGCAGTCTGAAGCAGGCCTGTCGGAAGCGTTCGATGAATACCCGAACTGTTTTCTTCTCCTTCTGGCGTATCTCTATGAGAGACGCCATTGTCATGTCCTTTCCGCCGTCGTAAAAATGGTCGAGGAAAAGACGCGTCAAGTCGTCGAAGGAAGATATGGAATTGTCGGAGAGGCTGCAGTACCAGTCGTACGCCACTCCCTTCAGTGCCCCGACAAATATGCTGGTAAGTAGTACGTCCTTCTTCGGAAGATGTCCCGTCTGAGACTGGAAGTACGTCAGATAGCGACGCGAAGAGTCCTTCCCATCGTATGGCGTCAATGTTTATGGTTTATATTTAGGAGGATAAACCACTTTGTTCCATTCGAGGGGATAAGGTTGGGGGATGCCCATCTTTTGGCGCTCCTCTTGTCTATTCTTGGACTCAAAGCGTTCGTGCAGGTCCCTGATCATCTCGACCACGTCTTCCGTGGAGCTGGGAGTCAGGGAAGGTGGTACCACCTGGAGTTGAGCATTTGAGGACTCCGATGTCGGAGGTGCTTTGCGATGATCCGTATCCAAGGATACCCGTTGAAGGGGTACACTTGATTCTCCATTGGCCCCTAGGTCGGGACCGGTAGAAGGTGTCCTGGCCAAGGCTGACCGTAGCTCAAACACTGCTTGAGTCAGTATTTGCATGGAAAAGAGAGGGTTTTGAGTCCTCCCTCCAATGTATCCATGCGCTGGACGAGGTCTGCTGGTGGCGCATCAGATTCGGTATCACCCCCAGCCATATATACTGTCATGACGCGGCTGGAAGTGGATGGATCGGTTGAGGCTTCACTCTCCTGTAGGGGAGTTACCTCTCTTGGAGCTTCGTCTTGGCCACTCCCAGCTATGTTCTGGGGAACATTCTCGACAAGAGCGTCTGCAAGGGTCTGATTACCCTCAGTTCTATTTTGAAGGACACCTTCGTCTTCGAAAATCAGATCCGCAGGGGCTAGACTACCCCCAACTATATTTTGGAGGACACCCTCGCCTTCGGGAGAAGTATCCGTAAGGTCCTGATTACCCCCAGTCCTATCTTGAAGGACTTCTTCGTCTTCGAGATGTAGATCCACGGGGGCTAGACGACCCCCGGCTACGTTCGGGAGGCTGACTTCACCTCGAGGATGAAGATCCACTCCAGCTGTGCTTTGGAGGACACCTTCGTCTTCAGAAGGAGGCTCGACAAGGGTCTGACTACCCTCGGCTTCCTCCAAGATCTTCTTCCTCCCCCGAGTGCCTTCGAATACTCCGGAGGATGAGATAGCTGTCTTGGTATTCCTCGGCTAGCTCTTAGACGAGGACGAAGAATTGCCAGTCGCCTTTCGGACTGACGAGGAGTTAGAGATCACGTTACATGAAGCAACCCTTGGCTCTTCTTTTGTTGACACCTTCTTCCCGAGGCGATGTCGGAGGGGTGTCGATGATTGCAGCCGCTGGAACACCGACTGTCTTGGTGGGACTGCTGCCTTGCAACAGCAGTTGATAGTGACTACAGCACAAGTGTGCCATGTAAGGGGCACATCATGCTTGTCAATCGACTCTCCTGATCGGCGCTTGTGAGTGATCACGTTACGTAGATCATTGGAGGAGAGTGCCACCTTCGTACCCCCTTCAGGCGCATGGCAAGGCCAAGCGTCGGGGTGGTCAAGTGAATGCTACGCCCCCTGATCCAACACCAAACAGGCGCTCCGATCAGTAGTGGGGGAACAACATTTAAAGTAACTTAAACGGACCTCAAACGCACAACCAGAGGAGGCACGGGAGTTCAAGACAACTGGGATTGCCTTACTCGACTCGGTTGCGAACGCAACAGATGCACCCAAGTAAGATAAGGACTTTGAAGGTTGGCTCGTTTCTGGCGCAGGAGCACCTGAGTCAACCTTATACAGCTTACCATCGGCAGCACGCATGATTGTGAGCGCATGCTTCTGGCTTGCTGCTGGCATAGCACATTTGGGGTGCATAGCCCGTGCTGCCTTGGACTTTTTTGTACTAGCCTGCTGGGGCGCGTAGTACTCAGAATCCAAATTCTCCTCGCCACTACAGCGAGTGAGTCGGTCAAGGACAGAGACCTTTTATGGCGCATCGGAGGTGATACACGGGGCATTAACTGTGCCCCTGCTCCATCGACGCATCTTCCTCGCCTGAGAGGGAGATGACTGGGAAATATGGTCAGCTACACGTTTCCCCGAGAGATGCGCTGCACCGGTGGGCGCATCTTGGTTGCTGAGGACGTCAGCAGAAAGGGAAGGCTGGATCGGCTCATCCCCTTCGGTGGTGGTGCCAGAGGCGTCGACCTTGCGCAAGCAGACTCGGCGAGTCTTCTTCGGCTTCGGTAGCCGCTTCGAAGGGCTCGCACTGCCTTCAGAGATGAACTCCTCATGCGCCTGTTGATTGAGGCGTATGACCAGCGTCTTGTGGGAGGAGCCTACCTTCACATCGTCGGATTGCGACACAGCTTTCTCGGTGGAGGAGAAAGAGGTCCCCAGCAGAGTCGCCAACTTGTTTGCCATTAAAATCTTTTGATTGTAAATTTCAATACAAACAGAATAGTGTTACAATGTAGGACTTAGATGTAGTCCTAGGAGTACACTTTTGTTTATCTGGGTCCCTTGTGCCGATGGAGCGAGTGGTAATGTGTTGACTCCGTTGACGATTTGACGACGGTTATCGGTTTTCTGAAGGTCTGGGTTACTCTGGGTGCTAGAGCTGGTGGAAAGAAAGAAGACATTGAGTGTCTGTATCTGCCTCTGTGGTTGTGCGACGTCTCTGTCTGTATATGTTCGTCCGTGTGGAAGAAGGAAATAATCCCTCTATTTATAGTCTGCAGGCTGGCTGCTCATGCGCGCATATGTAGGATGCGTCTGGACGCAGGGATGCCACATGGTGATTGCTGATGGAGGCGCATGGACGATGTGCCCTGATTGAGGGGTTAAATTTTTCATGCTGCTGTTGTGGGCTGGCACGTAGTAGAGAGGAAGATCTTTCTGTTGCTGAGATCTTGGGTGAATCGAGTCAAAGGACACGTGTCATCGGCCTATGGTTCGGAGATCTCGGATTTGGTGGGGAATGATCTGGTAGGATGCACCTGGTAGGATGCGTCTTTGACTCATAACTTTTAAGAGTTACGAATCATTCAGGGCGCATGGTTTTTGAGGCACATGCGAAGGTTCAGTAGTGACTTTACTCCTGTCTTTTGGGATCAGAGAGAAGTCTGGGACGCATGGATTTTGAGGCACATGCAGAGCTTCAGTAGTGACTTTACTTCTGTCTTTAGGGATCAGAGAGAAAGTCTGATGCGCATGGCTTTTGAGGCGCATGCAGAGCTTTGGGCGCGTGGCTGTAGAGGCACATGCGAGTGGTTGGGCGGCCACGTGGCTGTAACCGCCAGAGAAGAGTAATGATGATGCTGACGTTGGCGACGCTTCGTTTTCTGAAAAAGCTGTCAACTGTTCAGTCCTCGAGAGGCGTGCTGCCAACTCTGTCAGACTTCAGCATTTAATATTTTTATTTTTGATATTTGATAGACTATTGAGTGGGCACATCGATCGGCGTTCCACTATGCGCATGGGGACGCATGCTTGTGAGGCGCTTGGTGTTGAGAGGCGCATCTGTGTGATGCGCGGTCTGACCGGCGCATCCGCTCCGTATGACACGTCTTTAATGGTACGACTGTTACGTTCTTCGAGTGCTTTAAATAGCCGTTTTTGACTTGGCTGAATTCGAAGCGTCTGGTTCATCCATTTAATGCAAATTCATTACACGGGATTCAGAGAGCCATCCACTTGGCGCATGGGTTTGATTTGCCCGGCCTATAAATAGTGGCATGGAGAGAGTTTGTTTCTTGTTCTCTCACATCCTTCCGAAGTGAATTTGTTTGCTCGAGTGCATTCTGTTGATGAGATGCTCCCGAGGGTGAAGATACGACGCATTATCTTCATTGATGCACTTGAAGGTGACTGTTACATCCAAAAGTCGGAGTCGAGGGCTTCCGAGGCAGGCGGAATGTGCCTGTTGCATCCAAAGATCCGGATGCTCGAGCATCGTCTCCGTTATGCTGGAAGAGCCGCAGATCGGAATGGCAGTGCTACGGCTTTGGAGGATCTTTCTTCTGTCAGAGTGGGTGTTGTCCATTCTGGTTGTGTTGAAAGCTGCTCCTTTAGCCGCAGTTTCGATTGCGGTCTTTCTTGGTCTTTGGAGGCTCTTTCGAAGCCTCCTCTGGCCCCAGGTTGATTTGCGGTGCTCCTCTCTTCCTCGGTTTGGAGAGCTCTTCCTCCAGCTAGAGGGTTGATTGCCACCCTCGTTCTGCTCAATAAATGTTTCATTAGTCGAAGCATTGGACTCCTGGTGAGCCTGGCTGGAAGGGTGGCACATAACTGAGCTGCTGAAGGGATGCACATAACTGAGGATGCACATAACTGAGCTGCTAAAAGGATACGCCCTGCTGAGGGCTCGTGGTGGGATGCGCCTGACTGAGAGCGCATGGTGGCTGCTGCGCCTGTTCAAGAGCGCATGATGATCGCTGCGCCTAGCTGTAGACTTAGGGTCTTTTCTTTTTGCTGAATTTCTCATTTGTACAACCTTTTCTAGACATGTAATAGACTTTTATATGTAAATAAAAATCCTTATTCAATGTCTATACTTTTGTTTTGCTGTGTCAAGTACTTTGTCTGAGCTCCCTGGCACATGTAGTGTTTGGCGTATAGGATTTCTGATCGTGAAATTCTATGCTTCTACAGTTATATGTTTTACTTGTCTTTCTTTCTGTATATTTGTATACTGTTACATTCGGTATGTATATTGTGTGTCGTGTTACGTCTCCTAAGGACCTGGTGATCTCTCCAGGTTAATGTTGAGCTCGCTTTATAAGCTAGATGGTGATTGATAATTATTCTATCTTCAAGATTTTAGATATTATTATTTTATATCTTCATTATATTCTTCTAGCATTAAATTTATTTTCCATGACTTTATCTTTCTAATATAGCCTAGTTTGCAAGCTCTATTATTATTCTTCAGCCTATTCAAAATGTCTATTATAGGGTGGCTGACTATAGTGCATATTGTTTATCCTAGTCATTTATTTATTTTTATGTGGATTGAGATATAGTTTATTTTCTATAATAGTATAGTACCGTTGAGCACCTTTAGGGGGGTGAATAGAGTGTGTGCGTGTGCAGCAGAAAATATTACCAATTAAAAAATTTAGAACTTATACTATGGCAGGAAAATGACAATAAATAAATTACGGCAAAGTAAGAGTCAAGAAGATTAAAGTCAGCGACACAGTGATATATACTAGTATCCCTCTAAGAGGACTAGTCCAGTCTCGAGTACTCTTGCTCGATGTTAATCGACTATGGCACAAGCTAATTGAGAACTTGTAGTCTCTTACAACACCGTGATTGGCGACGAGCGTACGACCGACCGACTCTAGAGGATGATTTTACAAACTAGAACATTTTTGGAATACAGCCACCGATACAACTACTCAGTACCAAAACTCTAGATTGACCAAAACTGTACTGGCTTTGGCTAGGAGTGGTATAGGCTTGATTTGAAAGCTTTAGTTCGTAGAAAATACTTTAGAATGAATAGAGGAGAGAAGATTGAATGAATGAGTGATTTGGAAATGGGAAAGTTCTTCTTTATTTATAGTATTTTTATAGACCGAATTCGGGCAGAGTTCGGATGCAGAAATCTCGCATTCGAACGTTGGATGCATATTTGGAGAGAATTCAAATCAAATATCAAAACTAACTCGACCGAACTCGGGCCAAGTTCTGCCTGGGTTAGGTCAGAACTGTTGGGCCAAATTTGCATGGGTTTTGGTCCTTTTAGTAGTGTGGACTTTTGGATTTTGTATATTTGGGTAGGTAGGCTAATTTTTGTGGACTGATAAAAATCTAAGCCAGTACTGATCCTGATCAACATTACATATTTATTCTTAGACTTAATAGAAGAAAAATACAGAAAAAATATGAAAAAGCTTGAACTTTATTCCAGTGCTTTGGGTTTTTGATGAAGATGCGATGTTTGTTCTTTGTAGCAGTAAGATGAAGATTTAGGATTTCGTCATTCTTCTGACTTAAAACTTGTAACCTCGTAGCAGTATACGTATTTTGCGAATCGACCAAAGTAGACATTGATTATCAAAATCAGGTGCGATCATTAATCAATGGGCTAACAATCTCCCACATTTTGATAATTGACAAACTTTGAGACTATACCAAAAATATAACAAATAATATGTAACTTTAAAATTTATACCTGACTTATTCTGACACTTTTACTTTGGTACATGCTCTTACTCTCCCTTTGTCATGTACTCAAAATACGGCTCCCCCGTAATTTATGAATCCGTAAAAAAAGAGTAATAGAAAAAAATGATAAGAGCTAACATTTCAAGTATATGAACGAGAACATCAGGAGTAGCAGATATAAAACATGAGCGGCAGATGAAAATCAACTAACATATTAAATGAAAACAACTACAAATGAAGTCCAAAGTGCATAAAAATAAACCAGTACTATAGATAGTCCAAAATAAACAAAATATTGCCACATAATCATCATCAGACAAAGTCCACAAAATCTACTAGACCAAAACATAAATCAAGCATCAGCTCCATCTGGGGTCATCAGTAGGAGGCTGAGGATCGAAGTAGGCTGTCGTCGGATCGAAGAAGCCGAAAGTAGAATGATCCTCAAGTCTCGTTCTGTCAAAACCAGGGTGACAGAGGATGGTCGTCGGTGCAGTGAAATAATGTGCCAATCGTCTATTGAATATCAGCCATCGCATTTCTCAAGACCTGGGCCTGAGAAATACGGAGATACTCAGCGTATCCAAAGCGAGCTAGATAGTTCTGATGCTGCTGTCCCTGGAGTGTGACAAAAGAATCAAACCTCTGATACAGCTTGTCAATGGTATGGTCTGGAGCTGCAGGGGCTGGAGCGTCTGCTGGTGCTGCGGCTGGAACAGGTGGAGGTGGAGGTGGAAGCATCAGTAGAAGCGTAAAAAAACTTCCTAGACCTAAAGAGCTCTGAAGGCATTTCAGAGATAAGACAAAAATATAGATCAATGTCAAATTTCTGGAAGATGACTGCTAGATACATAGGATAAAAGAGGTTTCGGCCTGCTTGCCTATCATAGTCTTGGGGAAAGAAAATGTAATCCTAAAATGGATATGATACATAGCAGATAGCTCTAAGAGCGTGATCTCATCAGCGGATCCCATCTTAGTAGTAGAGATAAATAGATAATACGATGGATTACATAGAAGTATTGGTTGAGGTGACGTGCATACAACTGTAACAGAGGAACCGAACTTGGATGACACAATGCTACCTTGAAAGATTCAAGAGTCATGTCAGCAAGAAATTAAACTTTGTTAATATCGACTAGAGCATCACCATTATCAGACATAAGAAAATATTTGCTCAGGTCATTAGAACTAAATTCAAATTCCTTGCCGCCGACACAGGAATGAATACTGCTGTCTGCTTCTTACATGTTGCAATAAAACATACGGACAACGTTGTCATAGATTGAGTGGGAAGTCTCTAGAAATTCACGGAGTACTAGGTTTTCAAAAGTAGTAGCATACTCCAAAAGAACAGTAAAATTGATGATTTTCTCGGGCAAATTTCCTGGTACCGAAAATGAGTAAACCAACAGATTGATCTCTCGAAAGAGAAAAGAAGGGATGAGTTAAAGTCTTCATTGTCATCGGGACGAACGGAACTTAACAAATTGATAGGTTCATACTCCAAAGTGGAGGATGAAGCAGTGTCTCTAGCTTTATTCCTCTTAAAAATTCTAGAAGCCATAAAAAATTAAAGACGAAACGGTAGAGATATACCTTAATGGAGATCAAAAAGTGGTAGAGAATGACTCCAAGAACCTTATATCTAAAGATTTAGAAGTTTGAAGACTTGTGGAGTAGGAATTCAAAAACTAGGGTTAGGGTTTTTGAAGCTCGAGGGCGGCTGATCTTTTTGGAAGAAGATAAATAGTGAAGAGAAGGGGGCTGCTAGTTCACTGCTGTTTATAAAAAAAGGTCCTCACAAAATTCGGTCTGAACTCGGTCAGAACTCGATCCGAGTTCAGACACTCAAATTTTAGGTCATTTTATGTGTTATAAATTATAAAAATAACTCATCAACTTTTAATTCCTTGATTTAATTAATATTCATCACCTTGGGTTAGCTGTAGGGGCCAGATCCCAACTAGCGGTAGTCCGAAGACACTTGGCACCGTATCGCTTAGGCTTTTATGCCTTGTTGATAGAAGGGCCCTTTGGGCTTATACCCTAAGTAAATTCAATTAATAAATCATTGAATATGATTTTTTCAGTATTTTTATTAATCATACCGCATTATGACTCTAAAAATTCAGGTACGCCTAACTCTCGACGCAGATAGTTAAAACGATCTTCAGCTAGTGGTTTTATGAATATGTCTTCTATTTGATGATCTTTGTCAATAAATTCTAAGAAGATATTCCGTGTTGTTGGTGATCATGTAAAAATGGTGACGGATTTCTATGTGTTTAGTGCATGAATGACAGACTGGGTTCTTAGTCAGATTAATAGTGCTAGTGTTATCACAATAAATAGGAATCTTAGTATAGTACAGATTATAGTCTTCTAGTGTTTGCTTCATCAACAAAATTTGAGTACAATAACGTCTTGCTGCGATGTACTCAGCCTCAGTTATTGATAAATCTACAGAGTTTTGTTTCTTGCTAAACAAGAGACTAAAGCTTTTCCTAGAAAATGAAAAGTACCGCTGGTACATTTACGGTCGACTTTGCATCTAGAAAAATCAGCATCTGAGTAACCGATTATGTCAAACAATATGGTTTTGGGATACCATAAGCCGACTGTAGAAGTTCCTTTAAGGTATCGAAAGATACGCTTAACGGCACATAGGTGTGATTCCTTAGGATTGCTTGATATCGTGCCAGATGCAAACACTAAATATTATATCTGGGCGACTAGTAGTTAAGTAGAGTAAACTACCAATTATACCTCGATACTTACACTGATCGACTGGTTTTCCACTTTCATCAATGTCAAGTCATGTTGACGTAGCCGTTGGTGTGCTGATAGACTTTACGTTGTTGAAGTCATACTTCTTGAGTAAATTTTTTGTGTACTTGGCTTGATTGATGAAGGTTCCCTATGAGTGCTATTTGATCTGGAGACCTAGTAAGTAGTTGAGCTCTGCCATCATACTCATTTTAACCTCATTCTGCATAAACATAGCAAAATTTTAACAAAGTTTTTTGTTAGTAGAACCAAAAATAATATTATCAAAATAAATTTGCACAAGTAAAACACTATCAACTGAAGATTTGATAAACAGGGTTGTATCAACTCTTCTTTTTAAAAAACTATTTTCATGTTGGAAAGCTGATGAGAACGTAAAATGTTATATTTTTATCCCTTAATGTTCATCATTTTATGACTACAGGTACTCATTATATTTATATTTTGCTGTAGGATGAATTTGGAGACACTATGTGCAAAATGGAGCTAAAATGCAATTCTGGACAGTTTTGACACCTTTCACCAAAATGGGCATAACTTTCTCATCCGAAAAGCAATGGAGGTGATTCAAAATTTTTTGGAAAGCTAAGCTACAGGGCCAAAACTTTTATATGTGTTTTTCGCAAATCAAGCTGCATCATGGACGAAATCAGACTTGAAGTTGGGTCAAAGATGCTGTGAACAAAAATAGGAACCAAAACAACCATGTTCCTACTTGTTCTATGACTTATTCTATTTGGTTTGAGAAGTTGTAACTTTTAGAGGATATGTGGGGAGATATTATGGGCTTGACACAACTAATTTATGGTGTATAAAAGGGGGTAGAAATCATGAGAAAAAACACACAACACAACTCTTCTTCTTCTTCTCCAACTTTTTTTTTGAAGTTTTGATGAACATATGCGGCTAGAAGTCTTGTTGGTCGAAGTGTACGGAAGCCTTGGAATCAGTAAACTTGTGAGATCTAAATTGCTTTATATATTTGAGTTATACTTTGAATATTGAATGTTTTTCTATGCCAACTTTCATGATTGTTTTGTTTAATGACTAGGAGGCCTACTAGTTTATTATTCATTTCGATCTACCGCTAAATTAGATATCAAATCTGTAATAGTTTGATGTTTCTAATTTGTGAAGCAACCAAGCTTTAATAAACTGCTTTATTTTATTAGATCTTAGGAGAAAAATGTTTGACAAAATTAAATGCAACCGCTTGTGCTTGTATTGTTTTGCTTTATCGATCTCTTTGTTCTTTAAGAAACTGCTAGATTAAATCTATAGCGCTTGTCTTAGATTATCTAGTAAGTAAAGTTAATTAGGTCGATTGTATCTGATTAAGTAAGCCTAAGAGAGATAGGAAGATACTTCCAATGGTAAATGTTCAAAGTATGATTTAATGTATGCTTGCATCAATGATCAAATTTTATGATTTCCAATGGTGAATGTTCACTGAGACCAATATTTGTCCCTTGATTGATTTTAATACTATAATTGCTTTAGCTCTTCTTAAATTTTCTTTTCAAAACTCTCTCCCCCAATCCTTGTTCACATAGCATAAAATTTATACTAATTACTCTCCGTGGGATCGATCCTTGCTCTCTCTACTACATATAATTTTAAGAGTAAGGTTTTATTTTTGTGTGCCTGCGACAGCATACCAAATTTTGGCGCAGTTGTCGGAGAGTAATTTTAGTTAATTTTTATGCTTTTGTGATCTTTATTTCGTTCTTGTAATAAAATAATTTTTTCTATTAGCCAAAAAAAATAAATTAACAGGACATGATGACCAATTCTCAACCATTTGGCACTTGGCTGGATCTTCCATCTAGGCACGCTAACGAGGTAAATATTTCTTCTCTTCAACAACAAATTGCTAGTTTAACTTCTCTTGTTCGTCAAATGGTTGTAGGTGGTAACATGCAAACAACAATGGCTTGTGAGATTTGTTCAATAGTAGGGTATCCAACTGATATGTTTCCAATACTTGAAGACGAGCCCAATGTAACTCAAAATTTTCAAGTTACCAGCAGTACAAGCAACCATATCTCTATGAACAACAATCGAACCAAACTTCTAATTCTGGTATGTCTCTAGAAGATATTGTTAAGTCTATTGCCACTAATACTTTACAATTTCAACAGGAGATAAGGACCAGCATCCAAAGTCTGAATAATCAAATGAGTCAAATGGCAACAACAATTAAAAAGCTGGAGGCACAAAGTTCGAAAAAATTATCATCTCAAATGATAATAAATCCAAAAGAAAATATAAGTACAATCGTTTTGAGAAATGACGAAGAGGTTGACAACCTAGTATAGAAAGCGCCTACATCGTCAAAACAAGAAGAAGAGATCAATAGCGTTGCAGACACGAACATTCCTAATGACAACGTAGTACCAAATGGACAAGAAATTTTTGAACTTGATGGCAAAAATGGATTGGAAGTTGCCATCAGTGAGCATGTTGAGAAAGGGAATGAAGAGTTATCTTTGAGTTCTAATTTGCAAGAAGCTGTATTAGCATTGAATAAATTTCAAAAAATGCAACAGTCATATAACTTTCCTTATATGGCATTATCAAATTCTAACAACTGGTATTTACCATCTATTTTGCAGGCCTCTATCCAAGATGAGAAACCCTTTCATAGTTATGTCAAGTGTGTATAAAGCTGAGCCAACGACGTATTAAACAAAGGCGCTGCTTGGGAGGGAACCCAAGAAGAGTTTTTCATATTTTTGTATTTTATATTTTTGTTTATTTTTGTCTTTTCTTTGCATTTAGACTTTCATTGGTGACAATGTCAGTTTTAATTGTAGGTGAGGACATTTATGTTTGGTTATTTTTTTAAAATAAATGAATTTAAAAATAAAATTAAAATTTTGTTCTTAATTTATTTTCTACAAAAAGGGACATGTGTTCTTATGGTTTTCAGTAATTTTTGTTGTGTATGTCATGAACAAGAGTTAACTGAGTTTGAAAAATTCATAACATGATTGAATAAATACTCTTTTCGACATAGAATTAATTAGTATAGTTATTTTTCTTGAGGATGGTTGTGACTAAGTTTGGTAGACAAAAGCCGGTGAGATTTTGAGCCTTTGTACTGACACATCAGTCTCATTATTTTTTTGATGAGAGAGATTCTTCCATGGACTTGTTTCTCTAAAACTTGCTTAGATTCTCTTTGAGGTCACATCGACACTTGCATACATGAATATGATTAAGGCCATCTTTGTTGTGCGCTACATAAGCCAAATAGCCTACCCTAAAATTATCATTCCTTTGGTTGAACCCCTTTGAGCCTTATTGCTTCTATTTTTGTGAACCCATATTACAAGCTTTAACCTGAAAAAAAAAATCCTTACCCAGGCCAGAAAACTAGTGGAGCATTATGATATGTATGGGTGTATAAAAATAAGTGTGGGGGTATTTGAATTTTTAGTTTGGCTACATATTTTTATTCTCAAATTCTTGAGTTCCATCATAAAAAAAAAGAAAAAAAGAGAAAATGAAAAAAAGATGATGAGAAAAAGAACGAAAGAAAGAAAGAAGTAATGAAAAAAAAGTGATGGAAGAATTTACTTTTGATATTCATTTTTATAATTCTTCCTCCAATTCCAATAAAGGGGTATGTTGAATGCTTTAAGGTCAATTTGAAGAAGCTAAATGGGGTGATTAGTTTTATATATTTTATATATGCGAGCTTGAGTTAAATCATTTTTGCTCCACTAGTTTTGATGGCTTTTGAGCTACACTCCCAAAATATATCCTACCTTAATCCTAAGTCCCGCTACAACCCATAAAAAGTCCTTATGATTTGTGTTATGCATGTGATCCAAGTGGTGGAGAATGAGAAGATATGCAAGCTTATGGTAGATCATTTCTATTGGAATAAATTTGAGCGAAACACATACCCTTCAAATATACGAGAGTTGAGTGTTTATTCCCGTGAGGGTCTACCAATTTAGTTTACTCTATCTTCAAATTAAATTACTTACTAAGTAATTAGAAGTTGTTTAAGAATATATTTTCATGATATGTTATAAGTTTTGAAGAGCATGGTTATTCTTTATTTATGACATTACAACCTTGATTTTCGTTTTGAAATAAATAAATAAGAGTTTTGTCCGAGGACGAACAAAAGTTAAGTGTGGGGGTATTTGATGAGAACGTAAAATATTATATTTTTATCCCTTAATGTTCATCATTTTATGCTCATTTTATGACTATAGGTACTCATTATATTTATATTTTGCTGTAGGATGAATTTGGAGACACTATGTGCAAAATGGAGCTAAAATGCAATTCTGAACAGTTTTGGCACCTTTCACCAAAATGGGCATAACTTTCTCATCCGAAAAGAAATGGAGGTGATTCAAAATGTTTTGGAAATCTAAGACACAGGGCTAAAACTTTTATATTGTGTTTTTTGTAAATCAAGCTACATCATGGACGAAGTTAGACTTGAATTTGGGTCAAAGATGTTGTGAACAAAAATAGGAACCAAAACAACCATGTTCCTACTTGTTCTATGACCTATTCTATTTGGTTTGAGAAATTGTAACTTTTAGAGGATATGTGGAGAGATATTGTGGGCTTGACACAACTAATTTATGGTGGATAAAAGGGCATAGAAATCATGAAAAAAAACACACAACACAACTTTTCTTGTTCTTCTTCAACTTTTCTTTTGATGTTTTGATGAACATATGCGGCTAGAAGTCTTGTTGGTCGAAGTGTACGGAAGCCTTGGAATCAATAAACTTGTGAGATCTAAATTGCTTTATATATTTGAGTTATACTTTGAATAATGAATGTTTTTCTATGCCAACTTTCATGATTGTTTTGTTTAATGACTAGGAGGCCTACTAGTTTATTATTCATTTCGATCTACCGCTAAATTAGATATCAAATCCGTAATAGTTTGATGTTTCTAATTTGTGAAGCAACCAAGCTTTAATAAACTGCTTTGTTTTATTAGATCTTAGGAGAAAAACGTTTGACAAAATTAAATGCAACCTCTTGTGCTTGTATTATTTTGCTTTATCGATCTCTTTGTTCTTTAAGAAACTGCTAGATTAAATCTATAGCGCTTTTCTTAGATTATTTAGTAAGTAAAGTTAATTAGGTCGCTTGTATCTGATTAACTAAGCCTAAGAGAGATAGGAAGATACTTCCAACGGTAAATGTTGAAAGTATGATTTAATGTATGCTTGCATCAATGATCAAATTTTATGATTTCCAATGGTGAATGTTCACTGAGACCAATATTTGTCCCTTGATTGATTTTAATACTTTAATTGCTTTAGCTCTTCTTAAATTTTCTTTTCAAAACTCTCTCCCCCAATCCTTGTTCACATAGCATAAAATTTATACTAATTACTCTCCGTGGGATCGATCCTTGCTCTCTCTACTACATATAATTTTAAGAGTAAGGTTTTATTTTTGTGTGCCTGCGACAGCATACCAAATTTTGGCGCCGTTGTCGGAGAGTAATTTTAGTTAATTTTTATGCTTTTGTGATCTTTATTTCGTTCTTGTAATAAAATAATTTTTTCTATTAGCCAAAAAAAATAAATTAACAGGACATGATGACCAATTCTCAACCATTTGGCACTTGGCTGGATCTTCCATCTAGGCACGCTAACGAGGTAAATATTTCTTCTCTTCAACAACAAATTGCTAGTTTAACTTCTCTTGTTCGTCAAATGGTTGTAGGTGGTAACATGCAAACAACAATGGCTTGTGAGATTTGTTCAATAGTAGGGTATCCAACTGATATGTTTCCAATACTTGAAGACGAGCCCAATGTAACTCAAAATTTTTAAGTTACCAGCAGTACAAGCAACCATATCTCCATGAACAACAATAGAACCAAACTTCTAATTCTGGTATATCTCTAGAAGATATTGTTAAGTCTATTGCCACTAATACTTTACAATTTCAACAGGAGACAAGAACCCGCATCCAAAGTCTGAATAATCAAATGAGTCAAATGGCTACAACAATTAAAAAGTTGGAGGCACAAAGTTCGAAAAAATTATCATCTCAAATGATAATAAATCCAAAAGAAAATATAAGTACAATCGTTTTGAGAAATGACGAAGAGGTTGACAACCTAGTAAAGAAAGCGCCTACATCGTCAAAACAAGAAGAAGAGATCAATAGCGTTGCAGACATGAACATTCCTAATGACAACGTAGTACCAAATGGACAAGAAATTTTTGAACTTGATGGCAAAGATGGATTGGAAGTTGCCATCAGTGAGCATGTTGAGAAAGGGAATGAAGAGTTATCTTTGAGTTCTAATTTGCAGGAAGCTGTATTAGCATTGAATAAATTTCAAAAAATGCAACAGTCATATAACTTTCCTTATATGGCATTATCAAATTCTAACAACTGGTATTTACCATCTACTTTGCAGGCCTCTATCCAAGATGAGAAACGCTTTCATAGTTATGTCAAGTGTGTGTAAAGTCGAGCCAACGACGTATTAAACAAAGGCGCTGCTTGGGAGGCAACCCAAGGAGAGTTTTTCATATTCTTGGATTTTTTTATTTTTGTTTATTTTTGTCTTTTCTTTACATTTAGACTTTCATTGGTGACAATGTCAGTTTTAATTGTAGGTGAGGACATTTATGTTTGGTTATTTTTTTAAAATAAATGAATTTAAAAATAAAATTAAAATTTTTTTTTGTTCTTAATTTATTTCCTAAAAAAAGGGACACATTTTCTTATGGTTTTCAGTAATTTTTGTTGTGTATGTCATGAACAAGAGTTAACTGAGTTTGAAAAATTCATAACATGATTGAATAAATACTCTTTTCGACTTAGAATTAATTAGTATAGTTATTTTCCTTGAGGATGGTTGTGACTAAGTTTGGTAGACAAAAGCCGGTGAGATTTTGAGCCTTTGTACTGACACATAAGTCTCATTATTTTTTTGATGAGAGATATTCTTCCATGGACTTGTTTCTCTAGAACTTGCTTAGATTCTCTTTGAGGTCACATCGACACATGCATACATGAATATGATTAAGGCCATCTTTGTTGTACGCTACATAAGCCAAATAGCCTACCCTAAAATTATTTTTCCTTTGGTTGAACCCCTTTGAGCCTTATTGCTTCTATTTTTGTGAACCCATATTACAAGCTTTAACCTGAAAAAAAATCCTTACCCAGGCCAGAAAACTAGTGGAGCATTATGATATGTATGGGTGTATAAAAATAAGTGTGGGGGTATTTGAATTTCTAGTTTGGCTACATATTTTTATTCTCAAATTCTTGATTTCCATCATGAAAAAAAATGAAAAAAAGAGAAAATAAAAAAAAGATGATGAGAAAAAGAACGAAAGAAAGAAAGAAGTAATGAAAAAAAAGTGATGGAGGAATTTACTTTTGATATTTATTTTCATAATTCTTCCTCCAATTCCAATAAAGGGGTATGTTAAATGCTTTAAGGTCAATTTGAAGAAGCTAAATGGGGTGATTAGTTTTATATATTTTATATATGCGAGCTTGAGTTAAATCATTTTTGCTCCACTAGTTTTGATGGCTTTTGAGCTACACTCCCAAAATATATCCTACCTTAATCCTAAGTCCTGCTACAACCCATAAAAAGTCCTTATGATTTGTGTTATGCATGTGATCCAAGTGGTGGAGAATGAGAAGATATGCAAGCTTATGGTAGATCATTTCTATTGGAATAAATTTGAGCGAAACACATGCCCTTCAAATATACGAGAGTTGAGTGTTTATTCCCATGAGGGCCTACCAATTTAGTTTACTCTATCTTTAAATTAAATTACTTACTAAGTAATTAGAAGTTGTTTAAGAATATATTTTCATGATATGTTATGAGTTTTGAAGAGCATGGTTATTCTTTATTTATGACATTACAACCTTGATTTTCGTTTTGAAATAAATAAATAAGAGTTTTGTCCGAGGACGAACAAAAGTTAAGTGTGGGGGTATTTGATGAGAACGTAAAATATTATATTTTATCCCTTAATGTTCATCATTTTATGCTCATTTTATGACTATATGTACTCATTATATTTATATTTTGCTGTAGGATGAATTTGGAGACACTATGTGCAAAATGGAGCTAAAATGCAATTCTGGACAATTTTGACACCTTTCACCAAAATGGGCATAACTTTCTCCGCCAAAAAGAAATGGAGGTGATTCAAAAAGTTTTGGAAAGCTAAGACATAGGGTTAAAACTATTATATTTTGTGTTTTTCGCAAATCAAGCTGCATCATGGACGAAATCAGACTTGAATTCGGGTCAAAGATGCTGTGAACAAAAATAGGAACCAAAACAACCATGTTCTTACTTGTTCTATGACTTATTCTATTTGGTTTGAGAAGTTGTAACTTTTAGAGGATATGTGGAGAGATATTGTGGGCTTGACACAACTAATTTATGGTGTATATAAGGGGATAGAAATCATGAGAAAAAACTCACAACACAACTTTTCTTCTTCTTCTTCTCCAACTTTTCTTTTGATGTTTTGATGAACATGTGTGACTAGAAGTCTTGTTGGTCGAAGTGTACGGAAGCCTTGGAATTAGTAAACTTGTGAGATCTAAATTGCTTTATATATTTGAGTTATACTTTGAATATTGAATGTTTTTCTACGCCAACTTTCATGATTGTTTTGTTTAATGACTAGGAGGCCTACTAGTTTATTATTCATTTCGATCTACCGCTAAATTAGATATCAAATCCGTAATAGTTTGATGTTTCTAATTTGTGAAGCAACCATGCTTTAATAAACTGCTTTGTTTTATTAGATCTTAGGAGAAAAATGTTTGACAAAATTAAACGCAACCGCTTGTGCTTGTATTGTTTTGCTTTATCGATCTCTTTGTTCTTTAAGAAACTGCTAGATTAAATCTACAACGCTTGTCTTAGATTATTTAGTAAGTAAAGTTAATTAGGTCGCTTGTATCTGATTAACTAAGCCTAAGAGAGATAGGAAGATACTTCCAACGATAAATGTTCAAAGTATGATTTAAAGTATTCTTGCATCAATGATCAAATTTTATGATTTCTAATGGTGAATGTTCACTGAGACCAATATTTGTCCATTGATTGATTTTAATACTTTAATTGCTTTAGCTCTTCTTAAATTTTCTTTTCAAAACTCTCTCCCCCAATCCTTGTTCACATAGCATAAAATTTATACTAATTACTCTCCGTGGGATCGATCCTTACTCTCTCTACTACATATAATTTTAAGAGTAAGATTTTATTTTTGGGTGCCTGCGACAGCACACCAAAAGCACTTAGCCATTCATATCAAGCACGCAATGCTTGTTTGAGTCCATAAAACACTTTTCTAAGCTTGAAAACATGATCGAGTTTTTGAAAATCTTCAAATCTAGGGGGTTGTTTCACAAAAACTTCTTCCTTTAAAAATTCGTTCAAAAATGCACGTTTACGACCATCTGAAAAAATTTAAAATTGTGAAAACTTGCAAATGCACAAAACATGCGAATAAACTCTAGTCTAGCAACAGGAGCATATGTCTCGTCATAATCAATCCTTTTTTCTTGATTATAACCTTATGCCACTAGATACACTTTATTGCGTAGAACATGTCCATCTCACTTAGTTTGTATTGGAACATCCATTTGGTACCAATTATCGATTGACCAATAGGTTTAGGAATAAGTTCACAAACTTGTTTTCTCTTAAATTGATTAAGTTCCTCGTGTATGGCAACAATCCAAAACTCATCAGAAAAAACATATGTTACTGACTTAGGTTCTACTTGAGAAATGAAAGCTACATTTGTTGCTATATCTCTAGTAGAAGAACGCGTACCTACGCCTTTAGATACATCACCTATTACTAGTATATTTGGATGTTCTGGCATGAATTTTATCTTCTTCGGCAGACTCTCCAAATAACTTTCATTGGTAGCAGTATCTTCATGTGCTTTGGATTTGCTTTGTACATTTTCGTCATCAACGTTGCTAGATCTCTGACTATTAAGCTCATCAAAAGTGACATTAATAGATTCCTCAACAACCATAGATCTTTTATTAATAATTCTATATCCTTTACTTTTTGCAGCATACCCAAGAAATATCCCTTCGTCCACTATTGAGAAGAACTTACTCAAGTTATCATTGGTGTTCAGGATAAAATAGCGACAACCAAAGATATTGAAATGAGAAATGTTTGGAATCCTTCCAAACCATAATTTATAGGGGGTTTTCTTCGATATAGGTCGAATTAACACCCTATTCAAAACATGATAGGTTGTACTTACACCTTCTGCCCAAAAATATTTAGGAAGATTATGTTGATTCAGCATAACTTTAGCCATATCGCTTGGAGTACGATTCTTCCATTCCACAACACCATTCTGTTGAGGAGTTCTATGACAAGAAAATTTGTGGTAATATCCACTACCATCACAAAACATTTTGAAATTAGTATTTTTGAATTCGCCACCATGATTACTTCGGATTCAAGTAATCATGAAGTCTTTTTCATTTTGTACCTTTTCGCAAAAATACTTAAAATTCAAAAATAGTATCACTTTTGTTTGATAAAAAGTATACCCAAGTATAACGAGAGAAATCATCGACTATGACAAAAGCGTAGAGGTTACCGCCAAGACTAGTGACTCTACTAAAACCAAACAAACCTATATGAATCAACTGCAAAGGTCTATAAGTGTTTACAACGTTGATGGATTTAAAGGATGACCTAGTTGCCTTGTTCTTTTTACAATCCGAACATTCCATATCTCACTTGAAGGTAATTTTTGGGAGTCCTTGTACCAGCTTTTTATTACATAGTCTTAAGATAATGTCCATATTTGCATATCCTAGCCTCATGTGCCATAGCCAACTTTCATCCTAATTAGTTACTAGGCACTTACCTGCACTGTTAGTACATTATAGAAAGAAAACATAAATATTGTCCTCCCTGATCCTTTCATATACGGAATTCCCAATAGACATATCATAATAAAATATTTATCTTTCACAAAATTGATACCATAACCATTATCTACCAGATGAATTATGCTCAAAAGGTTATGTTTCAATTCTATGACTAGATAAACATATTTTATTTCTGGGTAGGGAGACATACCAACAGTTCCTATTCCTATAATATCACCTCGAAGATTATTGCCAAAGGAAACGTAACCTTCACTTTTCATCGATAGGGTAGCGAATAAACATACATCACCTGTCATGTGCCGCAAACATCCGTTATCGAGTTTTAACTTGCTTTTAACATGAGAGGATTGAGGACCACCTACAAAACGAATAGATGAATCCTTTGGTACCCATTTCTTCAAGGGTCCAATATGATTAGTCTTAGGAATTCAAGTAAGTATATTTATGTCAACTAGCTTTCTAGATCTATAGTACTATGATATGTGTCCGTGTGTACCACAGTATGTGCATGCGATTTTTGAATTTGTGTTCTTGGTTTTTGTGTTGACCAATTTCTTGTGTCTTCCTTGGAAACCTGTATATGAAAGCATGATTATGAGAAACGTGTTGCTTATGTGCTTTCTTCGGTTTAGTCCTTTGTGGTATGTGCTTGGTTAAGGTCAAACCTTTGGCCGTGTAATAGGGGTGACCTGTTTGCCTAACTTGATCTCTAACTTTTTAGAGATAGCATAAGACTAATCGAATTTAATAGTCATATTCGTGAGTCTTTGCTCAGTGACTAAGTGTCTTTTCTTCTCTATATCATAAAGTTCTTGCACCTTGACATAGCCTCTTTCTTTCTTCTCTACTGTGAGGATAGCCTCATGATATTCTAATTTAAGTTTGGCAATCTCTTCCGTGTTAACGGTAGTAGATGTCTCTTTAATGTCATCAATAAGATTAGACAGTCTAGCTACTTCGGTTGTGTATACCTTAATCTCTTTGTGAGATTGTTTGTAAATGTCCAACACATTTTTGTGCTCTTTAAGTAGTTCGCTACAGGTATTTTCTAATTCATTAAAAGTAAAATCATCAAACAGAGGGTTCTCAGATACCTTATCGAATGCCATCCGACAAATATTTCTACTACTGTTGGATCTGTCCTCCTCCTCTGATTTACTGGCCTCACTTTCGTACTAGATGCTGGTATTAGCGTACTTTCGATCGGTTGTAGCTTTTCTGCTCGATCTTGATCGGTCATGTGGACTGCTCTTCTTTTATAGTGGAAAATCCTTCTTTATATGCCCTGATTTCTTGCATCCAAAGCAGAGTATTTCTTCTTCGTTGCTTTCGTAGATGTCCTTCTTTTTTGGTTTGATCTCTCAAATATTAAGAACTTTCTGAAGTTTTCGACCAGCAGGGCATGTTCATCAATATGACTCTTCTTTATCATAATTATTGTATGAGACTCTTTTTACTTGAGCTTTGAAGGCAATTGATTTTTTTTGAAAGTTTTTTATTCAAATTCTTGTAAGTCCAGCTCATGGGTCATGAGCTTGCCCATCAGTATCTCCAATGTCATCATGGTGAGGATGTTTTCTTCTATGATTGTGGTGGCTATCGGGTTCTAGTTCTATGTTAGAACCCGCAGTACCTTCCTGATCTTCTTATGATTGTTGTAATCCTTACCAAGAGATTGTAAAGTATGAGTAATATCGAAGAAATAAGTGAACATCTGTATAATTGACTCATCGAGTTTTATCTTGAAAGACTCGTATTCCTGTGTTAATCTACTGATTTTGGATTCCTTCATATGGGAAGTCCCTTCATGAGTTACCTCAAGAAGTCTCTAAATTTTATTAGATGTCGTACAGGTTGATACGCGATTAAACTCAATTTTATCATACAAAATAGTATATTAATGGCTCGTGCATCTAGACTAGCCTGTGCCATTTTATGCTCCGTGTATTTGTCATGTGGCTTGTCTACTAATACACCATCAATCATTGTTCTAGTCGGTTTCTTACAACCGTCTATTTTTATCGACCAAAGATCGAAGTCCAGTGACTTTAGAAAGAAACTCATCCGTATTTTCCAATAAATATAATTTGTTCCATCAAATAGTGGGGGCCTATTTGTGGATTGCCCTTCACCATTGAAAATAGATTTAACGACTGTCATAGATATGTATTCTCTAGATGGTTATATATGTATAACATGCTCTGATACCAATTGTAGGACCGTTGAGCACCTCTAGAGGGGGATGAATAGAGTGTGTGCATGTGCAGCAAAAATATCACCAATTAAAAAATTTAGAACTTATAATATGAAAGAAAATTGATAGTAAATAAATTACGATAAAGTTAGAGTGGAAGATCAAACTCAGCGAAACAGCGATATATACTGGTATCCCTCTGAGAGGACCAGTCCAGTCTCGAGTACTCATGCTTCTCCACTATGGCACAAGCTAATTGAGAGCTTGTAGTCTCTTACAACACCATGCTTGGCGATGAGCGCACAACCGACTCCAGAGGGAAATTTTGAAAACTAGAACGTTTTCTGAATGTAGCCTCCAATACAACTCTTCAGTACCAAAACTCTAGATTGAACAGAACTGTACTAGCTTTGGCTAAGAGTGGTATAGGCTTGATTTGAAAGCTTTAGCTCATTGAAAATACTTCAGAATGAATAGAGAAGAGAAGATTGAATAAATGAATGATATGGAAATAAGAAAGTTATTCTCTATTTATAGTATTTTTATAGACCGAATTCGGGCAGAGTTCGGATGAAAAAATCTCGCATTCGAACGTTGGATGCAGATTTGGAGCGAATTCAAATCAAATATGAAAACTAACTCTACCGAACTCAGGCCGAATTTTGCCCGAGTTCTTCCTGGGTTAGGTCATAACTGTAGGGCCAAATTTACATAGGTTTGGGGCTTTTTAGAAGTGTGGACCTTTGGATTTTGTATATGTGGATAGGTAGGCAAATTTTTGTAGACTGATAAAAACCTAAGCCAGTACCGATCATGATCAACCTTATATTTTTTTTAGACTAAATAAATGAAAAAATACAAAAGAAAATATAAAAAAGTTTGAACTTGATTCCAGTGCTTTGGGTTCTTGATGAAGACGCGATGTTTATTCTTTATAGCAACAAGATGCAGATTTAGGATGCCGTCATTCTTCTGACTTAAAACCTGTAACCTTGTAGTAGTATATGTATTTTGCATATCGACCAAAGTTGACATTGATTATCAAAATTAGGTGTGATCATTAATCAATGGGCTAACAATTAGACCCTATCCTTGACAACTTATACGTGTTTGAGTTGGGTTGGAGTCCACTTGATACGTAGCTGTCATGTTTACATATTCTAGTCCTACATATTTTGGGACTTGTGTAACATATTTTTTTGGTGGCCTATGCAGGTCGAGTTAGCCATTTCGGTTATGCTACTGTACCTAGCATGCATTTGAATATGATTAGACTCTTAGGATTCTCAAATCTACAACTGCCTTGACAATTTATTTAGAATTTCTCTATCGTTCTTGAACTTCATATTTTACACTCAACTATTTTCCTTTGCTTCTCCTGTCATTGCTTCTCGTCCCTTCATATTTCAGAGTGATGAATGACCATGCTTTATGAATTTATTAATATTACGAAGGTAATTAAGTAAATTAGTTTGCTTATTAAAGTTTGGATGCTTGATAGATATAAAGGGATTGGGGATGCCATGTGTCATATGTATAGTGGTATTGAATTTTGGCAATTAGTGGGCAAAGTTTATGAAATCTTTTTGGTAGCATGTGTTTGATGGGGGTAGTGTGACCAAAGGTAGGTAGACGACCTCAAGGCACAATGTGATTCATTGGTGGTAAATTAATGATTGAAATGATTGATGAAGTTAATAGGAATTTAAAAACTTTAGAGAGGAGATTGGATTCAATTTAAACTTTAAGAAGGTTTTTTATAAGATACAATCTTCTGTTTATGAAATATTCTAAGGTAGGTAGAAGTTGTGTTGAAAGTCAATTAGAAAGGAATTTTATATATTAAAGGTAAAGCACTTAGATAGTGGTTGAGAAGGCAATCAAGTAAAATAAAATTGAGATATTTTAGTACTTTTGACTTATAATTTTTTAGAAGAATATTTCTTGGTTATTGAGTTAATATTAACAATAAAAGAGAATTTGGTGATGGAGATTGGACTTAACAAGAAAAGTGTCTTGAATATTGAATTTAAAATTTTGAATATATTCATAGATTTGATTTAAGAAATTTAGAATTAGTATATTTGTTAAATTTTGAGTTTGAGGGACGAACAATCGATTTAAATTTGAGGATAGATTGAATCTAAAATTTAAAGGCTACGAAATTCAAATATTTGAAATTTGGAAGATGATCTACTTGAATAAATTTTTTTGTTACTAAAATTGTTACACCACATTCTAGAGCAAGAGTATTTTGGTAATTGATAATTTTTTTGATTATTTTAATATTATTTAATTGATGTATTGTGATTTTATTATTTGCAAATAAAACTTTAGAACTGCATTGATTAGAGGTTAGCCATGACCATAGAAACTTGTTAGAGAGATTAGATGAATTAAGTTAGGCTCTAATCTAGCTATCATATCATTTAGAACCTATTAGTTAGCTAAAACCTTAAGTCACATTGGGGCTTTCCCTTAAGGGGCCTTAAATTGCATGTTAGGAAGGCCTTTTAGCCAACATCACCAAACCAAACCCTAGCCACTCACTTGGCCGGCCACATAGAGCCTCCCCCTTCCTATTTAAAGCAACATTAGTCCCTCGCCTCTTTTCATTTGCAAACCCTAACCCTAAATTGGTGTTCTTCCCCAAATTTACCATATTTTATCAAATCACCTCCAAATTCAACCAAACCAATTGTATTGCACTCCCCTTATGTAGAGGAGGTCTCTATTGGCTAGCTAGAAAGGATTTGGAGCAATTTGACCATTAGATTTGGTAGAAAAGCTTTACAAGAGGATTTTTATTGAGATTCCAACTCTCAATTGGTTAGAGTCTCTAAACCTATTAAAATTTTATTTTCTTTCCATAGATGCATTCATTTATGGTCCCCCTAGCCCTAGGAATAGTTTTGGTTCAATTCGTGTCTATTTGATGCCCGTATCATGGGCGTATCGCTCCGTATCGGAGAGATATCTCAAGTGTTCAACGAAATACCTCTTAGAACTTTTTGTTCTCTATTTTTTAAACTAATTATATATTTGGATAGCCGGTTATGTGTGGATTGCATTGGTCCAAGAATGAGTTGGTTTTTGTGTCTATTTCTGTGTTAAAATGGACACGGGGATGTGTGTGTGGCCCTGTACAGCAATTGTAGTAGTGCCCTGCTACTGACGTGTCCGTGTGCATTGGACATGACTTGATTTCCCGTTCTAGTAACACGATTGGGTAGCCCCCATGACTGACACGTGACCTGGGAATTTGTGTTGGGATTGGTGTTGATTTCGTTTAGATTTTCAAGTCACAGATTTCAGTCGAACTCTTCACTGCACCTTGTGTTCTGCTCGACACTTTGCTTTGATCACTTAGACATGTTTCACTTTGATATTTGACACTATATGGCACTCTATGGACACGTGATTGACACTATGACACTAGACGCAGTTGCGAACACACACATATGCTCGACACTATGTTATGATGCACACACACACACGCACACACGCACACACACACACACACACACACACACACATGTATTTGACATACTTTGACACATTCACACCCTTGTTGACACTCTTAGACACCCTCTGGACACTTGGACACACACACAAGACACTTGCTATGGCACTTTCTCACTTGCTCGACACACTTGCATTGCCTTGCCATAACACTTGACACAGTAACACTTTATTTCATCCACACACACATGCTCACACTCACAATTGACACTTTATTCATTATCCACTGCATCTTCACATGTTAACACTGCCTTAGCCCACTGCCACTTAGGACCTACACCTTACCTTGCATTCATCAATGCATTAGTAACCACTACATGAACCATTTGCTCAGATCCTGGTAAATTTGTTCAGTTTTTGGCTTAGTAGTTGTTCACTTATATGTTAAACTTTGTGATACATTCCATATATGTGTTGGTTATGATAGAGGGTTGAAGTTAGTTAGTTCATATGTTACGCAGTAGCTATGTATCATATGGGATTAATCAGTTGTAGATGTTGTTCAGTCCTAACACTCACTTGTTTCAGACCACAATGAGCTTGTTCACTCACTATTCTGTATGGTACCAGAGCCTAGGATACCCATGTGCAGTCCATTCCTTTAGTTCTCAGTCCCCTGTCCCTTTTAGGTTTCAGTCCTAATGTAATAAAATTAGATATTACTTATATATACATCATTTGACTGATACTCTTTGAGTATCAGTCCATATCATAAAATTGCCCTTGTTAGCTTAGAATTTTAAGTCCAATTATGTTTCCTTGGCATCTTCATATGTTTGTCTATATGACCTCTAGGTATATTTCCATATAGGCTGATCCCATGGGTATCAGTTGAGGGGTTTATGAGTGACGGGAACTTAGTTTTGAGTTCAATTTCACATTTTACCTAAGTCCATTGTTGTTCAGATACTGACCTTTATGTTTAGACTTAGTTTACATGATCAGTCACATTTCTATAGTCCAGTTAACCACATGACCATTTTTCTTGTTCAACCCCCCATTCATTAGCATTATGTCTTTTTATTGTATGTATCTGTGTTCTTGAATATCAGATTATATGTAAGTAAATATATGCTAGACTTATTTGTTATATATATATATGTGAGTCATATGTATATCTATATGTAAGTGTTACGAGAGTGAAGGTTTTGGAGGGTGTATGCTAGTGAGTATTCATATTCTACTTACATCCATGTTAGCCCAGTCATATGCATCTCTTTTGTTCAGATTTAGCAACTGTCTACATTAGATGGATTCAGTTAGTAGGTAGAGAGTGGATCCTCTTGGCAAATGTTTGTCCTTGGCAGCATAGCACTTGGCTTGCATTGCCTTGTATCTGCCTTGCTTGGCTTAGCCACAGCAACATCAATGCAGCAAGCCTTGCAGAGCAGTCTGCAGCAGCAGCAAGCAAAGGGGTAGCAGTATGCCGTTGCATTAGCCTAGGTCAGGTGGTATGAGTTGTAGGTAAGGTCAGTATAGGCCAGGGGAGTGAGAAGGAGGGGCTTGCCCTTTGGGTCAGCCAGACAATTCATGAGTGTATATATATATATATATATATATATATATATATATATATATATATATATATATATATATATATATATATATATATATATATATATATATATATATATATATAAGCTTAGAGTTACTTTTGTTTGTGCGTATCAGAGGTAGGTTAGAGATGAGTTGGGGATTGGTATATAGGCTTGAGTTATATATATGTAATATGCATATATGAATTTGATATAGGTTATTTGATACTTTAGATAGGTGTATTTGTGTTGTCTTATGTATATATGATATCGGTTAGGTGTGGTATCTTAGAGTATCGTATGGATAATATGTGGTTTAAGCTATAGTGCCATGTAGCCATATATATATATATATATATATATATATATATATATATATATATATATATATATATACATAATGGTAAGTATATATATATATAATATACCTACTTACCATTATGTATATATATATATATATATATATATATATATATATATATATATATATATATATATATATATATATATACATATGTATGGTATATAGATGAGGGCTTATGTGTGTTATAGACTATAGCCTTGGTTGAGTTTTATGATTTAGATTAAGGTTAGTTTGGCTAGTACCCTTGCCAACACCTAATATACTTGACTAAAACCTTAGATTTGACTTAGTTTGACAGAGGGTTGACCAGAGTTGACCAAGAGTTGACTTTGACCTAGATTGACCTAGAATTATGTAGATTGCATTGTATACTTCAATTATTACATGTGTTTACACATTGTAACCTGTATTGCTCTAAATAGGACATTGTGACACCAGTTCGAACATCTGTATACATCAGTCGCTCAGGGTATCAGATGAGTACATTCTCTGATAGTTCTTTCATTTATTTGATGATTACTGTGATTCAGTTCTAGTTAGTTCTATTTGATTCTCTGTCACAACACGTATTGGTATTCTGGATTCATTTACTCATAATACATGTATTTGACTCGTTTAACCTCTACTACTCGAATCACCAATACTCGAATCACTAACTTGAATCACCTACTCGAATCACCAGTACTGGAATCACTAATTCGAATCATCTAGCTACTCGAACCACCAATACTCTAATCACCTACTCGAATCACTAATACTCAAATCACTAACTCGTATCACCTACTCGAATCACTAACTCAAATCACTAACTCGAATCACTGACTAAAATTACTTACTGGACTCACACTGGGATCACACTTGACTATATTATACTGTCTGGACTTATATCACATTGCTCTAGTTCAGTTAATTTTACTTTTACAATCTCCATTTCCATGCTCTCCTGATTCGCTATGCTCTCCTGTTCTTTAAACTTTTGCTCTACTTCATTACCTATCTCAAACTTCCATGTTTTATCAATATACACTACAAAAAAAATAGCGACGGCAGGATCCGTCGCTAAAAGTCGTTTTCCGTCGCTAAAGCCAAATAGCGACATATCAGCGACGAAAATGGTTTGTCGGGAAATCGCGTGTCGCTAATTTAAATCAGTCGCTAGTTTGTCGGAAATAGCGACTGATTAGTGACGCTTTTAGCGACACGCTATTTATTGGAAAATGCGACGAAATAGCGACGAAAACTCTATCGCTATAATTACCGATGAACTACCGACGTCGCAGCGACGTAATTCAACATGAGAGTAGCGATGGGCTAGTGACGGAAAATTACGTCGCTAAGATATTTCTGATACGCTTTTTGTGTCGGACAGAAACATAGCGACGGAATAGTAAGTAAAACTTACGTCGCTATTCAGTCGCTATAATGGAATATAATAATTTTCAGAACCTTAGCGACGGAAACTACAGTCGTTATTCCGTCGGTAGCCTGCAAAGTAAATTTTCTCGGCATGTAGCGACGAAAAAATTGTCGCTGTTTCGTTGCTAGACTGCAATGTTCCAGGTTGTCCCTGTTCCGTCACCATTCCGTCGCTAAATATAATATTGCATTTCAGTATTTGTGTTTCCTGCACTCCACATCCATGTCGACAGTTATAAACACAATATACAGTCATATAAACAGTTTCCAAATACAATATCAGTATTCGTGTTTCCAGCAGTCCTTATCCCTATCGATAGTTTTACAGTAGGCACACATATCAGTATTTGTGTTTCCTACAAATTCTCAGTTTTATGCACACGTATCCCAAATGTTTTAATACAACACATACACACATATCCAAAATTAGCTTCATACACACATACGAATAATTTTTTAATATAAGAAATATTAATACACATATCCAAAATATTTTAATACAAGAAAGTACTGGTACAGTAAATCTAGGTCGTCCGGCGTGATGGAAACCTCTCAGCGGGCATGATGAAGACCTCTCGGCGGACTTAATGAAGGTCCAAGCTGCAAACGTGAACGTCGACCTCTCGGCGCCATAGAAAAATTTGAAAGAAATAATAAGTGATGAGGTGTTAAAAATAAAAACCACTGTCATGTCATTATACTAATGGAACTCGTATATTAAATTAAAACGTACGTACTAGTCTAATCCATCTTCCCAATAGTCTTCTGAATCATCGCTTGATTTCGAAGTGTCTTCTTCTGCTTCTTCATTTTCACTATCACTATGATCTTCATCTTCGTCTTCCAATACTTCTTCCTCAACATCTTCCAATTCTTCATCAACGTTAACCACCATAACGTCATCTACCGCAACCTCCATATCTTCTAAATCCTCTTCCTCAACACCAGCCAAACGTATATATGTTGGTTGAGGCTTGACCACCTCTTCCTCTTGGTAGGCTACATCCCTAATATTATATATATTTCTTGCTTTGGTGTTGCATACAACCCACCAATCCAGGGTACTGTGCCGTCGGCTATGATAACTCGTATAGTACACTTGAACGGTTTGACTAGCGAACACAAATGGTTCAAAATCTCCATATCTTTTTCCATGTTTTATATCAACAAAGCCAAATTGTTTGTCAATCTTCCATCCTTGCTTTGGTGTTGTGTCGAACCAATGACATTTAAAAAGCACAATCTTCGTATCAACAGAATATTCAATCTCTACGATATCTCTTAGAATACCATAGCAGTCGAATTTGGGATCGGCATCGTAGACTGAGGCTCTCACACAAACTCCCGAATTTTTGGTATAATTAGCCTCCTCATCGACAAATGAATGATTGATAGGCTTATTAGTAGTTCTAAAGTTAAAGCCATTGATTGTATATCCGCTCCAACACTTCGCCTGCTTGCTCGGTCCAATAGCAATTACTCTTAGCCCTTTGTTCGGCAACTGTATACCAGGACGGAAGACCTAGTGTGGGTAGTATCAGAAAAGTCATTAGATAAAGTATGGGTCGTAACATATCGAATTTAGAATGGCTAATGATTATAATCCTTACATAATTTCGGAACCATGACGAAAACTTCATATCGACCTCTCTAGCAATATCATCATCATCAATATCAGGTCTTTCCATTCTAATCTCAGCTATAAAAGTACTCTAATAATAGGGAGAAATGTTAGCACATTTCTAAATATCGAATTTAGAATGACTAAATGGTGTCGCTTACTTTTCAATATCTTCCATCTCTTAGATACCGCTATTGAGGCATATATACCGATGTGCGGCTTCAAACTCATCGTCATCCAACCACCATAATTTAGTCGTACTTGTCGGCTTGCCCGCCATATTGAAGATTGTACGGATCCTTTCGTTCGGTGCATTGATATCACCTTCATCATTCTTCGGTGCTCTATTCCAATTTGTTTGGATATGAGTATCGAAGTTGATCGAGCAGAAGTTAGAAACCTCCTCAATGATGTACGCTTCGCATATTGAAGCTTCTACATGAGCCTTATTGCCCACTTTCTTCTTCAGGTGACCTAGCTATCTATAAAAAATATATTGAATATTAGAATTATTTAAATATAAAATTATAAATTAGAGAATTATTTTATACCTCTCAAATGAGTACATCCATCGATAATGGACGGGAGCACCGACACGTGCTTCGTATGCAAGATGAATCGACAAATGTTCCATACTATCAAAGAAGCTGGAAGGGAACACCCTTTCTAACTTGCACAACGTCACTACAACTTTCTCCTCAAGTTCTAGCATATGTTGCACCGTAAACTTACTTGAAGACAAATCTCTAAAGAAGATAGATAACTCGGCCAGCGGAGTCCACACATGAGAAGGTAGCATCTCTCTAAAAGCGATAGGAAGTAACCGCTCCATGAAAACATGACAATCATGACTCTTTATCCCTATCAACCTGCGTTCGTTGAGATCGACACATCTCGCCAGATTCGATACATAACCGTCAGGAAATCTCAACTTTGAAATCCATTTACATATTATCAGTTTGTCATCCCTACTCAATGTAAATGGTGCTGGAGGCTTCACCTAGTTACCATTGGACCTTTGTGACAGATGCAACTCTGGACGCTTGCAAATAATTTCTATGTCCTTCCTTGCTTTAATATTGTCTTTCATTTTTCCCTTAATATCCATCACAGTATTAAATATGTTGTCAAATATTTTTTTTTCAATATGCATGACATCAAGATTGTTTCATATGAGAATGTTCGGCCAATAAGGCAAATCCCAAAAGATATTCCGTTTCGTCCAAATGTGATGTTGTCCGAACCCTTCAATGTGATGGCCCGATCCCGTATTTTCCATGACAGTCAATAAATTTTGAACCTTTTTCCAAACTACATCTCCCGTTAATCTCAACGGGGGAAGAGATACTTCCCGTTTACCAGCCATAAAGTAATCTCTGTTCTTTTTCCATGAATGTGATGAAGGAAGAAACTGGCGGTGGCAATAAAAAAATACGCCTTTCTTCCATTCTGAAGGCAGAATGCCTTACTCTTCCCTATGGATATCGGACATGACATAATACCATGAGTACTCTACCCCGATAACATCCTGTAAGCTGGAAAATCGTTGATGGTCCACATGAGCATCGCCCTCATCTGAAAGTTCTGCTCCATCGATATATCAAACATCTGGACGCCAAACTGACATAATTGTTTCAACTCGTCCACCAACGATTGCAAGTTGTCACTACCACTTTTCTAGCTTGAGGGTATTTTGGTCATTTTCAAAATTTTAGAATTTAATTTGAATTATTATTATTATTTATAATTAATGTGATTTTTAAGTGATTTTTAGAATGATTGATTTTGGTGTTTTAGTGACTTTGACTTATGTTGACCTTGGAGATTAACCTAGTGGCAAACCTAGGTCATGACTAAGTGATTAGGATATGAAAACCTAGGTTGACTTAAGTTAGTGAGGTTTAGCTTATTGGAATTAATTTGAGGAAATTAGGAGCTAGATTGATTAAGTAATGGCTTTTGAAATCATAAGTCATTTTATGACTTAAAGGCTTAATGGCCCATAGGCCCACACCCATTGAACCAAGCCCTAACCCTAGAAATTCTGGCCGGCCCACTATGGTCATCCCCCCTATTTATATCACCTTGAAATTAGGGTTGCCTCTTTAGGAATTCTTTGCCATTTGGAAGATGTGAGCCTCCATCTTTGTAAATCCTTAGAAATTCTTTTTTAACTCCAAATTCCTCCAAACAAACTGCAATAGGACCTAATATTCATTTTCTTGCTATTATTGTTGAGTAATTCCAGGAAACACACAATTTGAGGGAGTTTGGAGGCTTGTGAAACTCTTCCCATTTGGGGATTTTAGTCCATTGTTCATCTATAGGTATAATCCTTGTTACTCCTTATTAATTCAGTTAAAATTCATTTCTAGGATGTCCTAACCCTAACCTAACAGTAGGATAGGCTAACCCTAGAATTTGGACCTATTTCGTGTCCGTATCGGACACGTATACACGTGTATAGGAATGTGTTCGACGAAATGCCTCAAAGGGCATTTCGTTCGATTTTTGTGATTGTGTTTGAATAGGAAAATCCATTTTAGGCTCGCTTATGCATTTCTTGGACACTGAGCACGTTTTCGTGTTAGGTTGAGCCGACACGAGCACGTGGACACGCGGTCGCGTGCGCGTGCACGCTGGCAGGTTTCTCCCCTGCTACTCGTGCACGTTTTCTCTGTGCACAGAGGGTTTCAACCCTTGAAACTCGATATGTGAGTCGTATCCACGACTGACACGAGATCCCTAGAGTTTCAGGAACTCTCGTGTCATGTCGGACACAGATTCATGCTTGCACATGTGTTACACTGTGCGGTCCAGTGTGCTATTTAGTGTTCTGGTGTTTAAATGGTTTTTTAATGCTTTTTAATTATGTTTAATTATTAGTTAAGATCCTAAACTTGATGTTTAAAGTCTCTGATATATTAGTTACATGTTTAATTTGGGTTTTATTGAGGAATATGCATTCGAACCTAGGTTTCCTTATTATTTCTGATACACTGTCTGATACTATTTATTCCAGTTCCCAAAACCATTTTAATTCCCTGTATAAAGTTTGTTCTTCACTTAATTGGATCCCCACATGTGGAAAATCATGTTAGCCAAGTATATTCATTCGAGAATTGGATTTGTATGGTGTGATATGGAAATTGGAATGTGGGTTAGTCGATTTCAATTAATAACTGAAACATGGAGTTCCATTTCTAAACTAACTTAGATTTCCAGTTTAAGGTTTTATTTTACTGAGTTTGAATTCTTCTAAACCTGGGAGTTCAATTCTGAGAATGGGAGTTGAGCCTTGTGAACTGATTTAGCTATGGATGTTTCCCGTTAACTTAAATTGATTGATTTCCTATTTTAGATGTAAACTGCTATGGTATGTTTTTAAACTGGGTTGAGGTTCAATAGAAACCTGAGATTCAATGTGTATTAACTGAGTTAGATTTCTCCTTAAACCTGAAATTGAATGTACAGAAATCTGAGTTTACCTTGCTTTGATTTCAATAATTGTTTCCTGCAACTGATTTCCTTTTTGTTCACTGAAATCTGAGTTTATGTTCTTTTACATAAAACCTGAGTTTTCTTTACATTAATTTCAATGTTCTTCTTTTAAAATTGTTTAGGTTGTGTTTCCAGTTCCTTGTAAATCTGAGAATGTAAACCTGAGAATAGTTTAACCACCTGTAATGATGTGTAAACCTGAGTTTAACCCTTTCTTGCACTGTTAACTGAGTATGGGATTGGAGGTATTGTTTTGGATTTAAAAACTGAATTCATTTCCTTTCCTAACTGTCAAATCCTGAGTATTCCCATGCCTGAGATTTGGGGGTATAGGTATTGATTGATTTGTAAAATGATTTCCTTTCTTTGTATTGACTGAAAACTGATTCTTGATTCATGATTCATTTCTTCCTATTACCTGAGAATGTATGTATTTACTGTCCTCTTGACAGTCACTCACATGTCTCATTCTCTTACACACACATTGCACTCTATACTTACACATGTATACACTGTTTTAATATCTGAACATACACACCCACATTCTCACTGTTTTCAGGATTGGTTCCCTGTTATTTCCAGTTGCACATGGAACATGACACACACTCTTGTGATACCTCACACACACAAGCCTAGTATATTACACACACATCCACTTGCATATTATACTCTTGTGTTTCCTTTTTCACTATTTCCTATTTACCTATATGTTGAGATATAGATATAGATACAAGTTTCTATATATATATGAGTGTGTGTACTATTATATGTATATTAGATACATATAGAGTTTGGATACCATATGTCAAATGAATGTATATGTATATATGGGATGACATGTCATGATATATGGGATATTGTGATATGATGTCATAGAGCATGGGATTGGTAGGCTTGACATAGTATTGCCTAGAATAGCCTAGTAAACCTAGAGTAGACTTGTTAGAACTTAGAATAACTTGCTAGACCTAGATTAGACTAGTTTGACTTAGGTTTGGCTTGGTTGACCTAGTTTGACTTCTAGGGTTGACCAGAGTTGACCAAGAGTTGACTTTGGTCTAGATTGACCTAGTTTCATGTAGAATGCATTAATTTGCATCGTATTATCATTGTAGACTCATAGTGACTTGTACTGTTCTATAGGAGACAGACACCACTCCTCGGACAGTCTATATTCTGTCAGATTCACCGATTACAGGCGAGTACATTCTCTGATCATTTCATATCCTACATTAGGAGTATATTTCATGTTTTAGATTACTTTACATGATACTGATATGTTGGAACATGGATTAGTACTATATGGATCTTGTTGGGCGATGTTATTCCCTTAGCGGATACATCGGGTATTTCGTGTTCGTGTACTTTATCATGAGCATCGTGTACTCCTTGTATTCGTGACATTCGTGTAGAAATCGTGTAAAATCATGTATATTCATGTATTCACATGATCTCGTGTGCGACTATACTTCGTGTGCAATAACATAACTTAGCCAGATCCTTGTGTATTGATTGGGACGGGGGAGTAGAAGTGGTTATGTATTCAATCTAGTAGATTACTCGTGTACAACCTCTGTAGATTACTCGTGTATAACATCGTGCCGTTTACATAACCATCTTGTGCTCTGAATCACTAGACACTATCATTTCTCTATATACTATAGCTATTTATTTACAGTCTTTCCTGTTTACCATATTATTCTTCACTTTCTTGTATCTTACTCTCTAGCATGATTATATATCCTGACCTACTATGATTTGTTGAGATGTACTGTGCTCGCTCCTGTCCTGACTGGACCTGTTAAAATATTACAGAGGACGAGGCTGAGGCGTTCTGCCCTACTTGCTACGGTACTACACTAGACGAGTGCCTGGACTTGGACCAGCAGCAGGATCCACTAGCAGTAGATGACATTCCCTTAGACTAGGACTGTCTTTACTATTCTGGATTACTGTATTAGATTTTGAGATATTTTGAGATATGTATTTATTTTAGACACTTAGAATTTTGGTTGTATCTCTGTGATGTTTCTTTCCTGGATATTATCATCTTTTATCTTTCATTATCTTTCCATCTTCCCTGGTCTACCTTAGCTGTGGTTGAGTTATATTTTTGTTATGTCACCCCCATTCGGGGAGTATAACTGTTTTTACCTTCAATTGTTAGATGTTGTGACCTAGGACAGCGTTCTACCGCCGACACTGCGGCGTAGGCTGGACGTACCCACGTCTCGTGCCCTTACTCTAGGATGCGGGTCGTGACACGTTTTTAGTGGTGGCCCATGCAGGTCTAGGTTGGAAATGTAGTGGTATTCGAACTAGAATATCGCTGCAGCCTGCAGTAGGAATTAGTATATTTTTTGAAGGTACTCAATCATACTAGAAAAACTCCTTATCAGATTCTGTATATCTATTTTGCTGTTTATTGTCTTCCTTAGAAATTTAAATTGTCCTCCTTTGATTTTTCGACTCATTCTCAGTAATTGCTTCTTGTTTGATCTGTGTCTCCAGGATGGTTGAGACGCGATCGCATCGTCCCGTGACGGGAGAGGCTGGAGAGGGGTCTGCCACCTCTCGTGTCTAGCAGCCAGCTTCCAGTGCCACAGGGCCAGTGCAGCCCTCAGGAGTCGGTATTTCTGCCACTTTTGGAGGAGCATCTCCAGTAGTCAGGAGGCCAGTTGTGATTCTAGAGATCCTTCCACCGCAGCAGCCTCCGCCTGCGGGGATGTTAGATGCTGCACATCTCTTCTCCTTCGTGGAGAGGATCCTTGAGTCCCCCCAGCAGCAGCAGACGAGGCAGACTGCAGATTTCAGGCAGGGGATCGATGAGGCACACCAGCTGGTACGTACTACAATCAAGATGATCACAGCTCAGGGGACCCAGCAGCAGCCCCGTCAGAGGGAGAAGGACATTCAAGACTTCCAGAAGATACATCTTCGGGAGTTCTTCGGCACAGAGGGCATCCATGTTGCAGACGACTGGATAGAGCATATTGAGGAGATCTTCCGACTGGCGGAGATACCAGATCGACTCCAGATCGAGGCGACGGGCAGCCAGATGCAGGACTTAGCCCGTGCTTGGTACCAGGCAGATCCCAGAGTGGGAGTTGAGGGCCAGACTTGGGCCCAGTTCAAGGAATAGTTCTTTTCTGATGTTGCCTTGGGAGGTATCGAGGCACAGTTCGAGGGTCTGGCTCAGGGGAACCAGACGGTAGCTGAGTATGCCGGGGAGTTCTGCAGATTGGCCCAGTTTATAGATGATTTGACTGAGAAGACGAAGGCGAGGAAGTTTCGCCGAGGATTGATTAGAGAGATTCGGTCGCTGACTAAGAGCGACCGGAACGCCACTTTTGCTGAGATATTTTCTGGGGCTATGGCGGCGGAGGACGACCTAGGGCTGAAGCTGAAGAGGGATCGTGACTTCCGGGGTGGCAGCAGCAGTCAGGGGCAGGCCAAGAGGCCTCACTTCCAGTAGCACTTCCAGCAGCAGAGGCCAGCTCAGCAGTTTCAGCAGCAGGGTCGTGCACCTTTTCAGCAGGTGCAGCACCAGCAACAGAGAGGGCAACAGGCACCTAGGCAGCAGGCTGTTAGTTGTACTTTCTGCAAGAAGCCTGGGCACAAGTGGGACGAGTGCAGAAAGAGACTCGGCAGATGCTTGATGTGTGGATCAGTAGACCATCAGATACGAAAGTGTCCAGTTGCGTCGATGCGTCCGGTACTAGGAGGAGCTGGGGCAGCCAAGGCTCCAGCAGGCCAGTAGAGGGGACCAGCCCTGCAGACCCAACAGCAGAGGTTCCAGCAGCACCAGCAGCAGGCACGAGGTGGACAGCAGGGGCCAGCTTTCACCATTAGAGCTGAGGATGCCAAGGCCATCAGAGAGCTGATAGCAGGTTCGGTTCTTCTAGATTCCCTTCCAGCATTTGCACTCTTTGATTCCGGGGCTTCCCACAGCTTTGTGTCAGTATCGTATGCCATTAGACACAGTTTGGTTTCTAAACTAATGCTTAGGACCTATAAGATCACGACCGGGGGTGGGGTCATCCTCGTGAGTGATGTTTGCAGAGGGCGGAGTGTCATATTGGAAGGCCGAGAGTTGGGGGTGAGTCTACTAGTCATGCCATTACCAAACTACGATATTGTATTAGGTATGGACTGGCTGAGTAGACACCACGCCCGTATTGATTGCCGTGGGGGTAGAGTTTTGTTTGGGGAGCTAGGAGAGCCAGAGTTTGAGTACACCCGACGGCAGGCAGAGCAGGACGACGAAGTATTTTGTGGAGCTTCAGTCGAGGAGCAGGTGGCTCCGCATCCCTTGATCGTAGAGTTTATGGACGTATTCCCAGAGAAGTTGCCAGGGCTTCCACCGGACAGAGATATAGAGTTCTCGATAGACTTGGTTCCCGGCACGAAACCGATCTTCCAGCATGTCTATCGAGTGAACAACAGCGAGTTCGTGGAGCTGAAGAAACAGGTGGATGAGCTGCAGGACAAGGGCTTCATTCGCTCGAGTTCTTCACCTTGGGGTGCACCGGTACTTTTCGTACCCAAGAAGGATGGGTCGGTACGGATGTGTATCGACTACAGGGCACTTAACAACCTGACAATCAAGAACAGATACCCACTGTCGCGGATCGATGATTTGTTTGATCAGTTGAGCGGAGCTCGGGTATTCTCCAAGATTGATTTGAGGTCGGGTTATCACCAGGTGAAGGTGAAGAGGGAGGATATCCCCAAGACCGCTTTCAGGATACGGTACAGGCAGTTTGAGTTTTTGGTTATGCCGTTTGGGCTAACCAATGCACCAGCAGTGTTTATGAATCTAATGAACAAGGTGTTCCACCAGTACTTGGACAAGTTTGTGGTGGTGTTCATTGATGATATCTTGATATATTCTAAGACAGAGGAGGAGCACGAGGAGCATCTACGGATAGTGCTAGAGACTCTCAGGCGGGAGCAACTTTATGGGAAACTCTCCAAGTGTGAGTTTTTCTTAGACCTGGTGGACTTCTTGGGGCATGTGGTGACTGGATATGGTATCTCAGTTGACCCCAAGAAGATTGTAGAAGTTGAGGCTTGGACAGCGCCGACTTCAGTGGCAGAGATCAGGAGTTTCCTAGGGCTGGCAGGATACTATAGGAGATTTGTACAGGATTTCTCCCGGGTTGCAGAGCCGTTGACACGGTTGACCTGGAAGGATACTGAGTTTGTTTGGTCAGAGGAGTGTCAGGCAGCTTTTGATGAGTTGAAGAAGCGGCTTACGACAGCTCCGATTCTGACATTGCCTTCAGGATCAGGTGGATTCACTATTTATAGTGATGCTTCAGGGAAGGGGCTGGGTTGCGTCTTGCAGCAGCATGAGAAGGTGATTGCCTATGCTTCCAGGCAATTACGTCCCCATGAGAAGAACTACCCTACCCATGACCTGGAGCTGGCGGCGGTGATTTTTGCTTTGAAGTTATGGAAGCACTATCTGTATGGCGAGAGGGTAGATATTTTTACAGATCACAAGAGCTTGAAGTACGTGTTTACACAGAAGGAGCTCAACATGAGGCAGCGCAGGTGGCTTGAGTTGATGAAGGACTTTGACATCGCACTTCAGTATCACCCGGGGAAGGCCAACGTGGTTGCCGATGCCGTGAGTAGGTATCCGACAGCCATGTGTTTGACTATGGATCGACACCTGCTTGCAGACTTGGAGAGCCTTAGGATTGAGGTGATTGTGCCAGGGGTGCAGATACAGTTATGGGGCCTTCAGATATAGTCGGACTTGATGGACAGGATCAAGGCGACACAGTTCGATGATGTGGCTCTGCGGTGTATCCGAGAGCAGATCAGTGCAGGAGTGGTGGATATTGAGTTCTCACTTGCAGAGGATGGTGCCCTGAGGCACGGTTCCCGATTATGTGTGCCCAGCGGGGAGCTCAGAGAGCAGATTATGCAAGAGGCTCACAGATCGCAGTACTCTATACATCCTGGTGCCAACAAGATGTACAGGGATCTGCGAGAGCATATTTGGTGGTACGGGATGAAGAGGGAGGTGTCCCACTTTGTAGCAAGATGCTTGATCTGTCAGCAGGTCAAGGCAGAGAGGCAGAGGCCCGGAGGATTATTGCAGCCGTTGTCCATTCCAGAGTGGAAGTGGGAACATACTACCATGGACTTTGTATCGGGATTACCGCGTACGCCAGGAGGGAAAGATGCAATTTGGGTCATCGTTGACAGGTTGACCAAATCAGCCCACTTCTTGCCATTCAAGGTGGGTACGTCTACAGAGAGGCTCGTGGAGTTGTATATGAGACAGATAGTAAGGATTCACGGAGTTCCCGTCAACATAGTCTCAGATCGGGATAGTCGCTTTACTTCCCATTTCTGGAGGAGTCTGCAGACTAGCTTGGGCACTCAGCTCAAGTTTAGTACTGCATACCACCCCCAGACGGACGGACAGTCAGAGAGGACTATTCAGACCCTTGAGGATATGCTGCGGACGTGTGTCCTGGATTTTGGAGGTTCCTGGGAGGATCACCTGTATTTGGTGGAGTTTGCTTACAACAACAGTTATCAGGCCAGCATTGAGATGTCACCGTTTGAGGCTCTGTACGGGCGTAGGTGTCGTACACCCTTATCTTGGGATGATGTTGGAGAGCGAGCTTTACTGGGACCAGAGATGGTTGTTGACGCAGCCAAGAATGTGAAGCTCATCAGGGACAGACTTCGTGTGGCGCAGGACAGACATCGGCACTGGGCCGATAGCCACCGGAGGCCGCTGGAGTTTGAGGTACAGATTTAAAGATAGGATTAGAAGTAGGTTGTATTTCGTTTTGTTTTGTTTGATTGATCATGTTTGATTTTTAGTAACTTGAGACCTTGCTTGTGATTAGGTTGGAGACATGATTTTTCTGCGAATATCTTCGACTCGTGGTATGATACGTTTTGGTGGAGGTGGGAAGCTTAGCCCGCGCTTCATCGGCCCTTTCATTATCACCGGGAGAGTCGGTGACGTGGCATACAGACTAGACTTGCCACCAGTACCAGTGGGAGTTCACAATGTATTTCACATATCACAGTTGAGACGGTACGTGGCTGACCCTAGCCATGTGCTCGATCACTCGAAGATAGAGGTTGGACCTACTCTCAGTTATCCAGAGCAGCCTGTGGAGGTTTTGGATCGCCGGAAGAAGGTATTGAGGAACCAGGTGATACCCTTGGTACGCGTCGCATGGAGGCATCATTCTCCAGGAGAGTCTACCTGGGAGCGGAAGGATGAGATGCGCAAGCGGTACCCCTATCTTTTTGGACCTTGAGGTATACTTTTCTATCATTCTTAGCAGTTAGTTTTGCCTTTAAATTTTGAGGACGAAATTATTTTAAGGGGGTAGATTTGTCACTACCACTTTTCTAGCTTGAGGGTATTTTGGTCATTTTCAAAATTTTAGAATTTAATTTGAATTATTATTATTATTTATAATTAATGTGATTTTTAAGTAATTTTTAGAATGATTAATTTTGGTGTTTTAGTGACTTTGACTTATGTTGACCTTGGAGACTAACCTAGTGGCAAACCTAGGTCATGACTAAGTGATTAGGATATAAAATCCTAGGTTGACTTAAGTTAGTGAGGTTTAGCTCATTGGAATTAATTTGGGAAAATTAGGAGCTAGATTGATTATGTAATGGCTTGTGAAATCACAAGTCATTTTATGACTTAAAGGCTTAATGGCCCATAGGCCCACACCCATTGAACCAAGCCCTAACCCTAGAAATTCTGGCCGGCCCACTATGGTCATCCCCCCTATTTATATCACCTTGAAATTAGGGTTGCCTCTTTAGGAATTCTTTGCCATTTGGAAGAGGTGAGCCTCCATCTTTGTAAATCCTTAGAAATTCCTTTTTAACTCTAAATTCCTCCAAACAAACTGCAATAGGACCTAATATTAGTTTTCTTGATGTTATTGTTGAGTATTTCCAGGAAACACACAATTTGAGGGAGTTTGGAGGCTTGTGAAACTCTTCCCATTTGAGGATTTTAGCCCATTGTTCATCTATAGGTATAATCCTTGTTACTCCTTATTAATTCTGTTAAAATTCATTTCTAGGATGTCCTAACCCTAACCTAACAGTAGGATAGGCTAACCCTAGAATTTAGACCCATTTCGTGTCCGTATCGGACGCGTATCCACGTGTATAGGAATGTGTTCGACGAAATGCCTCGTTCGATTTTTGTGATTGTGTTTGAATAGGAAAATCCATTTTAGGCTCGCTTATGCATTTCTTGGACACTGATCACGTTTTCGTGTCAGGTTGAGCCGACACGAGCGCGTGGACACGCGGTCGCGCGCACGTGCACGCTGGCAGGTTTCTCCCCTGCTACTCGTGCACGTTTTCTCTGTGCACAGAGGGTTTCAACCCTTGAAACTTGACATGTGAGTCGTGTCCACGACTGACACGAGATCCCTAGAGTTTTAGGAACTCTCGTGTCGTGTCGGACACAGATTCATGCTTGCACATGTGTTACACTGTGCGATCCAGTGTGCTATTTAGTGTTCTGGTGTTTAAATGGTTTTTTTTATGCTTTTTAATTATGTTTAATTATTAGTTAAGATCCTAAACTTGATGTTTAAAGTCTCTGATATATTAGTTACATGTTTAATTTGGGTTTTATTGAGGAATATGCATTCGAACCTAGGTTTCCTTATTATTTCTGATACACTGTCTGATACTATTTATTCCAGTTCCCAAAACCATTTTAATTCCCTGTATAAAGTTTGTTCTTAACTTAATTGGATCCCCACATGTGGCAAATCATGTTAGCCAAGTATATTCATTCGAGAATTAGATTTATATGGTGTGATATAGAAATTGGTATGTGGGTTAGTCGATTTCAATTAATAACTGAAACATGGAGTTCCATTTCTAAACTAACTTAGATTTCCAGTTTAAGGTTTTATTTCACCGAGTTTGAATTCTTCTAAACCTGGGAGTTCAATTCTGAGAATGGGAGTTGAGCCTTGTGAACTGATTTAGCTATGGATGTTTTCTGTTAACTTAAATTGATTGATTTCCTATTTTTGATGTAAACTGCTATGGTGTGTTTTTAAACTGGGTTGAGGTTCAATAGAAACCTGAGATTCAATGTGTATTAACTGAGTTAGATTTCTCCTTAAACCTGAAATTGAATGTACAGAAATCTGAGTTTATCTTGCTTTGATTTCAATAATTGTTTCCTGCAACTGATTTCCTTTTTGTTCACTGAAATCTGAGTTTATGTTCTTTTACATAAAACCTGAGTTTTTCTTACAATGATTTCAATGTTCTTCTTTTAAAATTGTTTGGGTTATGTTTCCAGTTCCTTGTAAATCTGAGAATGTAAACCTGAGAATAGTTTAACCACCTGTAATGATGTGTAAACCTGAGTTTAACCCTTCATTGCACTGTTAACTGAGTATGGGATTGGAGGTATTGTTTTGGATTTAAAAACTAAATTCATTTCCTTTCCTAACTGTCAAATCCTGAGTATTCCCATGCCTGAGATTTGGGGGTGTAGGCATTGATTGATTTGTAAAATGATTTCCTTTCTTTGTATTGACTGAAAACTGATTCTTGATTCATGATTCATTTCTTCCTATTACCTGAGAATGTATGTATTCACTGTCCTCTTGACAGTCACTCACATGTCTCACTCTCTTACACACACATTGCACTCTACACTTACACATGTATACACTATTTTAATATCTGAACACACACACCCACATTCTCACTGTTTTCAGGATTGGTTCCCTGTTATTTCCAGTTGCACATGGAACATGACACACACTCTTGTGATACCTCACACACACAAGCCTAGTATATTACACACACATCCACTTGCACATTATACTCTTGTGTTTCCCTTTTCACTATTTCCTATTTACCTATATGTTGAGATATAGATATAGATACAAGTTTCTATATATATATGAGTGTGTGTACTATTATATATATTAGATACATATAGAGTTTGGATACCATATGTCAAATGAATGTATATGTATATATGGGATGACATGTCATGATATATGGGATGTTGTGATATGATGTCATAGAGCATGGGATACCATAGGACACAATGTATTGTATATATGATATTATGTGATTGGTAGGCTCGACATAGTATTGCCTAGAATAGCCTAGTAAACCTAGAGTAGACTTGTTAGAACTTATAATAACTTGCTAGACCTAGATTAGACTAGTTTGACTTAGGTTTGGCTTGGTTGACCTAGTTTGACTTCTAGGGTTGACCAGAGTTGACCAAGAGTTGACTTTGGTCTAGATTGACCTAGTTTCATGTAGAATGCATTAATTTGCATCGTATTATCATTGTAGACTCATAGTGACTTGTACTGTTCTATAGGAGACAAACACCACTCCTCGGACAGTCTATATTCTCTCAGATTCACCGGTTACAGGCGAGTACATTCTCTGATCATTTTATATCCTGCATTAGGAGTATATTTCCTGCTTTAGATTACTTTACATGATACTGACACGTTGGAACACGGATTAGTACTATATGGATATTGTTGGGCGATGTTATCCCCTTAGCGGATATATCGGGTATTTCGTGTTCGTGTACTTTATCGTGAGCATCGTGTACTCCTTGTATTCGTGACATTCGTGTACAAATCGTGTGAAATCGTGTATATTCATGTATTCACATGATCTCGTGTGCGACTATATTTCGTGTGCAATAACATAACTTAGCGAGATCCTTGTGTATTGATTAGGGCGGGAGAGTAGAAGTGGTTATGTATTCAATCTAGTAGATTATTCGTGTACAACCTCTGTAGATTACTCGTGTATAACATCGTGCCGTTTATATAACCATCTTGTGCTCTGAATCACTAGACACTATCATTTCTCTATATAATGTAGCTATTTATTTACAGTCTTTCCTGTTTACCATATTATTCTTCAGTTTCTTGTATCTTACTCTCTAGCATGATTATATATCCTGACCTGCTATGATTTGTTGAGATGTACTGTGCTCGCTTCTGTCCTGACTGGACCTGTTAAAATATTACAGAGGACGAGGCTGAGGCGTTCTGCCCTACTTACTACGGTGCTACACTAGACGAGTGCCTAGACTTGGACCAGCAGCAGGATCCACTAGCAGTAGATGACACTCCCTTAGACTAGGACTGTCTTTACTATTCTAGATTACTGTATTAGATTTTGAGATATTCTGAGATATGTATTTACTTTAGACACTTAGAATTCTGGTTGTATCTCTGTGATGTTTCTTTCCTGGATATTATCATCTTTTATCTTTCATTATCTTTCCATCTTACCTATTCAACCTTAGCTGTGGTTGAGTTATATTTCTGTTATGTTACCCCCATTCGGGGAGTATAACTGTTTTTACCTTCAATTGTTAGATGTTGTGACCTAGGACAGCGTTCTACCGCCGACACTGCGATGTAGGCTGGACGTACCCACGTCTCGTGCCCTTACTCTAGGGTGCGGGTCGTGACACAAGTAGATATCGATGTTCTTCTTTAGATTTCTTGAACCGGGTATGATAAGTGTAAGGAACATATAAGGAGTTTTCAGGCACATCCACGGTGGTAGATTATACGGTGTCAAAATTACTGGCCAACAAGAGTATTGCATCCCCGACTGTCTGAATGGAGTGAATCCATCAGAACATAAATCCAATCGAATATTCCTAGGCTCCGCAGCAAAATCAGGATGACACCGATCAAAATGCTTCCATGCTTCTCCATCGACAGGATGAGATAATTCTCCTTCATCTATCTTTCGTTATTTGTTATGCCATGTCATGTGTTGTACAGTATTTGCAGACATATACATCCTTTGCAGCCTCTTTGTGATTGGCAAGAACTGTATGTACTTGTATGGGCGCATCCGCGTACGGGCAATTGATTTTCTTTTGCCCGGATTGGCTTGTACCGGTCCTCGTTGTCATGACCCGCACTGACTGTGAGGGTAGGAGTACGTAACAACGCCCAGCCTACACCGCAGTGTCGGCAGTAGAACGCTGTCCTAGGTCAATCATCTAACAATATAAAGGTACTGTACATTATATACACTCCGAATGGAGGTGACATAGCAATACAGTCTCAATCACATCTAAGGTAGAGTACGATAAAAAGATAGATAGATATGGAACGAAATGAATCCACAGAGATACAATCAGATAGAAGTCTATGTGTCTAAGATGACATCTCCATAAATATCAGATAAAATAACTCCCAGTACATATACAATAATGTATCAATGAAAAAGATAAGGTAAGAGTCTAAGCTAGCAGTCTAAACCACTGGTGGTAGATCCTCTACTGTAATTGGGTCAAAGTCACAAGTGTTGTCTAAGCTGCACCATAATGGGTAGACACCAGAGCCTCATCATTCACTATAAAATTTTCAACAGGTCCAGTCAGGATAGGAGCGAGCACAATACATCTCAACAATTCATAGTAGGTTAGAAAATATAATCATGCAGTAAAGTAAGATACAGGAACTGAAAGAAGTACATAATGTAAACCGAGAGAGAACTATAAAAGAAATATCTACTATAAGTAGAGAACTAACAGTAGCTAGTGAGTCAGAGTACAATATAAACATGTGAATGACATAGGAGATTCTGATGAGACACTACGGAGGTGATCAGATGAGATACTACTTGGATATTATTCACATGTCTACTTCTACTCCCCTATACCCCCAATCAATACACAAGGATCCAGCCAGGTTATGTTATGATTCTATACAATGGCCTATAAGAGGTGATACATGGTAAGCCCAAAAATAGGTGATTCTAGGAATGCCCATAAATGGGTGATTCAAGGAAGTCTCTGTGATCATGAGAGTACATGTCACAAGTGATCAATGAACCGTAAAGCATAGTGATACACCGTGTAAGTGAAACGCACAGAACATGTAGTCTCCAATGCTCCCTGAGGGGATAACATCTCAAGAAGGGATCCATATAGTACTAATCCGTGTGACCAACGTGACAGTATCAAGTAAAGTAATTTAAAGCAGGAAAATAATTCTAAACATGATATAAAATGATCAGAGAATGTACTCGCCTGATGTCTAAATGTGCAAAGTAAATATACTGTCCGAGGAGAGGTGTCTGGCTCCTATTTAGAACAGCACAAGTCATAACATGTCCAGAATGGTAATAAGATGCACTACAATGAATTCTACATGAATCTAGGTAAATCTAGGCCAAAGTCAACTCTTGGTCAACTCTGGTCAACCCTAGAAGTCAAACTAGGTCAACTATGGTCAAACTAGGTCTAACAAGTCTAAATTAGGTCAAACAAGTCATTCTAGGTCTAAACAAGTCTATCTTAGTACTCATACACAATCACAAGGTCAAAACCAACATCATACATACACAATTCCTATATACATATATCTATGTACACTATATATATATATAGGCACACACACATTAGCATAGGCTAAGTCAACATATCATGGCATATCTATTTGACATTGCATTTAGCTATAAAACTTATATACATTATAAGAAATTAAGACTAACATATAAATATATTATATTATATATGTATAGCTAAACCACTACATACATGCATCTATAGGGGCTATGTGTGTGTGTGTGAACATATGTAAAGAGGGGGGAGTGATTTAGCTAACAGTTAAGAGTGCGTGTGTGTCGACAGTGAGTGATATTGTCACATGAGAGTTATATGTGTCAAGAGTTACATAAATCAAGTGTAATACAAATAGCATGGGTGTGTACAAAACAAGGTGGCATGGTATAGTGTCTTAGTGCATTAATCAAACTAGTGTGTGTGTGATAGATAGTGTTAAGAGGGTGTAAAACCTGTGTGTGTGTGATACAAGGAATAGAAAAAACAGTGTATGAACAAGAGGGTGAGTAGAGTGGTATAAATGTGTGTGTACACAAGGTTCAAAGTGTGGTTATGGTGTACATGGGCCATAGGCTATTGTTCTCAGATTTTTTTTATTGACAGTAAAGGAACATGCATTTGTGTTCATGTGTGTGTACATAAGAATAGGAATAGGAAAACAGTGTGGCAAGTTGGCATGTGTGTGGAAAACCTGTGACAGGAATAACAACCCAATTCGAAATAATCAACTAATCCTGTCAAACCATCCTAACATCACAAATGTGTATAGGAAATCATTGTGTGAGTAATTTACAGGTGTGTGTGAATCACCACAGGAAAACAAAGAGTGTCACTCAGGATTTAATGTGTATGTAGATAGGTTCTCATTAAACAACCATTGTAATCTCAAAATTAAGTGACAGTGTGTAGGGTGTCCTTGGTTCAGTTAGCAGTTTACAGTCCTAACAGTACAACATCCATGAATCCCTATTCTACAGGAACCTAACATGTAAGAGAGGAACCCTAACATAAACTCTATTATTAATGCAACACAAAAAAAAACAGAAATGAAATTTAAACTCAGGGAACCCAAATCAGTTTTGACAGTTAAAAGCAATTTAAACCCAAATCAACTCATTGCCTCCACTACAACAAAAAGACCTATTAATGACGCTTGATAAGTGGATTTCATGACGGCTGATAAATAAGCGTCATCAAAGTTCAAAATACCTTTTTTCTATGACGGTTTAGGCTAATTTTGGGCTTTTTATAACGTTTATAAAACAAAGCATTATTAATAATTTAGAGTGGTGGCAAACTTGTAATATTTTTTAAGTTTAATTGTTGGCTAAATTCTTGCTATAGCTCGCCTCTCCCCCAAAACATTCTGGTCTTCTCCTTCTCCTCTTTTCTTCTCCCTCCTCTCCCCCAACTCCAAAACCCTAACCCTAGATCCAAAATCTTCGAGGAGGGCCTCACGCTCCTCGTCGCCCTCTAGGACAAGCTCAAAGCCGTCGCGCACGCGATAGACAAGAACGCGAGAGAGGAGCGTTAGGGTTCTGCTCGTCCTCTGCTTCGCGCTCTCCCTCTCCTTCCTTTTTCCCTCAACCGCCTTACCTGCCCCTCCTGTCTCTCCCTCGTCGGATCCGGGCCCTTCGCCGCCCTCTTCTCTGGATCCGACCCGACCCGACCCTCCCCCTCAACCGCCCCCTCTGCTCCTCCTGTGCTCCCGACGGCCCCCCTCGTCCGCCTCCTCCTCCTCCTCCTCCTCCTCCTCCTCCTCCTCCTCCTGTCTCTCATCCGATTTTAGTTTTTTTCTTCCTTCAAAGAAGCTTCAATTCCATTTCTATTCTTAGCATCACATAGAGAGAGGGATTCTTGCTATATATGGAAAGATTCAGTGCAAGAGGAGAGAAGAGAGCACTAGCTAGAGAGGAAGACCATGAAGAGGAAGAGGAAGAGTCAGCTTTTCTTCCAAGAGACCCAAAATTCCTGGGCTCTCGAGGTTCCTTTCTTTTTCTTTTTCTTTTGATTTTGATTACTATTTGTATCGGGAAGTTTCGAGAAGTTTGTAGTGATGCTTTTTTTTGGATGGCCTGTTTTAATGCAGTGTGATAGTGGAAGCACTCAAAATAGACAGCCTCCAGAGGCTTTGTTCTTCACTGGAGCCTCTGCTCCGCCGAATTGTAAGTAGATTCTTCTTTCAAATATTTTCAATCTATGGAACATATCAAAGAAAAGAAAGGGATTAATCTTTACAGAGAAATTCATGGTCTGGGAAGAGACCCATTACTGGGGACATCATTGTCAATCTTTGGATCACGACGAAGAATCCATATTTTGTTTCAACCACCAAAACTCGTCTCGATGTTCGCCATTCCAAGCAGTAGAGTAGAACAGTAGGTGCATGTCCAACTACATTATATACCGATCTTAATTTAATTTGTAGACTAATTAGTTTTTAAGTATACTGCATGGCGTTGCATGAACAAGTGTGACCCCTGAGCTCTTGAAGCCTTCCAGGAGCTCGGCCTTGGCCGGGTCGGACGCGGTGGCCTCCCTCACCAGCGCGAACGTCGGGTGGCCGGACTTGGCGCTCGCCTTGACGTTCGACTTGCCGATGTACCGGGTCCCCCCGATGATCAAGATCTTCGCCATGGATTGATCGATCGAATGGGACTGTAATATGATATCCTTGTTGATTATTTTGTTGATTATTTTGTTGATGATATCCTTGTTGATTATAGCTTAAAGACAAATCTAAAAAAATATACATTTCATATTAATTATATATACAAAGGTTAAACATTTTGGGATCTTTCGAAATTTTTGGGCCATATATACAGCTTGTAAATACTCATAAACAAACTTGAGTCTATGTTTAAAATTGTTGTATTGTGCTAGCTACTACGTATATATTAATGCAGCTAGTATCGTACACGTGCATTGTATGCAGGTAAAAAATTATTAAAAAATTATTTAAAATACAATTTGTTTAACTTAACGTTGTCATGTGAGATCGAACACATCAAGTCAAAAATAATACCTTCCACATTAACCACATGAGTTAGAAATATTTGACTATATCTTTATAATATTAGATAGTTAAACAATTAATTATAATTTATTTAATTTTTTAATTACATTTAAACGGATTATTTTGAAACGTTTTCAAGGCCTGTCTTTATACAAAGTCGATATATGCTGCTTGTATTTTATCTTATGTTTGATATAATTTGGCCAGAATTAATTAATTATGTTTGGTCCCATATGCTTTGAAAGAAAACCCATGCTAACGTCAAAAGGAGCTCCTTTGCTTGCGAGTTAAGTGGAGTGGAGTTCCAAACTGACATCATTTGGAAAATGCTAATGATGATAGAGACCCACATATATTGGATTTAATAACATTGCCACCTAATTGGTTTGCTTTCCTGTGGCATATGAACTTGGACGTAATTAAAGGAGAATACTGAATATATAACACCTACCATTTGACTCAGCTAATTAGAAGAGATGCCAACCAATAATTTGTCCTTGTTAGCCATGATGCCAATCAATAATTTGTCCCTCACTGAAAAGTTTCACATTTTCTGTACAAAGTGGCCTGACTATGGAATTGGCTATTGCTCAGTTCTGGTCTAGCGGAATTGGTAGCCATAAAGCTACTATTGTTGAATTTGAGGTAATTATTGCATGCTGAGGTCTTTATATATTATTGTTGCTCATCTATTTTTTTCATTGGTGCAAGCCTTAAGTTTTGTTGTGCGTTAACCTATGCATGGTCACCACTACAAAAAAAAGAGTGAAACAACATGGATTTGAGAAAATGTTGAAGTGATACTTTGGGAGAGGGACCAAGTCTATTGCTGAAACTGATGCTATGAATCTTGCTTATAGCTTTAAATATGAATTCAACAATATTTTTGTTAGTTCCATGGAGTGAAACTAAATGTTCTTATTTATCCCCTCTACTATACCTATCTACATTCGGACCCCATCATCTGATATGAGGATCCAACATCTTATGATACTCATATTTATTTAGACTTTGGAGGCAATTAGGTAAAAGTGGAACTGCAAGTCAATTTGTACTTGCACTGGTTGTTTTCTTTTAATTTAATCGAAATCAATACCAGTAATTAGTCATTTGAAGCTCTTACAATCAAAGTTGTGTTGGAATATTTTGGTTTGAGGGACTAGGTATAGTTTGCTTGTTCTGGTTCAAGCTTTTTACAAAGCCTTTTAGAGCATGCTATGTTTGAGTTATGTAGGGCTTTTTACTCCTTTTTCTTGATATTTCAGGATTAGATTTGATTTTTAGGCCTGACAATTATATGGACTGATTCGGTTGTCTTCTCTTTTTCTCAGGATTATTTCACTGGTGTTCCGACTATCGTTGATCTTTTATGATTATTGGTTATGTGGCCAAGTTTTGATGTGGACAATTTTAGTAGTTGTAAATATATATATGTATTTGGATATTCAATTTTGAGAATGTAATGAAGATGTTGATATGTACTCTATTTTGAGAAATGTAATAAAGATGGTGATATATAATGTTAATTTGATTTTTAGGCCTGACAATTATATGGACTGATTTGGATATGCTAATTTGAATAGTATAAAGTGTTATAAATGTGCTGCATTGAGCCTATACATATTATATATTCATGACGTTTTAAAATTGTTCTGAATTGTGCACTATATATTAACTATTCATAACGTTTTTATATAAACTATTCATGACGGTTTCTTTATGACACTTTTAAAAAACATTTATAACACCCGTTTTCATAACGGTTGCTTTGAAAAAAAAGCATCATGGTTTGTCATTAATGACGCTTTTTAGCCGTCATTAAAAGGGTTTTTTTGTTGTAGTGCTCACACAAATTGAATTGAACATGTACTTCAACCCTAACACATGTGGGTGAGTCCAAATTATCATTCAATCACCATTAAAATAGGTAAAATATAAATCAAACTCAGGAAAATTGTTTCAGCCAAGTGGTATCAGTTGACAGCTCCTTGAATATCTATTTATCATCCAAAAACTCCATTCGAAACCTAAAAACCTACAGCAATCAATAACCCACATTGTAGTAATGCAAATTCACATGTACATGGATTAAATTGGTAATTAACATCAATAAAAACAGAAAATAAAAACAGGAAATAAAACTCAGAAATGAAGAACAGTAACTACGTATCAGTTAATTTGGGGAATTTGAATTTTCGAATTCAAAAACACATCAAAATGCCAAACAAAGGGTTGGTAATTGATATCAAACTTGTGAGAGTACATGAGAGTGTATTTGTGTCTAGGAATTGGACACGAATCGTGTCCAAACAAACACGTATACACAGACACTTGACAGTGCACAACAATCGCCGTGCACGCGTGCACGTGCATCCAATACGCGACACACGACACGACACGATACGTGCTCGGGTCCAGTGATGCACCTAGGGTAGCTCTAGGACTGACACACCCTGCATTGAGTCTACGAGTCACACAGACATGACACGACATGTGTGTCAGTCGTGCCTGTGCACGCTCACAGCAGCCCGCGCGCGACAGCGCGCGACCAATGCGTCCTCGATAACTCCACGCGTGGTGCACGAGACGCTCCCAAATTTTGGGAGCATGGTCGCAGACAATTCCCCATGAATCCCATAAAAATTTAGGACACGACGTGTCCTGTGTCCCGAGATATACCCCCCGAGATAAAGGACACGGCCTACGGGCTCGTGCTGCGTGTCCAAATGAAATACACGACACACAAGGACACAAAACACCAGGACACCTTCACAAAAAGTAATACTCTCACCTAGATCTACAAATCCATGCAATCACTTTTCAAAAATATGAAAATTAATTCCTATGTGGCATTTCCATAAACACTCAGGTATCCTATTGGATACGTGTCCGATACGGACACGAAATGAGCCCACTTAGACACGAAATGATTCTTATAGTTAGGGGACTCCTAGGCCTAGGCTAAAATGCAAAAATAACAGCAACTATAATAGAGTTTTAGGGATTTACCTATAGGTATCAATCTCCTCAAAAGCTCTAAAAAAAAGGGGTATTCTTCTTGCTTCCCAACTTCCCCAAATTGTACACAAACTGAGAAAAACCTCCACAAACAGCAAGAACACAGTAATTAGAACCTATTACAATTTGTTTGGATTAAAAAGGAATTAAAATAGATTTTCTAGGAATTTCTAAAGATGGAGCATACCTCTCTTTCCAAATGTGAACTTTCTAAAGGAGGCTAACCTAATGGAAGAGATTACTTATAGGGGGAAATCCCTAGGTGGGCTGGCCAGCCATGCTAGAGTTAGGGTTAGGTTTACATGGTGTTGGGCTTGGGCCTCTATGGGCTAAGTTGCTAATTAATGGTTTCAAAACCATAAGTCATGGCTTATGACTAAAGCCTCTCTATTCTAACTTAAATTCTAAATGGCCTATTAGGAATTAACTTAATGTTAGGTTAGGGTCACATGACCTAATCAAGTCACCACCATTAGGGTTAGCATCTAGGTTAGGCTCCAAAGTCAATGCTAGTCAAAGTCTAGAATAACCCTTAATTAAATTATACCAAAAATCATATAAATTCTAATAAATCTCAATAATTCATAATAATTCCAAATAATATATATTAAATTCAAATAATTTAAAAATGAGAAAATACCCTCAAATTAGAAATGTGGTAGATGAAACACCCCAATCACAAGTCATGATTTTAAATAGTTTAAAAATAATTGAAAATCACCGAAGATCATAATATGAAATAAATATCAATAAATAATAATTACAAATTTCAAAATTACCCTCATCTGAAAAACTGGGTGTTACACTCGTCACAGAAAATGTATTTGTCTTTATCACTATTCTCTTTGTAGTATAGCATACAACCATTTCGATAGCAGTCTATCTTCTGGTAGCCCAATCCGAGTTTCCGTATCATCATCTTCGACTTGTAGAAGCTTTCAGGCAAATCATTTGATCTTTTGGCAACAACTCTCTTACAAGCTGAATTATCCGGTCATAGCATCCTTGCGGTAAGTTAAAATCAGATTTAAGGTTCAAGAGCCGCATCACCACCGACAATACCGAATGAAAATCACAACCCGGATATAACAGAGTATCAGCATGGTTGAACATATCGTAGAACTCCTTTGCATCAGGATTCGGATCCTCACGTGCCACAGCAAAATCTAATACCATCTCACATGCCAAGTTTGTTGGTTGTCGATATTCAAAATGATCTCCGAGAGTAGAATCTCTCACCTCGGTATTGAAAAAGGACTGAGATTGCGAAGCCGGAGATTCTCCTTGATTAATCCACATATTGTAGTTCGGCATGAAACCCTTCTTGTAAAGGTGCTCTCTCACGAGTAACACCTCTCTAAATGGTATATTCTTATATTTGACACAAGGGCACTTTATGCGCCTTCCGTCCATGAAATCGGCATGGCTACTTTCATATATGAGAAATTGCTCGACGTCCGCCTTGAAATCGTCCGTCAAGCCAATCATACTCCCATGTTGCCGATTGTACATCCAAGAACGGTCAAGTAAGTGTCGACTCATTGTTCTAATCCACGTGAATTATTCTGCACCAAGAATTAAGATGCTATATATCACATGGCATCATAAAACAAACCTAGTATAACTTGGTATGACGTACCCCTCACGTACATTCACTCATAAAATAAACCTATTATAATTAGGCATCACGTTGATACTGAAGTATCAAATTGATACTCAATTATATATCACATTGATCAATCAATTACCTTAGTAATCTAAAACTATTACACCAATTTATTTCGTGTCCGTGTCCCATCAAATTTCTAAAACTATTATACCGATAAATTTCTATTTATCTACTATACCTACTATAATATCGATAAATTTCAAATACGAAATTGAAATTGAAATCCTAGAACATGTTGAGAAAACACAAAAAAGCATAAATAAAAATAAATGCAAATTAGGGTTTAGGGTTTCGGACCTTGAAGAGGTTGGTCATGGAGAGGATCTCGGAGAAGGGGGGACGTCGGAGGGGGGACGCCAGTGGGGGGACGCCGGAGGGGGTGGTCGCCGGAGGGGGGGATCGCCGAAGGGGGGAACGACGGAGGAGGAGAAGAGGGAGGGTGTATGGGGTTTCGAAGGAGGAGAAGAGGGGGGACGGAGTAGGGGAGCACGTCGGAGGGAGGTGGTCGCTGGAGGTGGGGGCTCGACGGAGGAGGAGAAGAGGGGGTGGTTAGGGGGTCGGAGTTTGGGGAGGGCGCCGGAGGGGGCCGCAGTCGGGGGAGGGTGATCGCCAGTCGGGGGGGGGGATCGCGGGGGGGAGAGAGGGGAGAAGAGAGAAGGATTTTGAGAGTGAGAGAGAGATTGGAAAATTTTTAAAATTTAAGTAACTTTCGAATTTTCACAGCAAATTAGCGACGAAAATTTTTCGTCACTAGTCTGTCGCTACATGGAAATGTCACTAAGTAGTCGCTCATTAGTCGCTACCTTTATGAAAAAAATTTAGAATAAAAATTAATCCTTCTGTTTCGATATTTACAGCAGCTTAGCGACGTATATATCTGTCGCTAATCAGTCGGTTGACATATTCCGTCGCTGATCCATCGCTAAACTTATAAAAAATTTAAGTAAAAAAATCCGTCGCCTGTAAGTCGCTTGTCGATCGCTAATTGGCGACGAATTACACCATCACTAATTTTTAGTCGCTATTTGTCTGTATTTTGGTAGTAATAACTGTCTATAACTACTTTATAATCTTTGTCATTTACTTGAGATTGCTAGATGATGTGTGCTCGTTCCATTTTGACTAGATATATATTTCAGTTGTTTGTCCTGGAGATACGTGTCCTACTTGCTATGGACCTGAGAAAGGATTAGCCACTATGAGCCCTGACCTTCAGGAGTGATCAGATGACTAGTTATAGGACTTGTTCTAAATTTTCATGTTTGAACTTGAATTGTAATAAGTAGAGATATTTGATATTGTATTTGAGAATGTTTTAAGAGATTATTATTTAGTAGTTTATTTAGTTGTTGTTTGTTTAGTATCTTATTAGTTCTCTAGACTTCTGTGTTATCTTATCGTATTTAGACTGTGATCGAGTATTACTATATCTTTACTTTTCCTCCATTCAGAGTTGAGATCCATGACAGGTGCATTATATACTTGCGTGAGTTGTTAGATAGCGACCTAGTACAGCATTCTACCGTCGATTCTGCGACGTAGTCTGGGTACTATTACGCACTCGTGCCCTTATACTGGATGCGAGTTGTGACAAATTTTTTGAGCAGATTAAGGTAAGAGTGGACTTGCATTTAATAATTAAGTAATGTTGATGAATTAAATTTTTGAGGATTAAAATGGTTAAAGATTATTATTACTATCGGATTTTAGATTCAAGGCTTGAATAAAAATATAGGACAAGACCTTAAGGAAATTAGTCGATGGATTCAAAAGAGAATCGAGGATACGATGTCTACGGTCTTGGAATTAAGTTCTTAACTTAATGGTCATTTTGTGGATTAATACGTACCCGTCAATCGTGCCACTATGTTGGAAATTAACCTCATTCATCTTATTACTGTTTGTTATCATCCAATCATTAATTTCAAATACAAAATTCTTTTAAGGTGGATAGATTTTAAGCGCTCTAAATTTTAGGATTTATTTTTATTTATTTAATAGGATTATTTATTACTAAATAATATTTTAATTTTAATTTTGACTATAAATACCCTTTATCGTAGCTTTGATTTTAGAAGCACAACAATTACCAATTTTTCAACACAAATTTCATGTATGATATTGATGAGTCCCCTTTCAATTAGATATATCAAGTCGGACTCAAACATGTCTTCTTGTACTCCATTTTTATCGTACAATTTTTGGGTCAAAATGGCTAATTCTATCACCTACCGTAATATCCATGTCCTTTCCAATTGAAATTTGAGACCCCACTTTGACTCAAACCTTTCTACCCAATATATAGTTTTGATCTACTTTGAGCCTACTACAAACTTGCCTCTTGTGTCCCACTCAATTGAGCTCATGTGCTACTTATATACAAAAGTCACAAAAGACGTATTTTCGGGATTTCAGAACCTAACTAGCTACCCCGCCCCGAAACTAGCCCAACCAATTATCGTAGAGCCTATTCTAGTTTATCCAAACCTAATAGGTTCCTTTAAGGTTGATTTTTGTTAAATTTTGTACAACCATTATGTAATGCCCCAGTCCCAATATACGGAGGACCAGCCATACGAAACATGCCATGCATACGAAGAATACTCCAATATATGGAATTCTCATACACATACATAAGCTATAAATAACAAAATCACAGGCCAGTCACAGATAATTTATATCTCATCCACAGAACACAAGAAATAAACAATAGTCCAGATAGAATAAAATAAAAGAGTCAAAAGATATATAGCCGGGTGGAGACAAATCCACTACCAAACAACTATGAAAAATAGTCTGAGATAATTGGAGTCCGACCTCCTAAAATATAATAAAATAAAAAATGTCCACTACAAGTGTAGCAAGTCATGACTAGTAGAACAAAACTACTAGATCTTGGTAGGTGAGACCTCATCAGCTGTAAAAGATGGATCCAGTGCAGAACCGTACTCCTGGGGTAATCTTGGTTGTCTAAGCTTGGAGATATCACCAGATCCTCAGAAGAACATAACAAGATACAAGAAAACAACATTCCATATGAACTATGTAATAAGATAAATGATGCATGCAATAGGTGTAGGACCGATATATTAAGCAATATATACTCTAGAGGGGGTGAATAGAGTATGCAGCATAATATTAGCAATTAAAATAAAATCACTACTATATCACTATCATGTCACGATGGCTATGTCACAGTTATGTAAAAGCAGTAAATAAGAGCGACATAGAGCAAAAAAAACACAAGTATATATCCTGGTCTCCCTCTTGTGAGGACTAATCCAGGTCGGTGGACTCTTGCTCCGAGTTGAAATCTACTATTAGAAACACAAGCTTTTATCCGAAGTGCTTGTCGACTTCTTACAACACCGAGCTTTAATCCGAAGTGCTCGACCAACTTCAGTTGTGAAGTGTATATTTCTTGATTAAGCCTCTGATTACAACTCTCTAAAACTTCTAGACCTTAACGTACTGGTAAGTAGACTAGAGGTTGTAAAACAAGCTTGAGATTTAAAAATGAAAGCTTTGAATAGCTGAGGAAGCTTATAGAAGAGAAGATAGAATGTGAATGAGTAAAATAAAATAAAAAAATCTTCTCTATTTATAGAATTTCTGAAAACCGAGTTCTAGCCGAATTTGGATGCCAAACATTCAAAAAATTGACCGTTGCAACCGAGTCTGCAGAAAGAACATGTTTATAGGGTTTACTACTTCAGGTACCCGAGTTCGGGCCAAGTTTAGGCCAAACTTTGTCCGAACTCTGGTATTCCTATTTAGGTCAGGATCCAGGTTTAGAATAGGTTTTGGACTTTTTGGGCTATTTTTCAAATATAGCTTTTGGGCTATCTTAAAAACAAATCCCTTTGTAAATAAGACTAGGTAGTTTGAAATTTTTTTTGGGTTAAGCCTGTTTGCCAGTACGACGCGGTTTACATTTCTCTTAGACTCAATAAAATTTTGTAAAATGTTGGCCCACTGGTCATGATCATACTTGATTTTGATAATCAACGTCAACTTTGGTTAATACATAAAATATATACAACTACAGGTATCAAGTCAGAATGTCTGCACCTACTGCTACAAACATCTCGTCGTCATAAGAACCAAAAGTGATGGAGTTAAGATCAAGACTTTTTATATCTTTCTTATATATTTTTATCTTTATGGTTTATCTATTTTTAGTCCATAAAATATAGCTTTCCTATCCACCAAAATTCCTATCCAAAGTCTACAAACAAAATGGCCTAAAATCCATATATTGTGTAAATATATCCAAATGGTCCAAATCTGTTTTGTTTGATCCCTGACAGAACTCAGCCAGGACTCGACCTGAGTTCGATCAAGTTGTTATTAGTCTTCCTGGATATCTATATCCAACGTTCGAATGCGAGATTTTTGTATCCAAACTCTGCCCGATTTTGGTCAAAAAAATACTATAAATAGATAAGAATATTCATATTTCAAATATCTCATTCACTTTCTCTTATCTCAATTCCTTATGTATTTTCTACGAACTATACACTTTCTTACTTAGCTTATACTTGTTAACCATCAAAAATGGGAAAAGGTTTTGTTGATTAAAACTTTGGTATTTCAATTACAAACAGAACATTATATAATGTAGGACTTAGACATAGTCCTAGGAGTACACTGTTATTTTTATCTGGGAACTGTATCAGTAGAGCGAGTGTTAATGCGTTGACTATGTTGATGATCTGACGACGATCTTGAACTCTCTGAAGGTCTGGGTTGCTCTGGATGCCGGAGCGCTACGAGGAGAAGCGGACGTTAAGTGTCTCTTCTGGTCTCTGTGTGTGTATATCTTCGTCCTTGTGTGTCTGTCCCCATGTGTCATAAAGGAATAATCCTTATATTTATAGATAACAGGCTGGCTGCTCATGCGCGCATATGTCAGATGCGCTTGGTCGTAGGGATGCCACGTGGCTGATGCTGGCAGGGGTGCATGGATGATGCGCCCGAGTTGTAGTAGAATATGCTCGAACTACTTCGTTGGGCTGCAGAAGAGTTTGACACGTGGCAGTTGCTGAGATTTGGTTGTTGCTGAGATCTTTGGTGGTTAGCACACATTCTTTGAATAGAACTGAATCAAAGGACGCATGGCGTATGCTTGTGGCTCAAAGATCTCAGTTTTGGAGGAGCGTGATCTGAGGGGTGCGCCAAGGATCGGGCGCATGGAGTGACTTAGTCCGATGAGTTTTAGGCATCATCGACAAGTCTGGATGCATGGCTTTTGATGCGCATACAGAGGTTCACATCAGGGTGCGTGTAGGATCAGGCGCAGGGGAGGCAACTTAGTCTCATGACTTTAGGAGCCATGAGTGTAAAACCCTAAATTTCTAATTTTTTTTAATTTGGTACTGATTTAAAAATTTTGTATTATACATCGCGTAGTCGTATTGTATGTCGCGCACAAAAATTTATTTTTCGTAATTGCTCGACGAGTGCGAACATGTGCGAGCGTACACATTTTTAGAAAAATATTTTTCCTATTTTTATAGTTTCAAGATAATATATATAATAATTATTTTTAGCTATCAAAATTTCTAATTTATGATTTTATTTATGAAAAGACTTTTATTTAGACAGTTATAATAATAAATAATATTTTGTAAAATGGTATACTAGAAAAGTGTATATTTGTAAATATTATTTGTGCATACATATATATTTCGTAATTAATTATTAGTTTATTTTTAAATAATAATATAATTTTCAAAATTATTATTAATAGTATTTTTGGAAAACGCATTTTGAAATTATTGTAACAATTTAAATCTTGATTTAAATTTTGGATTTATTTAAATTAATATCCATAATTAGAATTTGAATTATCTTATTTTTAAACAAAAGGATGTAAATTAATTAGAATTAAATTGATTTCGATTTGGATTGATTTAAATTAATAGATGAATTATCTAATTGGGTTTTAAATCTTCATAATCCTTATCCAACTAGGAATTTCCACATCCTGTAAATAGGCAGGTACTCCTCCATAAATTCCTCACATCTATAATTTACTCCACAAATTTTTCCAGCGAAGTACGTGCATCGTGTCTGTGGCCATTTCCCTCCGTGTCAGCCATGACGGCCTCGGGTCCGACCCCGGGTGACTATCTTATTCCATCTATTTACATTAACCCCATCGTGTCAGACACACCCGACACGACACCACCCTAGCCCGCAAATACATATCCAAAATCCTAAGACCTACGACCTCTCCTCTCGACCACGACTGTAACACCCACTTTTCTAAAATAAGGGTAAATTTGAACTTTTGTATTTTTAAATCATTAAAATATTTGATTTTAGTCATGATATGATTTTTGGGGATTTTTAGTTATTTTAAAACTATTTAATTGAGTGAAATATGAAATTGGTGTTTTGCTAGTGTAACATTAGTCATACATGACCTAGAAGACTAGTCATGACCAAGGAGACCTAATCATGTGTTTAGGATTTCAAATTTCTATTTTTAAGCCTAGGGGTATTTTGGTCATTTTGACACTTTTGTGAAATTGTGAATTATATTAATTAAATATGTGTTAGTTAAATTGTTGAGACTTGACCTAGAAGTTAGCCTAATCTAGATTGTTAATCATGACCCTAGAGACTAAGTTAGAGGGTTTCATTAAGTAATCACATTAGTGTAATATCTAGATATTTGTTAAGGAGATATTTTAGGCTAAAGGTTAAAGGGGGCTACTTTAGTTATGAGCCATTAGATTGCCTAGAAATTATTGGAGAAACCTTAGCCACTCATCCTAAACCCTAACCCTAACTTAATGGCAGCCAACACACATCCCCACCCTCTATAAATACATACCATTAATCATTTGCACCATTGTTAATTCATTTTAATTGCCTCTTTTGTGTTCTTCCCTAAACTTCTCCCCAAATATCCAAATCAACTCCAAATTGAGCCTAGTTTCTTACATTGGGATCCCCTACCATTGAGGGTGCTAAGGGGAGCTAGCTAGCAAGGTTGCACAAGCTTTTGGGCATCATCATTTGAAGAGAACACACCCCCCCACCTTGGTTTTCATTGAGTTTTCACTCAATAGGTAACATGCCCTAAATCCTAGTAATATTGTGATTTCTCTTCATGGTTGCATGCATATAGGTACCAGGGATCTATAGGCTAAGTTTGGTAGAAAATAGATTGGGTTTGGTGTCCGTATCGGACACGTATCTAGGTTTTTATGCAAGTGTTTGATGTATTGCCTCTGTGAACAAAATGTTTTTATTTTCGAAAACTAATTACACAAATTTCTAGCCCTATAGATGTAGATCACAGAACCCCATCACTGAGCACAATATTATGTCATGTCCGTGTCAAAATCAGACACGAACACACTGTACTGCACTGCACTGCACAGTGTGGCAGTATCCTGCTACCCGACCTTAATATCTCTCTGTGTAGGACACGTAGACACGTGCAATTTGACACAGAGGTGGGGGCCATCACTGACAGACCCCCCCTCGAGTTTCACGATAGGTCGTGTCGTGTCGGACACGAAATCATGATCTCACCGATTTTACACTGAACTGTGTACGCAGAAATTCAGTACTGACACGTACTTCGTGTCGTGTCCTGTCACTACGTGGATACGATTCAGGGTGTCGATCGTTTTAAGCCCTACATGTGGGCTACACGTGTGCACGACCACGTGGCTCCACGTGGCCTGTGTCGAGTGCACGAGTCCATGGACTCGCTGCACGACGCTGTGTGCACGCGTGTGTGTCTACGTGTGTGCGTGAGTATTTGGACACGTTTGTGTCCAGATTCTTGACACATTATGGCTCGACTAACACAATCACATGTAGTACTCTGATTACCAACCTTTATATTGGGTTTTACAATGATTTAATTTTGAATTTGGGTTATCCCAATTTTCCTGATACTACACTAATACGCTGTGCTGAGATTTATTTCTCTGATTTTTTTATCTTCTTTTAAATTGTTTTTATGATGATTACTGCTAGAATTATTTCACTTACACATGTAATAGTGTACTGCAATGTTGAGTCATGGATTGGTGTGAGGAAAATGACAGGGATTTGGGATTTCCAAATAAATTGAACTGTCATTTTGATTTAACTGAGATGTGATAACATATTTAACTGAGAAATTCCTATGTTTAAAAAGTGAGAAATTCCTATGTTTAAAAACTGAGATTTTGGGGTGTTAAGTGAATTTGGATTTCAATGTGTACAAAACAGAGAATTGAGTTTTAACATGTTAAAAACTGAGTTTTTTGTGTTCATTCAAAACAGGGACTTTTTACCATTTCATTGAAACTGAGAAATTAAGTTGGGTTGTTGATATGTTACTTCATTGCTATATATATAGACAACATGTTAGGTTCATGTATGAGAACTTGGGTTTGTATATTTAGAAAAATGAGATATGTTTAGGAAATCTGAGAATATATTGATAATGTTGAGTTTCTTTGTATATAGAAAACTGAGATTTAGTTATGAAAACCTGTGTACTGAAAACTAAAAATTTAAACTGAATTTGGGTTGTGTCAACCATTGCTTTGAGGTCAGCCCCTTGGCCTATTTTGGTTCAGTCCAAGTTCCCTTGCAGATGTGTTTAACCTATGGTTCAGTCCATGACTTGTTGACAGTCCTCTGTATTCTGTCACTCACTGTTGCACTCTCTATAATACACATACACATACACACAAGCCTCATATACACACACACACACACCATTCACACACACACTTGCATCTCACTAAAACTGAGACACTGATTTTCCCATGTGTGCACTCACATGACACACACTGCTCTCTCTCTCTTTTACTGTTTTTGGTAATTCCTGCACATTGTTTTACCACACACACACACACATACAATTTCATATACACACAAATCACATGCCACCTAATCCAATTCCTGTCACATGTTGCACACACAAATGCACTCTCTCTCTCATTCTCTCTATATAAATTCCTAGTCTTCATAAAGTTAAGTTTATGTATGTGATAGGTATACATATTTAATATGTGAAATGTTGCCTATATATATATGTATGTTGAGCTATATGTGTATATATATATATATATATATATATATATATATATATATATATATATATATATATATATATATATATATATATATATATATATATTAGGGTTGTGTATCTTCTGGGTATCTAGTATGGATACCTACTTGGATGAATAGGTTATACAAGTATGTGTATATGTCTCATATATATACACTTGTGTGTTCACTATATATATGTAATATATGTATACATGTGTTAGGTGTAGGCCTAGATGTAAACTAGGAAGGGTGTTGTTGGTTTGACTTGTGTAGTATAGGTTAATATGGACTAGTGTAGACTAGATAGCCTAGTTTAGACTTAGTTAGACCATGTTGACCTAGTTTGACTTCTAGGGTTGACTAGAGTTGACCAAGAGTTGACTTTAGCCTAGATTGACCTAGAATCATGTAGAATGCATAGTAGGACTTCATTTTACCATTTTGGACTTGTTGTGACTTGTGCTGTTCTGATTAGGAGCCAGACACCACTCCACAGGCAGTATTTTCTTCTGGATATCCAGGGTATCAGGCGAGTACATTCTCTGATCGTTTCATACTTGTCACGACTTATATTCTCGCTCTAGATTACTTTTACTTGATGCTGTCAAGTTATCATCACGGATTGGTACTATACGGATCTCTTCTTGGGATGTTATCCCCCTTAGCGGGCGTATCGGATACTTTATGACATGTGTTTCATGTACATCATGTATTCCTTGTTTCTGTGTTATTCATGTACACTCATGTTCTCTCATGTTCTTTCATGTACGTTAATGTACTTTCACGTTCTTTCATGTACGCTCATGTTTTCTCATGTGTTTTCTGTGTAACCAAAACATCATATACGTAATGTAACTGGACTAGATCCTTGTGTATTGATTGTGGGTAGGGGTGAGTATAAATGGTCATGTGATTTACCATCATATACACTCTGTTACTTTTCATGTTCATCATGTACAACCTAAGCCAATTACATGCCATCTCGTACTCTAAATCACTAGTCACTTACAGTTCTTACTTATCATGTATATATTTCCAGTTATCAAATATCTCTCCTGTTTCATGTACATCTTCTTACAGCGTTTCATGTATCTTACTCTATTGCTTGCTTTATATTTCCTGCCATGATATGAACTGCATGAGATGTACTGTGCTCGCTCCTGTCCTGACTGGACCTGTTGAAAATATTACAGAGGATGAGGATGAGGTCCTTTGTACCACCTATTACGGAGCAGGCTTAGACGACACCTGTGACCTGGCTCCTCTGGAGGACCCAGCTACAGTTCAGGATACTACTCCCATAGTCTAGGCTAGTCAGCTAGGCTTTATCTTTCTTTTCAGCATTGTTTTTGACTTTCAGTTGTTGTTTTGAGATGTATATATTCTTTCATATTCTGTAGTTGAGACTTTGTATTCGGGTTGTTTGCTGAGATGTTATCTTAGACACTAGACTCTTCTGAATATCTGTACTTCATTTTGAGTTCTATATCATATCGTACTTTTCTTCCTTAGTTGTGATTGAGTTTACATTCTGCTATGTCACCCCCATTCGGGGAGTATAAACTGCTTGGCATTATATATTGTTAGATGTTGTGACCTAGGACAGCGCTCTACCGCCGACACTGCGGCTTAGGCTGGACGTACCCACTTCTCGTACCCTTACTCTAGGGTGCGGGTCGTGACACGTTTTTAGTGGTGGCCCATGCAGGTCGAGTTTATGTAGTGGTATTCGAACTAGCGTATCACTATAGCCTGCAGTAGGAGTAGAATATTTTGGGGTACTCAATCACATTAGGAAAAGCTCTTAAACTGATTCTTGTTATCAATTCTTGCTACTTTAATACTTCCTTTTGAAATAAACTGTCCTCCCTTGAATTATCGCTTCTTTCTCAACAATTGATATCCTTGTTTGATCTGTCTTCAGGATGGTGGAGACGCGATTACAGCGTGCCATTCATGGAGATACTGTAGAGGGGACTGCTACCTCTCAGCCAGTTCGGCAGGGTCGGGAGGCTACAGCTCCTGCCACCTCTGCTCATATTTGGACTTCAGCAGCAGCTGAGGGTATGCCTCCACGAGTTCGGAGGCAGGACCCAGTCACTCCAGAGATGTCTTTCCAGCAGCCGCCGCCTACAGGACACATGGATGTGGTACAGATGTTTGCCTACTTCCAGCAGTTTATGGACCAGCAGCAGGTCCGACAGGACAGGGGCATGGAGTTGGCCATTACGACAGCCGCAGCTCGACAGCAGTCCAGTAGCCGAAGACACCTGGGATCGAGCAGTTCCAAAAGATGAGCCCGAGAGACTTCCTGGGGACAGAGGGGATTATATATGCTGACGAGTGGATCGAGCATATAGAGGAGATCTTCCGCCTGGCCCGGATACCAACAGATCTCCAGATAGAGGCTGCAGCTAGCCGGATGCGAGATCTTGCACGCACCTGGTATCAGTCAGACCCCAGAGTGGGAGTAGCTAAACAAACCTGGGAGGAGTTCAAGGGCTTCTTCAAGAAGAAGTTCTTTCCAGATTCAGCGCTCAGAGCCTTAGAGTCACAGTTCGAGAGCCTAGTCCAGGGGAGCCTTACAGTGGAGGAGTACGTTGGGGAGTTCGGCCGCCTCGGCAGGTTTGTAGAGGGATTGAGCGAGATGGCGAAGGCCCCGAGGTTCCGGAAGGGTCTGGTCAGGGAGGTCAAGTCCTTGACTAAGGGCAACAGGGATGCCACATTCGAGGAGATTCTGACAGGAGCCTTACTGGCAGAAGATGATCTTGAGCTTAGGCTCAAGAGGGGACAAGACCCAGTTGGGGGCAGTAGCAGCGGAGGCCAGGCCAAGAGGCCTCACTTTCAGCACCAGCAGCCGAGGCTGTTCCAGCCGCAACCGTTCCAGCAGAGGCAGACAGCAGCAGGCTCCTAGACAGCAGCATGTTATTTCTTGCCCTTTCTGTAAGAAACCAGGGCACGATTGGGGTGAGTGCCGGATGAGGCTAGGCAAGTGCCTACTCTGCGGATCATCAGATCATCAGTTGAGAGAGTGTCCCAAGTCTGCGGGACGGACAGCTTAGGGAGCAGGAGCCAGGGCTCCAGTAGGCCAGCAGGGGCGAGCTTACGCCATGACGTTTGAGGATGCTCAGGCAGTAGGAGAGGCGCTTGCAGGTTCTGTTCTTTTCGATTCCATTCCTACCTTGCCTCGTTGTTTCCATCTTGAAATTCAATTCCATATGTTCCTATCTTTCCTATTTGTTGATTAATTAGAATCTGTATGTTTTGTTGTTGATTTAACCTTTTACCGAATCATATGGGCTAGGTCGCCTCAATTATGGAATCTAGAGTCTCCGATAGTTATATTAATTGGTACGGCGAGGGCATAGTCTGTGTTGCAGACTCCATGGGTGCCGTAGCCTTACTTACTAATATGGCGAGGAAATTCTGATTATCATGATTCTGGATAGACGCATATGATTATCTAATTATATTAAAATAATTTCAAAAACCTACTATTTCTATCTTTCGTTTCAGTCTTTCAAAATATATATATAAATAAATAGATTGGTAAAATGTTTTGATACTATTCTAAGACTTTGAATTGATTAGGGGTGTTTAACCTAGGAGGAGTACGACCATCATAATTTCGAAGACGAAATTCTTTTAAGGGGGGTAGACTTGTAACACCCACTTTTCTAAAATAAGGGTAAATTTGAACTTTTGTATTTTTAAATCATTAAAATATTTGATTTTAGTCATGATATGATTTTTGGTGATTTTTAGTTATTTTAAAACTATTTAATTGAGTGAAATGTGAAATTAGTGTTTTGCTAGTGTAACATTAGTCATACATGACCTAGAAGACTAATCATGACCAAGGAGACCTAATCATGTGTTTAGGATTTCAAATTTCTACTTTTAAGCCTAGGGGTATTTTGGTCATTTTGACACTTTTGTGAAATTGTGAATTATATTAATTAAATATGTGTTAGTTAAATTGTTGAGACTTGACCTAGAAGTTAGCCTAATCTAGATTGTTAATCATGACCCTAGAGACTAAGTTAGAGGGTTTCATTAAGTAATCACATTAGTGTAATATCTAGATATTTGTTAAGGAGATATTTTAGGCTAAAGGTTAAAGGGGGCTACTTTAGTTATGAGCCATTAGATTGCCTAGAAATTGTTGAAGAAACCTTAGCCACTCATCCTAAACCCTAACCCTAACTTAATGGCAGCCAACACACATCCCCACCCTCTATAAATACATCCCATTAATCATTTGCACCATTTTTAATTCATTTTAATTGCCTCTTTTGTGTTCTTCCCTAAACTTCTCCCCAAATATCCAAATCAACTCCAAATTGAGCCTAGTTTCTTGCATTGGGATCCCCTACCATTGAGGGTGCTAAGGGGAGCTACCTAGCAAGGTTGCACAAGCTTTTCGGCATCATCATTTGAAGAGAACATACCCCCCCCCACCTTGGTTTTCATTGAGTTTTCACTCAATAGGTAACATGCCCTAAATCCTAGTAATATTGTGACTTCTCTTCATGGTTGCATGCATATAGGTACCAGGGATCTATAGGCTAAGTTTGGTAGAAAATAGATTGGGTTTGGTGTCCGTATCGGACACGTATCTAGGTTTTTATGCAAGTGTTTGATGTATTGCCTCTGTGAACAAAATGTTTTTATTTTCGAAAACTAATTACACAAATTTCTAGCCCTATAGATGTAGATCACAGAACCCCGTCACTGAGCACAATATTGTGTCGCATCCGTGTCAAAATCTGACACGAACATACTGCACTGCACTGCACTGCACAGTGTGGCAGTGTCCTGCTACCCGACCTTAATATCTCTCTGTGTAGGACACGTGGACACGTACAATTTGACATAGAGGTAGGGGCCATCACTGACAGACCCCCCCTCGAGTTTCACGATAGGTCGTGTCGTGTCGGACACGAAATCACGATCGCACCGATTTTATACTGAACTGTGCACGCAAAAATTCAGCACTGACACGCACTTCGTATCGTGTCCTGTCACCACGTGGACACGATTCATGGTGTCGATCGTGTAGCCCTATATGTGGGCTACACGTGTGCACGACCACGTGGCTCCACGTGGCCTGTGTCGAGTGTACGAGTCCATGGACTCGCTGCACGACGCTGTGTGCACGCGTGTGTGTCTACATGTGTGCGTGAGTATTTGGATACGTTTGTGTCCAGATTCCTGACATATTATGGCTCGACTGACACAATCACATGTAGTACTCTGATTACCAACCTTTACATTAGGTTTTACAATGATTTGATTTTGAATTTGGGTTATCCCAATTTTCCTGATACTACACTGATACGTTGTGCTGAGATTTATTTCTCTGATTTTTTTATCTTCTTTTAAACTGTTTTTATGATGATTACTGCTAGAATTATTTCACTTACACATGTAATAGTGTACTGCAATGTTGAGTCATGGGTTGGTGTGAGGAAAATGACAGGGATTTGGGATTTCGAAATAAATTGAACTGTCATTTTGATTTAACTGAGATGTGATAACATGTTTAACTGAGAAATTCCTATGTTTAAAAACTGAGAAATTCCTATGTTTAAAAACTGAGATTTTGGGGTGTTAAGTGAATTTGGATTTCAATGCGTACAAAATAGAGAATTGAGTTTTAACATGTTAAAAACTGAGTTTTTTGTGTTCATTCAAAGCAGGGACTTTTTACCATTTCAATGAAACTGAGAAATTAAGTTGGGTTGTTGATATGTTATTTCATTGCTATATATATAGACAACATGTTAGGTTCATGTATGAGAACTTGGGTTTGTATGTTTAGAAAACTGAGATGTGTTTAGGAAATCTGAGAATATATTGATAATGTTGAGTTTCTTTGTATATAGAAAACTGAGATTTAGTTATGAAAACCTGTGTACTGAAAACTGAAAATTTAAACTGAATTTGGGTTGTGTCAACCATTGCTTTGAGGTCAGCCCCTTGGCCTATTTTGGTTCAGTCCCAGTTCCCTTGCAGATGTGTTTAACCTATGGTTCAGTCCATGACTTGTTGACAGTCCTCTATATTCTGTCACTCACTGTTGCACTCACTATAATACACATACACATACACACAAGCCTCATATATACACACACACACCATTCACACATACTTGCACCTCACTAAAACTGAGACACTGATTTTCCCATGTGTGCACTCACATGACCCACACTGCTCTCTCTCTCTTTCACTGTTTTTGGTAATTCCTGCACATTGTTTTACCACACACACACACACACACACACAATTTCATATACACACAAATCACATGCCACCTAATCCAATTCCTGTCACATATTGCACACACAAATGCACTCTCTCTCTCATTCTCTCTATATAAATTCCTAGTCTTCATAAAGTTAAGTTTATGTATGTGATAGGTATACATATTTAATATGTGAAATGTTGCCTATATATATATATGTATGTTGAGCTATATGTGTATATATATATATATATATATATATATTAGGGTTGTGTATCTTTTGGGTATCTAGTATGGATACCTACTTGGATGAATAGGTTATACAAGTATGTGTATATGTCTCATATATATACACTTGTGTGTTCACTATATATATGTAATATATGTATACATGTGTTAGGTGTAGGCCTAGATGTAAACTAGGAAGGGTGTTGTTGGTTTGACTTGTGTAGTATAGGCTAATGTGGACTAGTGTAGACTAGATAGCCTAGTTTAGACTTGGTTAGACCTTGTTGACCTAGTTTGACTTCTAGGGTTGACCAGAGTTGACCAAGAGTTGACTTTGGCCTAGATTAACCTAGAATAATGTAGAATGCATAGTAGGACTTCATTTTACCATTTTGGACTTGTTGTGACTTGTGCTGTTCTGATTAGGAGCCAGACACCACTTCTCAGGCAGTATTTTCTTCTGGACATCCAGGGTATCAGGCGAGTACATTCTCTGATCGTTTCATACTTGTCACGACTTATATTCTCGCTCTAGATTACTTTTACTTGATGCTGTCACGTTATCATCACGGATTGGTAATATACGAATCTCTTCTTGGGATGTTATCCTCCTTAGCGGGCCCATCGGATACTTTATGACATGTGTTTCATGTACATCATGTATTCCTTGTTTCTGCGTTATTCATGTACACTCATGTTCTCTCATGTTCTTTCATGTACGTTCATGTACTTTCATGTTCTTTCATGTACGCTCATGTTTTCTCATGTGTTTCCTGTGTAACCAAAACATCATGTAGTAACGTAACTGGACTAGATCCTTGTGTATTGATTGTGGGTAGGGGTGAGTATAAATGGTCATGTGATTAACCATCATGTACACTCTGTTACTTTTCATGTTCATCATGTACAACCTAAGCCAATTACGTGCCATCTCGTACTCTAAATCACTAGTCACTTACAGTTCTTACTTATCATGTATATAATTCCAGTTATCAAATATCTCTCATGTTTCATGTACATCTTCTTACAGCGTTTCATGTATCTTACTCTATTGCTTGCTTTATATTTCCTGCCATGATACGAACTGCATGAGATGTACTGTGCTCGCTCCTATCCTGACTGGACCTGTTGAAAATATTACAGAGGATGAGGATGAGGCCCTTTGTACCACCTATTATGGAGCAGGCTTAGACGACACCTGCGACCTGGCTCCTCTGGAGGACCCAGCTGCAGTTCAGGATACTACTCCCATAGTCTAGGCTAGTCAGCTAGGCTTTATCTTTCTTTTCAGCATTGTTTTTGACTTTCAGTTGTTGTTTTGAGATGTATATATTCTTTCATATTCTGTAGTTGAGACTTTGTATTCGGGTTGTTTGCTGAGATGTTATCTTAGACACTAGACTCTTCTGAATATCTGTACTTCATTTTGAATTCTATATCATATCGTACTTTTCTTCCTTAGTTGTGATTGAGTTTACATTCTGCTATGTCACCCCCATTTGGGGAGTATAAACTGCTTGGCATTATATATTGTTAGATGTTGTGACCTAGGACAGCGCTCTACCGCCGATACTGCGGCGTAGGCTGGATGTACCCACTTCTCGTGCCCTTACTCTAGGATACGGGTCGTGACAACGACCACCATCTCCTCCCCCTGTTATCTCTTTCACCTCCATGGCCGTCACCACGTCCCAACGACCACCGCAAGCCATGGCCAATACCGCCGTCTATACACCAGTCGCCACCATCTTTCGTACCACCACCGATCCACCGTCACAGCACCCTTCCCGGCCAGCACCTCACTGCCGCACCCCAACTTCTCATTTCCAACTAGCCAACTCCGACCGCACCACCACCGTCAGCACCAATCCCGACCAAACCCGACCGCCCTCACCGTTCATCACCCCCACGACAACCAACCCCCCAATCACCCCAAAGGCACCACCTCGACACCATCGGCCGACCAAAAACACATTGCACCACCACCTCCTCAACCAGAAAAGAAGAAAAAGAGAGAAGAAAACACATCGACATCAAACCCAGACCCTCACCTGACCCCGGCCATGTTCCGGCGACCGCCCCTGTCCCGATCAGCCGTCGAGTGTGCACCACCTCCGCCGCTCCGCGTAGGCACCAGATCTAGCACTCCCGGCCATCCACCGACGAAACCCCCCGCACGGCCATCAGCGGCGGCCGCGCTCCACCACCTCTTCCCGCTGTCCACCGCGAGCCCAACGTCTCTAAACCGCCGGCGAGCTCCCAGCTCCACTCCTCCGCCGAGCAAGTCCGTTCCCCGGCACCCCGCATTGCCCCGCACGGCGAGCGCCGCCCGCTCCCGGTTCTCCATCACTCTCTCCCTCTCGATCTCTTCGCGTTCCTCCGCAGCTCCACCGCTCGCAGCCTCCAGCCGCGCCCCTGGCCGCCGCGACCGCCTCCTCTGCGCGGCGCCCGGTAAAACCCGACTACTGGACCACCAAACCCCCGAGCTCCTTCCCTCTCCTCCGAGCTTCCTCTCCTCCGCCGTTCCCTTCTTCGGCTCCTCTTCTCCCCTTCGCCTCCAGGTGTGTGCTCTTGTCTTTCGCAGGTGTTTTAGCTCTAGCCGTGATCATCGCGATTTTCTTCGAGGATGATTGCACTTGGATCGTCTTCGCTTCGCTCACCAAAAACTCATTTATTTTCTCATATATTTTTCCTTTACTTGTTGGTAGTGGATTTGTCTCCGCCCAACATATTCTACCAATGACAATTCATAGATTATAGATATCTTTTATTTATTTATTTTTTGTGGATGAGATTAGTTATGGTTCTACTGCATTTTACAGCTTATGTATTCATACGAGGCTTCCATATATTGGAGTATACTTCGTATGTATATAGCTGGCATGTCTACGTTCCTAGTCCTACGTATTTTGGGACTGGAGCGTTACAATGAGCAAGTCCAGGGATATAGCTTTTGAGGCACATGCAGAGCTTTGTCTTCTGTTGCTTGGGATCAGAAGTAAGCTTGAGGGCGCATGACCTTTTGGGGTGCATACAAATGATCGGTCGGCTACGTAGCAAAGACAACTGTAGCCGACAAGAAGTGCAATGATGGTGCTGATGTCAGCGGCTCTTCATTTTCTACAAGGGCTACTGTTTGGATATCTTCGGGAGACATGTTGTCGCCTTTTTTACTTCAGCATTAAATGCTTGATGATGACGAGTGTGGAGAGGCGCATCAATCAGTGATATTCCGGGCGCATGGGTCCATGGCCCATTGGGTGCATCCATGGAAAGGACGTCGACGGCACATCTGCCATGTGTCGCATCCTCTTTAGCCTGCCTATTGAGTTCTTCGAGGCGTTAATGGATGCTTTGACTTAGCTGAATTTGAAGAGGCAGATTCATTGGCATTACTGCAAATTTATTGTACTGAATTCAGAGAGACTGCCACTTGGCGCATGGGTTTGATCTGCCCGACCTATAAATAGCAGTGTGAAGAGAAGTTTGTTTCTCGTTTCACTTTTCTTCCTGAATGGAGACGAACTCGGTTGGTCCTCCTCCTTGGCGAGACGTTGCATTGTGGGTTATCGATCTCCTCGTTCGAAGAAGCTTTGATGATGAACTACTTCAGACGACTGATATGCGTCGAGTTAAAATGTTCGAACCCCTTGCTGGCAGTATTCTTCTACGAGACGACATTGAGTGGCAAGTTGATTGCATGGTTTGGGTTTGATTTGCCCAAGCCTCATTGTGATGGAAGAGCCCTAGGCTGGCAGATGCGCATGTGCGTTGATGATGAAATGATTTGCTCTGACGGGGCAGAATGATGTACTGGCAGAGCAATGTGCCAGGCTGAGACGATGTGCCTAGCTGAAACATCAGTGTGATGCACATAGTTGAGTGTAGGCTATTACAAAATCTTTAATTGGCATCATGTTTTTGAGATGATGTCGGATAGGTGCAGCAGGTTGCAGTCGCTGGAACATAGACTGTCTTAGTAGTAGGGCCACTGTTTTATGACAACAATAGTTGATGGCGACCGAAGCACAAGTATATCAAATGAGGGACGAGTTGTGCATAGTGGTCGTCTCTCCCAATCTACGTCTGTGAGGGATCACATTACGTAAATCGTAAGGGGAGAGTTTCATATTTACACCCCCTTCAGACACATGGCAATGCCAGGCGTCGGGATGGTTATGTGAATGCTGCAGCTCCGAGATCCAGTTCCAGCGCATAAAATGCACCCAGATCATAAGTAGGAGAGCAGCACGTACTGCAACTTGAATCCACTACATGCGCATCACCCTGGTAGGCGCATGGACTCAACATCGTAGTTGCCCAGCTACACTTGGTTCAATACGCAGTAGATGCGCCCAAGCGGAAAAGGGACTTTAAAAGTAGACTCATTTCTATCACAGATACGCCCGAGTCGACTCTGAACAGCTTACCATCAGCAGCGCACATGATTTTGAGCGCATGCTTCTGGTTTGCTGTCGGCATAGAACATTTGAGGCGCATGGCCTGTGCTGCCTTGGACTTCCTTATACTAGCCCAACTTTTCCTTGCCAAGATGGTAAGGGAAGAACTTGTAGCCGATCCAGAAGAAGAAGAATCATTGTTGCAACTTTTTGTGGCTCGAACGGGCTCCCTGGACAATGGGCACCCTTTTCTTTTCCTTTTTTATTTTTGGTGCCCTTTTCAAAGAAGGCAAAGGGGCTCTTTATATAGAGTGGAATGAGACCACTCTTTTTCTCCTTTTCGGTGTGGGATTAAAAGCAATATCTCTCTTTTTCATGCTTCTATAAGACCCCCTTCAAAGTTTTTAAAACTTTTGGACAAGTTTTGAAATACTTTGAACAAGAAGCATGGATAGTAGAGCTGTTTAGGTATGACAATCCTGTTAGAGGTAGTATGGACGTGATAGGTTTGGGTACTTGCACTGGGGAATTTATGTGGACTTATCATCCTTGGCGGACCTTGGTTTTAGGTACGGATTGATAAGTTGAAAGAGAGGACCAACATATTTACTCAGAGGTAATGTGGACATAGTAAATATGGGCTAATTGGTGGAGTTTTCCTACTTAGAGGTAATATGTACATGGTAGGAGTGAACTCTGTGAGGTTTTATAGAACAACTCAGAGGTAATATGAACGTGGATATTCTATGGTACAACAATACATGGATTGTTGTATGGAATGTTTACTCAGAGGTGACGTGGACATGGTAAATATTGCTTTAAGCATGATCTTACATGGTATAAAATCGTGCTTAGTGAGGTGTAGAGAAGCAACTTAGAGGTCATGTGGACGTGGTTGTTCCTCTACTTGGGATAGAATGCAACGAAACAGCTAGGTTCCAGATACATATGATTTGTCAAAAGAAGGGGTATGAACTGGGCTTAGTCAAGTTCACCAGTCCTCTCTCTGGGGAGAGGCAGTACATTCTCGACGGAGGTCAAGAATAGTACTTCTTCAGAAACTTACCGTTGATGGGTGTCACGACCCGCACCCTGTATAGGGGCACGAGAAGTGGTTACGTCCAGCCTACGTCGCAGTGTCGGCGGTAGTAAGTTGTTCTAGGTTGCTAACTAATCTCATGCAGTGAATATAAAAAGTACTTGTCCAGATATCAGCTCCGAATAGAGGGCAAGTAAAGGGTATGATCTACTCAAACACAGTCTAAGCACGAAAAGATAACACAGAAGTTATACCTAAGGAATTAAAGACAACAACAACTAACTGCTAAAATAATACACTAATATCTCAAACCAACTTAATACAGACTCAATATCTTAACTTTAATACAACAAGCCAAAACATGAAAGCTAAAGTAGTCTACTAGCTAATCTCCTGAATCACTCCTGAGAGTCAGAACCAAAGGTAGCTAATCCCTCGCCAGGTCCATGGTAAGCAGGGCATGTGTCCTCAGGATTATCATCTGTAATATTTTCAACAGGTCCAATCAGGACGGGAACGAGTACAACTCATCAAGAAAAACCCAAATAAATGACAAAGAACTATAAAGCAGTTATAGACAGTTTTATTGATGAGCATGGCAGTTCTATACAGGTAATGATGGCATAGAGAGGCAGTAAGATACAAGAAAAGAAAGGTAACTAGAACAAGAGAAGAATCATGGCAATGAAGACTGTAATAAAAGCTAACTGAACTAGAATATCATGTGTGAGTCCAGATAGTACGATATAAGTCTAATGTAATCCCAGTATAAGTCCAGTCCATATAATCTGATACCAGATAATTTCCAGTACAAGATGAGTCCAACAGTGATCAATGAAACCAGGGTGAGTCCAACTATGATCTAACAGTGTGTTTTAAAATACCGAGGTCGACATGTAAACGGCTGTAGGTATCAGGCACATCTCTCACTGATCAGGCAAGAGATGGCTATGCTTCCAGTAGATTCCAGTTGGAGATTCCAGATTTGGGGTATGTCTACATGTCTTACTCAATATTTCCCCGCCCAGCAAGTGAATCCAAAATCGACAAAAAGAATCGAGATGAGTCTGGCCAATACATGATGATTCCAGAAATGATTCCAGAATGATACTAATGATTCCAGTAATAGAGGCCAGCAAGTAAGGTATGTGTCGATACATGAATCCAGAAATATCCATACGTGTTGATACAGAGAATCACATAGAACTAACTAGAACTGAAATACAGTAATCGATAAATAAATGAGAGAATTATCAGAGAATGTACTCGCCTGTTACTCTGGAAAGAGTAGTGTAATATCAGATGTCTGTACCAGGGTCACAATGTCCTAAAATAGAGCAATACAGTTATGACATATCCAAAATAAAGGTAAATGAAATCTACAATGCAATCTATATGAATTCTAAGCCAATCTAGGTCAAAGTCAAACTAGGTCAACACTACAGTCAAACTAAGTCAAATCAAGTCATACTAGGTCAAACAAGGTTAAACAAATCTAATCTAGGTTAAAGTCAACCCTTGGTCAAATATTCTAGCCAAACTAGTCAAGTTATCTAGGGCTTAGTCAATAATGGTTAGATTAGTCAATACTAGTCAACATGGTCAAAGTCTAGGTCAATCTTAGACTAACTAAGGTTTTGGTTAATCATAGACTAGTCAATAAGGTAATTAGGTTAATCTTGACTAATGGTCAACATCCAGTCAAACCCTATAAGGCTAACTCAAAACCAAACATAGGCTAACCTGTCTTAGGATACCTAAGATACTATACTACAATTACCTATACAAAGTATACCACACATAAATACATATAGTACAATACCAACCTTAATCCTATAATCAAGCTAATCCCATTCTCCAACTCAAGTCATGACTCAACTCTAAGTATCTAACTTAACCCTATACATATCTTCATCTATATAGGATTACCCTCATAATCCATATGGTCAACCTAATCATCTAGTTTAGTCAAACTCAAGTCAAATAGTCCTTCTATGTTCATCCAAGTCATTTCTAGGTCAATTTGGTCAAGGTTTGACCTATAGTTGACTTTGGTCAACAATGGTCAATTACCTAGTCAAACTATGTCTACTAGTCAAGTTAGGTCAACCAATGTCAAACTAGTCATTCTAGGTTAATTAGGTCAACTTTGACCTAAGGTTGACTTTGGTCAACCCTTAGTCAACAAGGGTCACTTATAGTGTTTTAGGTCATTAGGGTTAGCCCCAAGCCATAGGCTAATAATCTTGGCCATAGGCCATAGTCATGGGGTTTCTATATAAACCTATACCTAGTAAGTTATCTATATATACATGTCTATATATTTATATATATATATATATATATATATATATATATATATATATATATATATATATATATAAGTTTTTATATATATATATATATATATATATATATATATATATATATATATATATATATAAAACTTATATATATATATATATATATATATATATATATATATATATAAACTTATATATATATATATATATATATATATATATATATATATATATATATATATATATATATATATATATATACAAGTCTATCTTCTACCCATATCTATATCAATATAGGAATTCTATATATAATACTATCACCCACATATATATATAATGATACTTCATGAGAACTAAATACAAATATATATATATTAATATATATATATACATATATATATATATATATATATATATATATATATATAACTTATATATATATACTACTTGTATATAGAGAGGGAAAATGAGAGAGGGATATAGAGTGAGAGAGTGAGAATGAGAGAGAGACACTGAATAGAGAGAGGGACAGTGAGAGAGAGGTCTGGACAGAGAAGGGGGAGGGTTCCCAGATTTCTGGAACCAAGTTCCAGACCCTAACACACACACACAATAACATATATACATACATATGTATATATATACATAACTCCACAAATACCCAACCAAATACTCCCAAAATTGACCCACACTCACACTAACATTTATACAACATGTTAACCTAATAATAACATAGTATTATATGTAAAAATCAACATTAATTAACAATCAAAATCCAATTTAGAAAACTGGGAATTAAACTGGAAATGGAATATTGGGCAGTAAACCTAGATCTTAGGTTAAACCAAACACAACCTAAATCAAACTAAAATGGCCCAAGGTTGGTTGGTAACTGTAGCCCCTAGGTTAGACTAGGATCTTAGCATCCTGACACGGTGTCACGACGCGACACGGCGTGTCCACGAGGTTTCAAAGTCACACGGGTAAACTAGGTTAAACTGATACACACGTATCAGTACAAATTAGAAAAAGACCTAGGACACGACACAAAGCGACACAGGCCTCGTGCTCGTGCCCGAAGGTGCACCTAGGGTTGGGCTTCGTATCCATGGGCCTGATACGTGTCCACGTTTCGTGTATAACGGACACGAGACGCGTATCGGAACCCTAAAATACGTGTTTCAGACCGTGTAGACGTGTTTTCTCGTGTCTCGTGTTCGTGACACAAGACACGAGACACCACGAAATTGTGTCCACGTGTTCGCCTAAGTATAGGCTACATGCTCATGTCAGTACGAAGTGTCTACGTGTCGTGTACAGTGGACACGACACGCCCAAAGTTAGGTGTCTGTGTGTGTATACTGTGCACTGAACGACCCTTTGAGAGTCGATTTCGTGTCCGACACGACACGAAGTCATCCCAAACTTTGGGGATGACCTGTCAGTCAATGCCCCAAGGTGGGTGTCAAGTTTGACATGTCCAAGTGATGTGTCCAGTGAGAACTGACACAGTGGTAGCAGGGCATTTTCCCTGTGTACTGTGCAGTGTGTCCCGAGGGCTTTGTGTCCAGTTTTTGGACACGACACAAGGCCAACTTGTGCTCAGTGAGTAGGGGTTAGGGTTAGCTAGGTCTAGGCTTCATTTTGGTTCAAATACATTTACAAAACAGTGAGTAAATTTTCATGTGACAGTGAGCTATTTACACTAAAATTCAATGTTTTGACAAATAGGATACGTGTCCGATACGACACCAAACAAACCCTAAAATTTACCAAACCTAAAAACAGAGCTAGGGTTACCTAGATGCATGCAATTGTGAGGAAAAACACTATATTAACAAGGTTTAGGAATAATTACCTCTTGGTGCACAAAGTCTTGAAAATCCCTAAAAGAGGTGATGTATCCTCTAGCCTCAACTTGTCCTCTCTTGGTGAAACTTGAGTAGCACACTTCCCTAGGCTCCCTTAGATTGTAGGTGACCTAATGGAGAAAACTAGAGGTTCAAAGCTCTTGAAATGAGAAAGTTATGGAAGAATGAGTGGATGGTTTTCTAGGTTTTTCTTGGTTTTGATTTTTCATGTAACTATGAGAATATGAACTAAATGTTAGCTATATAGGAGAGAGGGGGGGCAAGGGGCTGTCATGGGGTCACTTGGCCGGCCACACTAGGCATGGGGGGTTCAAAACTTCTTGGCTAAGCTAAGGACTTTTTGTGCCTTAAATGGATATTTTGCATAAATCAAGCAAAATATCTATTAAAGTAAAAATAGATATTTTGACACCTTGATTCATGATAAAATCTAACCCTTGGTCATTCTAGGTTAGGGGTTAACCTATAGATTAGGGTAACTAGGTTAGGGATTATCAAGTCACTAATCAAAAGTCCATGAATAGTAAAATCTCCCTAATCCTACTTAATTCCTAGAATTTTACCAAAATACCCCTTAGGCTAAAACCACAATTTTGATGTTCTAAACTTATGACTAGGCTCACATGATCATGGTTAGTCTCTAGGACAAGTAACTCTAAGGTTACACTAGGGTTTCATTAGTAAATCACAAAGTCATAAGTCATGACTTAGAAAATGGTTTTAATTACACTAAAAATCACCAAAAATCATATCATGACTAAATCATCATTATTAATAATTAAAATAATAAATTTTCAAAAATATCCCATTTTCAAAAAACTGGGTCTTACAATGGGAATCATGAACAGGTCCCCATTAGCTTGAGCGAGACGATAAGCACCGTTTGAGTATACTGTCTCTATGTTGAATGGTCCTTCCTATTTGGGTTCAAACTTTCCCAGTGTTTTGTGAGTCATCACCATCGGTCTCCTGACTGCCAGAACTAGGGCACCCACTTGGAAAGTCCTCTGTCGGACTCTTTTGTTTAAAGTCTGTGATATACGGGCTTGATAAAGTTCGATGCACTATTGAGCCAAGAGGCATTTTTCGTCCAACGCTTCCAACTCTTGCAGACGGTAACGTTGATTGTCCTCTTTCGTCAACTGATCTGTGATTACCACTCGAAGTGAGGGGATTTGGATCTCTAGTGGTAGTACTGCTTCGCTCCCGTAAACCATAGAGAATGGTGTGTTGCCCGTCGGGGTCCGTACCATTATACGATAGGCCCAAAGGCATTCGCCGAGCTTCTCGTCCCAATCGTGCTTATTAGATGATACGACCTTTTTGAGTAGCTTGACGATGGTCTTATTAAAAGCTTCAGCCAATCCGTTTGTTGTCGGATTGTAAGCGATTGATGCCATGTTCTGAATACGGTTCTTGTCGCAGAATCTGTTGAACGCATGGATGATGAATTGCGGGCCATTGTCGTGGATAATCCTTCGAGGTAACCTGAAATGGTAGATGATATGATGCTTTATGAAGCTGATCACTCTTGAGCTTTTTACTTTTGTAAGAGGTACTGCTTCCACCCATTTAGAGAAATAGTTAGTGATTGCCAGGATAAAGTAGTGTCCCCTTGACGAAGGGGGAGTGATAGGCCCTATTATATCTATACCCCAGGCTTCAAATGGCCAAAAGACAACCGTCGGGTGTAGAGGCTATGACGGTTAGTGGATGAAGTCGGCATGCAGCTGACAGGCATGACACTTCTTTGCATACTCGACAGCATCGGCCATCATGATGGGCCAGTAATAGCCCATGCGTCAAAGTCGGTCCTGTAGCTTAGGACCTGGTTGATGAGCTCCGCACGTTACGTCATGAGCTTCTCGAAGAGTTTCAACGTCTTCTTCGTTAGATAGACATCGGAGAAGGAGTCCGTTGTAGGAGCGCCGGTACAACATTTTGGCGGCTGTATCGTAATAGAAGCGGAGGGAGCACCTTCTGACTGAGATTGCCTCCTTCGGGTCTTCCAAGACGATTCCGTAGACAGCAAGGTCGATGAATGGGAACCTCCAGTCTCTGACATTGATGCCAGGGTCCGTGGTCATGGCATGAGTTGTTTGCATGCACAGATTATTTCTGGGGCAAGCCAAGTCCCGACCCGTCGCCGTAACGAAGTGTTGAGTCCCGATGGGTGCAGCCAATGAGGCTGCGAGACTGGCCAGAGCATCGGCTTCCAAGTTTTACAGTCGAGACACATGCTCTATAAAGAATTCTGTGAAGAATGAGATGATGTCCAATGCTATTTTATGATAGGGGATGAGGTGTTCATGGCGAACCTCATATTATCCACGAATTTGATTGATGACGAGGGTTGAGTCGCCGTAAGATTCAAGAAAATCTACCCCCACTATCTTGCTAACTAAAGCCCCGTGATGAGGACATTGTAGTCCACAACATTGTTGGAGTACGGCTTTAAAAGAGAATAAGCGCACTGGATGACCAGTTTGTCAGAAGAGATTAAGACCACCCCCACTCCTACGATAATTTGGCCTTTGGGGCCTGTTATGGAAGCACCATCGAAGAATATCTGCCAGACTGGGATTTCTTCGGTAGTATTTGCTTCTTGTACCTCATCGGGGATGCCTTGGTAGAGCCTGGATGATTCCAGGATTGGGTGTGCGGCTAGGAAGTCGGCCAATGCTTGGCCCTTGACAGCCTTTTGTGGTACGAATACCATGTCATATGGTGTCAAAAATATCGCCCACGTAGCCAATCGAGAGTTTAGCGCTCCTGGTTTTGTCATGAAAATTCTGAGTGGATTGACTCGGGAGATGACATAGATTGTTTGTCCCAAAACATAGTAGCGAGTCTTCTGGATGGCAAACACCAAGGCCAGAGACTCTTTTTCTACGGGGTTGTACCGGTGTTCGGCCCCAACCATCATCCTGCTGAGGTAGTAGATGGCCTGCTCATAACCTACTTTATTGTTCTAGGCCAACAAAGTGCCAAGGGAATGGTCTATTGTACGGACATAAAGCAAGAATGGTTTACCTGCGAGGGGTGCCACAAAGACTGGAGGACTTGTCTGATAAGCGGGGTTTATTTTAAGCTGATGTGCCCGCATGAGGTCGAAGATTGTCTTCAGATCTCGTAGGTGATCACCTCTAAGACGGCTCTTGACGGCGATGTCGTCAACATAGCACTCGACTGTCTTGCGGAGGTGTTGATGGAAGATGGTGCTCATAGCTCGTTGGTATGTTGCACCTGCATCCTTCAAGCCAAAAGGAATTACTGTGTAGCAGTAAACCCCCTTTGGAGTTCTGAACAACGTGTGTTTTTCGTCGTCTGAAAACATCTTGATCTGATTGTAGCCTGAGTAGCCGTCCATGAAGGACATACGCTCGAAGCCACATCTATTGTCGATCGTTACGTCAGTAATCAGGAGGGGAAACTCATCCTTTGGGCATGCAGAGTTGAGATCCCAAAAATTGATGTAGACTCGGATCTTTCTATTTTTCTTGGTGACGGGGACGATGTTGGCTACCCAATCGGGGTATTGCTCTTCACGAATGAACCCACTGTCCAAGAGCTTGTCAATCCCTTTGTCAATGGCATCCATGATGTTATGATGAAAGTTTCGCTATTGCTGCTTAACGGGCTTAGCATGAGGCAAAATATAAGCTTGTGCATTGTGACTTGTGGGTCGAGTCCCGGCATGTCTTCGTAGCTCCAAGCGAAGACATCAATATATTCTTTGACCAATTGGATCAAGGATTCTCGGACCTCCTCCACCAAACTCTTGCTGATGAAGATGGGTTTGGATGAAGATCCAACCCCAAGGTTGATTTGCTCGACTTCGTCTTTGGTAGGGGGTTCGCACAATTCAAAGCGAGACTCCCATTGCGCGTCTAGGCGTTGAGCCGAAGGTTCTTATTCGAAGAACTCTCCTGTTTGATCGTCGTTTATATTTTTTGAAGGATGTACAGATGTCATGTTGGATGACAACACCTTTCTGAAGACTGAGCCGATGCTGGTGTCGGAGTCCCAAGTTGAAGTTTCAAATGAGTGAGGATGTATAACATCCTCTGCTTCTGATTCTTCTGGAGTTGTTGGAGGCATGATGTAGCCTACCCCCCGTCGGGTACGGTGATAGTAGTCTTGCGGCTTCCCTTTTGGCACTAGAAGTCGTAAGGAAAGGCGTCAACCTTCACCGTAGTTCATACCTTGGCCACTCTTCAGGTTGTAACCCATCTTTTGGATGAGATACTTGGATCGATCATTGTACCGGTAGATTTGCATTCTGCCGATGTCGGGTTCTGGCTCCGTCGGTGGGAGGTCTTGGTGACGCTCGACTTTGCCAAAGATAATGGGCTTTTCGTCCTTGTTCCGAGGTGGGACTATATAACAGACTCCTTGGTACAGGACGACTCAATTTTTATGACTCATAGTCGATATTTGTGTTTGCAACGACTGTAGAGCATTATCTAGAGTGTATATGGTATTCCAATGTGGAAGACTAGAATAATTGAAAGACACTCTATTATTGTAAAATACGGGATCTTGTCCCGAGGGATTACATCATCGAGGGATGGAGCATCGACATTAGCCGATATGTACTCTCCAAGTTCTTCATCAATGAGAACAGGAGCAGCCTTGGAAGGTTCAGTAGAGTTTTTCGGGAGCTTGCCCCATGCTAGCTCCTGGGACTGTGCTGAGAAGGACGCCAAGGTCTTCTCTTGTGACCTGATGGGTGCCGACAACTGAGGAGGTCTGCCTTTGAGCTGCACCTTGAGGGGAGCCTCGTTTGGTGTACCAGGAGCTGGAGCCTTTCCCCGTAGCTTGGCTACGAGAGGAGCCGCCACTTGAGGGGGCTTGCCTTTGAGGCATATCTTTAATGGAACTTTAGTGGGTGTAGTGCCCGGAGAAGTTGGCGCCTTTCCGCGGAGTTTGACTACCATAGGAGCCGGTGTTTGAGGCGGTCTCCCTTTGAATCGCACTTTTAAGGGAGCATCGATTATCATGTCCGCCTCTGAGTCAGCTTCAACCTCAGCTTCTGCCTCGTCATCAGCATCATTGGCTTCATCTTCGTGATGAATTAATTTGTACAGATCAGCATCGGTGAAGAAGGCTTCAATCCCTTTGAAGGGATCGACATCAAAAAACTCTGTTCGGATGATGCCGCTGGTGGACACGTATATCATACATTAATGGAGAGTGGATGGCACCACCAGGTATTCATGTATCCAAGGATGTCCCAACAGGATGTTGTAGTTGACATCTGCATCTACAACGTAGCAAGTCACCTCGGTCTGGAGATCGCTGATGTGACACTTCAAGCGGATCTTCTTCATTGGCTCACTCTTACTGGTGTTGAACCCACTGATGGTAGTATAAGACGCTGTCAGGCGATGCATCCGGATCCCCAATATCTGAAGTAGAGTTCGGAGGATGATACTGAGAGAAGACCCAAGGTTGATCTGCATTCGATCCACCTTGATGGCACCGACATACCCTATGTAATATAGGGGTCTGTTGTTCTTGAACAGCATATCCTATTGAGTGAATGTGATGTTGAAGATGATCTCCTCCACATTATGGCAGTGCGGACAAGCTATAGGATCGTCATCAGGCTGCTTGACCTGACTGATGAATGACTCGGCATCCTTCAGGGCTGCACAAAGAGCTTCCCGAGTATCTTTGGATAGGTGGAAGAGCTCGAACAGTAATAGCCGCGCTGAAGTACTGGCCAGTTGTGCCAGTATGTCAAAGTTGTGGGGCTTGGCTAACCCCGGAGTGTTGTCTTTTTGAAGAGGCCTGTCGAAGCGGGCCTCCTTCTGCTTTTGTTTATCAGCTATAAGAGGTTGGGATGAACCTTCTCCTTGGATAGCTGTGGTGATGATAGGAGGCGTCACTTCGGGTGGAACCTCCTCTGGTTGGGCATTTTGTTGTGAACGCGTTTATACGGGCAGTGCTTCCTCAAGGAAGGAAGTCACCATTCGGCAAGACTTGGTCTTCTTGCCTTTGCTTTTGGAGGTAGAGGTTACCCCCGGTTGAGTCAGCTCTGGAACGAGATCCGGGTGAACCCACATGATCTCTCCCTTGGATGTTGTGAGTGGTGTGAGCCCACCCACGTTGTCGCGAGTTGGTGGAAGGTTGACTACTTCCATTGTCGTCTTTGGGATGGGGACTACGCCATCTTGAGATATGGTAGGCGATAAGGTGTCGAACTGGAGCGACACCATGTTGGCCGAGACTGTCTTCTTATCCTAATCGACTGAGATGACGTTCGTATTGATCATGCGCTGTATGTAGTATTTGAGGATGTAGCAGTCTTTAGTTGGATGTCCAATGAACCGATGGTAGTGATAATACCTTGGGTCACCAACTCTGCCTACTTCGTCAGGACGCTTGGGATCAGGCAATTTGATTTTGTCGCCCTACTTGAGCATCTCGAACAGCTGTAAGGTATCCTCATCGTGGAAGGAGTAGACCATCTTCGGTCGTGGTACGGTTGGAGGCCTCTGGGCAGGACCTTGCGTACTGTTAGACACATTGACAGTCAACGCATGCTTCCCTTTCCTTTTGCGGCTGCTATTGCTGGTCGCAGGCCGTTTCCCTTTGTCATCAAAGGTGGAGAAGTTAACCCCCAGAAGGCGAGCATTACGTGCCTTCTTTTCAGCAGCTTCTGCTTCGATGATCAACGAACTCCAATCGGGCGGAGGAGTGGAGTTGAGCTAGAGCTTGATCGCAGGGTTCATGTTCATGCTGCCGGAGTCGATGAGTGCATGTTCCGTCATGCCTGGAGGCAACCTTAGGCATGCTTATCGGAAACGCTCGATGAATTCTCGAATAGTCTCCTTCTCAGTCTGCCGTAGTTCTATCAGAGATGACATGGTCATGTCTCTCCCTCCATCGTAGAACAGATCAAGAAAGAGGTGTGTCAAATCATCGAAGGATGATATGGAGTTGTCAGGGAGACTACAGTACCAGTCATAGGTGACCCCCTTCAGAGCCCCGACAAATAGACTCGTGAGCAAGGCGTCTTCTTTTGGGAGATGCCCCGTCTGAGACTGGAAGTAGGTCAAGTACCAACGAGGAGAGTCCTTCCCGTCGTATGAAGTTAGTGTATGTGGTTTATACTTGGAAGGATAAACCACCTTGTTCCACTCAAGAGGGTAGGGTTGAGGAAGCCACAACTTCTGACGTTCTTTCTGCCTGCTTCGGGCCTCGAAGCATTCATGTAGGTCTCTGATCATCCGGCCAAGTCTTCTATCGAGCTGGGAGCTGGTGAAGGCGGTACGGCCTGAAGTTGGATATTGGAAGGAGCTGACGCTCGCGGTGCAGTGTGGTGCTCCGCCCCCGAAGATACCTGTTGAGGGGGTATAGTTGAATCTCCGTTGGCCCCTAGATCGGGGTTAGTGGAGATAGGTGCCTTTGCCAGAGTGGTTAAAGTGTCGAACACCGCCTGGGTCAGGATCTGCATGAAGACAGAGAGAGTTTTGAGACTCCTCCCAAGGGTGTCTATGTGCTGCACGATGTCCAGCACTGGAGCGTCTGATTCTCCTTCATCACCACCCCTGCCATGTAAGCTGTCATAACATGGGTGGAAGTGGATGGATCGGTCGAGGCTTCAGTTTCGACCTCGCTTTCCTGTGGAGTGGCCTCTTCTTCTGAGGCCTCGTGTTGGCCACCCCCAGCTACGTTAGCATCGGTTTGTCGAAGCATTTCTTCATCTTCGAGGGAAGGGTTATCAGAGGTTTGACTACACCCGCTGTGGCTTCTGCCAGGGCCTTGATCCTTGCTTGCGTGCGTTCATACACCCCTGGGGACGGGACCACTATTTTGTGCTTCCTCAGCTGAGTCTTGGATGCAGAGGCCGAGGAGTTGGCGGTTATCTTTCTCACGGATGAGTAGAAATTGGAGACAACATGACAGGATGCGATCTTGGCTCCACTTCATCTTCAATTTGCACTTTTGTTTCGAGGCGATGTCGGATAGGTGTCACAGGTTGTAGTCGCTGAAACACGGACTGCCTTTGCAGTGGAGCAGCTATTTTAAAACTACAGCAGTTGGTGGTGACCATAACACAGGTGTGCCCTGCGAAGGTCATATTGTGCTCATTGGTCAGCTCTCTTGATCTGCGTTTGTGACTGATCACATTACGCAAATCATGTTAGGAGAGTTTCACTTTAACTCCCCCATCAGGCGCATGGCAAGGCCAAGCACCGGGGTGGTCATGTGAATGCTGTACCCCCGGATCTAGTTCACGCGCATGAGATATGCCCAGATCATTGGTAGAGGAACAACATTTATGGCAACTTGAGTCCACTTCATGCGCGTCACCCAGGTGGGCGCATGGACTCAACATCACAATTGCCCAGCCCAAGCGGGACAGGGACTTTGAGAGTCGATTCTGGCACAGATGTGCCCGAGTCGACTCTGTACAGCTTACCATCAGCAGTGCACACGATTTTGAGCGCATGCTTTTGCTTTGCTATTGGCGTAGTGTAACACCCAGTTTTCCAAATGAGGGTAATTTTGAACTTTTGTAATTATAATATTTATTTATTGATATTTATATCATATTATGATTTTCGGTGATTTTTAATCATTTTAAGACTATTTAAAAACCATGACTTGTGATTTTGATGTGCTGCTAGTGAAATCCTAGAGACTGTCTGACCTAGAGCCTAACCATGTGATTGGGATATTTATTTATCATTTTTAGCCTAAGGGTATTTTGGTCATTTTGACTTATTTGAATTATTTGATTAATTATTGGATTGATGGTTGTTAATTTTGACTTTTATTAGTTGTGACTTAAGAGACTAACCAAGATGTTGACTTTAGCTATGGTGACTTGATTAGCATGGAGGGACCCTAGTCTGACTTAAGTCGACTCAAGTTGACTTATTTGAACCGTTTCATGTAGAGAATAAGTGATTTAGGTTCATGGAATTTGATTATGGATTGATTTCCTTTATCGTTGAAACTTGGCCCAAGCCCATTAGTTATAACCCTAACCCTAATTTCTTCCTTCATGACCAGCCACAAAGGGATCCCCACCCTATATAATCTCTCTTCCTATTCTTCTTGCCTCTTTTGTATCAAATCAACTTTTAGAAAGAAAAGGTATTGGTCATTCTTCCCCAATCCATAACTATTCCATTTTAATTCCTTTTTGACTCTAGTTTCTTGCTTGGAGTCTAATCCTACTCTATTTTCTGTTCATGGAGAGAAATCTTAGTATTGGTACAATTTGGAGCTATTGGCTTGCAAGGAGGATCATCCTATTTGGGGCTTTTTTCTTGTCATTAACACTCTATAGGTAAAACCTCTAAATTATGTTTTAATTCTGATTTTTTTGCATGGGTGTGTAGATCTAGGTGCCCCCTACCTGTCCCTCAAGTTTGGTAGAAAATCGTGTCCATTTGGTGTCCGTATCGGACACGTGTTAATGTATATGTGCATGTGTTTGTTAGAATGCCACAAAGAAATGGATTTTAGTAATTTGCAAAACTAATTACATATTTTCGTAGCCCTACGTGTGGGGATTCTAGAACCCTAACTCTGAGCTCATATCGAGCTGTGTCCGTGTCCAAAATGGACACGAACTCACTGCACGAGGACTCGGTCGAGTATCCTGCTACCCGTGTCCGTTTTCTCTGTGGACACGATGCGAGATGACACAAAACTTGATGGATAGGTAGAGGAGATGACTGACAGGTGGTCTACAAAGTTTTATCGTGTTTTATGGTATGGATTGGAAAAAATCGAGGCTGCACTATCTCGTGCTCCCTGTGCACATACGTGAAAACTCGGTATTGATACGCACTCACACACGCATACTGACACGACTTGGACACAAGACTGATACTTGGACACGAAGACCTATGCCTGGGCTACCTCTAGACACAGACACAAGACACGTGGTGCAGTGTGTCGTGTCCTAGGACACCCGACACACTAGCACGAGCCCTATTTTTTGTGCACTGTACTGTCTATCTGTTTATTGTTTGGAGATGAATTAGCTAGGGATTTGGACACGTGGGCACGCTATATTTGACACGAACGTGGGGGCAATGACTGACAGCATGCCCCTAAGGTTTGGGTCGAATTGGTTTGGTATTCTCGAAATTATCGAGCTCGTACTGAATTTGTACAGACACGCACACACGCAGAAAACCCTACTGATATGGGTTTTGACACGACACACGACGCCATGAGGACATGATTTAGGGTGTCTGACATGAAGCCCTAGACCTGGGCTACCTGTGGACACGATTACGAGACACGAGAGTGTGTGTCATGTCCTTGGATGCTCAATAACACTGCACGAGACCCCCATTACACTGTTTTCCTGATACTGGTATGATTGGTTTCTGAAATGCTTTGGACACATTTGGGACACTGTGGCGACACGTTTGGTTGACCTGGTTGACATTGTGTGGCAGACACCACTGTGACACCACTCCTAATTAATTTCAAGTTTTACATTGATTATTGGTTTTTGAATGCAATGTTCATGTTATTAACTATTGTTCTCAGATTATGGGTTTTGTTGATTGTAATTGAGTTTTATTTGGGTTTTATTGTATTAATTAATTAATGAACTGAAATGAATGATATATCGAGAGTATGAACTGTAGGTAATGTGTATGCATGAACTGAGATTCCTATGAGTATAAAACCTGGAAATTAATGTATATAAACATGAGAAATTATAGAGTTTTAAATAAGTTTGCTTTAACTACAATGTAAACTGAGTTAGGTTGTGACTGAATGCATGTTTCACCCTATGGTTCACTGCACACTACATCCTGTTTTCCTAAAAATTTCCCTTGTATTGCAACCACTACACACACATGCCTTTACAACCCCATTGCCATGTTATGACTGAACCCTCCATTCACTGTTTTCCTGAACATAGACACCACACACACCCTCTACCTCCCTGTTTTACATGAACCAACCCACACACACACATCTATGTATACCCCTTTAACCCTCTCTCTATCTCTCTATGTATGAGTGTATGTAGATATGCATTTATGTATATATGTATGTATGCCTCTATGAATGCAATGCATGAATGATATATAAAGTATACATATATGTACCATGTAATGTAATAAACATGATATATATGAATGCAATATACAATGTAATACGTGAATGCATGAATTTGTAATGTAGGTTGTATTCATATATGTTTATGCATATATTGTAATGAATATATGCATATAGGCAATGTAATGCAATTAAACATGAGTGTAATGTGTGCATGAATCAAGTGTGTATATAGTGATAGCATGTATGTAAAAATGAATGTAATGTGTATGAGTATGTAGTGTGCCTATTTTGTATATAGGTTGTATAGGTTACCCTATGGATAGCAAGACCTAGGCTTGTGTATTACCTTGGTAATACCTTAGTATCCGAGATAGCCTAAGTTTGACCAATATTGACTTGTTGACTTGGTTAACTAGGTAGTTGACCATAGATAGTTGACTTGACTCTTAGTTGACTAAAGGTGGACTAGTTGACCAAGGTTTGGCAATTTAGCTAGATATTGACTAGATAGTTAACCAAACCCTAGATATTGACTTGGGTTGACCCAGAGTTGACCAAGTTTGACTTTGACCTAGATTGGCTTAGAAATAATGTAGATTGTACTGTAAACTTCATTTATCTTATTTTAAATACATTATAACCTGTACTGCTCTATTTAGGACGTTGTGACTCCGGTGCAGACATCTGATATAACACTACTTTTTTTATAGTATCAGGCGAGTACATTCTCTGATAGTTCTCTCATTTATTTGTCAATTACAGTACTTCAGTTCTAGTTAGTTTTATGTGATTCTCTATTACAACATGTATGGATATTTTTGGATTCATGTATGTGGCACACATACCATATTGTCTGGCCTCTATTACTGGAATCATTCTGGAATTATTGCTAGTATCATCATGTTTGGCTGGACTCATCTCGATTCTCGTATCAAATTCTGGATTCACTTGTATTGCAGGACGGAGAAATATTGAGTAACACATGTAGGCATATCCCAAATCTAGAATCTCCCAACTAGAATCTACTGGAAGCATAGCCATCTCTTGCCTGATCAGTGAGTGATGTGCCTGATACCTACAGCCGTCCACATGTCGATCTCGGTATTTTAAAATACGCTGTTAGAATATAGTTGGTCTCACCTAGATTCTTGATCACTGACTAGAATCATCTTGTACTGGATTCATCTTGTATTAGATTCGTCTCGTATTGGATTTACATAGGATTTACACTTGTTTTACATTTACTGTCTGGACTTATCATGTTACTCTAGTTCAGTTAGAATCTTATTTTATAGTCTTCATTGCCATGATTCTTCTCTTGTTTTAGTTACCAAACTTTTCTTGTATCTTAACTGTTTCTCTATACCATCACCTGCATATAAACTACCATATTCATCAATAAAACTGTCTATAACTGCTTTATAGTTCTCTATCATTTACTTGCGTTTTCTAGATGAGTTGTACTCGTTCCTGTCCTGACTGAACCTGTTGAAAATATTATAGATGATTGTCCTGAGGACATGCACCCTACTTGCCTTGGAGCAGGAGATGGTTTAGCTACCTTTGGCCCCGACACTCAGGAGTGATCGGGAGACTAGCTAGTTGACTTGGTTTAGTTTTCATGTTTTAGAACTTGAATTGTAATAAGTTGAGATATTGTTGTTTTGAGATTATTATAGTTTTAGTAGTTGGTTTTGTTGTTGTTATTTAGTCTTAGTTATAAACTTATGTGTTATCATATAGTGCTTAGACTGTGATTGAGATTTCATTATATCTATACTTGTCCTACGTTCGGAGTTGAGATTTTGACAAGTACATTATATAATTGCGTGAGTTGTTGTTTAGATAGTGACCTAGAACAGTATTCTACCGCCGATACTGCGGCGTAGGCTGGGCGCTGTTACGTACTCGTATCCTCACAGTGGGTGCTGGTCGTGACACATTTTTAGGGGTGGCCCATACAGGTCGAGAGTCGCATTAGTACGATATCGTGGTAGTACGACGACTTACTTGTACTGCTGCGAGCCCACGATAGGATTGAGCGATAGGCTTCAACGGAGAGGTACTCAATCACAGTTAGGAAAATTTTTGCTTCAATTCATGTCATTTATACATCTTGCTGATTTAACTTCCTCGTAATTAATTGTCCTCCCTTGATTTATCGCTTCTATCTCAGTATTGATTCCTTGTTTGATCTGTCTCCAGGATGGTCGAGACTAGATATCATCGTTCCGGACCGAGGGATACTGCTGAGAGGTCTGCCACCTCTCGTCCTGTGCAGCCAGCCCTCGGTACCGTAGCCCCAGTTGTGCCAGCTGAGGTGGGTACTTCAGCTACTTTTGGAGGAGCCCCTCCACCAGTGCACAGGCAGAGCCCAGTTATCCCGGAGATGCTTCAGCAGCAGCAGCCTTCTTCAGGCTCCGTCAACATAGTACAGTTGTTTGCCTTCTTCCAGCAGTTTATGGAGGCTCAGCAGGCTCAGCAGCATCGTCAGACGGCGAAGTTCAGCAGGGGCATAGATCTGGCCCTGATGACAGTGGAGAGAGTTACAGCTCAGGATCCGGCAGGTCAGCAACAACATCAACCGAATGAGAAGGGCATACAGGATTTTCAAAAGATGCACCCGCGAGACTTTAGGGGTACAGAGGGCATCCTATATGCAGATGAGTGGATCGAGCACATGTAGGAGATATTCAGGCTAGCGGAGATTCCAGCGAGACTGCAGATTGAGGCAACGGCTAGTATGATGTAGGACTTGGCTCGCACGTAGTACCAGACAGACCCGAGGGTTGGTATAATTAGGTAGACTTGGGCAGCTTTTAAGAAGCTGTTCAAAAAAAAGTTTTTCCCGGACGCAGTGCTTGGTGCCATCGAGACGCAGTTTGAGGCTTTGGTGCAGGGCAGTCAGACTGTCGAGGAGTACGCCGGGAAGTTTTGCCTTTTGGAAAGATTTGTCGAGGGGTTATCTTAGGCGACGAAGGCCCGGAGGTTTAGAAAGGGGCTATTCAAGAAAGTGAAGTCCTACACCAAGAGTGCCCGCAGTGCCACTTTTGAGGAGATCCTGGTAGAAGCCCTAGCAGCGGAGGATGACCTTGAGCTGAGGCTCAAGAGGGGACGAGACGCTCACGGTGCCAGCACCAGTGGAGGCCAGGCCAAAAGGCCTCACGTACAGATTCAGCACACATAGGCACCAGTGATAGTTCAGCAGGTACAATATTAGTATCGAGGTCAGGACCCGAAGACGATCAGTTGTTCCTACTGCAGGAAGCAGTGTAGGAAGAGTCTGAAGGTTTGCTATTACTGTGGGTCTGAAGCCCACTAGAAGATAGATTGTTCCGTTGAACCTTCTTTTGGGGGAGCTAGGCCACCTGTAGCTCAGCACCAGAAGGGTGGAGCTTTTGCGATGGCAGTCGAGGAGACTGACGCTGCTGGTGATGGGTTAATAGGTTTGTCCTTCTTGTTCTTCCTCCCCATCTTCATGTGTGATTCTATTAGTACCTGCCAGGATATGCTTGTGATATGTTAGATAGCATAGTTACCCTGATCGAGACTGTAGAATCACGACCAGTAGGATTTTGTTGCATGTTATCTATCGACCTTAATTTGATTGGGGGTTTGACCTAGTAGGGGTACGATCATCTTAATTTCGAGGACGGAATTTTTCTAAGGGGGGTAGACTTGTAACACCCAGTTTTTCAAATGAGTGTAATTTTGAACTTTTCTAATTATAATATTTATTTATTGATATTTATATCACATTATGATTTTTGGTAATTTTTAATCATTTTAAAACTATTTAGGATTTACTAGGATCGCCGATTGATTAGGATAAGTTTGTAGAAACCCTAGAGGGGGGTGAATAGGGTCAAGCTAACTAATCAAGCACTTAGCACAAGCTAATGGGCAATATAAAAATATAAGTGCAAGAGAAGAAGCAACAACAATACCGACACACAATATATCCTAGTATCCTCCCAAGGGGCACTCCAGTCCCAGAACTCTCTCCGACTTTAATCCACAATTTGAGTAAATAGTGACACACGAGTTTGGATCCGAAGAACTCGTCAACTTCAACATGAGTTTGGATCTGAAGAACTCGCCAACTTCTTAGACGAGAGCTTTAGTCCGAAGGCATCTCCTACTTCAACCGAGAGTTTGGATACGAAGACTCTTCAACTTCAACCGAGAGTTTGGATCCGAAGACTCTCCAACTTTAACCTTTCACAAATAGGTTTTGATCTCCTTATACAACAAGATGAAGATCTTACTTTTCAACTAAATAACTCTAACACAATTTATGGATGGCAAATAAAAGCTTTGTAGAGTTGTTTATGGATAGGCTTTGGTGGTTTAGAAATTTTTAGGCTCAAAGCATCAACCTTGAATGAAGGGGTTCAAAGCTATTTATAACCAAAGTATTGAAAAGAGCTCAAAGGCAACTTTTCAGTCAGCAATTGGTATACCGTCGGTACGAACGGGTATACCGTCGAAATATCGGTCTGGAATTGCAATGGCTAGAAATATAGCTGTTGGGATCATTAAATGTTAGAAATTCGACCGTTGGATTTTCAATGTTACTGAATCGGTGTACCGTCGGTATAGATCGGTATTCCGTCGGTATGCTCATTTTGTAGACATAAACTTTCTGTGAACAAAAATTGGTATACCGTCGGTATAGACCGGTATACCGTCGGTATGCCAATTTTCATCCGAAAATAATTCCGGGCTAACTTCTTCCCTAGTTTTCAATTTTGCCATCCATTTCTTGTGTGATGTTGGCTTCTTCCTTGACGTCAGCTGTCCAAAGTTTTCCAGTTTGTGAAAACTGAATACCTTTCGGGGACTTAGCCCCTGAACCCTCGACAAGGGCGCTGCCCCCTCGATCTCCGTCCGCTGACCGGGCAGCGGAACCCCCGAGTGCGTGGCTCCGGAGATGTTGTCGGGTGGTTCAGAAAAATCTTGTGGGATCCGTCGTCTTTGGCCCACTATGATTTCTTCCTTGCATATGTCCACACTGATCTTTCTTATTACTTTTCTGCATGTACATGTTAGACGAACAAAGCAATATACATGTAGCAAATATGATAAGATAAAGCACAGTAGAAAAATGCTAATTTTAAGTATAAGAGCTATAGTGATAGCATAAATATTAGTGATATCATAATGTTAAACTTAATTGAATAACCATAATCAAAATATAGTTTTGATTTTGGTAGCTCAATTAAATTTAAGATATATATAATAAAAACTCATATCACTAATAAGTAAAATAATAAGCACATATCACCAAAGGTATAAGTATAAGTAGAAATGCTATAGTGATAATATGAAGATTAGTGATAATGAAATTCTAAACTTAACAGATTAACCATATTCAAAAACATGATACAATTATTGGGCCAACAATGTTAATTCCTACTAGGAAGACAAATCAGTACCTCATGAACACCCACTTTCTATTTAGATTATTTGGTGACCCCGACCGTGACATTGATATTCGGAGCGCGAGACAAGTTGTCACCTTCCAACAAATTTTATATACAAGTTCTAAACGAATCTACCGTCATTTAGGTATATCATGTCCGACTCGAACACGGCCCTTTGTACTCTATTTTTATGATCCGACTTTCAGGCCAAAAAGGGCAAACTATAACCCTTACCGTAATACCGATGTACTTCCCGACTTCAATTAGAGATCCAACCTTGACTCAAACCTTTCGACCCAATATATGGTTGTGATTTACTAGAAGCCCACTATGCACATGACACTAGTGTGCCACTCAATTGAGGCCCCATGTGCTTCTTATACACAAAAGTCATAGAAGGCACATTTTTTGGCTTAAGGAACCGACTTAACCAACCCGACTGACAATTAGCCCAACCACTTGAGTATAACCTATCCTAGGTTACCCTAACCTAATAGGAATGGTCTAGATTGATTTTGTAGGTCTTGTCCAGCCAATATAGATTAAAACCAAAGACTTATCCAATCAAAGATTGATGTCCAATTAGGGAAGCCATTAAATCCCAGTTAAACCCATCCATGCATATCGCCATATTTGGACTATAAGACCAAAACTTTAGAAATAAAGGACCATGCACCTATTAGGTAGTCCCCATCTCCTGGTCCACTAATCCTCTTTCTATAAATCTCTTAACCGTATCTCTTTGTAGCCTATGTTATATGATGAATGGAACCCCGTTGTACCTACTTGTTTCCGGTTATGCTTAACTACGACCCCTCCTATGCCCTTGATGAAACATGGTCATGGGCAGTATTAATTAAGTAATGCCTAGGCTTCTTTAGAGTCTGTGATTACGATCAGAAGTTCCTCATATTCTCATACTTCTCCTGAAAATTTGCCCTTCTTTGAAGTCCTATTACTGTGGATTCCACGATAAACCAATTCCTGTAAGTGGGTAGATCCTGAACTTAGTGTACTCTATCACTTATAATAGAATGTTATTCGTAATCGTTCTTCTATCGGTTTGGAAGTTGTTATACGATCTTCATATTGCCTTTTTATCACCAGCTCGTACGTTTAGATAGTCGCGATAGAAGATCACAACCTTGATTCCTCAAAATCTCGTCTATTATAAAATCATGTCTTAGTTTCAATTTCGAGAAGGACATTTTTTGAAGTGTTTAGTCAAACCTCTCTAAGAATTAGCAAATGATTGGGATAGATTGGCTCCAATTGAACTAATAAAACAGTGGTTTATAACATCCACTCCGATCCATATCATTTGATACCCTCTACCGTGACTTTGATATTGGGAGCACAACACTAGTATTTTCCTTCCAACAAACTTTACACTCATAAACTAGACCAATCAACCTACACACGTGACATACATGTCCCACACAAATACACCTTTTTGTGCTCTATTTTAATTACACCACATGAATGACACAATTTCCCTTAGACTAAACCATAGATAACCATTTTTGTCCCAATTGATCTTAACCATGCAAATATCGACCCATTCCTTTAACTAAACTAAATACCCATGATCCATATAAGATTCATCACCTATGACATGTGCTTTTCACTCCAGCAAAGCACAAGACTCTTACACAACACCTAAACACCAACCCACACATATTAGTCATTATGACTTAAAGATTTTGAACACTTACCTAATCAAGTTCTATTGAAATGTTTCCTGCACTTATTAAAGACTCCCATCTCTTGACCCATGAACTCTTCTTTTCCTAAATTTCTTCAATCTCATCTCATAGTACCTATGTTAGGCGAACACTAAAATTCCTTTGCACCGACATGTTCTAGTCGTATTCGAACAAGTGATTCCTACTATCGTGCTGAAGCTAGAAACAATGTCAATGGTAACAATCCTCCTACAGAAGTTATTGACCAAGAATGCTATGAAAATATCAAGGGTCACTTAGAATCTTTAACTGCGGTCAGAAGTGTCCAACATTCTCGTGCCTCTCATTAGAAATTGTCTTGCTCAGATGTTTTATAACAACGATTTCATGGGTAGCCAACTTCTATAAGTTGGGTAGACTCTTAAATGGAGAATACACCATCGTGTAGAATATAACGTCAATTGGATACCTGTGATAACCACCTCCTCCATCATTTCGAAAACCGAGTTACGATTTGACGTACCAACCCTCCCTTGTATTAATTCTCGTTATTTTATATTTTTATATATTAAGATTATTTTAATTTTGAGGACAAAATTTTTACAAGTTGGGTAGGATGTAAACCCCCTAAAAATTTAAAATTTTATTTTATGTTATTATTTTATTTAATATACTTTACAATTCCTTAAAATTATTTGATTTATATTTTAGATTTTATTAATAATTTTGGTAGCAAGTAAAGCTATATTACATACATACATAGATAAACTTTACCAATTTATGTATTAAATACTTCAGAAAAATAGTCTTTAATTTTATTCTAAAGAAATTTTTATTTAAAGTTTTATAATATATTCTTATTTTTTTCAAAAATAAAATGCTTTGTATCTCAATAATGACTTTTGCTAATATTAGCAATAGCAAGAAATTGCTACATTGTATGTAGCTAGTATGAATATTTTACATATTATTTATTAAAAAGATTTTAGGAATATTTTGGGGTTCTAGGAAATTTTTATAAATTTATATATGATTTTAATTAGTGTGTATGTATATCTATATATATAGTTATATAGTTAAATGAAAAGGAAAAAAAGAAAAAGTAATTTGGGTTACACCCAGACTCAAACATCCAAAGCCCGACCTTGCCCCCCCTAAGCCAGCAGACCGACCATAATATAAAATATATATATATATATATATATATATATATATATATATATATATATATATATATATATATATATATATATATAAATATATATATAAATATATATATATATATATATATATATATATATATATATATATACGTAGAGAAAAATTCCCCTCATACCCCCCCGCTCTCCCCTCCGCTTCATCCCCCTCATGGCTCCCCCGCCGCTGCTAGAGGTTCGGGAGCCCTACCCTCCCCCTCCTCCTTCCCTTCCCCGACCAGGCCTCCCTCTCGTCCCTCTTTGGCCCGCCCCCTTGGCCTCTCCGTCGAGGAGCCCCTCAGCCGCAGGATTACGGCCGCCTTGCTCCCCCATCGCCTCCCTCCCCACCGCCATCGGCGCGCCTCCAGCCGACCCCCTTCTCTCCCTCCCGACGGCACAGGCCTCCCGTCCGTCCTCGGAGCCCCACCCCCTCTCGACTGGAGCTCCATGCAGAAGAAGATCGTCGGTCACAGCCTCGCGGTGGTGGCCGCCTCGTCCTCCGACGGCAACCTGGCCGTGCCCTCCGGACCCGCCCCCCAGGCCTCGACGGTGCTGGCACCCCGTGCCGGAGATGTTGCGCCCCCCAGCTCGCCATCTCGGTCGATCCGCCAGCTCTTTCCCGTCTGCCCTCATCGGTGATTCAAATTTTGAATACGTCCTTCCCGTCCTCGGGTCCTGTCCCGCCGGGGCTATGTGCCCCCTCCCCATTCGCTCTCTCTCTCCCCGGGGCATGCGCCCGCTTAGAGAGATATGCGCCCGCTGGGCACCTAGCAGCGCCCGTCTCCTCCCAGGCGCCCGTCCAGGCGATGGGTTATGCGCCTCCTGGGGCGGCCTCTTCTCCCGCTCTAGTTTGCCGCTCGAGGGATCCCGGCGTCGCCCCCCTCGCACAAGCCCAAAATCTGATCTATGCGCCTACTGCTCCCCTCATTCTGGCCTCTACGCAAGTGCAAGCCGCTCCCTTTCTTTTGCCACATGCGCCTGCATCTCCCCTCCATGCGCCCACCTCACTAGCTGGGCAGGAGGCGCCCCTCGACAACGGGTCTTCCTTTGCGCCCGGTGCCCCCACGTTTCCCTCATGCGCCCAAGTGTTTGTCCCCTCCGCCCTCTCTTCAGTCTCATGCGCCCCTATCGTACGGAGGTCTACCTCCCTAAGCGAGGTTGCTCCCCTCTCCTCAGCAGGGATAGTGCCCGGTGGCATCCCGTCTTCCTCGCCATGCCCGTCCATTCCATGCGGATCCTCCTTCAGTGCTGCTGATCTCGGAGGGCCCCTTGGCGTCGACAAGCCCCCCTCTTCTGGTGGTTCTACCTCCATCCCCCCGAGTTCTCTTGCCCCAACCGGGTCCTTGCTCGAAGTCTCGTTCGCTGATCTGGTAATGCCCGATCGCGTCGCCCGGCAGACCCCGATCCTCCCGGACGTCCCGCTTCCACTGATAGCATACACTTCCCCTCTTGCGGGAGAGACTTTATCGATTCCCTTCTCTGAAACAGATCTGACCTCCCTTCACCAGCGGTTCTCTTTCACCTTTGTGCTCCAATTCTCATCGGGGTGCCCCAAGCTTTCCAGAGTCCAAGAAGCCATTTCCAAATGGTACTTCCAATCGGCATACAGAGTTGCTCCCATGGACCCTAAAAACATCATGCTCTATCTCTCCTCGGTAGAAGATCAAAGGATCGCCCTGACATATGGCACCAGCAAGGTGGACTACAAAACCATGATAGTGGTCAGATGGTCTCAGACCCTCAACCCGAGAGAAGACTCACCCATCGTGGCAGCCTGGGTCACACTTCCCAATCCCCCGCTGATCTGCTTCATTCCAGCGACTCTCAAAAGAATCATTAACTCATTTGGCACCTTTGTGGCAATGGCGGAGGAAACCAGGAATCTAACCAGAGCCAACTACGCTAAAGTCTGCATGGAACTTGATATCTCTAATGATCTTCCCAAATTCATTTACATCGAGTTAGGGAACCAGACCCACATCTAGCCTCTCATCTACGACAACAACATTCTCTTCTGCAATCACTGCCACATCAGAGGACACCTCACGGAGTTCTGCTACAAAGCCTACCCGACACTGAAACAAAAGAGACAACAGGCTACCAAGCATGGCCCACCGCAGAAGCATCGTGAGGAGCCGCAACACACCCAACTCATCACAAACTCACATCTCAGATTTGATAATAGCCTCGACAAGATCCAGGCTACCACCCCCCACCCCAAGCAAGGCAACCCCACCTCCCCAAAATCTAATTCGATATCCACCACAAACAGGTTTGAAGCTCTAAGTTTGGAAGACACTATCAACGAAGGAGAGGCACCATAGATACAACTAAACGTCGACACCGCACAAGCGCCACATAACCCAGCTAACGGCGCAGTGAAGAATATCACAACACCCAACAAATCTCCACAATCCTTCGCTCAAACAACAACCACAAAGGCCCTCAGTCTTCAGGAGGAAACCAAAGAAATGCATCCCACAGTACAAGAGACCAATACCTCATCCTCGTCGATCCTTACAGATCCCAGCTGTGCATTTCAGCCACCCTTAGACAAAGAGGTCTCAAAAAGGCTGAAACTCGCCGAGGAAGCCGGATTCCTAGATCCCACCAACCCCATGTGTGCCCTGGAAGAACCCGAAGAATCCGAAGACGTAGCCACCTCCAACCAGACAATAGACATCGGGACTAATGCCAATGTCCCTCCAGGAACAGTGCCAGACCCCTCCAGAGCTAGCAACAATACCTCCAACAAAACTCACAAGAAGAAGAAAAAGAACAACCAAGAACAGCAATCGGCTAGGACCACAAGGTCAGCCGCAAAGCTCCACAACCCCGATCCCCTTTCCGTCACTTATGCTTAACATCCTTTCATGGAACGTGAGAGGGCTAGCCAATAAACCGACGCTGAATAGAATCATCAGCCTCAAGAAAACACACCAAATCGACATCTTAGTTGTCATCGAACCCAAAATCCCCCAGAAAAGAATAAATGGCATCCAGCTCAAACTAGGATTCCAAGCCGCTGTTGTATGATGCCACGACATCTGGATTTTCTTTGCTGCTGGTATCAAGTTCGGCATGGTCCATGAATCGAGTCAAGCTCCCTCCTTCTGGGTAGAACACCCGGAGCTAAGGTCTCGTTCTCTCCTCTCCGCAGTTCATGACAGCTGCGACATTACCGAGCGCAGGATCCTCTGGACTCACCTCCTTACCGGTCACCTTCCCTACAATAACCTCCCGTGGATATGCATTGACGACTTCAACACGATTTCATACAGTTCAGAGAAGTTAGGAGGTCGCCCGCCTCCGCTCCCGGCCATGGAAGACTTTAACAACTTCATGTTCAACGCCCATCTCAATCCACTTCCCTTCTCTGGCAACTCTTTCATCTGGTGTAACATGCAGGAAGGAGATAGGCGATAATATTTCTGTCTGGACCGAGCTCTTATCAACGACCTTTGGTCGAACATGGGCCTCGTTTCCAACCTTTCTTACCTTAACTCCACAGAATTAGATCACTCCCCCTCTGGAGAGATACGCCACTGGATCAGTTGAGGTCGTTCACAAAACGCTGGAGAGATACGCCAAATGCTCCGGCCAGCGGGTCAATAACAACAAAAGCATCATCTACACCCTCCACAAAGTGGACAGGAATCACTCCTCAAGGATCTCTAACTTGACTGCCTTCGCCACCTCTTATCCTCCGTTCTTCTACTTAGGCTGCCCGTTAGTATACGGCAAATCCAACTCCAGCATCTTCGAGTCTCTAGTGACCTCCATCAGAAAGAAAATCACGGGCTGGCATAATGCAACCCTGTCCCCTGGTGGGAAGATGATTCTGATCAAGCACGTTCTCTCCTTCATCCCTACCTACATCCAGGTCGCCTGCGGTACCCCCAAGAAGGTACTCTCATCGCTCGAATCCCTCTTTGCTAGATTCTTCTGGGGTCACTCTAATGGGGAAGACAAGCACCACTGGGCCAGTTGGGTCACCATGGCTAAACCTACAGAGGAGGGCGGCCTAGTATTTAGCAGATTGGAGCACTTAGTGGATACTCACTCCATGAAGCTTTGGTGGAAGCTGCGCACGGACCATTCACTCTGGACCAGGTTCATGAAGGTCAGATACTTCAGATTTGCCTACCCTACGGTGGCCTTAGTGAACAATAGGTCCTCGGCCACCTGGCATCGCATCTCCAGGGGATGCGAGCTAGCCGAACCCCTTATCCGACTACAGCTGGGAGATGGACGTTCCTCGGCGACTCACGAGCGTTGGCTGGGTGACACGCCCCGCATCGTGCACAATCCTCTCAGCAGGGAGATATGCGACCTATAGGATAACACTTCGGGATAGATATGGAACAGAGTCAGGGACTGGCTAGGGCAGGAGGCGGCTGCTAGGCTTGCTATCGTCAATTTACAAATCTCCAACGAACCAGACTCCCTGCGGTGGACCCCCAATTCTACCGGCACCTTCTCGCTGGCTTCGACCAAGACAGTTATCAGAGGGATTCGCACAACGCCTCCCTTCATTGCCCCTTACTAGCAATCATATATCCCCAACAAATGGTCCATCCTCATTTGGAGAGCTCAGAGAAGGAAACTTCCTACAGAAGACACCATCACCTTCTTTGGCTACAGCCTCGCATCGAGATGCCACTGCTGCTCCTCTCCCCACGAGGAGTCGGTGGAGCACGTCATGTATTCCGGAGACCTGGTAGCACCGCTGTGGTCTAACCTAAGCACCAAGCTACAGCATAATCACCATCCTAGAGGCTTGAATGATCTCCTTGCCTACTGGGGTCGCTCCTACGGTCATCAGATCGTCGCAGCCGTCGGTATCTGGGTTCTATGGAAATATGGAACAAGTTCAGGTACGAGGGCCGTCAATTCCTCCCTCACCAGCTCCTTAAAGAAGTCCTCCGTCAGGTCCATCGCACCAGGCGGTGCTGCACTCACTCCGAGGACAGCTTTTGGGAAGCCTTGACCTAGTCTTTGCTCTTTATCTGGGAAGACGCTCTTAGTCCTTTTGTCGTCTTTTCTTTCTTTCTTGGCGCGTGGCACTTTTTCCTTGTATAGGCTTCGGCATTTTGCGTCTGATACAACAATAAAGTTCCACTTCACAAAAAAAAATATATATATATATATATATATATATATATATATATATATATATATATATATATATATATATATACGTAGAGAGAGAGAAGATCTTCCAAATCCTAGCGCGCCGACCTCCCCTATCCTCTAGCGACCCCCCACGACTGTTCGATTAATATTTTGTTGAGCCGTAAAGTCCCACCTGTAGATGGCATGACCCTCTCAAAATTCCAATAAGCAGATTTTGATATAGTCGAAAGACCAGACTAAAATTTTGACGCAAAGTCGAAGAAAAATCATTATGAAATATGACAGATAAGTGATCCAGGTACCCCTGTTTAGAGACGAATTCTGATCAACCTAGTAGGAATTTTGGACAACTTATTAAACAAAATTTTTAGACCACCTATAAGTTTACAAATCCTTTTTTGTAGTTTAATTTTTCACTCACTGTATGCAATTATTTTCAAATCCAAAATTTAGGAAAAACAGTTTTCGAAAACCCCAAAAATATAGAAAAACTTTCCGATACGGCGTACGCCCCGACAAACTGGACGACGTGGTCATAACCCATGAGCATCAAAAGATGCGCATGGATGTTGTCGACATGTGGGATTAGATGGAACTCAATTTCGTTGTGCGTGCGAGACAAAATCGAAGCGTATCCATTGAGATATCCCAAATCAGCCTCTTTACAAACTAGCCCATAACTTCGTACAATTTCGTCATCTCGAGATGAAACTTATGCCAACAGGACCATATTATTTTTCTGTTCCTATATGTCATGTTTGGTCCGATTCTGAGAAGGTCGACCAGAACACTATTTTGGCGGGCTCGCGACTCGATCCAAGGAGAGAAATTATGCATGGCCCATCGGAGTCAAACTTTGGACATTTGATTGGGTTCGTATCGTCAAAATGGACTTGTAGCAATATAGTTTGATGACTTTAGAGACCTAGGTACCGGCACGCCTTTCGGTACAATGCGGGTCCAACGGTAGACATCATTTTGACCCAAAAGTACGATTTTGCCCCTGTATCCAAATTGGACTTTTGGGTTGGCAATTTTATACATATCTTTTGTACCAAAAATATTTATGATATTTATTTTAGCATCCAGAGACAATTGCGGGAGTTTGTTTTTTGTAGCTTACTAAGTGGTTGGATGTTGGTCTTGCATGCTACCCCTAGCCAACTGAATATTCCGAACGCAATGGCATTATCCGTTTACACAACTAAGGATCCAGGCGAGTACATTTCTGATAGTTTTCATATTTGATAGCTTTTCTAATTCGTGCATCTAGTATTGTCTTATTTTGGTCTTGTCACGACCCGTACCCTAGAGTAAGGGCACGAGAAGTGGGTATGTCCAGCCTACGCCGCAGTGTCGGCGGTAGAACGCTGTCCTAGGTCACAACATCTAACAATATAAAGCTAGGAAGTTTATACTCCCCGAATGGGGGTGACATAGCAGAATGTAAACTCAATCACAACTAAGGAAGAAGAAGCACGATATGATATAGAACTCAAAGTGAAGTACAGATAATCAGAAGAGTCTAAGTGTCTAAGATAACATCTCAGCAAACATCCCGAATACAAAGTCTCAACTACAGAATATGAAAGAATATATACATCTCAAAACAACAACTGAAAGTCAAAAACAATGCTGAAAAGAAATATAAAGCCTAGCTGTCTAGCCTAGACTATGGGAGTAACGTCCTGTACTGTAGCTGGGTCCTCCAGAGGAACCAGGTCGCAGGTGTCGTCTAAGCCTGCTCCGTAATAGGTGGTACAAAGGGCCTCATCCTCATCTTCTGTAATATTTTTCAACTGGTCCAGTCAGGACAGGAGCGAGCACAGTACATCTCATGCAGTTCATATCAAGGCAGGAAATATAAATCAAGCAATAGAGTAAGATACATGAAACGCTGTGTCACGCCCCAGAACCAGAATACTGGAGAGCGGGGGCATACATAGCCAGCTACGTATATTGAAATAGAATACATCTCAACTATACGGTCACGGCTGTCTAGATATGAGGGTTTACTACAAGCCAACGGTCTCTTATGGTCAAGCCTATTGTCTCAATCAAAAGCAAGTAATATAATCACAAGATGTTTGACCACCAAATATACAATAAAATGCGTCCCAAATATTATATATCAGCTGATCATGAAGCTAGTCGTACAAAATGCTAGGACTAGCAAGAGTTAAGTCATATATGATCAACCCTAGGATTTGTTAATCATGTTTACAGCCCGTAGGCAGACAGTAAGTAAAGTGCATCGAGCTAACAGGTGCTCGTCGGCTAAACGCCTCAAAAGAATAATTTTACAATAGAGTGAACGAAACAAAATAGAAAACCCACTCGTAGCCTGGGTTCCTTCTAGTCGCCACCATCGGACTGGAGGTTCGGAAGATCCTCGGGAGCTGCTCCGAAAACTGGCCACACAAAACCAGCTGGGTCAAACCCCAAAAAGAGCAAGTGCCACAAAGGAGGCCACGAATTAAGAATAAAACCAGCATATCAGAACATAAGAAATTAGAAGAAAAGTACAGGTAATAAAAGTACAGCAGGACAATAAACGACTAGGGACATGGAACCATTCCGGGAGCCAGGTTACAACCCTTAAACCAGACAAGGACTGAGGTTGTAACCATTCGCCTGAACAGCACTCTGTCTCTACCCATTTATTGTTAGAGATAAGTAAAACAAACATGTACAAGAGTAGCCAGGTACAGGGACTAGACAAGACTTAGACAAGGCTGGACTCCATCCATTTACAAGCGGCCAAGCAATTACTACGGCTTACTACTTAACTAACTAGGGTTATCACAAGCCTTAATTACTAACAAGATGCAATGAGAATTTCCCAGTCCCAAGCCCTGCAGACCATCCAGTTATCCTTCCGCGGGTTGAGTGTATGGTTGGGTACATCGCCCCGGAGATGATATACCCTTAGGTGACTTAGAGGGTGCAACACATGACAGTGCGCTGGAAATGTGCTCTACTCGTCGGCAAGCTACAATTCCAATTAAGAACGCCCAGATAACGAGATTGCCTGTGACTGGAATTTCTCCATGAACTATAGTTTGATCTAGTCATTAGCCTAATCCATATTCAGTATGAATCCCTGACCGTGGGAACCAGGGAGTCACGTCCTAGATATGATGCAAGACAAGACAGGTAGATTGTACAAGCAAGCAAGCAGGAACACCCACGGTGTCAAGTTGATTATACGAGTCAAGTTAGCCGTCGTAACAGTATTAAGATAAATCATGTCAGGGTACTTGTCAGGGGTGCGCCACGACAGGCCACTATCATGTCAGGTTGGTCATGTCAGGAGTTCACCACTACGGGTCACTATCGTGTTATGCTAGTTCCTTGTCATACCATGCCATGTACAATAGTCATTCCAAACATAATAAGTAAAATCAAGTTCATGACAAAAGGCGTAAGGATATAAAATGGGCATAAAATATCTAATAAAATATCAATATACAGGGCTATAGAAGAGCCAAGCTTAAGGAAAATAAAACCAAATCTCCATGGTTGGACAGATTGCACAAGGGGTCAGGGGGTTGGAATGCGCAGGATGTCAGCTGTGCAGGGTGCCAAGTGCGCAGGGGCACAGGGCGCAGGGGCAGATGGCGCATGGGCCAAGTGCGCAGGAGTGAACTGCGCAGGGGTGGATTGCGCAGGAGTAGACTGCGCAGGAATGAACTGTGCAGGGGTCAGAATGTGCAGGAGTGGTTGGCGCAGGAAATAGATGGCACAGGGTTGAACTGCGCAGGGATGAAGTGCGCAGGGTCCAAGCGCGCATGGTTAGATTGCGCATGAGCAGACTGCACAGGGGTGAGCTGCGCAGGGGGCTGAGCACAAATTTGCCAAGAGGCAAGCAGCGCGGTCGGCGCTGCGCTAAAGAGTGCAGGCCAAGAGGGGATGCGTAGTCCAGCACTGCGCTAAAGAGCGCAGGCTGCAGTCTGCTAATCCAGTCCGAGAAGAACACCAAGAACACCAAGAATTCAATTTTTTATATCTTTGTCAAATCAAATCCAAATCTAGATTTTCAAAGTTCTAACTTGAGTAAAATTGAATTCTCTTCCACATGGAAGCATCAAAACCCACAAAAATCCAACCAAAATAGATCAAAACCATATAAATCTGAAAATAGTTAAAACCTAGATCTAGAACAATGGAGACTCCAAATCACAAAATGTCAAGCACTAATGTTGATCACCATGGCCTAATCTAGCTAATGAATAAATAAAATGTGGTTCTCATGTGGTGGCAAGGTGCAGTTGCCTATGGGTGGAGTGTTGTGTAGAGGAAGGAAGAAGAAGAAGATGGAGAAATAAATAAGAGAATTATCGAGGAGAGAGAGTGTTAGGTGGGGATAATAAAGAGGGTGGGTTGTGGTGGAATGAGGGTTGAACATAGGCTAAGGTGTTCCAATGCATGTTAAACCAAACCAAATCAAACCAATTCTCCTCCACAAAATAAACCAAGCCAGGTAAAACACAATTACGAGAACCAAAACCTGTAAGTCAAGCCAATTACAAGTACATGCCAAAATCTGAAAAAATAATTACAGGTCTGAAATACATGCAAGCTTGACAAAATACGTATTCAGAATATGGGTGTTACAATTCTACCCACCTTAAAAGAATTCTGTCCTCAAAATTTAATTAAGAGGCTAGAGAGACAAGGTCAAGCTATATTAATCACAGGCAAGCTGTAACCAGGCAAGCAATCAGACAATCATACATGCAAGCAAGGGATGGAAAACATATGGCATAAGGAAGACATTATACCTTACGAGTCAAACAGGTAGGGATATCGCGATCGGATATCATCCTCACGCTCCCACGTTGACTCACCTAGAGAGTGATGACCCCAAGCAACACGGACTAAACTAATAGTCTTGTTCTTGAGTATCTTCTCTCTCCGGTCCAATATAGACACGGACCTCTCCTCATACGAAAGGTTGGTACCAACAACCAATTCCGAATAGTCTAGGATATGGCTCGGGTCCGGGATATACCGTCGCAACTGGGACACATGGAATACATCATGCACCTCACTTAACGACGACGGAAGAGCAAGGCGATAGGATACATCTCATACTCGCTCCAGGATATCGAACGGCCCTATATACCTAGGACTAAGCTTTCCCTGTACGCCAAAGCGAATGATGCCGCGGTTAGACGAGATCCTAAGGAATACATGGTCGCCGATAGCAAACTCTAAGGGACGTCGATGAGCATCGGCCCAATGCCGCTGGCGATCTTGGGCAACACGAAGACGATCTCTGATCCTTCTGACCACTTCAACTGTCTGGGAAATCATCTCTGGACCAAGCATCTGCCTCTCTCCGATATCATCCCATGCTAGCGGGGATCTGTACTTCCTACCATACAGAGCCTCGAACGATGCCATCTGGATACTGGCCTGGAAACTATTGTTGTACGAGAATTCTACAAGATGCAGGTAATCTTCCCATGAACCACCGAAGTCAAGGGTGCAAGACCTCAACATGTCTTCAAGAGTCTGGATAGTACGCTCTGACTGGCCATCTGTCTGCAGATGATATGCCGAACTGAACTGGAGACGAGTTCCCAAACTCTCTTGCAAGCTACACCAAAAGTACGATGTAAACCTTGAATCTCGGTCCGAGGTGATACTGACGGGCACACCGTGAAGCCTGACAATCTGCCTGAGGTACATTTCTGCCAACTGAGCCGTTGACTGCCCAACACTAAATGGAAGAAAATGAGCCACCTTCGTGAGCCAGTCAACTATAACCCAAATAGCATCTCGACCAGCTGGAGATCTAGGCAATCCATTCACAAAATCCATGGTCACATGCTCCCACTTCCATTCTGGAATCGGCAAGGGCTGAAGAAGTCCAGCGGGCCTCTGATGTTCAGCTTTAACCTGCTGGCAAACCAAATACCGAGAGACAAACCGGGCTATCTTCCTCTTCATGCCATTCCACCAGAAGTGCTAACGGATATCATGGTACATCTTCGTGCCACCGGGATGAATAGAATACTGGGAACTGTGAGCTTCTGCCATGACTTCCTGTCTGATATCTCCACTGGGTACACAAAGACGAGAGCCGTGTCGAAGTGTACCATCTTCATGAATGCATAACTCTGTCCTTCTTCCTGCCTCACACTCTGCTCTGAGCCGCTAAAGCTTGGAATCTGTAGACTACGCCATCCGGATCCTCTCAACTATGCTGGACTGAACTTGTAGGCTGGCCATCAATGCCACGTTGGAAGGAAGAACCACTTCAATTCCCATCTTCTGAAAATCTGCCAATAACTCTGGTTGTGCCGTTATAAAATAAACTCCGGCTCTCCGGCTCAACGCATCTGCTACAACGTTGGCCTTCCCTGGGTGATACTGCAAATCCATAACGTAGTCCACCAGTAGCTCGAGCCATCTTCTCTGTCGTATATTAAGGTCCTTCTGGGTGAAAACATACTTCAGGCTCTTGTGATCAGTAAATATCTCCACTCTATCTCCGTACAAGTAGTACCTCCACAACTTAAGTGCAAACACTACTGCTGCTAGCTCCAAGTCGTGGGTCGGGTAATTCTTCTCATGGTCACGAAGTTGGCGTGATGCATAAGATATTACCTTTCCATGCTGCATCAAGACACATCCCAATCCTCTGCCTGAAGCGTCGCAATAAACTGTGAATCCTCCGGTCCCATCTGGAAGTGTGAGAATGGGAGCCGTTATCAAACCTCGCTTCAACTTCTCAAATGATCCCTGACACTCCGCTGTCCAAACAAACGGTACATCCTTACGAGTCAACTGGGTCATCGGCGCTGAAATCCTTGCAAAATCTGAAACGAATCGCCGGTAGTAGCCGGCTAATCCAAGGAAGCTGCGAACCTCTGCCACTGAACTAGGTGCTGGCCAAGTCTCGATAGCCACAATCTTCTAGGGATCCACTTCTACTCCTCCTCGAGTAATGATGTGACCCAAGTACGAAATATGATCGAGCCATAACTCGTATTTACTGAACTTGGCGTACAACTGGTGCTCTCTAAGCGTATGAAGGACGATTCTGAGATGCTGCTCGTGCTCTGCTTCGCTCTTGCTGTAGACCAGGATATCATCTAGGAACACGATCACGAACTGATCCAGGTAAGGCATAAAAATGCGATTCATGAGGTCCATGAATACTGCTGGCGCATTGGTTGCTCCAAAGGGCATAACAAGGAACTCCCAATGTCCATACCTCGATCTAAACGCTGTCTTCGGAATGTCCTGCTCTCTGACTCTGATCTGGTGGTATCCTGACCGTAAGTCTATCTTCAAAAACACTGAAGCCCCTTTGAGTTGATCAGACAAGTCATCTATCCTCGGGAGAGGGTATCTGTTCTTGATTGTCACTGAGTTCAAGGTACGATAATCTACACATAACCTGGACGTACCATCCTTCTTTTTTACAAGAAGCATCGGGGCTCCCCAAGGCGATCCACTTGCACAAATGAATCCCTTGGTCCTGAGTTCTTCAATCATCTTGTACAAAATCTCCAACTCTGAAGGCGCCATTCTGTAGACTCGCTCTGATACTGGTGCTGTCCCGGGGATTAAATCTATAGTGAACTCAATCTTCCGCTCTGGCGGCATCCCTGGAAGCTCTTCTGGGAAGACATCTGGAAACTCTTCAACTATCCTGGGCAACTGTGCTGCTGCTACTGCCATCCGTAATACTGGAGAAGATGGCTCCACCGTGCCTCTGGAAAAGGAAAACTCTGGCTTGCCTGGAATACTAAAGATAACCCTGCCAACATGGCAGTCTATCCTAGCATACTGGTTCCTCAACCAATCCATGTCTAAGACTATATCATAGCTTGCCAAAGGAAACTCTATAAATCTAGCGGGGAACTCTCTACCGCTAACTACGATCCGACACGAGGAAAACACTCGATCTACTCCCACAAGACCATTACCAGTAAGTATATTGAGCCTCACTGATAATGACTCGGGCTCCAACCCTATCCGTGTCACGAATCGTGCAGACATGAATGAATGTGATGCACCAGAATCAAATAATACTGAAGCTGGAAAGGAGTTAACGAGAATAGTACCTGCCACTACCTCACCTGGTGCAACTTCTTCTTCCATAGCCATCATCATGGCCTGACCTCTAGCTGCGGTCCCCTCTGCTGGAAACCTCTCTGCCTGCTCTGCACTGGAGCCTGGGCACACTACTACTGGAATGCCTGGGCCTGAGGCAACAATGGCCTTGGGTACTGCTGCGGCTGCATAGGTGCTGGTCCCCTAACCGACGGACTGGTTAGGTTGGAAGAAGAAGAACTACCCCTATTCGGGCAGGCTTCTATCTTGTGATCTGCCGCTCCACAAGCTAGGCACAATCCTTGTGCCCTACGACAATCCGCCACTACATGGCCTGGCTTCCCGCAATGAGAACATCCCATCGCGAAAGTCTGCTTTTGCTTCTGTTGCTGCGGGTACATCGAGGTTGAATGCTGAACCGACGTTACTGAGGCTGCCCGCCTCGGAGTTCCAATGGTCAAACTTCTAGCTGCTGGGGCTGGAGCTGATGACTGGTACATCTGACTGTGGGACCGCTTCCTACCTCCGATCCTATCCACGATCCTCTGGGAGGTATACTCATGCCTCCTAGCCGCTCTCAATACTGCATCGAAAGTCTGGTGCTCGAACTGCTCGACTGCCAATAAGATCTCCAAATGCAGTCCCTGCTGGAACCGCTGGGCCCTATCAAACTCGATCGCCACTAAGGTGGGGGCAAACCGACTGAGCCTAGAAAACTCAGATACATAACTGTCAACTGTTCTGCCTCCTTGCTTCAAGTTGGTAAATCTGGTCTGCAGGTCGTACCGAGCCATAACATCGAAATAATTCGTCTGGAATCTCTCTCTAAATACTGCCCAAGCAATGGGTGCTACTAATCCCATGGCTTGCGCTGCCCACCAACTGCGAGCTAAGTCCAACAACTGCAGGCGTACCACCGCCACCTTCTCATTCTCAGGTGTCCTAGCTGCTTCCAGAACTACCTCGGTATCCTGAAGCCAAGCGTCCGCGGCAATCGCATCTTCACTGTCGTCGAAGAATGGAGGGTTGAAGCACTTGAAGCTGTTGGCCGCGCTGTTCCCTGGATGACCGCCTCTGGTCAAAGCATCTGCCACAGTCTGGTGAAAGGCGTCTCCTCTGCGATCCTGGGAAGCTATCAAGGTCCTAATGAGACCTACCAAGGTGCCATCATCCGGCTCGGCAGGCTGAACGGGCTGAACTGGAGGCTCTCCTCCAAGAGGTATAACTCTGGAGGCTACTCCGGAGTGCTGGGCTTGATCTCCAGGTTGCTGCTGGTCCATGGGAGGTGCTCTTCCTTGCTGGTCGGCAGGGTCAGGTACAGTGCCGTTGAGGAAGACGACACAGGGAAACAATAAGGAAGGACCAGGACAGATCAACGATACAAGTATGTAATCAGGGCAAGAATTTCAGGGATTTGAAAATACGGGCAGAGATCAAGGGCGAATACTGATTGAGACATCTATCGGTAAACCCTCACATTTCTTGATTGACAAGACCTGTATGGGCCACCACTTAAACCATGTCACGCCCTAGAACCAGAATACTGGAGAGCGGGGGCGTACATAGCCAGCTACGTATATTGAAATAGAATACATCTCAACTATACGGTCACGTCTGTCTAGATATGAGGGTTTACTACAAGCCAATGGTCTCTTATGGTCAAGCCTATTGTCTTAATCAAAAGCAAGTAATATAATCACAAGATGTTTGACCACCAAATATACAATAAAAGGCGTCCCAAATATTATATATCAGCTGATCATGAAGCTAGTCGTACAAAATGCTAGGACTAGCAAGAGTTAAGTCATACATGATCAACCCTAGGATTTGTTAATCATGTTTACAGCCCGTAGGCAGACAGTAAGTAAAGTGCATCGAGTTAACAGGTGCTCGTCGGCTAAACGCCTCAAAAGAATAATTTTACAATAGAGTGAGCGAAACAAAATAGAAAACCCACTCGTAGCCCGGGTTTCTTCTAGTCGCCACCATCGGGCTGGAGGTTCGGAAGATCCTCGGGAGCTTCTCCGAAATCTGGCCACACAAAACCAGCTGGGTCAAACCCCAGAAAGAGCAAGTGCCACAAAGGAGGTCACGAATTAAGAACAAAACCAGCATATCAGAACATAAGAAATTAGAAGAAAAGTACAGGTAATAAAAGTACAGCAGGACAATAAACGATTAGGGATATGGAACCATTCCGGGAGCCAGGTTATAACCCTTAAACCAGACAAGGACCGAGGTTGTGACCATTCGCCTGAACAGCACTCTGTCTCTACTCATTTATTGTTAGAGATAAGTAAAACAAACATGTACAAGAGTAGCCAGGTACAGGGACTAGACAAGACTTAGACAAGGCTGGACTCCATCCATTTACAAGCGGCCAAGCAATTACTACGGCTTACTACTTAACTAACTAGGGTTATCACAAGCCTTAATTACTAATAAGATGCAATGAGAATTTCCCAGTCCCAAGCCCTGCAGACCATCCAGTTATCCTTCCGCGGGTTGAGAGTATGGTTGGGTACATCGTCCCGGAGACGATATACCCTTAGGTGACTTAGAGGGTGCAACACATGACAGTGCGCTGGAAATGTGCTCTACTCGTCGGCAAGCTACAAGTCCAATTAAGAGCGCCCAGATAACGAGATTGCCTGTGACTGGAATTTCTCCATGAACTATAGTTTGATCTAGTCATTAGCCTAATCCATATTTAGTATGAATCCCTGACCGTGGGAACCAGGGAGTCACGTCCTAGACATGATGCAAGACAAGACAGGTGGATTGTACAAGCAAGCAAGCAGGAACACCCACGGTGTCAAGTTGATTATACGAGTCAAGTTAGCCGTCGCAACAGCATTAAGATAAATCGTGTCAGGGTACTTGTCAGGAGTACGCCACGACGGGCCACTATCATGTCAGGTTGGTCATCTCAGGAGTGCACCACTACGGGTCACTGTCGTGTTATGCTAGTTCCTTGTCATACCATGCCATGTACAATAGTCATTCCAAACATAATAAGTAAAATCAAGTTCATGACAAAAAGCGTAAGGATATAAAATGGGCATAAAATATCTAATAAAATATCAATATACAGGACTATAGAAGAGCCAAGCTTAAGGAAAATAAAACCAAATCTCCATGGTTGGATAGATTGCACAAGGGGTCAGGGGGTTGGAATGCGCAGGATGTCAGCTGCGCGGGGTGCCAAGTGTGCAGGGGCACAGGGCGCAGGGGCAGATGGCGCATGGGCCAAGTACGCAGGAGTGAACTGCACAGGGGTGGATTGCGCAGGAGTAGACTGCGCAGGAATAAACTGTGCAGGGGTCAGAATGCGCAGGAGTGGTTGGCGCAGGAAATAGATGGCACAGGGTTGAACTGCGCAGGGATGAAGTGTGCAGGGTCCAAGCGCGCAGGGTTAGATTGCGCATGAGCAGACTGCGCAGGGGTGAGCTGCGCAGGGGGCTGAGCACAAATTTGCCAAGAGGCAAGCAGCGCGGTCGGCGCTGCGCTAAAGAGCGCAGGCCAAGAGGGGATGCGCATTCCAACACTGCGCTAAAGAGCGCAGGCTGGTGTCTGCTAATCCAGGCCGAAAAGAACACCAAAAACACCATGAATTCATTTTTTTTATATCTTTGTCAAATCAAAGCGAAATCTAGATTTTCAAAGTTCTAACTTGAGTAAAATTGAATTCCCTTCCACATGGAAGCATCAAAACCAACAAAAATCCAACCAAAATAGATCAAAACCATGTAAATATAAAAATAGTTAAAACCTAGATCTAGAACAATGGAGACTCCAAATCACAAAATGTCAAGCACTAATGTTGATCACCATGGCCTAATCTAGCTAATGAATAAATAAAATGTGGTTCTCATGTGGTGGCAAGGTGCACTTGCCTATGGGTGGAGTGTTGTGTAGAGGAAGGAAGAAGAAGAAGATTGAGAAATAAATGAGAGAATTATGGAGGAGAGAGAGTGTTAGGTGGGGATAATAAAGAGGGTGGGTTATGGTGGAATGAGGGTTGAACATAGGCTAAGGTGTTCCAATGCATGTTAAACCAAACCAAATCAAACTAATTCTCCTCCACAAAATAAACCAAGCCAGGTAAAACACAATTACGAGAACCAAAACCTACAAGTCAAGCCAATTACAAGTACATGCCAAAATCCGAGAAAATAATTACGGGTCTGAAATACATGCAAGCTTGACAAAATACGTATTCAGAAAATGGGTGTTACACGCTGTAAGAAGATGTACATGAAAACAGGAGAGATATTTGATAACTGGAAATATATGCATGATAAGTAAGAACTGTAAGTGACTAGTGATGTAGAGTACGAGATAGCATGTAATTGGCTTAGGTTGTACATGATATACATGAGTGAACATGTGGGACATCAGCCAATAAGGCTGTGTTGTACATGATAAAACATAAAAAGTAACAGAGTGAACATGATGGGTAAATCACATGACCATTTATACTCACCCCTACCCACAATCAATACACAAGGATCTATTCAAGTTACGTTACGTACATGATGTTTTGGTTACACAGGAAACACATGAGGAAACATGAGCGTACATGAAAGAACATGAGAGTACATGAACGTACATGAAAGAACATGAGAGAACATGAGTGTACATGAATAACGCAGAAACAAGGAATACATGATATACATGAAACACATGTCATAAAGTATCCGATGCGCCCGCTAAAGGGGATAACATCCCAAGAAGAGATCCATATAGTATCAATCCGTGATGATAACGTGACAGCATCAAGTAAAAGTAATCTAGAGCGAGAATATAAATCGTGACAAGTATGAAACGATCAGAGAATGTACTCGCCTGATATCCTGAATATCTGCTGAGAATAGATGTCTGAAATTGAGGTACAAGGTCCTAAAAATAGAGCAATACGGGTCACAACATGTCCAGAATAGTAAAACTAAAGTTTATAATGCATTCTACATGATTCTAGGTCAATCTGGGCAAAAGTCAAACTTGGTCAACTTTGGTCAATTCTAACAGTCAAACTAAGTCAACTTAAGTCATATTAGGTCACTAGAAGTCAAACCAAGTCACACTAGGTCAAACAAGTCAAGGTTAGTCAAATCTAGGTTAAAGTCAACTTTTGGTCAACATTCTAGTCAAACTAGTCAAGTTATCTAGGGTTTAGTTAACAATGGTCAGACTAGTCAATATGGTCAAGCTAGGTCAAGTCTAGGTCAATCTAGACTATCTAAGGTACTACACCACAAGGTTAAGGTATAACCAATACCTATACAAGTATACCACATATAAATACATATATATATAATACCAACCTTAATCCTATATTCAAGCTAATCCCATATTCCAATCTCAAGTCATGCCTCAACTCTAAGTATCTCACTTACCCCATACATATCTTAATTAACATGTAACTATCCATATAACCCAAGTCACACAAATACCCTTATATACTTAGGGCACTCACATATAGGTCAAATTCAATCAGCTAGCTAATAGTCTAGGGTTTACTCAATCTTAGTCAAGTAGTCCCTTCTATACCCATCCAAGTCCATTCTAGGTCAAGGTTGACCTATAGTTGACCTTGGTCAACCATGGTCCACAAGGGTCAACCTTTAAGTCAATCTAGGTCAACTAGACCTATTGGTCAAACCTAACTCATTGGCCATAGGCCATATATCTAGGGCACTGGCATATACATCTATATATAATACCATATATATACCCAACTATATATAATACATATATATTCATGCAAACATAACATATCTATATATATTACCCTATGTATACACATTCATATATATATATATATATTATATATATATATATATATTTATATATCATATACTTATATATGTATATAACATACTATATAATATAACATATATATAATTATATAGAGGGAAGGGAATGTGAGAGTGTGAGGGTGTGAGGGGACTTAATGGTTAGGACAGTGCACAGGAAATGTGTGTACTATGAGTGTGTGTGTGTGTATTGTGCTATATACTCTCAGGTTTCAGGTCTCATATAGTTTCCAGGATTCAGTTTTGAATGTATTAGCAATGTGTGTGTGTATTTACTAAACAGTGTAAAGGGGAAAACTCATTCTTAGGTATCAACATTAACCAAGTCTCAGTTTCTATACTAACCTAATCTCAGATTTCAACACTTTCTCAGTTAGTGCATTTCAATCTCGGTTCAGTTTTTAATATTCAACTAATTTCTCAGTTTTCATGTGAAAACAGTGAATCATATGTTGATATGTTCAGCTCAACCAAACCTAGTTAGGCCAAGCCAGTCAAGGCAGGCCATGCCAAGGCAGTCCATGCCAAGGCTAGTCGAGGCAGGCTATGCCAAGGCAGTCCTATGCAGCTGCTACTGCAAATCCCACACCTACTACTACTCTACTAGACACACACATACACCTAAAACTCAACCAAAACTTCACCACATCGAACCCGGACATGAAGTCCAATATCCCTGACATGTATACATGTTATTTCATTACAAAAAAATTATATTTAAATTGATTAAAACGTATTAAAATACTCAGGAACTGAATACTGCTGTTCAGTATCAGGAAAAATAGGGGAAACCTAAATTCGAGGTCCAAACACAACTAAGATCCCAAACTAATGGTTGGTAAATAGTTGTATAGGTGTAAGTGTGTCGTGGGTGTGTCCTAGTGTCAAGAAACTGGACACAAACGTGTCAAAATAGTGAAACATGGTGTAACAGAAAAAACAGTGAAATACAGCCTCGTGCGGGCGTGTCACAGGCTCGTGCTCCCGACACACGACACCAGTGTCCTCGTGCATGTGTCCCTGTGTTCGCCCATAGTAGGGCTACACACTCGTGTCCCTGACACGTCACCACGACGTGTCCAGAAGCGACATGAACCCGTGTCAATGGCCAAAACCCACCTGTGCACAGTCTGTGTATGAACAGTTCGCGCACGTTTTCTCCCTCGACACGACACGACACCACCCCAAATTTTGTGGGCACAGTGTCAGTTATTTCCCGCACCCACGTGTCAAGTTTTACGTGTCCACGTGGCGTGTCCACGGAGAAATCGTATTCGTGTAGCAGGACAGTGCACGTGGGTGTCGTGCAGCACGTTCGTATCTATTTTGGACACGGATACGACACGAATCCTAGCTCAGTGTTAGGGTTCTGTGATCTACACCTATAGGGCTAGAAGATTGTGCAATTAGTTTTCGAAAATAATAACATTTAATTTACAGAGACAATTCATCAAACACTTACATTAAAACCTAGATACCTGTCCGATACGGACACCAAACCCAATCTAATTCCTACCAAACTTAGCCTATAGATCCCTGGTACCTAGATGCATGCATTCATGAAAAGAAAATAGAAATTTAACTATGTATGAGGGTATTTACCTGTTGAGTGAAACTCAATGAAAAACCTAGAATTGGGGGGTATCCTCTACACTTGGTGATGCCAAATGCTTGTGCAACCTTGCTAGCTAGCTCCCCTTAGCACACTCAATGGTAGGGGATCCCAATGCAAGAAAGTAGGCTCAATTTGGAGTTGATTTGGATATTTGGGGAGGAAATGGGGAAGAACACTAAAGGAGACAATTAAAATGAATTAAAAAGGGTGCTAATGATTAATAGGTTGTATTTATAGAGGAGGAAAATGTATGATGGCTGCCATTAAGTTAGGGTTAGGGTTTAGGATGAGTGGCTAAGGTTTCTCCAACAACTTCTAGACAATCTAATGGCTCATAACTAAAGTAGCCTTCTTAACCTTTATCCTAAAATATCTCTTTAACAAATATCTAGATATTACACTAATGTGATTACTTAATGAAACCCTCTAACTTAGTCTCTAGGGTCATGATTAACAATCTAGATTCGGCTAACTTCTAGGTCAAGTCTCAAATAATTTAACTAACACATATTTAATTAATTTAATTTACAATTTCACAAAAGTATCAAAATGACCAAAATACCCTAGGCTTAAAAGTAGAAATTTGAAATCCTAAACACATGATTAGGTCTCATTGGTCATGATTAGTCTTCTAGGTCATGCATGACTAAGGTTACACTAGCAAAACACCAATTTCACATTTCACTCAATTAAATAGTTTTAAAATAACTAAAATTCACCAAAAATTATATCATGACTAAAATCAAATATTTTAATGATTTAAAATACAAAAGTTCAAATTTCCCCTTATTTTGGAAAAGTGGGTGTTACAGGTCTTCTATTGATTCTCGACACGATAGTTACACGAGGTGGTAGTTATAGATTCTTTACATATTATTTTTTGTGACTTTCATGTTTACCCTGTTAGTGACTTGTTTAATCCATAAGTATTAGTCAGGCGAGGAAGTACATTAGTAGACATGTAAATATACCTAAAAATATCCTATTTGTTTGATCGTGTCTAATAGCAGTCGCACAATTCACGTGCGGGATGCCAGATTTACCCCTTAGATGTTTACATATCGAAAGTGTATTTCAACTCACTAGATAGGTACAGTTTCTAGTTCTACTTTGTACATTTCCAATTATGTGTATTATCAGTTTTAGTACTCACTTGTCCTTATTACCATGCTCGTTCCGTTCTATAATTCCATACTTATCTGTTCATCATGTATTTCATTATTATTTACAGTTTTATAAGACTTTATCAATTATTGAAACTGCTGTTAGAATGTACTTGTTCCATTCCTGATTGGAAACTAACATTTTTCAGGTTAGTCATGACAACTCTTAGTATTGGGGAGGCATGGGTATGCTGAGGTCAACCTAGAAGATTAGTAGTTTTATTTTCTTCTGTGAGACATTGTTCTTGTATTAAATATAAACTTTGAAATGTTATAAAATAATTTAGATGTTGTCAATAAGAAATAATAATTATTTCATGAGCATTTTGTTTTATTATAGCCTGGACAGTGTTCTACCGTCGACACTGTGGCGTAGGCTGGCTTGGACATGCACTCGTATCCCAAAAAGCGGGTGCGGATCGTGACACCTACTGTACAGATAACACGCAAGGAAAGACTGAAATAATAAGTACCAGAAAGAATAACACATAGGAGAACTCTATAGATGGTGACATCTCATGAGAATATAATATTAATCATGGCTATAGGTACATACGATAATAAATGCAGCCCGGTGAGGCACTAAGAGCCCTATAAAGGTTCTCTACTGCAGCTCGGTGAGGCACTAAAAATAGAGTGTATAACCACGGCTAATAAAACACTCTCGCCTAAGGTACTAGGAAGTCAAGTGTATCACTTCTATTCATATCCATGTCAAGCATAGGTCAAGGCATAGCAGGTAATCATGGCACAAGACAACATAACAGGATCATGATCTATATAAGGAAACAATGATATATGGAAAATAAAATAAGACACGTGCACGTATAACAAGAAAATAATAAGGACATAAATATGAGAGGCAGGTAATCAAATAAGACAGAAAAGAAATAACAATATAGAAATGTATGTAAATACTATAAAGTTCGATAAGGTGTACTTGCCTGGTAGTAGCACTTAGAACCAACAATATCCAACTACTCAGTGAGCCACAAAATTCAAACTCTCGTAACAGTATACGAATGCTGAAATAGACATCACCAACACGTTTGGCATAAGAGAAATGTTTACATTTGAATACACATAAGTCCAATTCTGGACACAGGAGCAAAATGGTAATTTGGGGTCATAATAGTGTCCGCCGTTAGACTCGCTTTTCACCAAAAAATGTGCCATAACATATGGTCTCTAAAGTCAACAAATTAAATACCTATAGTCCAATTTTTTGATACAAACTCAAAGGTATGTCCAAATTTGAATTTCGATGAGCCGTGCACAAAATTGCCCGTTAAGTCGTGTCATGGGCCCGCCAAAATAGAGTTTTGGTCGACCTTCTCAGAATCGGACCAAACTTGCCTCATAGAAAAAAAAAACGATAGGCGACCAGTGGCACAAGTTTTGACGCGATGTGACAATCGTGTATAAAGTAATTAGGGTTATTACGAAGGGACCGATACGGTGTACCTCGACCGATATGCCTCGAATTTGTCGTGCACACGCAATGAATTCGAGTTCCATCAAAGCACACACGTATGCAACATCTGTACGTGTCTTTCGTTGCTCACGGGTTGCGATCAAGTCGTCCAGTTTGTCGGGATGGACCCCATATCGGGAAATTTTTCCTAAAAATTATGTGTATAAAAAATTATTTTTCTCAGTTTTGGAAATTCAATTTCTCGACACATAGTCGACAAAATCAAAATCCATAAAAACGGTTTTAAAGGGGTATAGGTTATCTAAAACTGCCTTTAATTAGTTTTCAAAAATTCTAAATATCTAGTCCTAATTCTGGCTTCCAAGTGGGAAGTTTGGATTGATTTATGTCCTATTTTAAAACATGTTTTCCGATGAACATTTTATCGATTTTCTTGACACGGTGTTTACTTACAATGAAATCTATTTATTGGGATTCCTAGCGGGTTATATCGTTGCTCCGTAGAAATTTACGGATCACAAGTTTGTTGAGTATTACGGATGAAAAGCGATGGGGAAGTCGGGTACCTACAACTGATACGTTGATGCTATGGTGCAGTTGCTATGCACAAGTCCAGCGACTAGGCGGAGGCCGACGGCGTACAGTGGCACTACATGGAGGTTTGCGAGGTCGGGGTGCCCGCTCTAGGGTTTAGGCTTTGGGTTTAGTTCAATCTTCTCTTCCTTACTCTCGAGACATATATATATAAAGTTGTTGTCGATTTTGTGTACTTGTGCGGGTCTGGATCGGTTCAATATCTCGCAAGATTTCCTAATCTCGCAAGATATTGCCAGTTGTTTTATATATATATATATATTATTTTTCTTTTTTACTAAAACCCTCCAATTTTATTCATATCAAGGCACAAAATATCGAAGCATTTACAAGTAAGCACGAAAGAAAGACATAAAAAATTACTACAAAAGAAGGCAGCCACCTACTGCGCGATCTAGAAGAGCAAGGACTACCAGAAGTTCTCAAGGCCGTGTTTGCAGTGTCTGCTAACTTTGTGGGTCTGTCGGAGAACCTCCCGGATGAGTTGATTGGAAGAATATTGGAGTTCCTCGTATCTAAATTTGTTACGGTTCTTTCAGATGACCCATGTGATGGCGGCAGCAACAATCTGGTGGTCGTGCAAGGCATTACCCCAATTAGCAAGAAGATCGTTGAAGCTCCCACCGGCCTGGACCTATTTGCAATGCTGAGAGATAGCGTTCCAAACCCTTACAGACAGGTCTCCGGAGTAAAAAATATGGTGTACCATTTCCGATTGTTTCCTCGAGCAGCAATGGCACGCAGAAGATAAACTGAAGTCGATGGTACAGAGAGCATCGTTGATGGGGTGCTTCTTACAAAATGCTCTCCATATCAAAAAAACCATTTTTGGGGGATGTAAGACTGCCAGAAAGAGCCAATGATGGGGAAGGCACTGCTATGCCACGAGCGACACTTCTGGCCGATGCTACCGAGAAGGATCTGTCAGTCGAATAGGACCACTACAGAATGTCAGGATCTGTTCTGATCTTCAGCCCAGTGTCGAGGATCAAAGCAGCAGCCTCGTCTCCAATCCATTTATGTGTCCCAATTCCAGTCGCCCGAAGAATCCCACATGTCCTTGATCAAATTAGTAGGAGGAGCATTCGGGAGCTGGGGAAGGAGATCTTCCCCAGACCAAAGTTCAAAAGATAGAAAAGATTCACCCTACTCCAGCCGAAGCTGGATAAGAGGTTCAACAAGGCTCCTACCATGTAGGATGCAACACCATGATGCTGAGGATCTGCAGTTGGAGTCAGCGATGGCCGGATGGATATGCTTGAAATATTTGGACTTCATGAACTGAGCCCAGATATTCCAGCTCACTCGAAGCTTCCACCACAACTTCATTGAGAAAACATCCACCATATGCGACAGCCTGCAAAAACTGAGACTTTCATCATCGGTGGGTTTTGCCATGGAGTCCCAGCTAGCCCAATGGTACTTGTCCTTGCCATCGCTGTGACACCAGAGGAAGTTGGCGAAGAGGTTTTCAATGGAGGTGAGTACCTTCTTGGGGGGGGAGCAGGAGACTAAGGTGTCAATGGGGATGGAGGAGAGGACATGCTGAGTCAAAATCAACTTTCTGCTAGGTGATAAAGTTGCATTGTGCCATCCCTCAAGTTTTTTCCTGATTTTGCCCACCAACCCTTAGAAGATTCCTGTGTTGGTTCTGTCGTACACCAACGGGCATCCCAAGTAGTGGAAAGGTGTATACGCCACAGTAAAGGAGGTAATATTGGTGAAAGTAGAGCAGTGGTCTCTTTTGGTATTATGGTGTACGTAGATGACACTCTTGCTGGGGTTGACATACTGACCAGAGCAATTGGCGTATCTCTGCAGCATGTTGTCGACCACTTCCACCGACCCGATGTCTCCAGAGGAGAATATGAGAATATCGTCAGCATGCGCCAGATGAGTGATGATCGGATAGCTGCTAGTGGTGTGAAAGTGCTGGAAATGCGGGGATCCCACCATTTTGTTCATATTTTTGCTCAGTGCTTCCGCGGCGATAATGAAGATGGTGGACGATAATGGATCTCCCTGTCTAACACCGCAACTAGATTTAAAAAATCTATCGGTTTGGCCGTTAATAACCGTAGAGAACCACGATTTACTATCAATCTCCAAATGATGTTGGTCCGGTTTTCGAGAACCCGAATGCCCTTAAGACCCAAATCATGAATTGCCAGTCCAGCCTGTCATACGCCTTCTCCATGTCTAGTTTGATAGCAATGTTCCCGCCCCTAAATGATAATTTCATGCATGTTATCAATTCCTGGGCCATCAGTATGTTGTTTAAGATGCTCCTGTCATGAACAAAGCCACTCTGCTCTTCAGAAATAATCCTGGGAAGGATCCCGATCATGCGGTTGGCAATGATCTTTGAGATGATTTATATATATATATATATATATATATATATATATATATATATATATATATATATATATATATATATATATATATATCTTAAGTAACAACCAAGCTTTGAAATTGTTCTTAATATTAGTATATATTTTTAAAATAGAAATGTTATATTTCCTTTGTAGTTAAGATAATTTGAGCTTAGATATTCTTTTTATCTAAAACCTAGACTAATTTCCCTAAAGCAAATTTTTCTTAACCCAAATTTTCTAATCCTAAAGCCCATTTAGTGCTTTAGCAGCACATGAATACTAAATCCCCCTAAAAGCCCATTCACCACTCAGTGCATTAGCAGCACTTATAGTCTTATATAGTGCAACGGCTAACTTTTTGAAACTTCGGGTGGGCGGGTTCGCTCCACAACCCGAATCCGCTTGTATTCACGCAGTAGAAGCTGTTGTTAGTCATGCGGGTCAGCACCCATACCCAATACCACCAAACCCGGAATGCCTATTACACACTGTGCATCTTCCTCCATCCACGACCCCGTACTACAGCAGCTTTTCTCAGTTCGTGTAGGCCATGCGCGCGTACGGAATCTCAACCGACTTCCCCATCTAAACCCTAAGTCGCTCTCTATTTATTGAACCTCATTCTCTTATCCTCCTCTTCCATCTAACCTAGCCGCCTCTCCCATTTTTCTCCACCCTCTGTAGCTTCCGGTTGTAGCGATGTTTGCAACGCTGTCCTAGACGACCAGCGTAACGATCCGGCAAGGTACTCTGGTGGGGAAGGCAAGCACTGCTCGTCGATACCATCACTGTTTCAGCATTCGCTGACAACTCTTGGTGCACTGGGTGTCTTCGTCCACCGTCACCTACCTCCGTGCCTTCTCGGCAAGGCCTCGTCCGACCTACCAGGGAGCGGAGCACCTCTCTCTCCTTGCTGGTATGAAACCTCATCTCCCCGACTGCCCTTACATGCTGGGCGTGCATGCATACACTTCCTTCCCTTAATATAATGTTGTAGCATACTTGCCATGGTTCTATTGGGGAGGGGTGCTTTATATATTTTTTTAATTTTTTAATTATTTCCTTAGATTATATGTGTGGGCTAATAACAGTAGGATAGAGTTGAAAGCTAGTAAGGTGCTTTTATTACTTCATGAGTAGGTTTCATTACTTCCCTGTACTTGGGGATAGGGAGAGTGGATGTTTGAGTAATGAGGAAGTTAAGTACTGATATTAGAAATTATACTTGTTGTACTTTTCGAAACTGTTAGAATAGGTGATATGTTGCCATGGTTTAAATTGGATGAGTGGTTGGTGTTGAGACAATACTGAGCTTGTTAGCAATATCCATGGAGATAGTTATATAAGTAGAAAGGGCTCATTACTTCTGTTGTTCTCAAGAGAGCCCCCTTAAAAACATTGAAACAAAGTGATGTGTGTTTAATTCTAAGGCCACATGGCTGTGCTTAGAAAACACCTAGGTTCCATGTAGGTTTATACTACAAATTATTTTCCTTAGGGCATTTTTGAAGGTATAAATCCTTTACTTATTTATTTATTATTTTTCTTATTTGATAGGTGACGATGATAACCCTAGCTTCTTTTTAAGTGTTGGCAACAATTTTTATATATAAATAAAATTGATTGATCAAATAATCTTTTATTATTGTTATAACAAGTTAGTTTAACTATTAGGGTTGGTTATTATCATTAGACCATTTAATATTAATCTATTATTTATTTATTTATTATTTTTCTTTGTTAAGTAATTAGAAAAAATCTACGTAATTAATTAGTTTTAAATTATTACCTAGGTCATTTGGGTTCCTCGGACTTGGACGTTGGACCAGTTTTTCCTTCTCATCAGCATTCAAAGCCAGGCAAGTGTACCTTGCCATCTTGTATTTCAGTTCCAGTTTTAATTTCTTAAATATATGTTTTATTTTATATATACCCACGTAGGACCGTCGATCGAATACTTAGCGTCCGAGGCAGATTCGGGTCCAGGCGTACGTTTATAACGTCTAGTATCGGTCATTAGAGGCTATCTCAATACCGTGGTTGTACCAACCTGGATACGCTTATACCATAGGACACTGTTGTACACTTTTATTTTTCCTGACTTCCTGTATTCCAGAGTCGTGCGAAAGTCCAGAACCTGTGTTGATTCATGACCCTGATTAGGTTACATTTACTTTACTATGATTGGCCGACTGTTACTGTTAGAGGATCAGATCACGCGAATTATGGATTCGACTCGTATGATCTCATGGGAGGGGAGGACAGCTACTAGATGCTTGGGATGCTATGCACATACTATTTTAATATACACCATTGAGTCTCTATATTGGAGCTACGATCATGGCAAACACGATGGCGACTCTGCTGGAGACAAACTTCTCCACGGCTGAGGAGTTGGTGACGCAATCAGATGCAGCCAAACTTGGCTCCATACAACAGAAGATGGTCGTCCGCTTCGACCAACAGGCGTTTGAAGAAATGCTCTCCGACGGGAGCGCTGGCCCAGTCCAGAAGAAACTCGCACAGAGAAGGCTCGCAGGAAGTGGAGGCCAAAATCATTTTCTCCTCCCCGAGCCTTGGACGGAGTACTCTCTGCTACCCAAGACGGCAAAGGCGATTCTCATGCGGCAGAAGAAAGTACTACGATGCTGGACTTGCAGGGACAAAGAGTGATTCTATGTGCTCCAGGAAGAAGCCGAACACTCATGCAGCTGAAACTGCCAGTCGCATGAAGAATGTCTATGCGGCCAGATCTTCCAGCCATATTGAGAAAACACATGCGACCGAGACTTCCAGCCGCATGAAGAAAGCCTATGCGGCTATACTGCCAGCCGCATGAAGACTGCTGACTCCAGCCGCATACTGCCTGCTCCTCGCAGCTCAGGCTCAGTCTTCGATCGCCTCTCCTATGGTCCCGATCTCTCATGTGCTCAAGAGAATATATCTGACTCTCTGCAGCATCACTCTGACTCTTTCTACTATACGCCTTCAGGCGCTCAAGTGAAGAAGTCAAGGGCAGTACGAGCTCGGCGAGCTCAGTCGGCTGTCCCAACCTCTGACCATCCGAGCGCTCCACATACTGTTATGCGGGCCTCTGATAGGAAGTTGTACAGAACCACTCGAGTCCAGCCCCTGGTGACAAACGGACAGAGTGGTTCCCGAAAGTCTCCCAAAACCCAGGAAGCAAACATGGTCATTCCAGACCCATCTGACTTGCGTAAGGTTATCCTCCACAAACGCAAGGAAAGAGAAGAGGCCCCGGTATGCAAAAAGTCCTCCCACGGACATCACTGCACCCAAATCATTGTCAATTGCTGTTGGAACAACGCGAAAGCAAGAGAAGACCGGTAATCTGTTTTCTAAAGGCTGCAACGACCCAGCTCAGAGGACGAAGCGCCTCCCATCGCCTCTTGCAACTCCACTCAGAAAATTCCCGCTGATGGGAGAGAAAAGAAGATGAATGTTTCCAGCCCGAAAGTTTCAACCACTGCGGCTAAGAAACTGACGTCTAAACGGCTGTCCACCACTGGAGTATTCCAAGGTACCCGTTCGAAGACAAAATCTGCTACAGCCGGAAGTTCGTCATCCGTACCACTGGGGATTACTGAAATAGGGGGTAATACTCCTTAGAACATCCACGATAATCTGATATTCTAAGGAGACGAGCCCGAGGAAGCAACTCTTCCGTCAGACACTGCAAATACCGACGTCTCCGGGGACGTTCACGACTCTCAAGATGAAGCAAGCTCTGAAGTTGGGGGTACTATTCCTTCTGAGTCCGAGCCAGAGGAAAACATTCTCACATATCCCGATGACTTCTCGGTACATGGGTATGACTCGGTGGATATGTCCTCCACTGTTCCTTCCATCTCCCCTTATGTGAGAACGGTATTCATGACGGACAACAACCAAGGTGGTTCCAATGATCGCCAACGCATCGACACTCTGAAAGCCATACTGCATGCCTTGGTCAAGTCTATAGGCGAGATCAAAGCGGTCCTTCCAACTCTACAAGGAGGGATGCCTGGCCAAACAAGCGCGGGTCCCGCAGTCAATGCAGACTCGAACTCAGCAGCACCAAATTTGGGCAACAATCCTCCTGAAATGACGGCCCCCACCGCTGTGGATGAGGCCCGAGAAGCAAGAAGGGAGGTCCAGGAGCTCCGAGCCATGTTTCACGCTCGAGAAAACTCTCAAGACCTCAGAATACGGTAACCGTACCCTGCTGCATGGAGGGATGTCCCCTTCCCGCCAAGATATAAGCCGTTCAACATTAACCCTTACGATGGCAAGACCTCCGCAAGTCGGTACATCACTTACTTTGAGGTCACCACCGACCATCTGCCCCATGACGATGCCATCCTCATACGATTATTTATTGAGGCATTGGAAGGAGTCGCCTTCGACTGGTATCGCAACCTGCCAGGCAACTGCATCCACTCCTTCGCCAGCTTCAAGCGCATATTCTTGGAGAGATTCTATGAAGTAGGACAGAACATCACAATGTCCACCCTAATGGACGTCGTCTAAGGGAAGAAAGAGCTGACAAGGAACTATATCGAGCGGTTTCGCCAAACCATAATGAAGTTACCGTCTGGTAACCCAGATTCCTCCTCGATTGAAATTTGCCAAAAGAGATTGCTCCCAACAATCAGTCTCCGGATGGGCGAAAGTCAATTTAAGGACTGGAAGACATTCATCATCAGTGCCACTAGTGCCGCAGAACGGTTGAAGAAGGCTCGCCAACTGGGATTGCACATCTCGGACGGAGAGAACAAGGACAAGCGTCCTAATACCAACAACGTCAATGGGGGTAGCCCCTCCAACAATCGGGACAACAGGGGTAAGCAGGCTATGGTGGCTGACACGGCCCAGAAACCTGAGACAAAATCGGCAGACAAATAATGGCCGTAAATAACCTACTCTTTCGAGGACGGCCACGTCAAGCCCATCTTGGACATGCTTATACAAGGAGACAGAATTCAGCTCCCTCCACCAAGATAGGAACCTCGGCCGGCAGAAATGGAGAGCCCAAAGTTCTGCCATTACTACCGCTACTTCCACCATGCCACGCACGACTGCTACCAACTAAAGCGATATATCCAAAATCTCATCGATTCGAATGCTCTGGCCATCGATTTCGAGGAGGTAACCGTGGCGGCCAACATGGTGTCCGTACAATTCGGCAGCTTCCCTCCAACAGAGACTCAAGACGGAGTGGTACCCATCCCTCTTGCGATAATGGAGATTGCTAATCTTCTACCTCCTCGGGATCAGGCTGCTGGTCTAGTGTCCCTCACCACATCACGGGGAAAGATCATGTGGATTTATCCGGACCTGGTTCTTGAAGTGACCCAGTCCATACCACCTTCCATTCGCAAGAAGAAGGGTAAAAAAGTCAGATCCTGCCGCACAATCTCGACAGATGTCGAAGAAGTCACGGCTGTCGTTACCCGATCTGGGGCACAGGCCCAACCCTTGGCTGAGAACTCAACTGAAGATCCTCAGCCAGCTACTGCTGACGCTCCAGGACCTTCTCAGCCTCCGATGATCGACAAACCTAGGTTGAAGGAGACTCGCTTTGATAAATCCTTTCGAAAAGAGGCACCGCAGGGGTTGGAGAGGCCCTACAACTTCGATATCTTGGCACAGTTGGCCAATACACCGGCCAAATTATCATTATATGAACTCCTGAGGCTCTCAAAGGATATTCGTGCAGCTTTGAGCGATGCACTCCAAAATGCCGACGTATATCTGGCTCAGGTCAACCTCACAGGAGAAAGCCCGCCTGCAGATCTCCAAGATAGCGCTTGCATAGGATCAATGCCCAATATTGTCTTCATTCCGTAAGATATGCTCATCAAAACCAATCTCCACGATCGTCCACTATACTACACCGGATATATCGGGGACGTAAAGGTGGACCGAATGCATATTGATCCTGGGTCTTCCATAAGCATCATTCCGAAGGGTCTGCTACATCATCTCCGCATTCCGATGCATCGTCTGATGCCAACAAGCACCACCATCAGCGGTTTCAATTCGGGCAGGAGCTACCCAATTGGGAAGATTTGTTTAAAGTGCCAAATCGGTGATATCCAGTCAGAAGTGACCTGTTACGTTATAGATGCGGACACTTCTTACAACATCCTCTTAGGGCATCCTTGGATGCACGATTACATGATCGTACCTTCTATACTGCACCAGTGCTTCAAGTATGTCGACAAATACGGCTTTGTGAGGACAAAATTTATCGACATCGATCCTTTCAAAGGGGTCGAATCCTACCACTCGGACTCCTGCCTATACGAAAAGTCGAAGAGGCACCTTGGTGAAGGAGATGTGCAAGCTCGTACCGAGATAGCCACAAGATCAGAAGAACCTCTTATAATCCACCTCCAAGCTCACAAACCGGGCAAGTCCGCACCCCTTACAGCCACTCTGCGTAAGGACGCAATCAGCCTCTCGGCACAAGAAGAGCAAATGATAATCCGGCTGCCAAGGTCCGGCAAAGTGTCGAGACCCACAATGGAGCCACTAACAATCAGGCTACCAAGAGTCAGCCAGCCACAAGCAGGGAAGTTCAATCCCACTGACAAACCAATGACGATACGTCTTCCCAAGAAGAAACGTTATCCCGATGCAAGGTCTGGGGCTTCTAGCGAGCCAACAACTCCCCGCCCAGCGTCGAGTACCAATCTGGGGGTCGCTAGCGAGCCAACTACTCTCCGTCCAGCATCGAGTACCAAACTGGGGGTCGCTAGTTTGCCAACAACTCCACGTTCTGCTCCATCGACAGAACCCCTGACGATCAAGCTACCCAGGTCGTCCTCTCAGTCTTTATTTACGCAGGGGGTAGCCGAAGAGGAACCGGAGCTAGCCAAGTTTGTGGTTGCCCACACTGATGTTCCATCCGCGGATGATGTAATCCCGCCAGAAAAGATACCTTACTTCATCAATAAAGGGCTATCTTTGAACTACCTCGAGCTTAATAAGCTTTATATAATGTATACTATGAAACACGATATAGGCACTCACCTACACACATATGTGACGAATGTTTACACCGCAAACCAGCTTATCCCAGTGGAAGACGCTTACCGCATAATCGAGGGAGGAGACCATCCAATCATCTTCGACCGGAAAGACGATCCACAGCCCTTCACCCTAGAGAAGGTCGATCTCGAGTCAGATGCCGGGAGACTGCCTTTGTATCTTTATAGCCTCCAATCCAAATACCTCATGCAAAAATAGGGATATGATATGGAGACTACGCCAGGCTTAAACTACGGCACCGGTCGACGATTGCCTTTGAAGCCACCAGTCCCGACTGGCAAACCACGGGACTACTACAGCAAGACCCGATGTGGACTAGGGTATGTTACGCCCGCAACGACCCCTAAAAGTTCAGATGAGGAATGCGACTGGCATTCATATTCAACTGGGTCACCAACTTCTGATTCGGATACCAGCATCGGAGACATATTCAGACAAGTTCTGTCAGTCAATATGGCATTCGTCGACGCCTACGAAGAAGATGAAGACATTCCTGAAATCTCCGAGTTAGAGCCGTAGGCCCAACAGCTGGATGCAAAATAGGAAAAGCGATTCGAACAGAGAGAACCTCCCACCGAATATGAGGTTACACAGGTCGACCTCGGCAGCGAATCTTCTCCAAAACTAATCTTCGTCAGTAAAAGCCTAACAGACGAAGAGCGAGAATCGCTACTGGAACTTGTCAAAGAATATATTAATGTGTTCGCCTGGAGCTATAAAGATATGCCAGGACTAAATCCCGAAGTTGCCCTTCACAAGCTCAACATTCGGCCAGATGCAAAGCCGATCAAACAACAGCAACGACGCTTTCGCCCAGGCATTATGGATGCAATCGAAGCCGACGTAAACAAATTAATAGCCAGCGGCTTCATTCGTGAGGAACAACATCCTGACTGGGTCACCAACATAGTATCGGTCCTCAAGAAGAATAGAAAGATTCGAATCTGCATCGACTTCCGCAATCTGAACGAGGCATGTCCCGAAGATGAATTCCCCCTCCCCATCATAGACATCATGATTGACAACACATGCGGCTTCGAACGCATGTCATTCATGGATGGTTTCTCGGGGTACAACCAAATCAAGATATCTTCGGACGACGAAAAGCATACATCATTCCGAACACCGTTGGCACATACTGCTACACAGTCATGCCTTTCGGTTTAAAAAATGATGGCGCCACATATCAAAGAGCCATGAGTATCATCTTCAGAGACCACTTGCGCAAGAATGTGGAGTACTATGTTGATGACATCGCCGTCAAGAGTCGCTATAAGGGAGACCACCTGCATGATCTGAGGACAGTGTTCAACCTGATGCGAGCACACAACCTGAAGATGAATCCCACAAAATCCTTCATGGGCGTATCCAGCGGAAAATTCTTAGGTTTTATTATTACTGCACAGGGAATTCATGTAGACCCAGAGAAGACAAAGGCAATTATGGAGATGGGTCCCCCGAGAAATCTCTGCAAACTCAGAGGCCTTCAAGGGAGGCTGGCTTACATCAGGAGGTTCATCTCTAACCTCGTCGGGCGATGTCGGCCATTCACCCCCCTCATGGAGAAAGGTGTCTCATTCATATGGGATGAAGAATGTCAACGTGCCTTCGACAGCATCAAAGAATATTTGTCGAACCCTCCGGTCCGGGTGGCCCCTGTCGTTGGAAAACTATTCCTGCTCTACGTACGAGCAATGGAACATTCCCTCGATGCTCTACTCCACAAAACAACGACGCAGGCCATGAAGAAGCTATATATTACCTCAGCCGAATGATGATTGGGGCAGAGCACCGATATACCGCTGTGGAGAAGGAATGCCTCGCCCTGGTGTTCGCCATTCAAAAGACGCGTCACTATGTCACAGGACAAACTATACATGTGATCTTACGAGTCAACCATCTCAGGGTCCTCATGACTAAACCAGGGGCACTCAGCTTCTGCCTCGCCATATGGGCAATATTGTTGTCCCCCTATCATATGATCTTCGTCCCGCAAAAGGCTGTTAAAGGCCAGGCTCTGGCAGACCTTTTAGCAGCCCACCCAGGCTCGGAGCCATCCAGAATATATGAAAAAATCCCAGATAAGGTCGCCGACTCGCGTGCAACCTCTCACGATGATATATGGCGAATGTTCTTCGACGGTGCCTCAAGGACCGGACCTAAGGACAACATCGTCGTCAGAGTCGGGGTGGTGCTGGTTTCTCCTTCCGGATTAGTGATCAATCACGCTTACTCCCTCACGGAACCGTGCTCTAATAATGTGGCCGAGTACAACGCTCTGGTCATCGGCCTCCAACATGCAAGAGAGCTGGGGGTAGAATATCTTGAAGCATACGGCGATTCACAGTTAATCGTCAATCAGATCCGAGGTTCATACGAAGTCTACCATGAAGACATGATCCCCTATCACCAAATAGCGATCAACATCATATCATCATTTGAGGGATTCTTCATCGAACATGTTCCCAGACTCCAAAACATCGAAGCCGATGCCCTAGTAGGCCTTGCCACTTTCCTAGCAGTTCCAAACCATACTCATCATTCGGTTGACGTGATAGGCCACGAACTGGTCTGTCCCAAGAACAACGTCCAAGTCATGGCGAGTTATTCTGCCCAAATGATCGACGAAGCACCATACTGGAGATAACCATTCATAGACTTCATAGTCTACGACATCCTGCCCGAGAACCCGAATGAAGCAACTTCCATCAGAAGGCGTTCTCTCAGATTCTTCTACGATACAGAGACGAAAATACTGTATCGCCGAGCTTACGACGGGCTATTACTTCTGTGTCTGTCAAATGCAGAAGCCAAAAAAGCCGTACGTAAAGCTCATGACGGTGTCTGCAGGGCCCATCAGCCTGGCCCTAAATTGTAAGACCGTCTTCGCCGAATGGGCTACTACTGGCCCACGATGGTAACAGATGCGATAGACTATGCAAGAAAATATAAAGCCTGCCAAGTCCACGCAGACTTCATCCACCAACCATCCGAGTTTCTACATCCAACAGTGGCATCCCGGCCATTCGAAGCATGGGGAATGGATATCATCGGTCCGATTACTCTACCTTCCTCCCGAGGACATCGCTTCATACTCGCGATCACGGATTACTTCTCCAAATGGGCGGAAGCTGTTCTGCTCGCAGAAGTAAAGACTTCAAACATGATCAGCTTCCTTAAGCATCATGTCATCTATCGCTTTGGACTGCCCTGAAGGATCATCCACGATAATGGTCCGCAGTTTGTAAGCCACGCCTTCTATCGGTTCTGCGACAAGCATCGCATCCAAAATATTGCTTCAATACCATACAATCCGGCAGCAAATGGGTTGGCAGAGGCATTCAACAAAATAATCATCAAACTTCTTAAGAAGTTTGTGTCGTCCAACAAACGTGACTGGAACGAAAAGTATGGTGAATGCTTATGGGCATACCGTACTACAGTCCGAATGGCCACTGGGAACACACCATTTTCCCTGGTGTATTAGAGTGAGGCAGTCCTCCCGTTGGAGACTCAAATACCCTAACTCCGTGTCGCCCTTACTTACCAATTGACGACGGACGATAACTACCATCGCCGACTACAAGAGTTGGAGGCCTTAGATGAAAAGCGCCTCTTGGCTCAGCAGCGAATCAAGCTATACCAAGCACGCATCTCTGGAGCCTTCAACAAGAAGGTTAAAATCAGAACATTCCAAGTGGGCGATCTCGTTCTAGCAGTCCGGAGGCCGATGGTCATGACTCACAAAATCGTCGGCAAATTCCAGCCAAAATGGGAAGGGTCGTTTATCATTGAGGCCGTATTCTCCAACGGTGCTTACCGCCTCGCAAAACAAAACAGAGACTTGCTCTTGTTGCCCGTCAATGACAAGTTCATGAAGAAATACTATGTCTAGACGACATATTCCCGATCATCGAGTCATGTAGCCGCTGGTACCGCTGAACTCACTCTCACAATATTCCCGAGTACCGAGTCATGTACCCGCTGGTACCGCTGAACTTGATTTCATATTATTCCCGATTACCGAGTCATATACCCACTGGTACCGCTGAACTTGATTTCACAATATTCCAGATTACCGAGTCATATACCCGCTGGTACCGCTGAACTCACTCTCACAATATTCTCGATTACCGAGTCATGTACCCGCTGGTACCGCTGAACTTAATTTCATAATATTCTAGATTATCGAGTCATGTACCCGCTGGTACCGCTGAACTCACTCTCACAACATCCCAGATTATCGAGTCATGTACCCGCTGGTACCTCTGAACTTGAACTTTGATTCCAAAATTCCCGGATTGTCGAGTTATATACCCGCTGGTACCCCTGAACTTACATCCCGGTCACTCTTTCGGTGAAAAGTTATGTATGACCATACCTCTGAAGTTTTTTTCTGAAGGAGCTCCTTCCTCATGATCCACTACCCGCACTCCTAGTGCACAAAAAGGGTAACAGATCCACAAATTTCCAAAATGACCATGTCGATGTTACCTCTGAGTCGTCTCAATTCTGCCAAAAACAAATCACCCCTCTACATAGAACTTCCATGTCCTCATTACCTCTGAGTCGTTCTACGTACCCCCTTCATTGAGCCCACTCCTGCCATGTCCTCATTACCTATGAGTGGGAAGGCTCCATCGAAGAAACCCTCATGCTTGCCATGTCCTCATTACCTCTGAGTAAGTATGTTGATTCCCTTTCGACTTATTATCTGTACCCACAACCGGAGTATGCCAAGGATAATGGGTCCACAAATATCCTCCGTTGAGTCCACTCCTACCATGTCTTCATCACCTCTGAGTAGAAAGATTCTGCGGTAAGAAAACCCTCATGCTTGCCATGTCCTCATTACCTCTGAGTAAGTATGTTGGTTCCCTTTCATCCTATTATCCGTATCCTAACCCAGGGTACGCCAAGGATAATAGGCCCACAAATGTCCTGTGCTGAATTTTTCAGCAAAGGCCCATCATTCCTCATCATGCCCCGGGAGCCCAGCTGCTCCATGGTATTCTTTCTCCCGATACTCGGGACGTCCACGACAACCTTATTGTGGAACCGTTCTGGGTATCCCTAATCAAACTTGTTACCCATACCTAAAACCAAGGTATGCCAAGGGTAACAGGTCCATAGACAAGTCCCCCATGAGGGGCAAATATCACCATAATACCACAGGCACAACAAGCAAGACAAATGAAGGGTAGAATGGAAAGTACTCTTTATTTGAAAGACAAAAAAGCATTACATATTTTGGGGACCATGTCCCTATCAAAAAAAGGGGAAAACAAGAACAAAAGAAGAAAAGGCCGACTATAATTCGACATTACACAATTCTAAGAGGCGGTTTCTCACCAAGGCAGTCCCCCGCTCAAGCCGCTGTCTAGCTCGGCGCTCAGCCTCCTGAGACAACCGCTCCCCATTATCCAGGTCCATGAGTGCCCACCAGTCATCTTCCAACTTCTTCAGAGCCATTTCCAGGTCAGCCGAAGCTTGATTGACTCTGTCAGTCTCCTAGATAATTAGCCCTCTGTCGATACGAGCAGCCTCAAGCTCAGACTCAAAGAAAGTTAACTTCCTCTGGAGCTCAAGGATCTGCTCCCGCGTGTCAGTGATCCCACGGGAGGTAGTCACTTCCCGAGCTGTAACATCTTCACACTCATGGCTCAATTGATCATATCGATCAAACAGAGTGCGGAGATCCTTCAGTATGGCCGGCCTGGTTGTATCCTGAGCAGTCCTTGCCTTCTATATAGCAGTTGTGAGGGAACCGCGCTCCTGATCTATAGCAGCAGACAGATCAGCCTGTCGTAGTACCTGAAGCTGGGCCACCAGCTGATTAGTCTCCAGCAATTTTGCCTTAAGAAGTGCAGCCACCCTGCCCCACCAGGAAGGGCCTTAAGGATATCAATTTGATCCTGGGCGCATTGCCGGGCCAAGACGAAAGAGGTCCCTCAGCAGCTTCTATTCCCCTTTTTAAGTGACGATAAAAGCTGTCGACCACGTCCTGTAACGCTTCGTCCAGGACCTCTGTAGAGGACGGCGTCAGAAAAAGCGTGGCCGGCAACATCGAAGGAGTTGTGCTAGAACTTGCCACCAGGGGGTAACTTCCAAGCAGAACGATGCACAGATAGCGTCGAACTCTTCCTCTGCCACCCGAAGAGCCTGGACACTTGGCAGGACAGAGATGTCGACTCTCGGGGCCGCCCGAGCCGAGGAAGACACAAGGGCCATCGTCCCCTGCCCCGGTTGTCCCATCACCGGACTTGCCAAACGCGAGCCCGCAGAAGGCCCATCAAGACGAGCCGGAAGGGGAGGGGGTACGCTCCTCCGCCAGTGCCCCTTCGGCAGAGTCTGTCTCAACAATGTCCATCATCGGCACTGGAGAGGCAGGACCTGCATGTCCATGACAATGATCAATCGACGTAACCGGAAGGATGTGATGATAGAGTAGATAGGCCTCCTCGTAAGTTAAGATTCGGCTTATCTTACCAGGAGAGGAGCATGGAGGCTGCAGCTCGTTCGCAGCTGGCATGGTCTCCTCACCCGCGATCTCTAAGTTAAATTCGGCCGGCTCCTCTGACCCAGCAACCTCGGAGGGCGAGGCAACTCGATCAGCATCATTTTGATGGAATTCAACAATTTTAGGGGCAGGCTCACCGGAGCCCCCGTCATCCCGAGTCACGACCTCGACAACTTGAGAGTCCTCTTCTTCTGACGCCTACAAAAGGGAAGGAAGATGATTAAAATCAAAGCTAGAAGAAAGAAAGAACCGGTAGTAACTTATTTACCTCTGATGCGGGGTCAACTTCTTCGCCTCTTTCCTTTATAGTTAGCCTGCGGTATCTGGTCACGGCCAGTTTCCGAGAGCGAGGAATGCCGCCGACAGGAGAAATTTGCCTGCAACACTTTCGTGCAGGGCCAGGCGCAACGGATGGATGATCTATCGCCATCTCATCTGGCAAAACAGGCGGCTGATCTGCCCCTACATCTGCCACCGGAAGGGAAAAGTCATCTCCATCATGCTCGTTGCCTTCGTCATCTGAAGCAGCGGAGTCCGAATCCGGCACTTCGACTCTGTTCTTCCTCTTTCTTGTCTTGGCCCCCTGAGAACCCTCATTCAGGCCGGTACTAACGATGAAACTGGCACCCGGGATAAAACCGACAGGGGGCTTGTTCGCCATGACGTGGTACAGTGCTGCCATATACAAGATCTCTACTGACGCCTTAATAGCAGGGACTGAGAAAATGGTGTGGGTGTGGAACGTATCATAGTATTGCCAGGCCCTGATGCCGTCAAGAAGGCTACCATCAAAACCCAGACATGAGCTGGGATTGTCTAGAAAAAGCAGACTGTATCCAAACTGTCGGGCAAACCTGCTAGGTAGATAAGGCTCCAGAAAGACAGTATTACGGTTACGATACACCAGATGAGCGGGGCGGATGTTACGCAGCCATAAAAGCATCTGGCCATCCAGAAGTTAAGGGGGCCCAATACCGTCGAGATGGACAGCCGCTATTTCTTCATCAGTAAAACAAGGGACAGATACGAAAATGTTGTACATATCTGCCCTCGCCAGTGCCATCCGGCAAGCACGTATGGTCTCAAACTCCCAAGACTCATTACAATAGCGGAAGACAAAAGCATCGTCATCAGTTACGCCGTCTTCAGAGCTCGATCTCATCAAAGACGGATAATGCATCAACAGCCACCCCATCAGATAATGATAGGACAGCTCAGTCCGTTCAAAATCTTTCGTCACATCGTAGGCAATGACCTTGGACGTGAAAGTGCGAACGCTATGGTGTATCCTGCACACCATGAACGGGAGGAGAGCTAGTCGGACTCACAAAACTAACTTTACAGCCGGAAGGATAAAATTACGACTGATCCTCTCGATAGAACCTGCTCCTCCCGAGACTACACAATTTCGCAGCCATATCATCAAGAATCCTGCCAAGAGCGCCTTCTCTGACAACTCTTGGGTATCCTGATAAAAATAACCAAAAGAGTCGATTTGGTTCCCGAATCTGTCGCTAGTAGTGGCCACCCTCTTAGCTGACGACACTAAGGCTTTAACCGCCTTCCGGCATTGAGTACATCGGGAAGTAACTCGACCTGAGGCACCCGTCATGAAGAGATAGCGCACCCAGTCCTTGGTGTAGGGAGCATTCCCTTTCGAGCTGCTATCCTTTTTGGCTATCTGATGACATGTGCTATAATGGTACAATATCTCTTGATAAAGAGCCACAAAGCCTAGATACCGTCCTTCCAACTCTTCGAACTCTTCATTCGTCGGAGTATACGCCTCAAAGGCTTCGTCCCCCCAAGGAAGCTTGGAGGCCGCGTGTATTTCGTGGAGCGCAAGCCCCATTTCCCCTACGGGTGTATAGAAGGTCCCCGTACGACGGTTATACATCTCCAGCTGAGATATAAATAATCTCTTGTTTATGGACAGGCCATGGCTGGTGCCCCGAATAGCATGGTAAAGACTAATCTCACACAGAAAGGCCTTATACTTTCGCAGAATCCACACAGACAGATTGATCCACGAGGAAATGGAATGTACCCAACTAGGGAGCATCAACCGGCTAATGGGATAGGAGCCCTTCCGAGCAAGCTGGTTCACAAAAGTGTCGACTGTAGAAAATGTAAAATTGGGACCCGGCACATTCAAGAAAGTACCCGGGGCCAATCCTATTACAGAACGACTGGTGTGCACCTTGCCCGCACACACTGACTTTAGGCTGTTGTTATAATAGATGTCTCCCACAAACATCCCACTTCGGGTAGGAGTTAACTTTTCCATCTTCCGGTCCAGTGGAAGCATATTAAACCAAGATAATGGGAAGTGACGCTCCATCTGGAGGATGCGGATCGCCATCCCATTAGAAACAAAACTCCAGTTCTCTGACACCTCCAGAATCTGACTGTTCTTCACAGTCAAGGCATCTCCAAAGAAGAACGCGGGCTTCAAGTATTCCCCTTCTAATTTCCCCGAGTTTATCATAGCGTTAAGAAAATAGAAAGGCTGGTTCTTGAGGGCATTCAATCTCGTCGGAGGCTCGTCACTCGGAAACTGGTCCGCCATATACTGAACTATATGGTCATACCTATAGCCCAGAGCAGCTTGGGCACTACCTACCAGGAGTTCTCCAGCAGCATTAACCGACAAATTCACTAAGAAGAAGACAGAAAAAGATAAGTTAAAAAGATGGACAAAAAGGAACTGATGGGTGCTTTCGAGCTTATGCGGCTCCAACTTAAGGAAGCCTCATGCGGCTCAGGAGAACACTTATGCGGCTCCAACTTAATGAAGCCTCATGCGGCTCAAGCTCAGAAGAACACTTATGCGACCACATTCAGTGAAGGTTCATACGGCAGTGCACTCATAGGACCCTCAGGGTTCGGATAGGTTCACACAGGCAAACATGATATACAAATTTGTACGAATCTATGTGGCTCAGCATAGCTTATGCGGCTTCGTTGGCGAAGCGCGTATGCGGTCACAGTGGCTATTCTTATGCGGCTCGCAGCACGGCCATAGGACGAACATACGGCTCACAAAGGCTCGTGCATAAAGCATGCGACGTAGCCATAGCAGTTAGGGTTCTTTAGACTCATATAATATCCTTACCAGCAATAGGGGGATGGACGTCAGGGTGAGCTGCGGGCATGACGGTCGACGGAGGAGCAGCCGCAGTCGAGGTAGAAGCAGTCTTCTTGCCCTTCGCCGCCGCAGTCGACGAAGACGTCGCCTTCTTACCCTTCGCCGCGACGGTCTTCTTGGGAGCCAGTTGTGATCGAAGAAGAAGATGACAATCGGGGTAGGGAAGGTTCGAAGTAAAGGAGAAAGTAAAGAAGTTTTCTCTCTTAAACTCCTCTTATTTATAGAGGACAAGAGAGGGGGGACACGTGGATTAATAATCGCCTTGGAAAAGACGAAACTGACTCCTCGGATTTTGTCCCCTCTCCCATAAAGGAGATTCACCCAGGGCATAAAATCCAAAGATTTAATGAGCCGGCCCTTAGGATTTCCCCTAAATACGGCACTAAAACGAATTCGAAGCAAATAAAGACACACACACGTGGCAAGGAGCTATGCGGCCCGAAAGACCCTGCGGCTGACTAATTCAATACGGTTGAGACATCCATGCGGCTAAGACATCCAGGCGTCCAGGACATCATATACGGCCAGAAGAGTTTATGCACAGCCATGCTTCTTATTCAAAGTATTTTAATTTTGCAAATTAAAAACTTTGAAGGGGGTCTTGTAGAAGCATGGAAAAGACTAAAGAAAGATCCATACGGCCAGGAGATCCCATGCAGCTCAAGAAGCTCATGCGGCTCAAGGATCTATGCGGCCCAAGCGTCTATACGGCTCGTACAAGTCCCATACGGCTCAGAAAGGAGCCACGTGGCCTGCAAACAGCTCTTCCCTTTGTCCTTTACTGCATTAAATACCCCGAGGGCTGACAGCTCTGACACATGACAGCTCTGACACAAAGATACAATTATGACTCCGTCATGATGGCAGACTCCTAGGGAAACGAAGGAAATCTCTGACACGATCTCCCAAGATCCAGAAACTTTCAGGCGGCCTTGACACGTAGACAGTCACATGCGACTCGAGCAGAGACCACCCCATACGGTTCAGGCCGAAGTTGTCTCATGCGGCTCAGACCGAAGCTATCCTATGGCGCTCAAGCAGAGGCCACCTTATACGGCTCACAAAGATTAGCTTCATGCGGCTCACTGAGAAGCCACCCATTATGCGGCCGTCTATGCTCATGCGGCTCAGATTATCACCATGCGGTTCAAATGTTCAGGGGCCACTCCCCAAGCAGCCTTGACACATGGCCAGTCTTATACGGCTGAATTCTCATGCGGCTCAGATTTCCTCAGTGGCTCGCGGTTAAGACACGTGGCATCAAATCAATCCTAATAAAATATTAGGATCAAATCAGATCATTTGCAATCAGGCAAATCAATAACACGTGGCGGGAAATCCGAGATTGGTAAATCATGAGGATTTATGTCAATCATCATTAATTACCCACAAAAGATTTGATGCAATCACATTAATTGCTCAAATCTATTATATTCAAGATGAACGGCCCAGATTCAGTGATCCTTAGCCACCAACTTTTGAGAATGGGCAATCATTACAAACCCTAATGATACCCCCCACTCTTATAAATAGCAAGGTGCCATTCCCTTACAAAGGTGGAGATTCTCTGATAAAAAAAGAGAAAGACATAGATCTAGAGAGCAAGAGAGAGAATATACAGAGAGAGAAAAGAGAGCATTTCTTCAACGCCAAGCAGATTTTCCCCGGAGCCAAGGCTGCATCTGATCGTCCAAGGAGTAAGGCAGAGCTGCCGTCGCTTTCCCGAGCCTCTATCGTCACCCCCAAAATCTAAAATAAACAATTGTACTTAGATTACTATACCTACGCTTTCGTCCCTAGGCTTTCTTTGTACAAGCGAGTTTGTATTGTGAAGTAAAAGTCCAGTCCTCCGATAATTGTTCTGTTCTTTTATATTTCATGGTAAATACTTAGTAGCTTAGTATTTATAGACTCATATTATTCCTTTTCTAGTCTATTTTCGGTAATATGATTATTAGGCTGCAGACTGGTTCTCATATTCCCTATTCTTTATGATTTTGTTTGTGGATTGATATATAAACATGTTATAGAGGCAGTTACACCATTATAGGATAGATTTGCATATTCGATTTGGATGGGAGTCCACTTGGATACGTAGTTGGCCATTGCCACGTGGCCTAGCTATATGTATTTTAGGACTTGGGCGTGACATGGTTTTTGTGGTGGCCCATGTGGGTCCCATTTTTTTGCTTCGGTTACGTTATTGTACTGAGCGAGCCTGCAATTATGATTAAGTTTGAATAGGAACTCAATCTACAGCTGATTTGAAAACTTTCCTTGAATTTGGTTATCACCCTTGAACTTCACAATTGTATTCATTCATTCCCCTTCGATAATCGCTATTTTTGTTTCTCATCTCCTCCTACTACTTCGGGTTGACGAACGCTACTGTGGGGTGATTACCTCCAGATGTATGTCCTTGTTAAGACGAAGAAGGCACACTTGGTTGAATATTCTGTAAGAAAATAGTTATCTATTTTAAGAAAGGGGTAGGCTAGATACTTTCTAGAGGCTGAGCTAGAAAGATTTGATGGTCTAAAGTTTAGTGTAAGATTTGAACCTAACAACATGAGCCTAGAATCGAATAAAATCTCCTGTTGACTGAGTTAGAAGTGATTTAGAAGTATTGGTGGCTAGAAGGATGTATTGGATGGTGGAAGTTCAAGTACTATGTGATGATTTATGGTAACATGCCATTACATGTTAGGATTAGCTATATTTCATGGTGGTGTAAGAAAATGTGTCAAAAACTTAAGAAAATGAAAACTTGAGGCTCTAAGCTTGGAGACGGTTTTCTGATATTAGGATTCGAGTAAACTCATGTTTGGATGGTACCTATTTTTATATTGGGATAGCTCAGAGTAATAATGACAAAAAGAAATAAATCGATAAATATGAATTAATATATGGCATATGTAGAGATAAAACTAGGTGGAGGATTAACCTGGACGAAATAGTTGGTGACATATACCTAAGATAAAATTCTAAAAATCGTTATTGAGTATGAACATTTACAAGGTAGCATCAGATTATGACTGTATTCTGAGAATGTAAAAGAATAATGGATAACAATATTTAAACATAACAGATTAAGGGATTAATTAAGAAAATAGATCAAGGAGTTAAGAATGTTGGTTAAAGCTTAATGGATCACTTGAGAGAAGATTAAGTATACGATAAAGAAAGGAATCACGGCAAGGGAATAATAATGTAAGCTGCAGACAAGCTACTATTGTAAATTAAGTACAAGAAAATATATATTGGAGTTTGAACATATGGCTATGCTTAACATGAAAAAATATGATAAACACAAGATGTAGGGAAGAGCTACAAGACCAAGAGAGTAATAGATGGTTGACTTGAGGCTTAAACAGATACTAGTGAAAACCTATGGAAGAATTAAATTATAAACTTAAGAACCGTAGACATAGAATATATCAGATATAGAAGTAAGGGGTGCTAGGAATTGGGTTATTCAAGACAATATCTTAGAAAATTAGGATAGGGATGGCCAGACTCAAGGGGGTGTAAGAGCATGAGATTGTATAAACTGAATGTCCAGATAGCAGAGCTAGAGAACCAAAGTTTTAGCCGGTTGAATGTTTCACCATAGGAATCATCAGGCTTGTTCATACCAAAAAGGGAAGGATTGATATGTTCTGCATCCACTACAAGGATTAAATGCAGTGGCAGTAAAGAAGAAGTACCCTTTGCCTCATATAGGCGATTTATTTGACCAATTGAGTAGTGTTTGCGTGTTTTCGAAGATTGATCTCAGGTCAGGCTATCACCAGATCAAGGTTCAAAAAGAGGACATCCCAAAGATGGCCTTTCGAACGAAGTATGGACACTATGAGTTTCTTGTGATGCCGTTTGGTTAACCAACATGCTAGCTGTGTTCATAAGTTTGATGAACAAGGTGTTCCACCAGTATATGGATAAGTTTGTGGTGGTGTTCATTGATAATATTTTGGTGTACTCCAAGAGCCACGAGGAGCATGAGGAGCATCTCAGGATCATGATGGAGATATTGAGGAAGGAAGGACTCTATGCCAAGCTCAGTAATTATGAGTTTTTCCTGAGCAAGGTATCTTTTCTTGGACATATCATTACTGGAGATGGACTAGCGGTAGATCCAGAGAAGATTGCAGCAGTGAAGACTTGGCCGACACCCACATCAGTTAAGGAGGCTTGAAGTTTTCTCGGATATGTCGAATATTATCGGAGGTTCGTAGAAAACTTCTCGAGGATTACGAAGCCTATGACACGTTAGCGAGTAAGGATTAGAAGTCTGGACTGAGCAATATTAGACAACTTTTCATGAGTTGAAGAATGGTCTGAATTTAGCATCCATCTTGACTCTACCATTAGAATATAGAGTTTTTGTGGTATACAACGATGCATCTATGAGTGAATTAGGATGTGTACTGATGCAGCATGGCAAGATTATGGCATATGCATTGAGACAATTAAGGATCCATTAGAAGAACTAACTGACGCACGACTTGGAGCTAGCTGTAGTGATATTTGTACTGAAGCTATAGAGGCACTATCATTACGGCGAGCGGGTAAAAATATTTACTGATCACAAGAGTCTGAAGTACGTTTTCACCCAGAAGGAGCTGAACATGAGACAAAGACGTTGGCTGGAGCTGATGAAGGACTTTGAGATTGAGTTATAGTACCATCCGGGCAAGGCGAACGTCGTGGCGGATGCTTTGAGTAGGAAGCCCACAACATATTTCTTGACGACTCAGCATCATTTGTTGAAGGATATTTAAGATTTAGGGATAGAGGTTGTACTGCCAGGTATGGATGGACAGTTGTCTGCTCTTGAGGTACAGTCTACTTTGGTTGAGAGGTTCAAGACCGCACTACTGACAGATGCGAGGTTCAGGAGACTCCGAGAGAGGACAGGGGCCGGCGAGCAGACAGGACTGCGGATTCACGAGGACGGGACGTTAAGGTGTGGAGATCGCCTATGCATACCGAGTGGAGAGCTATGCCAAGAATTGATGGCAGAGGCGCATAGCTCGATATATTCTATTCATTCTGGAGGTACGAAGATGTACATGGATTTGCGTCAACATTACTGGTGGCATATAATGAAGAGGAAGATTGCTCGATTTGTAGCGAGTTGCTTGGTCTGTTAATATGTCAAGGCCGAGCACCAGAGGTCTGTAGGACTATTGTAGCCACTTCATATTCCTGAGTGGAAGTAGGAACATATCATAATGGACTTCGTTACTGGATTTCCGATGAGCCCCAGCATGAAGGATGTAGTTTGGGTCATCGTAGATCGACTCACCAAATCGAGACATTTCTTTCCTTTCAAAGTTGGAAAATCTACGAAGATTCTGGGGTCTTGTACATGAGACATATAGTATCTACATGGAGTGCCAGTGGGCATTATGTCGGATCGAGATTCCATATTCACTTTACACTTTTGGAGGAGTATGCACGAGAGTTTTGGGACTCACCTTAAGTTCAGCACGACTTATCATCCACAGACTGACGGACAGGTAGAGCCCACGATCTAGGCACTTGAGGATATGCTGAGAGCATGCATATTGGACTTGGAGGATCTTGGAAGGATCACCTACATTTGGTCGAGTTCTCATACAATAACAGTTACCAGACGAGCATTCAGAAGGTACCCTATGAGGTACTGTACGGCAGGAAGTGCAGGTCTCTAGTTTATTGGTGTGACGTCTGACAGTGTCAGATACATAACCTAGAGTTAGTGACTTAGACAGTTGAGAAGGTGAAGCAGATTCAGAGTCACCTAAGAGCAGCACAGGACAGGCAGAAGCATTGGACGGATGCTCATCGTCGGCCTTTGGATTTCAAGGAAGGCGAACACGTATTCTTGAGAATATCACCAACTTGAGGGATTATAAGATTTGGTAGTAGAGGCAAGTTGAGTCCTAGGTACATCGGGCCCTTCGACATTCTGGAGCGAGTGTGTGAAGTGGCTTATCCTCTTGTATTACCCCCATCACTTGAGGGTGTGCATGATGTCCACATATCACAGTTGAGGAGGTACGTGGCAGACCGTAGCCACGTACTTGATTATTCAGTGATTACGGTTGGACCAAGCCTATCATATGTGAAGCAGCCTGTTGTGAGTCTCGATCATAGCGAGAAGGTACTGAGAGGGCAGACGATTCAACATGTTTGGGTTGCATGAAGCATCATTCTTCGGACGAGTCCATTTGGGAGCACGAGGAATCTATTCGGGAGCGTTTCCCTCATTTGTTCGAGAATCTAGGTACGAACTTTCGTACAACTTTTTCAATATCGTAATATTCTTAAACTCTCGTTTTTCCTAAATCGTGCCATTATTTTAAATTTTGGGAACAAAATTTTCTAAGGGGAAGAAGATGTGAGCCCCCGATATTTTTAGTTATTTTTACATAATTTTGCTAACTATTAATGTTGACCCACTTAGTTAATTTCAAATTACTTTGTATATATATAAGTAGTTAGTTAGAGTGTATATCTTTAAAATCATTAATATTAATATCATACTTTTGATTTATTATTATCTGGATGTGTGGAGCTCCCTTAATTATTATCCTGTGTTATCAAAAGGGCTTAGAATATATTGTAATAATATTAGTAACAATAGCTTTAGCTATTGTTTGAACCTAGAAAATTTTACAATTTTATTACTAAAATTGTGGGATTTCCTTGACAATATATATGTGTATATTAGTTTTAAAATATATTTATATATATTTAATTTTAGCTAGATTGAAATACTGATACTGATATATATATATATATATATATATATATATATATATATATATATATATATATATATATATATACATAAAGCTATGCTGATGCTATTTGCCATTGATTGTAAAAGTACAGAATAATTATCGGAGGACTGAACTTAGACTCACAATACAAACTCGCTTGTACAAAGAAAGCCTAGAGACGAAAACCTGGGTACAGCAATCTAAGTACAATTGTTTATTTTAGATTCTGGAGGGTGACGATAGAGGCTCGGAAAAGCGACGGTAGCTCTTCCTTACTCCTTGGACAATCGGGTGCAGCCTTGGCTCTGGAGAAGAAGTATTTGGCGTTGATGAAGAAATGCTCTCTTTGTTCTCTCTGTATGCTCCTCTGTCCTTTCGATCTCTGTATATTCTCTCTCTGATTCTCTCTGGATCCGGGGCCGTGGTCTCTTTGCAAGGGAATGGCACCTTGCTATTTATAAGAGTGGGGGGGCATCATTAGGGTTTGCAATGATTGCCCATTCTCAAAAGTCGACGGTCTGAAAGTTAATTAATCTGGGCCGTCCATCTTTCATATAATAGATTTAAGCAATTAATGTGATTACTTTAAATCTCTGTAGACAATAAATGTTGATTGCCATGAATATTCGCAACTTGTAATGGCCTGCCACGTGTCTAATTTGCTCGATTTGATTTGATCTGGGCACTTATTGCAACAAATCTGATTAGGATTTGTTAACACCCATAATTCCAGGAAGATAAGACTGCCACATGTCTCAATTATCATGAAAAGTGCTATGTGTCTCCACTGAGTTATCTTGGCAGAGCCGTAGATGAGTGGGCCAAATGAGGCTAAATGGCCGCATGAAGACAGGCAGCCGCATGGGAGTGGACAGCCGTATACTGATGGGCGGCCGCATAAGGGATGCAGCCGCATGCTGATGGGCGGCCGCATAATGGATGCAGCCGCATGAAGATGGGCGGCCGCAGCCACATGCCTCGGGATTTGATGGGTTCTGCCAGCTGTGAGAAGATTTTCTCCTCTTCTCTAGGAACGCGCCATTACGTCAGTCATTATTGTGCCTTTTTGTCAGAGTTGTCATTTGTCGGAGCTGTCAGCCGTCAGGGCATTAAATGCAGTAAAAGACGAAGGGAAGAGCTGTTGAAAGCCACGTGTCTCATGGAATTATTCGAGCCGTATAGACTCTTGAGCCGCATGGATTCCTGAGTTGCATGGGCTCTCTGAGCCACATGGGGATCCTTGGCCGCATGAACCTTTCTTTATTCTTTTCCATGCTTCTACAAGACCCCCTTCAAAGTTTTCAATTTTCAAAATTGAAATACTTTGAATAAGAAGCATGGCTATGTATAAACGCCTCTGGCCGTATAGGATGTTTCGGCCGCATGGGTGTCTCAGCCGCATAGCCCCCTTAGCCGTATGGCCATCTAAGCGCATGGTCGTTCCAGCCGTATGGCCATCTGAGCCGCATGGGCTCCTTGCCACGTCTTTATGCCATGTGTGCAAATCTTTTATATTGATTGCTTTTGATTTGCTGTCAGATTCAAGGCCGCTTTTTGGGGCAGGATCCTAAGAGTTTGGCCTTTACTTAGTCAGTTCGCCTTGATAATCGAAGAGTCGGTTTTCATGCCGCACATGGATCGAAGCGCCCTCTTTTTTGCCTATAAACAAGAGCGTGTTCAGTCGGAGAGATTTCTTTACTCTCTCTCGTCTTCAACTTTTGCTGTCCTAATTTTCTGTCTCTGTTTTTCTTCTCCGACCGTCGGACGACCATGGCCCCCAAGTCTTCCAAAGCTGCCTCTACGAAGGGCAAGAAAGCGGCTTCTTCGTCGGCTACGACGCCTAACGTGCACCCTGACGTCCACCCTGCTTTTAAGGGTAAGGATTGGATAGAATATTGAACGCTTTGAACCCGAAAAAACCATGGGTCTGTTGCATATTTTATGCACAAGCCTTCATTCTTCATCTTTATTAAACTGTCCAAGTTCAACATGATGAAGCAGCATATGTTGTATGGGCCGCATGACCCTCTCATATCTGAGCTGCACGGGACATGCCCTGTGTTTGAGCCGCATGAGAAGGGCTTGAGTCGCAGGAGCACTTCTGGATTTGAACCGCATAAAGTCCCATTTAACGGGACCGCATGAGCTCCTGATGACCTGGACCGCATAAAGCTTCGCTAAATCATGCCACATAAGCCCATCTGCTGAATAGAACCGCATAAGCTCAACCGAACCGCATAGGCTCTATCATAGTAGTGTCGCATGAAACCTAACTGAATTGGGCCGCATAAGGCTACGTTGAACCGAGCCGCATAGGCTCTATCGAAGCAATGCCGCATGAAACCCAACTGCTTTGGGCCGCATAAGGCTACGTCAAACCAAGCCGCATAGGCTCATAGGAGCTTTTTAAGAAACTTCAAGTGGTTTCGTTTTAACCATCTGTTAATCCTGTTTCTTTTATTCTTTCTTCAGTGGATCTGCCAATCAATCCTGCAGGAGAACTTTTGGTGGGCTCAGCCCAAAATGCCATGGGTATGCAGCTCGACAACTTGATTCGACGTGTGTCGGATCAGCTTTCCGCCGATGAGCCTTTGGAGGGGGTGAGCGCCATCAATAACCAGCCTTTCCATTTTCTTTGTACTATAATGAACTCGGGAAAGCTGGAAGGAGAGTATCTGAAATCAGCCTTCCACTTCGGGGATGCTTTAACCATAAAGAACCCCCGAGTGCTGGACATTTCTGAGAGCTGGGATTTTACTGTGGACGGGGTGGAGATCCATATTCCCAAAATGGAACGTCATTTTCCCCTCTCGTGGTTCAATATGGTACCATTGAGCAGGCGGATGGTGGGCTCCCTAACTCCAACCCAATCGGGGACGTTCGTGGGCAACATCCATTATAATAAGAATATTAGGTCAGCATGTGCGAGCAGGGACTCGGTCAGTCGGAGCGTGATGGGGCTAATTTCGGGTACCTTTATAAACGTATCTGGTCCCAACTTAACATTTACTCTAGCCGATACCTTCCTGAATCAGGTTGCTCGCAAGGGGTCTTATCCTGTTGGCAGGTTGTCGCTGTTGAACTGGATAAACCCCATCCCTACGTGGGCCAACCTGACCTCATGGATCCTGAGGAAATACGAGGCATTCCTTCGGGATATTGACCTCTATTGTGCCATCCGGGGCACCTATTTTGGGTTACCCATTAACAAGCCATTGTTCATGGCTCTTTTGGAAATGTATAACCGGCAGACGGGAACTTTCTTCGCGTCCGAAGTGGAGTTGGGACTTGCTCTCCATAAAATGTATGTTGTTTCTAAGCTGCCATGGGGGACGAGGCCTTTGAAGTAAACACCCCGACAAACGAGGAATTCGAGGATCTGGATCAACGATTCCCGGGTTTCGTTGCCGTGTACCGGAAACTGTTATGCCACCACAGTATCTGTCACCAAACAGCCATCAAGAAGAACAATAGCTCAGAAGGGAACGCTCCCCATACTACGTCCTGGGTCTCGTATCTTTTCAAATTCAGTCCCTCTGGTCGGGTTTCTTCTCGAGGTCCTCAGACCCAGGAGGAAATAAACAACCTGATATTGAATGCCAAGAGGTCGAGGTCCACCGGTGACAAGTTTGGGAGTCGTACTGACTCCTTCAGCTATTTCTACCACGGTACCCGACAAATGTCTGAGAAAGTGCTTTTGGCCGGATTCTTGATGGTGTGGCTACGGAACTGCGTCGTATCGGGAGGGGCAGGTTCTATTGAAAGGATCAGCCACCACTTCATCCTTCCGGCCGTGAAGCTGGTCTTCAGAGTCAGGCTGGCCCTTCTTCTGGCCATGGTGTGTAGCATACATCACGGTCTCCGTGCCTTTTCGTCCAAAGTCATTGCTCGTGAGACGACACTGGGCTTTGAAAGAATAGAGCTACCCTACCATTATCTAATGGGGTGGCTATTGATGCATTATCGGTCTTTGATGAGGCTCGGAGCAGAAGATAGCGTTACCGATGATGACGCTTTCCTTTTCCGATACCATCGTCAGCCTTGGGAATACGACACCATGCCAGCTTGTCGGAGGGTATTGGCGAGAGTAGACGGACACGACTTCTTTGTGTCTGTTCCTTAATTTACCGCTAGAGAAGTGAGGGGTGTACATGTTGATGGCATTGAAGCTCCCCTCCTTTTATCTGAGAAAATGCTCCTTTGGCTGCGCAATATTCAACCGGTGCACCAAGTATATCGTTACCGCAATAACGTAAACCTGGAGCCCTACTTGCCCAGCAGGTTCTTTCGCCAGTTCGGGTATAGCCAGCTGTTCCTTGATTGTCCCAGTACTTGCCTAGGCTTTGAGGGCAGTGTCGTTGATGGTATCAGGGCTTGGCATTATTACAATACGGTTCATACCCGATCTAGCTTCTCCGTCCCCAATGCTAATACGCAAGGGAAGATTTTGTACATGGCGGCCCTATATCATGTTGCGGTGAGCAAGCCTCCTATTAATTTTGATATGAGCACCAGCTCTATTGTCGGTACTGGCTTGGCAGAGAAGCCCGAGGGGTCGAAGAAGAGGAAGAAGAAGGCGAATATGGTTCCTGTGCCGGACTCAGAGTCTACTACGGCGGGCGAAGAGGATGATAAGCAGGATGCCGATGATTCGTTCCATCCCTCGGACGAGGAGGTGGGAGATCAGCCTCCTATTGTGCCGGATGAGGTGGCGGGGCAGCCGCCTGCTGTGCCTGGTCCTTTGCATAAGCGAAGCAGGCGTACGTTCACTAATGATGGCAGGGCCTACTCTATGAAGCGAGCTGCGGTACGATGCCGCAGGCTATTAATTGAGGATGTTGACGTTATTTCTGAGGTGATTTGAATTTCAACTACCTTCTTCCTCTTTTTTTTTCTAAACTATGGCCTAATCATTTTCTTTTGCTCTTTGTAGGCGTCAGAGGAGTCGGTTTCTCGGGACCCGACTGCTGAGGTCGATCCGGTCCTGACCACTTTGGTCAATGATATGTGCACCGCTATCATTTCTGCTAGGGTTCTTCCGGAGGCGGCCAAGGAGTCCCACCTTGCTGAGACCTCCACCCATGGGAACGGGGGCTCTACTGCACCTGTCCCTAAGACAGCTGAATCTCAACAGGGTGATGTTGAACTGGCTGGCTCCCTTTCAGGGGTGGCTGGGGCAGAGAAACTAGTTGAATTTAACTTGGAAGTCATGGGCGAGGAGACTATGTCAACTGCGAGCGAGCTGCAGCCTCCATACTCCTCCCTTGGTAAGATAAGCTGAATCTTAACTTGTGAGGAGGCCTATCTGCTATATCATCACATCCTTCGGGTTACGTCGATTGGTGGATGCTTTGGACGTACAGGTCCCGCCCTTTTATTGCCGGTGACGAACATTGTCGGGGCGGACTCTACCGGAGGGGATCTGATGGAAGCACGTGTGTCTCCTTCTCTTCCAACCTATAATGAGGGGCCTCCGGCTGGGTCGAGTTCGGAGGCCCAAGTGGCGGCACAGCCGGGGCCGAGAACAATGCTTCCTGCGTCCTCCTCTGCGAATATGGTTTCGGGGGTTAACCTTTCCGTCTTGCCAAGTATCCAAGCTCGTTGGGCGACGGAAGAGGAGCTAGCTGCTATTCATGCGTCTTTTCGCACAGAATTTGTTTTCTTGATGGCAGGAATGACAAGTTCTGATGCTACTCCTTCAATACTGCCAGCCACACTTCCTTTGACGCCGTCCTCTATAGAAGTTTTGGATGAAGTATCACAGGATGTGGTTGACAGCTTTTACCGCCACCTGAAGAGAGGGATCGAGACAGCTGTGGAGAGGGGGACTCCCTTTGCTATGGCCCGTCAGTGCACCGGTGGCCAAATCGACATCCTTTAACACTCTCTGGTGGGGCGGGGCTAGCTGCGCTTCTGGAGCCCAAACTGCTAGAGGTTGATCGACTTGTGACCCAGTTTCACGTGCTGCGGCAGGCTGATTTGTCTACGACAATAGATCAAGAGCGCACTTTCCTCATAACCGCGGTAGAGAAGGTGAGGCCTGCTCGAGAATCGATCAAGCCGACCATACTGAAGGACCACCTTGATCTGTCCCAGTTATACGATCAATTGAGTCGTAGAAATGAAGATTGTATGGCTCGAGAAGCGACCGCCTCCCGCGGGGTAATCGACACCAGGGAGCAGATCCTCAAACTCCAGACAAAGCTGGCCTTTCTGGAGTCTGAGCTCGAAGCCGCCCGTGCCGAAAGGGGGCTTGTTATGCAGGAGGCTGATAGACTTAGTCGAGCTTCTGCCAATCTGGAGCTCGCCCTGAGGAAGATGGAAGATAGCTGGCGGGCACACATGTGTTTTGATGATGCGGAACGGTTGTCCCAGGAAGCGGAGCGCCGAGCTAAGCAGCGGCTTGAACGGGGGACCGCCTTGGTGAAGAACCACCTCTTGGAATTATGTAATGCCGAACAATAGTCGGCATTTTCTTCTTTTTTTTGTTTTCGTTCTTTTCCTTCCTTTAAATAGGACATTATCCCTAGAACATGTAGTACTTTTTGTCTTCCAAATAAAAGATCATGCTTTATTCCACCCTTTATTTGTACTGCCTATTGTGCTTGTGGTGTTATGGTAGCGTTTGCCCCGAATGGGAGACTTGTTTGTGGACCTGTTACCCTTGGCATACCTTGGTTTTAGGTACGGATAAGAAGTTTGATGGGGATACCTAGAACAATTCTACGGGAAGGTGATTATGGACGTTCCGGGTATCGGGAGAAAGAATGCCATGGAACAGTTGGGCTCCCGGGGCATGATGAGAAATGATGGGCTTGTACTAAGAAACTTAGCAAAGGACATTTGTGGGCCTATTATCCTTGGCGTTCCCTGACTTAGGATACGGATAATAGGATGAAAGGGGACCAACATACTTACTCAGAGGTAATGAGGACATGGCAAGTATGGAGGTTTTACCGCGGAGTCTTCCTACTCAGAGGTAGTGAGGACATGGCAGGAGTGGACTCAACGGAGGATATTTGTGGTCAATAGAGGACATTTGTGGGCCGATTATCCTTGGCGTATCCTGGTTCAGGATACGGATAATAAGACGAGAGAGAACCAACATACCTACTCAGAGGTAATGAGGACATGACAAGTATGAGGGTTTTACCGTGGAGTCTTCCTACTCAGAGGTAATGAGGACATGGCAGGAGTGGACTCAACGGAGGATATTTGTGGGCCTATTATCCTTGGCGTACCCTGGGTTTTTTTTGGTACAGATAATAAGTCGAGGGAGGACCAACATATTTACTCAGAGGTAATGAGGACATGGTAAATATGAGGGTTTCTTTGATGGAGCCTTCCCACTCAGAGGTAATGAGGACATGGCAGGAGTGGGCTCCATGAAGGGGTACATAGGACGACTCAGTGGTAATGAGGACATAGAAGTTCTATGTAGAGGGGTGATTTGTTTTTTGGCGGAAGTGAAATGACTCAGAGGTAACATCGACGTGGTCATTTTGGAAATTTTGTGGATCCGTTACCCTTTTTGTGCATAGAGAGTGCGGGTAGTGGATCATGAGGGAGGAGCTCTTTCAGAAAAATAAGTTCAGAGGTATGATCATACATGACTTACTACCTAAAAGAGTGACCGGAATGTGAGTTCAGAGGCACCTGTGGGTACAAAACTCGATAATCTGGGAGAGTTGGAATGTGAGTTCAGCAGTACCGGCGGGGTACATGACTCGATAATCTAGAATTTGGAAATGTGAGTTCAGCGGCACCAGCGGGTACATGACTCGATAATCTGGAATGTTGTGGATGTGAGTTCAGCAGCACCAGCGGGTACATAACTCAATAATCTAGGATTTTTGTGAATAAGAGTTCAGTAGTACCAGCGGCTACATGACCCGGTAATCTAGAAAATGTCGTTTAGACATAATATTTCTTCAGGAACTTGCCGTTGACGGACAGCATGAGCAAGTCTCCGTTTTGTTTTGCGAGACGGTAAGCACCGTTGGAGAATACGGCCTCAATGATAAATGGACCTTCCCATTTTTGCTAGAATTTGTCGGCGGTTTTGTGAGTCATGACCATCGGCCTCCGAACTGCCAGAACGAGATCGCCCACTTGGAATGTTCTGATTTTAACCTTATTGTTGAAGGCTCCGAAGATGCGTGTTTGGTAAAGCTCGATTCGTTGTTGAGCCAAGAGGCGCTTTTCATCTAAGGCCTCCAACTCTTGTAGCCGACGACGATAGTTATCGTCCATCGTCAATTCGTAAGTGAGAGCGATGCGGAGCGAGGGTATTTGAGTCTCTAATGGAAGAACTGTCTCACTCCCGTACACCAGAGAGAATGGTGTGTTCCCTGTGGCTGTTCGGACTGTGGTACGGTACGCCCATAAGCATTCACCCAGCTTCTCGTTCCAGTCACGTTTGTTGGACGATACGAACTTCTTGAGAAGTTTGATGGTTGTTTTGTTGAATGCTTCTGCCAACTCATTCGCTGCCGGATTGTATGGTGTCGAAGCGACATTCTGAATTCGGTGTTTGTCGCAGAACCGATAGAAGGCGTGGCTTGTAAACTACGGACCATTATCGTGGATGATCCTTTGGGGCAGTCCAAAGCGATAGATGACGTGATGCTTGAGGAAGCTGATCATGTTTGAAGTTTTGACTTCTGCAAGCGGAACAGCCTCCGCCCATTTGGAGAAGTAATCTGTGATTGCGAGTATGAAGCGATGTCCTCGGGAGGAAGGTAGAGTAATCGGACCGATGATATCCATTCCCCATGCTTCAAATAGCCAAGATGCCACTGTCGGATGTAGAAATTCGGATGGTTGGTGGATGAAGTCTGCGTAGAATTGGCAGGCTTTGTATTTTTTTGCGTAGTTTATCGCATCTGCTACCATCGTAGGCCAGTAGTAGCCCATTCAGCGAAGACGGTCTTACAATTTTGGGCCAGGCTGATGGGCCCCGCAGACACCGTCATGAGCTTCGCGTACGGCTTCTTTGGCTTATGCGTTTGACAGACATCGAAGCAATAATCCATCGTAGGATCGGCGATACAGCATTTTCGTCTCTGTATCGTAGAAGAATCTGAAAGAATGCCTTCTGATAGAGGTGGCTTCCTTCGGATTCTCCGGTAGGATGTCGTAAACTACGAAGTCAATGAATGGTTGTCTGCAGTTTAGGACTTCGTCGATCGTCTGAGCGGAATAACTCGCCACGAATTGAACGTTGTTATTGGGATAGACTAGTTCATGGCCTATCACATCCACCGAATGATGAGTATGATTTGGCACTGCTAGGGAAGTGGCAAGGCCTGCTAAGGCATCGGCTTCGATATTTCGGAGTCTGGGAACATGTTCGATAAAGAACCCTTCGAACGACGAGATGATGTCGATCGCTATTTGGTGATAGGGGATCATGTCTTCATGGCGGACGTCGTATGAATCCCGGATCTGATTGACGATTAACTGTGAATCGCCGTATGCTTCAAGATATTCTACCCCTAGCTCTCTTGCAAGTTGGAGGCCAATAACCAAAGCATTGTACTCGACCACGTTGTTAGAGCAGGGTTCTATAAGGGAGTAAGCGCGATTGATCACCAATCTGGAAGGAGAAACCAGCACCACCCCGACTCCGACGATGATGTTGCCCTTAGGTCCGGTCCTTGAGGTGCCGTCGAAGAACATTCGCCAGATATCATCGTGAGAGGTTGCATGGGAGTCGGCAACCTCATCTGGGATTCCTTCATATATTCTGGACGACTCCGAGCCTGGGTGGGCTGCCAAAAAGTCTCCCAGGGCTTGACCTTTAACAGCCTTTTGTGGGACGAAGATCATATGATAGGGGGACAGTAATATTGCCCATGTAGCGAGGCGAGAGCTCAGTGCCCCTGGTTTAGTCATGAGTACCCTGAGGGGGTTGGCTCGTGAGATCACATGTATGGTTTGTCCTGTGAAATAATGCCGCATCTTTTGAATGGCGAAGACCAGGGTGAGGCATTCCTTCTCCACGGTGGTATATCGATGCTCTGGCCCGATCATCATTCTACTGAGGTAATATATAGCTTATTCATGGCCTGCATCGTTGTTTTGTGCCAGCAGAGCGCCGAAGGAATGCTCTATTGCTCGTACATAGAGCAGGAATGGTTTTCCAGCAACCGGGGCCACCAGGACTGGAGGGTTCGACAAATATTCTTTGATGCTGTCGAAGGCACGATGATATTCTTCATCCCATACGAATGAGACGCCCTTCTTCATGAGATGGGTGAATGGCTGACAATGCCCGGAGAGGTTGGAAATGAACACTGAGTTATCTTGGCAGAGTCGCAGATGAGTGGGCCGCATGAGGCTAAATGGCCGTATGAAGATGGGTAGCCGCATACTGATGGGCGATCGCATAAGGGATGCAGCCGCATGCTGATGGGCGGCCGCATAATGGATGCAACCGCATGAAGATGGGCGGCCGCAGCCGCATGTCTCGGGATTTGATGGGTTCTGCCAGCTGTGAGAAGATTTTCTCCTCTTCTCTAGGAACGCGCCATTACGTCAATCATTATTGTGCCTTTTTGTCAGAGTTGTCATTTGTCAGAGCTGTCAGCCGTCAGGGCATTAAATGCAGTAAAAGACGAAGGGAAGAGCTGTTGAAGGCCACGTGGCTCATGGAATTATTCGAGTCACATAGACTCTTGAGCCGCGTGGATCCCTGAGCCGCATGGGCTCTCTGAGCCGCATGGGGATCCTTGGCCGCATGAACCTTTCTTTATTCCTTTCCATGCTTCTACAGATGCTTCGTTCCTCTTCGAGTGCCTTTGGGGTGCCTCGCCCCAGCTAGTGTTGCCGCCTCCGCCCGCCGTGGGGACAGCACCGGAGTTCAGCTGTCCACCCAGCCCCCCTTCCCCCATGGCCTCAACTCCTTCCGATCTAATAGCTTTTCTGGGCTCCCCTCTGATCCTTCGATCATCCCCTTCGCCCCAGCGTTTTCTGCTACGCTGCCCTTCTTCGCCCCTCACCTCCCACCCTACATCTTCTACCTCCCCAGCCGCCCCAGCACTTCCCCTCTCCCACCTCCTTTTCCATGCCACCCTCCTCAATCCCGTCCAGTTCTCCCCTGGTCGCCTTTCTTCCCCACCCCTTCGCACCTCGCTACCGTGTCGGTAGCACCGTCCGGGAGCCACCCCCCAACTACCCTCCTTGGTTCCCCCTCCACTCTCCCGCCCACCTACCCCTATTTTTCGTTTTCGAATTCCCCTTGGTGTCCAGCAGATGTCCGCCATGTGCCCCCTCGGGACCTGCTCCCCGGATGGGGGACGTGCGCTTCTTTCAAGCTCCCTGTGGCGGTGGGCACCCAACCCACGTGTCCCAGGTACCTGTTCGCAGCGCGTATGCTGCTGCGGGCCCCAGAGTTGGTTTTTTCTCTGCTTGTAGTGCACCCTATGGTGCGGCTGCAGTTCCTCGCGGTACCACCTATGGAGCTGCTGATGCGGGTCCCTGTGGCGGCTGTGGTTCTGATTGTGGCACCCCCTGGGGTGTTCCCTTCGGCGCCACCTACGGTGTTTCCTTCGGCGCGCCCTCTGGTTCTCCTCCCCGCGGCACACCCTCTAGCGCTGCCGCTAATCTATGCTTCGATGGGTACCTGGCAACTGAGGGCGCTTCCCTAGGTGGCGCGACCCCTGCGCCCCTCGGTCCGAATTTTTGCCTGGCATACCCTGTTCTTGCGTCGCGCACCCTGGAGCCCCCAGTTCTCATTCTGCTTTGCGTTGTGCCACCGAGGAGCTGGGTGCGGTTGGCGCCCCTAGGGACTGAGCCCCCTGATTCTCAGCCCTCCCCATTCTCTTTTGTGCAGCCGTCAGGGTCAGTACAACCTGCCGCTCTGGCGCGCCCGGCTGTGGTGCCCCCTTTTCGGCCGGGCATCCTACCGCTCTGGCCCTTTCTTCTTCGGTTGCTCCTCTCATTGGTCCTGCGCTCCCCAGGTCTGGGCCTCTTGGCTCATCCTTCCCTCTCGCCTCTTCGAGAGATCGACCACCCTTCCCAGTCCTCGTCGTATCCCCTCTCCAGCCCCCGGATGTGCATCCTACGGGTTCTCACCCGGACTCCGCTTCAGTGGGCGCAGGTGTGTCCCTCCGGGCGGCCTCCCCCGCCACTTGCGATCTCTCTCTCGCAGTAGCAACCCCCCACCCCTCTTATCCGGTCGGGTTATCCCAGATGATTTAATCGCTCACATCCCCTCCTTGGAGCAGGCCCCCAGCAGGCGGTAGTTTTGCTTTGGCGTTGCCCACTCCCCAAGCTCCTCAGTCAGCTCTGTCGCCCTCTGCGGCCGTGCAGCCTTCCTATGCAGATAAGCTCCGTCCAGACATTTCAGCCAAGAAGGGGCTTCTGCTTCCTGACGTTCCTCTCTCTGAAATAACATATCATCCTGAATCATCCGTGCCTAAGGTTCCCTTCTCTGATCAGGAACTGACCTCGCTGTCCACTTTCTTTCCCCACACTTTTGTTCTCAAATTCTCCTTTGGCTGCCCTAAGTTCAGCAGAGTGCAGGAGGTTATTGCCAGTTGGCGGCTATCCGTGGAATACAGGGTTGCCCCCTAGATCCCAGGCATATTCTGCTTCACCTCTCCTCCGAGCTAGACCACCGGACTGTATGGTCTAAGGGCACTACCAGGGTGGACACTCACCAGATGAAGATCATCAGGTGGTCTCCAGACTTTAACACCAAAGTGGACGCAGCAACAGTTGCTGCTTGGGTGACCCTACCCAACCTTCCCCAAATCTGCTTTGTTTCTGCGGCTCTCAAGCGCATAGCCAATTCTTTCGGGACGTACGTGGCCACCGCTGCCGAAAAAGCAACCTATCTAAGGCTCACTACGCCAGGATCTGTGTTGAGCTCGATCTCACCAACGAACCCCCCAATCACATCCTTATTGAGCTAGGTAGTCAAACGCACACCCAGTAATTAGTCTACGATAATAACATCATTTTCTGTAATCATTGCCACCTTAGAGGTCACCTCTCAAAACATTATTTTTGTCTACATCCAGAGCTAAAGAGAAAGCATGCCCGGAAAGACACGCCAGCTGACGGGAGTAGGGAGCTAAATCCTCAGACGCACTCCCCCCTACTTCTATTACCAAACTCTCACATCAGATTCAAATCTAGCAGAGGCGAGCCAGGCACGTCACCAGGCAAAGCGGTGGTTCCCTACAACCTCCCAGCTACTATCCTATCCAATCGGTTCAACGCTTTATTAACAGTAGATGAAGACAACGCTCAGGAGATTGCCCTCCCCGAAGGCTCATCCGCAGACCCAGGTCCGGAGTCGGAGAAGGTGATCTCCGGAGAACCATACCCGAAGGGCATTGGGAAGAATCCCCCAGACCAGAACTTCGGGTCAAAACAACTCTAAGCAGTCCACCCTTACAGTAATAAAGTCCCCGTCGCAGCAGTCCTTGCTATCTTGGGACCAGAACAGGTCCTTAGGGGACAATAGGTTATCGCCACAGGATATCCTCTATCCGTAGAAGATCCTACCGGCTGCACCGAAGACACCCTTCTAATCCTCCCCCCCCGAGGAGCCCACCCTGGACACGGCTGGAGAATTACTTAACCCCGTCATAGAAATGCCCCCCACTCCTCCAAAGGAGCCAACCCTTGATACCCCATCTTGATGATTGTCGAGACAATTTCCATCACCAAAAAGACAGAACAGAAAGGAGCATTCGAGTCATCAGTCATGCGCACCAGGTCCGCAGCCAAGTGAACCAAACATCTTCTCGCAAGCATCATTAATGCTTAACATCCTCTCCTAGAATGTTCGAGGTCTGGCGAACAAACCCACCATGAGGCGTCTAGTCAGTCTCAACAAAATACACAAGATTGACATCCTGATCATCCTTGAACCTAAAATCCCCCCAAAGAAAATCAAAACCATCCAGTTGCAGTTAGGCTTCCCCTCAACCATCGCAGGAAGACATGACATCTGGATTCTCTGGTCGAAGAATGTCAATATCGGAGTCATCCAGGATTCGAGGCAGGCTCTCACTTGCTGAATGGAATACCCTTTTACCCCTAAGCGTGCCCTCCTGTCAGCGGTCCATGGCAGTTGCGACATTGCCTAACGTAAACATCTCTGGAACGATCTCATCGACATCCACCGCAACCACATTAACCTCCCTTGGCTTTGTATTGGGGACTTTAATGCTATCACCTGCAGGGAAGAGAAGACTGGCGGCCGCCCTCCCCCTCACGGCCATGCAAGATTTCAACAACTTCATTTTTAACGCCCACCTCTTCCCTCTCCAGTTCAACGGCAATACTTTCACCTGGAGCAATATGTAGAAAGGCGACCGGCGGCAATACTCTCGTCTAGATAGGGCCCTCACCAATACCTAATAGAACGGATCGGGGATCAACTCCAAACTATCTCACCTCAATTCCACTGAATCTGACCGCACCTCTCTTTTTTTCGAAGTTAAAAGCAAATCCATCCAGATCAAAAAATGCTTCCGCTTCCTTGACTTCTAGAGCGAACACCCCCACCTCAAGCGCACGGTTGAGGAAGCTTGGGCCAAGCGGACTCACCCGACCCGCTCATCCGGGTGGCCAAAAAGTTCAAGGCTACGAGGCATGCCCTTTCGATATGGAGTAAAAAGGCGTATGGGGACATTTTTCAGACAGTTCGTATTGCCGAGGATGATGTCACTCGGGCCGAAACCCTGTTCGCGATTAATCGTTCGCCTGCGGCCAGGGCAGCCCTTGACCTCACCAAAACTATTCTCAAATTTTGGCTGAAAGTTGAAACCGATTTTGGAAACAAAAAGCGAGGCTTAAATAGGACAGTGAGGGGGACAAACTTGAGCTATTTCTATGCCTGCGTCAACGGTCGCAGACAGAAACTAACCCTACATTAGATAGCCGACGAATCAGGAAACATCATCAACGACCAACGGGGTATCCAAGTGGCTGCCGCTAAGTTCTACTCACAGTTGTTTACCAAAGAAACGATCTACAGAGATAACTCCCTCCTGGCAGAGATACCTCACCTCATCAACGATGCCTACAACAACCAGCTAGAACTCCTCCCTTCTGAGAGCGAGGTAAAAGATGCGGTGTGGGCCCTTGACGAGCATAGTGTGCCAGGACCTGACAGATTTTCGAGGGTATTTTTTGTGCCTGCTGGGATATCATCAAGTATGACATCCATGAAGCGGTCACGGCCTTCTTCCAGGGAGCTACTTACCCCAGAGCCATACCGAGCGCCAATCTGATCCTTATCCCCAAAAAAGATAATACGAAGACTTTTTGGGATTTTTGCCCTATCAGTCTCTGCACCTTCACCAACAAGATCATATCCAAAATCATCGCCTCCCGCATGTTCGAAATTCTTTGCAATATTATCTTTGAGGAGCATAGTGGCTTTATCAGGGGTAGAAACATCTAAGACAATATTATGCTAGCTCATGAATTAATCACCTGCATGAAGTTTCCAGCGAGGGGTGGCAACATAGATATCAAACTGGACATGGAGAAAGCTTATGACAGGCTGGATTGGCAATTCATGATCTGGGCTTTCAGGGCCTTCAAATTTTTAGAAACGTGGACCACCACAATATGGAGATCGATCAGCAACTCCTGGTTCTCAACGGTCATCAACGGCCAAGCAGATGGTTTCATCAAATCCAGTCACGGAGTCAGGCAAGGTGACCCATTATCGTCCACCATCTTTATCGTCGCGGCAGATGCTTTGAGCAGACAGCTGAATTGTATGACTAAAGCCCCGAACTTCTAGCACTTTCACACTGTTATTGGTTGTCCGATTATTACTCATCTGGCCTACGCCGACGACATCCTTATTTTCTTCTCTGGGGACGTCGGGTCAGCGGAGGTGGTCTACAACACGCTCAAGAAATACAATAGGTGCTCTGGCCAGAAGGTCAACCCCGCCAAGAGTGTGATCTACGCCCATCACAACATTACGAGTGAGCACGCGGCCAGCATATCCAGAATCACCTCTTTTGCCGTCAAACATCCTTCGTTCCACTACCTTGGTTGCCCCCTCGTGTACGGCAAATCTAATGCTGGCATTTTTTAGGAGCTGATTAACATAATCAGGAAAAAAAATGAGGGCTGGCACAATGCTACTCTATCCCTGGACGGAACGATGATCCTCATCAAACATGTGCTCACTTCCATCCCCATATATACCCTGGCCGCGTGCTCCCCACAAGAAAGTGATGTCTTCGCATGAAAGCATCATCACCAATTTCTTCTAGGGTCACAGTGATGGGCACGATAGACATCACTGGGCCAGTTGGGACTCTATGGCTAGGCCCACTGACGAGGGAGGTCTGGGATTCACCAAACTCCCCTACATTGTTGACGCCTTCTCGATGAAGCTGTGGTGGAAGCTTTGTACTAGTCAGAACTTATGGGCTAGATTCATGAAGGCCAGGTTCTTCAAACATATTCACCCATCACAGGCCATCTCCAACAGCAGATCCTCTGCAGCTTGGCGATGTATCCTAACGGGGTGCTTCATCGCTGAACCGGTAATAAGGATCCAATTGGGTAATGGCGAAGCTTCGCCCTTCCTGGAATGTTAGGCGGGAGACACCTTGCTCCCCAGCCTCCCGACGGTTCTGGAACACATCAAGATCAAAGACTTGTGGGACCACACAGAGAATGACTGGAATTGGAACCAGGTCCGGGATTGGGTAGGGAAAGAGGCAGTAGAGTGCATTCGCAACAACGATCTTATGCTTGGTCCCGAGACCGATGTGCTGAGGGGGTCGGCCAAAGCTTCTGGCTCATTCTCGGTCAGCTCAGCGAGAAGAGTGGTTCGTGGTATTGGGACGCCATCCCCAATCATCGCGGCCTTTTGGCAGACTTGCATCCCCAGTAAGTGGTCCTCCCTTCTTTGGAGAGCCTTTTGCAAGAAGTTTCCTACCGATGACACTCTCAACACTATTGGGTTCAGCCTTGCGTCTGCTTGTACTTGCTGCTCGGAGCGTCAGACCGAAACCAATGACCATATCTTCTGTCAGGGGATTTATCTGCCCGGGTCTGGAGAGTCCTCTCTCAGCGTTGCGGGCAGGCTCAGGAGGTGGGTGCTTCAACGATCTCTTGGCAGACTGGGCCTCTGCCTTCCACGGCCACCAGATCGTCAGAGCAGCTGCTACGTGGGTCCTCTAGAAGAATTGTAATAAGGCGAGATATGAAGCACACCAGTTCTCCGTCAACCAGCTAATTAGGGAGGTTCTTCGACAGTGTCGTAAGATCAGAATATTTTGCTCGCACGGCCAGATATCCTTTTGGAACTCTCTTCTCTCCTAGCGCCTCGGCTTTTGCGTCTTTTTGATTAGTTTTCTTGTTTAGGCGTTGGGATTTTGGGCCTAGTGGTATGCTTGTAATGGCTGTGGCTTTATAAGCCTTTTTGAATAAAGTTTTGATTATATATATATATATATATATATATATATATATATATATATATATATATATATATATAGTATTTCTAAAAATGAAATTGTTCTTCAGCTTTAAAATTGTTCTTAATATTAGTATATATTGTTAAAAATGAAATGTTACATTTTCTTTGTTGTTAAGATAATTTGAGCTTAGATATTCTTTTTATCTAAAACCTAGACTAATTTCTTTCAAAAAAATTTCTTAACCCATATTTTATAAGCCTAAACCCCATTTAGTGCTTTAGCAGCACATGAATACTAAATCCCCCTAAAAGCCCATTCACCACTCAGTGCATTAGCAGCACTTATAGTCATATATAGTGCAACGGCTAACTTTTGAAAATTCTGGTGGGCGGGTTCGCTGCACAACCTGAATCTGCTTGTATTCACACAGCAGAAGCTGTTGTTGGTCATGCGGGTCAGCACCCAAACCCAATACCGCCAAACTCGGAACGCCTATTACATACTGTGCATCTTCCTCCATCCACGACCTCGTACTGTAGCAGCTTTCCTCAGTTCGTGCCGGCCATGCACGCGTACGGAGTCTCAACCGACCTCCCCATCTAAACCCTAAGTCTTTCTTTATTTATTGAACCTCATTATCTTCTGCTCATCTTCCATCTAACCTAGCCGCCTCTCCCATTTGTCTCCACCCTCGTGTAGCTCCCGGTTGTAGAGGTGTTTACAACGCTGTCCTAGACGACCAGCATAACGATCCGACAAGGTGGTCTGGTGGTGAAGCCAAGTGCTGCTCGTCGATACCATCCTAGTTTCAGCGTTCACCGGCAACTTTCAGCGTACTGGGTGTCTTCCTCCACCGTCACCTTCCTCCATGCCTTCTCGGCAAGGCCACGTCTGACCTACCAGGTTGCGGAGCACCACCCTCTCCTTGTTGGTATGAAACCTTGTAAAACCCCTAAATTTCTACTATATTTTTTATTATTAAATTTGGTACCGATTTAAAATTTTGTATTGTACGTCGTGCGCGAAAGTTCATTTTTTTTAAATTTGCTCGACGAGTGCGAATATGTGCGAACGTACATATTTTAGAAAAATATTTTCTATTTTTTTATATAGTTTCAAAATAATATACATAATAATTATTTTGTTATCGTACCAAAGTTTCCAAATTACTATTTTATTTATTATTTATAAAAAGTCTTTCGTAAAAACAGCTATAAATAATAAATAATATTATTCGTGTATACATATATATTTCATAAATATTTATTGAGTTTATTTGTAAATAATAATGTATTTTCGAAATTATTATTATTAGTATTTTTATATTTCGAAATTATTGTGACAATTTAAAACTTGATTTGAAATTATGGATTTATTTAAATAGTTAAATATTGAAATTTGATTTATCCCATTTGATTTTAAACTAATAATTTGATTAGATTTAAATTGGATTTATATTTGGATTTAGATTTGATTGATTTTAAATTAAGTTGCGAATTATCTATTAAATATTCCTAAACTTTATCCAATTGGGAATTTTCACATCATATAAATAGGCAGGTACTTCTCCATTATTTCTCCACAATTCATCTTCCATAAATTGTTTCCATAAATCTACGTGCATCGTGTCTGTGTCCACCCAAATTCTTATTCCATATTTTTTTACATTTACAAATTCTTTTCCCGCGGTGTCGATAACCCCAACACAGCAAAATTCCCAAATCCCAAATAATCCCCAAATCCTTAATTCTAACCCTAATCCTAATTTCTATGGCCGACCTTGCCGCTGCCCTGTTCCGTGGATGCCAGGGTTCCCCGACCATCACCCGTCCCCGCAGCCAGCCACCCCGGCCTCCCCTCACCCAACTCCACCACCACCATAATCGACCACCACCGCCATCAAAGATCCGACCGGCCACGTCTACCCCCGGCGATCCACCGTCACCTCCGTGTCCAGATCCGAAACCGGATCCACAGCCCTCACAGCGCCAGACCCCCGGCCTCCACCGCCACCATCATCCCGGCCAAACCACCATAACCCTCCGACCGACATTCCCAGACCATCACCACCACCACGGCGATCGCCGACGTCACCAACAACAGCCAAAAAAACCCTAAAATTAACAAACTAGACCCCAACCTCACCTCGCCGAGCTTTGGCCGTCCCGATCTGCCAGCCTCGCCGAGCTTTGGCCGTCCCAATCTGCCAGCCTCGCCGAGCTTGGCCGTCCCGACCTGCCTCGCCTCTGTGCATCGAGCGCCGGTGAGTGGCCAAGTCGACCACCTTGCCGTTTCCCGTGTCGTCTTGAGCCGATCACGCCACAGACAAAGCCCTCGCCGAGACCCCCGGCCGCATCGCCTAGAGCCCCCGACTTTTCGTGCCACTTTTCCCTCCGCCTCTTCCTTCCTACTTCGCCTCCTCCGGCGCAGCGCCACCGCACGCGCCCGGACGACTCTATCTCACTCCCAACTCCTTCCACTTCCGTCCGGCCAAGCCAGCCCCCGAAACCACTCTCCGCTCCTCCGCGAGCGGCGCGCCGCCGCATGTCGCCAGCCTCCACCCGACTGAAACCCTCCGCGCCTGGCCTCACCCTCTCTCTCCGCAGCTCCTCTCCACGGCCGAGCACCGCGCCAAATCACCGACGCCGCCTCGGAAAACCCGACCGCCCCCTTTTCTCACCGAGCCCACTCTCTCTCTCTCTCTCTCTCTCTCTCTCTCTCTTTCTTATTTTCCTTTCTTCTGCTCTCTGGTTAATTTTTTATTTCTTTCAAGAGAACAGATGTTCTCAATTTTTCTAAATTATTTTATTTTATTATTTATTTAATTTCTAGTTATTTTATTTTGATTTGTGTTTTAAAAGCAATAAGTATTGACTAGAATTTATTATTATTATTATTATTATTATTATTATTATTATTATTATTATTATTATTATTACTCCTAGTATCTTCTGTCCTTGTAAGTATATATATTCATCATTATTATTTTTAGTATTATTTTAAAATATTTTTCTAATGGAATATTTCTCATCAAATATCGTATCTTGACAAACTTAGAATTTTTAGCCTAAAAATAATTTTGGACTAATAAAAATGTAGTTTCCAAATTCTTTTCATATATTTACATAAAAATTTATTTTTAGTATTTCTTTTTCGTTTCTCAAGTATATTATTATAAATATTTCCTAAAATAGTATTTTGACAAACTTAGAGTTTTTGTCGAAAACGGTTTTCTTGACTTTAAGTATTTTTCCTATAAATATTTTGACTGATGAAAACTAGTTTTTAGGAATTATAAATATTTTCTAAAACTCATATATATAATATTTATCTATTATTTTATTAATTTTTTTCTGTCCGTAACCAGTCCTATTATTCCTATTCTTTCGCCCAATTCTGAACTACCTTATGTCCACCCTAACTAAATTGACCCTTCTGGACCCGATGGAACTATCCGTGCCACCACCCGAGGTCACCATGCATAGTTGTTGCACCGAAGTCATAATTGTGCCACCTTGATCATCGCAGCACACCAGGCGTCCTACCAGGCAAGACACCTTGTCATTTGTTGTTTACTTATTTATCTCATATTTCATGCATTGTTCATTATTTTCTTTATGTAAAATAAACTGTGATACATGGCATAACCTGTTAGTACTTACTGTTCATTTATATTTCCTGCTATGTATTAGTTTTCTTACACATTAAACCTAGATTTAAGGGACCACCTTGTGTGTTGCATTCATTGGCCTTGACACGTTGTAACACGAAGTTGTGTGTCACATGTAGAACACGGACATGCGTGACTGGCTGGCCATCGGTGCGTATAAGCCGTGCGATAGGAATAACTACTAATAGAGGTTGCATGCTAGTTTGACTTAGCGGTTATAGAGGTTTGATGTTGTGGATACAAAATATTAGGCATTGGGCGGAGAGCACAATTTCTTAGCGTATGGGCTTCGATGTACTTTTCCTTGTGACCCGGACTCTCCACTGGAGATACGGGGTTGATGACCCATGATTACTGACGGCTACTGGCATTCTGCGGAACGTTATGCTCTTACTGATTGGGCCTCTGGTGCCCCAAGGGGGGACTATGCCGATCCTATTTAGCCATGGCCCATACGTAGGAAGGATTGTTCTTAACTACATTTCACATAGAACGGTTAGGCACCTTTATCCGTTAGGTACGAGTACTTTTGGTTTGGGTACTTGTATCTGACTGTGGCTTGGAGCAATAACTTGTCGCGAATTAGTTCGTCACATCTTGTCCTTGTTTGGTTGTAGGTGTGACTTACTACTTCGATGAAAAGATATTGAACCTTGTTGGGGTCCGGATACCATATTGGATTCATAGCATGGAAAGATATGTCACCGTGAATTAGTTTACCATCTCCTGTCCTTGTTTGGTTGGGGGGATGGTACGCTCATTCAATAGGTGTGTATTGGACTATGTTATAATTCAATTGACTTATTTATTTGAGCAATATTTATTCAGTTTATATGGCATGATATTATGTGTCTTGTTACGTCCCTCTGAGGACCTGGTTATCTTGCCAGGTGTGTGCTATTGTCTTTCGCAGGTGTTCTAGCTCTAGCTGTGATCATCGCTATTTCTTCGAGGATGATTGCATTTGGATCGTCTTCGCTTCGCTCGCAAAATTTATTTCTTTACTCATGTATTTTTCCTTTACTTATTGGTAGTGGATTTGTCTCCGCCCAACATATTGTATCGAGACAATTTATTATCATTTTATGATATCTTTTATTCCTTTATTTTGTGTGGATGAGATTAGTTATAGTACTACTGCATTTTACAGCTTACATATATTTATTATACGGCTGGCATGTCTACGTTCCTAGTCCTACGTATTTTGGGACTGGGGCATTACATATATTTTGTGGTGGCCCATGCAGGTCAAGATAAATTGTTTGGTTACTTTACCGTACCAAACAAGCCTGCGAATATGATTAGAAATATAGGATCGCATCCACATACTTGACCTTTTTCCTCGATTCCATATTCGAACCTACCGTTCGACTCATCGATTGCATCTTGCTTGATCCCTTCTATCATAATTCATATCTTTCCTTCGTGCTTGCTAGAGATTGACCTTACTAGTTAGATGTCCCAAACACCCTTAGTTTAATTCTTTTAAGTTGGGTAGAATGCCTTATGACCTAGCAAACCCTTTGTCCATGTGACCAATATTAGTAAGTTTACTTAGATTCTAGAATCTAGAAGACCCTAACCCATCTAGACACCCAAAGACTTGTACAAAAAGACTATAGGATGACCGTATGAAGACTCTCACCTGACATGACTTATATCCTTTAGAAGTTCGAACCAATTTCTACTTTATTCCAATCTTAGTCTCCCGTGCCTATATTTTACCATCTTGACTAATGTTGCTACTATAATCTAGTTTTGCAAACTCATCCATTTATCGAGTTTGTTCATGACTTATGCTAATGAGCGCGCTGACTAACATATTGTTTAATCAGAACCGGTGCATGATGGTCTGATCAACCGAGTGCACTTTGGTTCACTTTTGTCTATTATTCTATGTAGATGGAACATAATTAAACTTGTCCTCTAGAGTTCCATCCGCGACTGCCTTGACAACTCCTTTTGAATTATTCGGTCGTCTTTGAACCACGTATTCGTATTCAATAACGCCTCCTTCGAACTCTATATTGCTTTCGCCTTCACCTATGTTAGAAGGACGAAGACATTATACTAGAACTTTCTCTAGCCTTCCTATCGGCTATGACCATTCTCACTCGATGTTGCTATATCTTCATCCTAAACTATCGGCCCTATCAAGACCCTCTAATCGCTTAATTGAAGCGAATCTATTTCGTTCTCTTAATCGTGACCCTCATTCATTACCCGTGACCATACCGTATTATTTTTCTATGATCTAGATCGCGATTTCTTACGACATGATTTTGTTATCGATTGTTCCCCATCGATACCCCCTTGTGTCTTCTCACCCCTACTAATTCTTAATTTCGAGGACGAAATTTTTTTAAGTTGGATAGGATGTAAAACCCTTAAATTTCTACTATATTTTTTATTATTAAATTTGGTACCGATTTAAAATTTTGTATTGTACGTCGTATAGTCGTATTGTACGTCGTGCACGAAAGTTTGTTTTTTTTAATTTGCTCGACGAGTGCGAATATCTGCGAGCGTACATATTTTAGAAAAATATTTTCTATTTTTTTATATAGTTTCAAAATAATATACATAATAATTATTTTGTTATCGTACCAAAATTTCTAAATTGCTATTTTATTTATTACTTATAAAAAGTCTTTCGTAAAAACAGCTATAAATAATAAATAAAATTATTCGTGTATACATATATATTTCATAAATATTTATTGAGTTTATTTGTAAATAATAATATATTTTTGAAATTATTATTATTATTTTTATATTTCGAAATTATTGTGACAATTTAAAACTTGATTTGAAATTATGGATTTATTTAAATTGTTAAATATTGAAATTTGATTTATCCCATTTGATTTTAAACTAAAAATTTCATTAGATTTAAATTGGATTTGTATTTGGATTTAGATTTGACTGATTTTAAATTAAGTTACGAATTATCTATTTGGGTTTAAATATTCCTAAACTTTATCCAATTGAGAATTCCCACATCCTATAAATAGGTAGGTACTCCTCCATTATTTCTCTACAATTCATCTTCCACAATTTTTTTTCATAAATCTACGTGCATCGTGTCTGTGTCCACCCAAATTCTTATTCCATATTTTTTTACATTTATAAATTCTTTTCCCGCGGTGTCGACAACCCCAACACAGCAAAATTTCCAAATCCCACATAATCCCCAAATCCTTAATTCTAACACTAATATAATGTAGTTTCCAAATTGTTTTCGTATATTTACATAAAAATTTATTTTTTGTATTTCTTTTTCGTTTCTTAAGTATATTATTATAAATATTTCCTAAAATAGTATTTTGACAAACTTTGAGTTTTTGCCGAAAACGGTTTTCTTGACTTTAAGTATTTTTCCTATAAATATTTTGACTCATGAAAACTAGTTTTTAGGAATTATAAATATTTTCTAAAACTCATATATAATATTTATCCATTATAACTTTGATTTTTTTTCCTGTCTGTAACCAGTCCTATTATTCCTATTCTTTCGCCCAATTCAGAACTACCTTATGTCCACCCTAACTAAATTGACCCTTCTGGATCCGATGGAACTATCCGTGCCACCACCCGAGGTCACCATACATAGTTGTCGTACCAAAGTCATAATTTGTGCCACCTTGATCATCGCAGCACACCAGGCGTCCTACCAGGCAAGACACCTTGCCAATTGCTGTTTATTTATTTAGCTCATATTTCATGCATTGTTTATTATTTTTTTATGCAAAATAAACTGTGATACATGGCATAACCTGTTAGAACTTACTGTTCATTTATATTTCCTGCTATGTATTATTTTTCTTACACATTAAACCTAGATTTAAGGGACCATCTTGTGTGTTGCATTCATTGGCCTTGACACGTTGTAACACGAAGTTGTGTGTCGTATGTAGAACACGGACATGCATGACTGGCTGGCCATCGGTGCGTATAAGCCTTGCGATAGGAATAACCACTAATAGAGGTTGTATGCTAGTTTGACTTAGCGGTTATAGAGGTTTGACGTTATGGATACAACATATTAGGCATTGGGCGGGGAGGACAATTCCTCAGCGTATGGGCTTCGATGCACTTTCCCTTGTGACCCGGACTCTCCGCTGGAGATACAGGATTGATGACCCATGATTACTGACGGCCACTGGCGTTCTGCGGAACGTTTTGCTCTTACTGATAGGGCCTCTGGTGCCCCAAGGGGGGACCATGCCGATCCTATTTAGCCAGGGCCCATGCGTAGGAAGGATTGTTCTTAACTACATTTCATATAGAACGGTTAGGCACCTTTATCCGTTAGGTACGAGTACTTTTGGTTTGGGTACTTGTATCTGACCGTGGCTTGGAACAATAACTTGTCGCGGATTAGTTCGTCACATCTTGTCCTTGTTTGGTTGTAGGTGTGACTTACTACTTCGATGAAAAGGTATTGAACCTTGTTGCGGTCCGGATACCATATTGGATTCATAGCATGAAAAGATACGTCACCGTGAATTAGTTTACCATCTCCTGTCCTTGTTTGGTTGGGGGGATGGTACGCTCGTTCAATAGGTGTGTATTGGACCAGGTTATAATTCAATTGACTTATTTATTTGAGCAATATTTATTCAGTTTATATGGCATGATATTATGTGTCTTGTTACGTCACTCTGAGGACCTCGTTATCTCGCCAGGTGTGTGCTATTGTCTTTCGTAGGTGTTCTAGCTCTAGCCGTGATCATCGCTATTTTTTCGAGGATGATTGCATTTGGATCGTTTTCGCTTCGCTCGCCAAATTTATTTCTTTACTCATGTATTTTCCCTTTACTTGTTGGTAGTGGATTTGCCTCCGCCCAACATATTGTATCGAGACAATTCATTATCATTTTATGATATCTTTTATTCCTTTATTTTGTGTGGATGAGATTAGTTATGGTTCTACTGTATTTTACAGCTTACGTATATTTATTATACGGCTGGCATGTCTACGTTCATAGTCCTACGTATTTTGGGACTGGGGCGTTACAAACCTCATCTCCCTGACTGCCCTTATACGCTGGGCGTGCATGCATACACTTCCTTCCCTTGATATAATGTTGTAGCATACTTGCTATGGTTCTATTGGGGAGGGGTGCTTTATATTTATTTATTTTTTTAATTATTTCTTTAGCATATATGTGTGGGCTAATAACAGTAGGATAGAGTTGAAAGCTAGCAAGGTGCTTTCATGAGTAGGTTTCCTACAAGCCCTATACTTCGGGCTAGGGAGAGTGGATGCTTGATTGATAAGGAAATTAAGCACTGATATGAGAAATTATAGTTGATGCACTATTTGAAACTGTTAGAATAGGTGCTATGTTGCCATGGTTTAAATTGGATGAGTAGTTGGTGTTGAGACAATACTGAGCTTGTTAGCAATGTCCATGGAGATAGTTATATAAGTAGAAAAGGGCTCACTACTTATGTAGTTGTCAAGAGACCCCCCTTAGAAACATTGAAACAAATTGATGTGTGTTTAACTCTAAGGCTACATGGCTGTGCTTAGAAAACACCTTGGTTCCATGTAGGTTTATACTACAAATTATTTTCCTTAGGCCATTTTTGAAGGTATAAATCCTTTATTTATTTATTCATTATTTTTTTAATTTGATCGGTGATGATGATAACCCTAGCTTCTTTTTAAGTGTTGGCAACAATTTTTTTTAATATAAATAAAACTAATTGATTAGATAATCTTTTATTATTGTTATAACAAGTTAGTTTAATTGTTAGGGTTGGTTATTATCAGTAGACCATTTAATATTAATCTATTACTTATTTATTTATTATTTTTCTTAAGTAATTAAAAATCCAAGTAATTAATTAGTTTTAAATTATTAGCTAGGTCATTTGGGTTCCTCGAACTTGGACGTTCGACCAGCTTTTCCTTCTCATCAGCATTCAAAGCTAGGCAAGTGTACCTTGCTATCTTGTATTTCAGTTCCAGTTTTAATTTCTTAAATATATGTTTTATTTCATACGTACCGACATAGGACCGTCGATAGAATACTTAGCGTCCGAGGCCGATTCGGGTGCAGGCGTACGTTTGTAACGTCTAGTATTAATTATCGGAGACTGTCTTGATACCGTGGTTGTACCAACCTAGATACACTTGTACCATAGGATACTGAGTACACTTTCAATTTTTCAGACTCTCTGTATTCCAGAGTTGTCCGAAGTCCAGAACATGTGTTGATTCATGACCCTGATTAGGTTACAATTACTTTACTATGTATGGCCGACCATTACTGTTAGAGGATCAAATCACGTGAGTCGTGGATTCGACTCATACGGTCTTATGGAAGGGGAGGACAGCTACTAGATGCTTGGCCTACTATGCACATACTGTTTTCATATACACCGTTGAGTCTCTATATCGGAGCTAGATCCTGCATCCCGTTGAGTCTCTATATCAGAGCTACGGAATTTTCACCCCGTTGAGTCTCTATATCGGAGCTACGAATTTTATATTTGGAAAGCCCACGTATCGAAAAATGTCCTCAAAAGTAGCGTATCACATAGAATGGTTGTTATCTAGTTCACCATGTCCCGGTACAGTTACTTACTCACACTTCTAGCACTGTTTGCACTTGGCTTGTATATTATGTTAAGTGCCTTGCTGGATTATTGATGGTACTCATTTCATTACAGGTATTCAATCTCTCAGAGTTATACATTTCACTTACTGTTATTGTGTATGCTTAGTACCTTAGTATTTATAGACTCGTATTATTCATTTTCGAGTCTATTTCGGGCAATATGATTACTAGACTGCAGACTGGTTCTCATATTCCCCATTCTTTATGATTTTGTCCGTGGATTGAGATATGAACATGTTATAGAGGCAATTACACTATTATAGGATAGCTTTGCGTATTCGATTTAGACAGGAGTCCACTTGGATACGTAGCTAGCCATTGCCACGTGGCCTAGTTCCGTGTATTTTGGGACTAGGGCGTGACGTCTCAAAACTTAACCTGACTAAGACCATATATATATAGTATTATGTTATTATAAATATAATCATGTATGCACAAAATTGTATTTAAATCTATTTGGCCCAAAATAAATTCAAAAAAATTCTACTAAGTCATGGCAACCTAACATGGCTCTACCAAGTGGGGTTGGCTAGTTTTAGGGTCCAAATATATTTTCTAATCAAATTAAACTCGAAAAGACTACCAACGAGTCTTGTGCCATTCGCAAATAAGAAGAATATGAGAACTCAATTGAGTGGCACATCCTTGGCATGTGTGTCGTAGGCTCAAAATGAGTCAAAACCATATATTGGGTCAAATGGTTTTGATCGATGTCGATTTCCGAACTCAAGTTGAAAATTAGGTCTAGAATTACGGTTAATAGTCAAATGGCCTAAATTGACCCGAAGTTGTGTGAAGTCAAAAGAATATTAGGAAACAATTTTGGGTAGGACATGTAGCTTTCCTTCCCGAAAATTTTGAAACATTTTTTTATTTGATTTAAATAATAATTTTTAGAATTTTATAAATAGTTATTTAGTTAATTATTACGGTAGATGACTTTAGCCATTGTGGAGTTTTGAAGTACAAGGTGACTAGAAATCGTGGCACGAATAGTGTAGTGTCGTGCTTTGACTAGTGCATTAGCCTTGATAGGGAAGGCCGAGCCATAATGATGTCCTAACTAGAAAAACTAGGCTAAGTTGCGACTTAACCTCTATAGATTAATTAATTATATATTAATTAAGATTATGATTTTAGGAGATCCGGTTGTGCCGAATTAGCTCGGACTAGACCCGAACCAGGCCCAAACCTATGTAAACATGTAGTATGTCCAAAAGATGTCCATGTAGATAATTGTTGGTATAGTTTAATTAGTGTAATTATTTTAATGGATAAATAAGTATTTCTTATATAAAAGTGTTTTACATAATAAATAAGATGCTAAGAATAATTTACTAGATTTTAGGTTTAGGATATATTGTAAGTATGTTTATATTATTATTATATCGGTACACGTATATACGTGTATATACATCTATTTAGATATACAAATGGGTTTATAGAATACGAGAAATAGGCTTTATGTATAAATACAACAGTGTAAATTAATTTTATTATATAACTTTATATATAGAATTATGATTTTATATAGTGAAATATTGATTATATTTAAAATACTTATTGTCTGTGTGGATTTTGTGGTAAATATATAGGTATAAATATAAGGATATATATATTATAAATATATATGTGTGTATGTGTATATAAATATATATATTAGTGTATATATATATATATATATATATATATTATATTATTATAATATTATGGTTAAATATATATTAATGGTTATATATTATAATATATATATATTATATAAAAAAAAAAAATATATATTATATATATAATATATATATATTATATATATATATAATTATATATATGTTTACTCCCTAAACAAATATCTATATATATATATATATATATAATAATATATATATATATATATATATATATATATATATATACACATATAATATATATTAATGGTTAAAAATAATATATAATATATCTATATATATATATATTTTTGTTTGGTAAAAAAAAAAAAAAATATATATATATATTAATATTATATATATATATATAATATATATTATATATTATATATATATATATAATATATATATATAATATATATATATATACGTATACAGCAAGAGAGATCGAGAGGAGGGAGCGAGAGAGGAGCGAGAGAGATCGAGAGAGGAAAAAACCACTATAAACCCTAAACGACCCACGATGCATCCTCGACACCTGGGGGAGGGGGAAAACCCCCTATAAACCCTAAACGAACCCCCTAAAGCCCAAATCGAGTTGTCGGACGACGGCAGAACCGCGCACGCGTGCGCGAGTAAAGCAGAGCAGCCACGATAGTAGGGTGCTGCGGGGGTGGCAAATTCGCGACGACCTTTTGTTGCATACAATGGATCGTTTCACGAACCACTTGATCAGGTGTGTTCACAACCTATACGACTTTAAGACTTTTCAAATAGATTAAATTGTAGTACCCTAGATTGTCCGAGAAATCGACGCCAAAACTTGCGAATAACTGTTCGAAAACATGAAAGTTTCATAGTCCAGCACCCTATATTAGAAGGCCGATTTTGGTCGAACCATTGAGCAAATTAAGAATCTAATTAAACATATTTGAAGACAACCTATAGGAAATCAAAACGCAGTTTACGAATTTTGATTTAATCCATTATGCATCAAGATAAACCTCTTTTGAAAATTTAGAAAAAACTGTTTTAAAATATTAAAAATATAGAAAATTCGTTCGATACGACGTGCGTTCCACCAATCCGGACGACGTGGTCGCAAACCGAAAGCATCAAAAGGTGTATATCAGCTTCGTAGACGTGTGGGCTTTGACGGAATTCAAATTGGTTGCGTGTGCGCGACGAATTTGATACGTATCCGTCGAAATTCACTGTATCGACCACTTTGCACAAACTCTAATTACTTTGTGCACGCTCGTCAGATCGAAACAAAACTTACGCCAACAGGACCGTATCATTTTTCTGGTCCTGTATGCCAAGTTTGGTCCGATTCTGAGATAGTTGATCGGATCGTCGTTTTGCGGTCCCCACGATCTGACTCAACGTGCGATTTTGTGCACGGCCCGTCGGAATCCAACTTTGCACATACGGTTGGGTTCATACCAAAAAATTAGACCTGTTGACATATATTTTGACAACTTTAGAGACCATAGACTTTGGCACGCTTTTTGGTGCAAAGTAGGTCCAACGGCGGACATCGATTTTGCCCGAAATTACCGTTTTGCCCTTGTGTTCAGAATTGGACTTAAGAACAAACAATTCTAGCCAATGTGACAATTCTAAAAATGTTGGTAATGTTTATTTCAGCATCCGGAGACTTTCGCATGTGTTGACTGTTGTGGCTCATTGAGTGGTATAGTATTATCGGTTTCACCAAGACATGACCTCAGGCGAGTACATCTCTGATAGTTCTCATATTTGATTATCTCTATGAATCATGTACGTAGTAGTATTTTACATTGATATTCCATTGGTTCTTGACATGATGTTACACGAGATAGTAGTTATGGATTTTTTACATGTTGTTCGTGACCAATCTATTACCGTATTCGTGACCTATTTGGATCCATGAGTACTGGTCGGGCGGGAAAATACTCTAGACATGTAAACAAACCCAAAATTATTCGTGCCTAATAGCAGTTGCACACTTCACGTACGGGGTGTCGGATCTTATTCTTGCCTAATAGCAGTCGTACATTTCATGTGCGAGGTGCCAGATTTACCCTTAGCCGTTTACATGTCGAAGTAGTATTTCAACTCACTAGATAGATATAGTTTCTGGTTCTACAGTATTCATTGCTAGCTATAGGTCTACTCTGTTTTCAGTATTCACTTGCCTTGTTCACCATGTTCAGATTTTGCCATGATTCCATGTTTATCCTTTCGTCGTGTATTTTATTATTATTTACTGATTTATGGATTTTGTCATTTATTGAATCTGTTGCGAGATTGTACTCGTTCCATTCCTGACTGGAAGCCAATATTTTTCAGGTTTAACCGGGATCACTCTTAGCACTGGAAAGGTATAGGTATGCTGGGGTCAACCTAGATATTTGAATTAGCTGTCTTTTCTAATTTGTGAGATTGTATTTTCTAGCAAATATAAATATTATAATAATTTATAGATTTGACTTAGTAATGTGAATGAGCAATAAATGTATATTTCATGATTTTCAGTATCTTGGTCGTGACAGCGTTCTACCGCTGACTCTGCGGTGTAGGCTGGCTTGGACACGTCTCGTGTCCGAAAAGCGGGTACGGGTCGTGACAAGTTTTTGTGGTGGCCCATGCAGGTCCGTTTTCATAAATTATGCAAACTAGTGGTAGTACCATATTAGTCGTGCTACCACGAGGCTGCGACTAGGAAATGCTCATTCACAACTAGGAGTAAGTCAATTTTAGGAGAATGGTAAGGACTAGGAGTCCCTAGTTTAATTTGACAGTTGGGTAGTTAATGGTGCTACATAGGCTTCATCGAATTCTAAATCCTATTAGATGGTTTTATCGAAGGATGAACTATTGTATTCTGATTCGATAGTTTTTCTAAAGTGAGTAGATTCGTAACCCTTCTTTCCGAAAGTTTGGAAATATCCTTTTATTTATTTCTTTGAGTTAAAATGTGATTTTTAGAATTATATATATATTTTTATTATAGAAGGCCTTAGTCATGGTTAAGTTTTAGAACGCAAGATAACCAAGAATATTTGCACTGAGAGTGTAGTCGAGTGCTTTGACTAGTGTTCTAGCCATGGTAGAGAAGGCCGAGTCATAGGTGTGCACTAACTAGGAAAACCAGGCCAAATCGTGACATAATCCTAGGAATAATTTAATTACTTATTATTAAGATTATTGGCTTTTAGAAGACCCGGTTGTTCCAAATTAGCCCGAACTCAACCCAAGTCCTGGTGGTCATGTAGTGCGACCAACGTCGTCCATGTAGATATATATATATGTGTATATATATTGTTAGTCCATTTCTAGTATTGTGAATAATTTCTATAAATTATATATATTGAATATAATATATGTATTATTGCTATTTAAATTTACATTTTTCTTGGAAATATGATAACCTTCTCTTAGAATGATATTGTGGGATTTTTGGAATTTACTTAGGCTATACATATATACTAGTGTATAAATATATTCATAATAAGTAGACATAGTGCTTTATACATATTTTTTCCCTCGGTCTCGAATATTAGAGAAATATAAATTTAAGTTTATATTTTTTTTTGCCTTCGGTCATTTTCTCCCTAATCATGATAATTTGTACAACCTTATCTTATGTCTTTTCTAAACATCGCCATATCATAAGTTCGTATTACTTATATTCTTTTCCTTGGACCTAAGGAATTATTTTTAACTTCTCACTCAATTGTCTATTAATCTCGAGTTAAGTTTTTGGATTCAAAAGTTTTCTCTCAATCGTCGAATATTGAATATCCGTGAAATAAGGATTATAAGGATTTTTTTTCTACTTATTCTGTCTTCGATCACTATCCATCCTAACCAATTATTTTTCCTTCTAAGAAGCTGATCTTATACTTGAAAAATAGATACTTGCACTTTTCTATCTTTATCAACTTGTATGATATTCTAAATTCCTTTGATATTCTTGAGGATATAGTTTAAATAATTTTAATGACTTGTGATGGCTAGATAGCAGCGCACTGTCGCCAATTACTTGAGAATGGAGAGTGTGGGTTCACTGCAGCCAGCAGCGCACTAGCAAGGCACGGTCCATAGAGTTGAAAATATTCCACAGAATCGTAGGTTATGGAACATTGCTAAAACTATATCTTTGTTGACCTCTTTAGACCTTGTGTCAATATAAGGTAGAGTATCTGATAGCATATCACATCTGAATCACGGAACCAAGGGTTTACCACAGCCAGAGTATACAGGCGAGGCATAATTCTTGGTAAAATGACTTCAGACGTGATTACAAGTTTAGGATAAAATATAGGATAGAAAAATGCCCTGTGTGTCCCATAAGATCCAAAACCAATACTAGTAAAAGTTCTGTAAGTTGGGTAGCATGTCTCCCAACCTAGCATTCTGTGGTCCTTGTGATATATTAATAAGGTAATTGACTGACACTAATAGGTTTACCTAGAACATGGAATTTAGAAGTTCATAACCTATTAGTCGACTAAGTCCTTATGGATAGAAAGATAGTAGGATGACTGTATAAGTAATAACACCAGGTAAGGTTTTGATTCTCTCAAAACTCGAACTACTTGTGCCTCCTTTCAAAAATCTCGCATACTGGTATCTTGACCAATGCCGCTATTACAGCCTAGTTTTGCAAGCTTACTCTTTTATCGAGCTTGATTCAAGACATGTTTATTAGGGATGCCTACTAACATATTGTCTAATAAGAATCAGTGTATTACGGTCTGATCAACCATGATGCATTTGGTTCGCTCTTCATTTAATTACCTTATGTGAATTAAGATATAGAGGTATCCAGGATCTCATCCGCGACTGTATTGACAATTCCTCTTGAATTATACATTCGCCCTTGAATCACGTAATTGTATTCGATGACATCTTTCTTGAACTCCTTATTGCTTTTGTCTTTTACTAATTGGAAAGACGAATGCTCGTATTTTGATAGATAGATACAGAGTATCCACAAGGCCATGATAGTTGTATACACAAGTATAGCTACCATCAGCCAGTCATGTGAATAGAACCTTGCCTTGAGTTACACGTTCTCCCCTCGACCTTCAAACTACTATTGGAACCTTCTTGCCATCTGAAATTGAGAATGATTAGGGTTTTACCCTTAGTCAAAATGCCAACCTATGAGACTACCTATTCTCAAGAGACCAATTGTTTTGAGACTCTAATTATTTGTTTGAAGCTTGCTTTAACTAGAACCCTTGTGACAATAGTCTGGCAGGTTTGACACAAATAGAAATTCACAACTCAGTTGTTAGAAACCTCTTCATATGATGTGCCTTAGAGTTGGTTACCCCGTCGATAACTCTTGTATACTATGTACGAGTAGATCATTCTATTTTATCGACCATGTGTCATTGTACACACTCGTTTTCCATTTATTGAGGAACGATCTTTGACTTGACTTATATCTACCGTATCCCGTTACGTCGTACCTTATTCTTTATTAACAAGAGTCGAGGTACAATATTCGGACTTTGGAATTCTTCTAACCTCATTATTCCTAAAACTATGTCCTAGCTTCTAAGGCAAGTAGACTGTAAGCCTTCAAAAATTTTGGGATATACAAGGATTACCGATGGATTAGAATAATTTCCATTAAGATGATAATTAGTGCCCCATGGATTCCTACTTTTCATTTAGCTTATTTGGTGTCCCCGGCCACGTCATCAATATTCGGAGGACGAGACCAGCTGTTACCTACCAACAAATTTCATAAGCAAGATCTAGACGAGTCCACCTTTATCTAGGTATATCATGTCCCACTCAAACACGTCCCATTGTACTCTATTTTTATGGTATGACCTTCAGGTCAAAAAGGACTAGCTATAAACCTTACCATAATATCGATATACTTCCCGATTACAATTAGAGACTCAACCTCGGCTCAAACATTCCGACCCAAAATATGGTTGTGATCTACTCGAAGCCCACTACGCACATGCCACTAGTGTGCCACCCAGTTGAGGCCTCACGTATTACTTAAATATTAAAGTCACTGAAGGCACATTTTTGGGCTTTAGGGACCTAGATAACAAACCTGATTGGCAACTAGCACAACCACTTGGGAGGAATCCTATTCTAGGTTACCCTAACCTAGTAAAAATAGTTTTATCTTGGGATCTTGTTCAGTCAATATAGATTGAAATCCAAGGTTCATCCAACCAACGAGTGATGTCCAGATAGGGAACCCATTAAGACCCAGTATAATCCATCCATACATACCACCATATTTGGACTATAAAATCAAACTATTTGAAATAGGTCCCTATACCAATTATGTAGCCTCCACCTCTTAGAATGTGAAGTCATTCGTAACCCTTATTCCATCTACCTGGAAGTTGCAATACGATCTTGTATTGCATTTATATCCCTTGTTCGTGTGTTTAAATAACCACGAAAAAGGTCACAATCTTGATTTCTCAAATTCCGTTCAATTATGGAACCTTGTTTAGATTAATTTTGAGAACGAAATTTCCATATTGCATGGATTGCAAGACCCTCTAAGGAATGAAAAGTTCTTCGATGTAGCAAGTGACTGGACTAGAGTAGCCCATTTGGCAAATAAGTCAATGGTTCGTAAACTACCTCTCTATCTGCATCATTGGATACTCTCTACCGCTCTTGAAACTTCATATTTGCCCTCGATTATTCTTCCTTATCTCCCCGTCCTTCCTATTTCAGAGCGACGAATGGTTATGCCCATTAGAATTTATCAATATTTCTTAGCTACTTGTGTAAATTTGTTGCTTGTTAAATTTTGGGTTGCTTGATAGATAGGAGAGGATTGTAGATGCCTTATGCTATAGATATCGGTTGGTAGTTACTTCTAGCAATTGGCTGGAAGGTTACAATGTTATGACATCAGGTGTTTGAACGGGTAGTGTGACCAAAGGTGGGTAGAAGCCCTCGAGGATTCGTAGTTACGAAATGACCAGGAGGAGGATATAAACTATTATGAGGAATTAAAATTTAAGGAGGTTAAGGTAATAGTAGG